>OY757938.1:29561061-29671061 GCA_963585895.1 Sepioteuthis lessoniana
TTATTTGTCTAGACTACATACTTAGAACATCGATTGACAAAATCAGAGAGAATGGCTTCGAGCTGACAAAGAAAAGAAGCAGAAGGTACCCCGCAACAACAATTACCGACGCCGACTACGCCGATGACATAGCGATACTGGCAAATACACCCGACCAAGCCGAAACACTACTGCATAGTTTGGAACGAGCAGCCGCAAGCATAGGCCTCTATGTTAATGCACACAAAACGGAATATATGTGCTATAATCAAACGGGGGACATCTCCACTCTAGAAGGAACCCCTCTTAAACTAGTAGACAAATTCACTTACCTAGGAAGCAGCGTCGAATCAACCGAAAAGGACATCGACACGAGGTTAACGAAAGCATGGACAGCTATCAGTAGGCTATCAATTATATGGAAATCAGACATGATCGATAAAATGAAACGCAGTTTCTTCCAGGCAGCGGTCACATCGATACTGCTATACGGGTGCACTACATGGACGCTAACAAAACGGCTGGAGAAAAAGCTAGACGGCAATTACACAAGAATGCTACGTGGCGGCACCCCGCAGGACACCAACTGTACGGTCACCTGCCCCCTATCACGAAAACTATTCAAGTTAGACGAACCAGACATGCAGGACACTGCTGGAGAAGCAGGGACGAACTCATAAGAGATGTACTCTTATGGACCCCTACACATTGCCGTGCAAAAGCAGGATGACCAGCACGAACATACATTCAGCAGCTATGTGAGGATACGGGATGTTGTCCTGAAGACCTACCTAGGGCGATAAACGATAGGGGGGATTGGCGAGAGAGGGTCAGGGATATCCGTGCTACCAGCGTGACATGATGATGATGATGATATCACATCTTGTATAAGGTATAAGGCAAATACTCCTAGTGATTAAAACTGATCTCAAAACTAGTGCCTGTTCAATTTAATTCCCAAATCACCGTTTTTCCACACGTTCTACATCTCTCTCTCTCTCTCTCTCTCCCTCACTCTCACTCTCTCTCTCTACTGTTACTTTGTTTTTTCTCTCTCTCTTTTTCTCTCTCTTCCCTCCTCTCTCTCTCTCTCTCTCTCTCTCTCTCTGTGTTTCTTCTCTCTATTTGTTTCTTCTTTTTCTCTTTCACCTTCTCGCCCTCTCTTTCTCTCTCTCTTTCCCTTTGTCTTTCTCATTTTCTCTCTCCCTTCTTAATCTCTCAACTCATGTAGCATCCATCCACTCTTTTTATAGTACACCACTGATACTATATACAGTCTGATTGCGTGTTGAAATTGTTAAAATTTATGACAGTTTTTCGACTGATATTTTAGCGCCATAAAAATAACGTAAAATATTTTACACGCACTTGACTGAGCAGAAAATTATTAGGACGTAAAATAAGTACCTGATGTTCTTGTTCCCTGGAGAAAGTAAAATACGGTGAAATGAAAGAGAATCTTTTATCAGATGCAAGTCATGTGGTTCTTCAGGTTTCTTTATTGACGTGATTTATGGCATACATGATGCACTGGATGCTCAGATGTAACTAAATGGTTCGTATGTAAACTTAATTCTGACGCATATTAATAGTTGATAAGTGTTTCTCTCTGTCAGTCGACTCAACCAAACCATTTGACCAAGAGCAGTGTTTCCCAAACTTTGTTCAAATACCCACCCAAAAGATTTTCTACCACCCTTAAATAATAAATGAACCCATCAAAAACGTCTTCTGCTACCCTTAAATCATAAAGGGGTGTCCTCGTGGTGTAATGGTTAAAGTGCTGGACTCTAGTCTCGAAGTAAGCTCTATCTTGTTCACTTTCTAATACTCTGCAGCTATAGATTAAATAGTATCACCGCTGTCCTTCTTCGAGGATGGTTTTGGCATTAAATAATCCACAAATGTTGATATGCCAAAAAACACCAACCAACCAACTGTATAGTGTTGTGTTCTTTCCTTATCTATTCTTATTCTGTGATAAATTTTCTCACAGCTCTCTCAAATCTCTTAGCGCCAACCTGTAAAATGATTTTAGTCCCACTACTCCCACATGACTAATACTGACCCCCTAAGACCCCGTTAGGAATCAATGGTGCAGAGTAACAAGATTATTTATGAATATGAAATCAATGAGGGGCCTATACTTAATCGAACAGATATAATTATTAGATGTTAATTAGAATTGTTCAATCCCCTCTAAATTGAAACATCAATTTCCTCGTGGTCCGCGATTACAACGAGAACCCAATAGATTTACGGGTCGTTGAGTTATAAAATTGCAATGCACATAAATGAATGAACGCAGACTTCCTTTTTTCATGAAATCACTGTCTTCAAATTGAAACTCATATTTTCTCCGGGGAAGTCTCTGTAGCGTGCTTCACTGTGACATCGCAATAAGAGAGTTCGAACTCTAGTCGCACTTTCTCTTTCGGACTAATACTCTTGTGAAAAGTATGAAACCCCACCGCCGCCTTATTCCAGCAGCTAGGGGTTAAATAGTGCCATTACTATACTTTTACAAGGATGGCTTTGGCATTAAATGACCCACAAAGGTTGATATGCCATTAAGCAAAGAAACTGAATCATCTTTTCCCAATTTATAAACTTTTACCACAGAATATTTATCACTTACCGCATCTACTCGGATAGCAAGTGGTTCTCGTGCATTGGTCGACCCTTAATTTATAGACACGAATTCATCAATTTACAGAATTAATTACTAGTTAATTGCTTCTAGTCTTTCTCATTATGTTTGAATTTTAATATGACAAAATTACTGTACATATCTACACATGACACTAAATTTGTACACAAAAATAGTCATTGGAATTCGACCTATGCATGAGTATAGACGGGATGTAAATTTGAATTTTCAGATATCTATCAAAACCCTTAGATATTTGAAAATGTAAAAATCCTTAGATGATTGAAAAGAAAACATTTTGAGTACTCCTTTGAAATGATAATTAAAAATCAACACCTTTTAGAAAATTTTCTTGACGCCACGAGAACTTCACGAAGAAATTAAGATGACTTAAAATTACAGGAAGAATATAAAAGCCATTTATATAAGCTGTTAGGCAATTCTATCATTGTATGAAGATCATTATTTTCTCTCTATTACTTATTCTACACGAGAAAATATAACTGCACATGTAATAAACTTTTTGAAAATAAAAGTTTTTTTCTGTGGAGTTGAATCACAAAATAAAGAATAAATTGCTAAATATTGTTACGAGCAAAAAAAGAAAAATCTTATCTTTTTACTTCTTTTAAAAAAGGAAAAAAGAGATCCGAATTGAAAACGAGACTCATTCTATTGGAACAGTTGAATAATTCCAAAGTTAATCTCGTTTTTATAAAATCTTGAAACGATACGTGTACATTATAAAATTTTGTGAGAGTTGACTTGTAAAACTTTGTAAGTATAAAATCTAGCAAACACTCATATACTTAAAAAAAAAATTAAGCAAAAGTACACGTATATACAAAATCTAGCAAAAATACGCGTATATACAAAATCTAGCAAAAGAACTATTGATAGGTGAACAGTTTTGCAAAATTTTAGCATGTGCTAGTTTACCGCGCGTATATCACGTGACTGCAGCAGTTCCAGGTGAGTAAGAAACCAGGTGTGGTTGGTAGTATCATGGTAATTGGTGCTCTGATTCGTTGTGCATTGCTTCACTCTGTGATTCGAGAACTTGAGGCATAACACTTACATCCATAGCAGCCAAAATCTACAATGCCCTACTATGAAACTGCATAGAACCCAAAATCGACAACATCATTTGGGAAAAACCAAAATGGCTTCCGAAGAAATAGATCCACGACCTCACAAATATTAACCATCCGTAGAATCCTTGAACGTGTACGGGCAAAAAAAATACAAGCGACATTAATATTTGTCGACTTTACCAAGGCCTTCGATTCCATTCACAGAGGGAAGATGGAACAAATCCTACTAGCATACGGCATACCTAAAGAAACCGTAGCAGCAATAACGATTCTCTATAGAAATACCAAAGTAAAAGTGCGATCACCAGATGGAGACACAGAATACTTCAACATTGTAGCAGGAGTACTACAAGGGGACACGCTAGCCTCATACCTCTTTATCATTTGTCTAGACTACGTATTTAGAACATCGACTGATAAAATCAGAGAGAACGGCTTCGAGCTGACAAAGAAAAGAAGCAGAAGGTACCCCGCAACAACAATTACCAACGCCGACTACGCCGATGACATAGCGATACTGGCAAATACACCCAACCACGCCGAAACACTACTGCATAGTTTGGAACGAGCAGCCGCAGGCATAGGCCTCTATGTCAATGCACACAAAACGGAATATATGTGCTATAATCAAACGGGTGACATCTCCACTCTAGACGGAACCTCTCTGAAACTAGTAGACAAATTCCCTTACCTAGGAAGCAGCGTCGAATCAACCGAAAAGGACATCGACACGAGGTTAATGAAGGCATGGACAGCTATTAATAGGCTATTGATTATATGGAAATCAGACCTAACCGATAAAATGAAACGCAGTTTCTTCCAGGCAGCGGTCACATCGATACTGCTATATGGATGCACTACATGGACTCTAACAAAACGGCTGGAGAAAAAGCTAGACGGCAATTACACAAGAATGTTGCAACCAATCTTGAAGAAGTCCTGGCGACAACACCCCACAAGACACCAACTGTACGTCCACCTGCCTCCTATCACGAAAACTCTTCAAGTTAGACGAACCAAACATGCAGGACACTGCTGGAGAAGCAGGGACGAACTCATAAGTGATGTACTCTTATGGACTCCCACATATGGCCGAGCAAAAGCAGGACGACCAGCACGAACATACATTCAGCAACTATGTGAGGATTCGGGATGTAGTCCAGAAGACCTGCCAGAGGCGATGAACGATAGGGAAAAGTGGCGAGAGAGGGTCAGTGATATCCGTGCTACCAGCACGACATGATGGTGATGATGATGATGTTTTATGTTTTATAAGCAACCAAAAATATTTGTTAATCAAAAAGTGAAATCGCAGTTGATCACAATACACTAACCAAATAGTCTCTGAAATTTCGCTCGAGTTGCAAGAACATCGGCGATCAGCCATGATCAGGTAGACCAAAACCGTAAATTCCGGGGATGTGTTCTAAGCCATAGAAGCAAATCTGACAAGTTTTAGGCGAACTCGGAATCTTCATGTCCTCACCAAAACCATTTGGAGCTGCCGAATTGTGCCTCACATTATCAAAATATGGAAAAACTTTTGAATTCTAGGAAACTTACACAAACCTACAGAATTCTGTATGTGCCCAAAATACGATCAAACACGCAAACATTGAAAAAAAAATTAAGATACTGTGTATTTGTCCTACCCTCTCCCTCAAAATAGATGGGAACGCTGTCAAGAAATGTCATGAAGGCCTTCACATCGTTCCTTGACAATCTACTGGATAATTTGATTTAAATTCCCAAAAGAGAATATTGAAAATGCTGAGATAAGCTTTTCAAACCGTTCATTAAAAATTATATGATTAACAATTTTAATAAAACTAGCTGAAGTAAATATCATGCCAGGTAAAAGTTTATTCCAAATATTATCATAATCGGTAGTTAGTTATATATTACTATTTAATCATTTTACATCCTAATCTAAAAGCTCACCTTCATGCTTAATTAGTATTATTTAATGAATTATAATATATTTTTCTTTCGTTGTTTGAAAAATTAAATTCTGTACAATTAGTTGTGTCTTGCGGCAGCATTGATTCCCGTTGATTATTGTTTATAGTTTGAGACTCCTTCCCTCTCTCCTTATATGGAATATTTTTTACAAACAAACAAATTCTTCTTAGATTCTTGTTGCAAGTTACTACACAAAGATTTACAAATGATTCGACTTATCGACGTACCGTACAAAGAAGTGCTGTAAAATTCGCAGTCACACCAAGAAAATAATAACCTAGAACCTTGAAACGTACATATTAAACCCACGCTTCAACATACGTCGAATATCATTTTTCAAGTTCCTTTCATTCTTCAAAACAAGTTAAACTGTCATCGTACTTCCTCGTAGAAACGCTGTTAGGTGGACATTTAGACTAGTCAGCATAAAGAAATGATTCAATCAAATGTTTAATAGACTTGATACAAAATCGTCATGTAGTCAAGTACATTATGAAAAGTTCTGACTTAAGAAAAAAAAAACCTCGAGCACTGAAGTAGATATAAAATTTAGCCAGGTTATATTTTCTTCTAAATACAACCAACCAATCTTGTAACTAGAAGGAAAATCATGACGTTAGAATTCTATAAAATGGCTTAAAATTCTCTTCCACTTGATATTTTAAGTTTAAAAAATCGTTTGTTCAGAAATAGAATAGTTTGTCAGTGACCTCAGACAATCCTAAATGTCGATATCGAATAATAAGTATGTCCTGGATAGGACACTTAGCTGCATCTAATGATGAGGTTCCAGTTTTGGAGATCTAGGGAGTATGGCGTATCCCTTCATAACCATTACTCCCAGGTCCACTCTGACTTCAGAGTGATAGTACTTGTTGAGGTCAAATACACCTGTTGAAAAATAATTCGTATTCGATTGGACTGTGTAAAAAACTATTAAGAAACAAATACTCAGAAAACGTAAATATGAACTCATAATGAACGCGATTCACAAACCTCTGTCTCGTTAAAACTGACCAATCAGTTGTATTGCCTGTGTTAGAACTTGAGATAAAATTAATATCGAAGCAAAAAGTTTCTTAAACTTTCGTAAACACACAAATTCAATGACCAAGTTTCATAAACTAGCAATAAATTTATCCGGAAGAAATAAATACAGGCAAAAGATTAAACTATAATTTTGTAAAGAGTTAAAAGTTAATACGTGTTGTCAAAGGGTTAACGTTTACAGCTCTCCGGTGGTCATGATTTTCTGGTTACTGCAAAAAAAAACATTTAAAAATGACCTGAAAAAAATTATAATTTTGGTTTCTTGTTATGAAGATTTCAATTAGATGTCTATTTTATACGGTCAAACAAAAAGATAAAGATTCAGTTTAACTAACATGATGGATACAAAAAATGGTCCAGTTTAGTATCATACTTACATTGTGAATCGAAAAATTCGTAAAAGAGCTAAAAAGCTTTTTTAAAATTTTCCAAAACTAGTCGGCTGAAAACTTTTTGCATGTTGTCATCAATCTGAATGGAAAATTTGGTGGTCATAGCTCTTTCCATCATTAAGTTGTTTTTTACTAAGCGTTGCTTAGTTTGGCATATCCTTTAAAATACTTATAAGACTTGATGTTACTAAATGGTCACTCATCTAACAACTAAAAGAAGAAGAAGAAAAGTAGGAGAATATTTAAAAAGAGAAAGGAAGATATGGGAGGAGGACGAAGATATAAAAAGGAAATCGATAAGAGCAGAAAAAAGTTCCAAGAGGATGGAGAGAAGAAAGCATCTAAGATAGGGGGTGATGAGAAAGAAACAATGTGGAAGGAGGAAGGGCTGAGAACGAAGTGGAATAAGAAATGAGAAACTAGAGGAGAAAATGAAACTAAAGCAGATGAAGGAAAAGATGAGAAAGAAACAGAAAAAAATATAGAAGGACAAAGAGGGGAAGAAGAAGAGGATGAAAGAAAGAGAAGATGAGGAAGGTAAAGAGATGAAAATAAAGCAGATGCAAAGTAGGAGGAAATTAAAAATTGGAGAGAGGAAGTTGAAGAGAAGAATATAATGAGAATGAAGTGGAGGAGAAAGTTATAAAACAGTGGGTGGGGGAAGGGGGAGATGAGAAATAACAAGAAGGGGGAGAGATAAGAAGGAAGTGGAAAGAATCAGGGGCGGAAAATATAGCGAATCGCTTCTATTTTAGTCGTATCGATATTGACAGAAGTGTCAGACGTATGTATCTGATTTTTTTCGATTGTGCCCAGTGCTCTTGTCTTCAGACTACCCCAAATTGCATTATCGATTTGGCACCTGTGCCAAAAAGATGCGTTCCCAACTTAAAGTCCAAGTTCTAGAACTGAAAACGAATTGCAACAATGTCTAAATCAACTTTTCACAATTGCTCCCGAATCGATTTTCATTCAATATCAATGCACATTATCTATTGATGATTGGGATGAGGTTTTACTTCCGTAGCTTTGATGGGTGTGGGTCACACTAATTCGTTTCAATAATTCCCTAGCCCACTCTAAATTAGGAGAGACAGTAAATTTTAGAGACTCATCTACGAGTCAAATAGATATGTAATTGTATCCAGTTCCCTAAATGGCAGATAGAGGGACAGCCCATAGATATGATGGATTGCAACGAATACGACAAGAACAGTCTCCGACTAAACACAGTTTTCCTTTTGGCAAGGTATAGAGCCCTTTCTATTACCCACAGAATAGTTACAATCGTTTAAAAGAGTAAAACGTCTACAGCAAAAAATATTATACCTATATTATGGGCTTGGGTAGGTCGAAATTGTAAGTTTCGAAATACTGAGACATGTTCCTCTTGTAAAATGTCTTAAAGACAGTTGACGAAGCAAAAGACCCAGTAATGATCTGATTTATAAGATGTCGTCGCTTCAAGAGATTTACAAGGGAAACACGTCTCACTTAGAGAGTAACTGCAATCTATAGAAGAAGTATGCGACCTGTGTTAGAATTAGCCACTGATAGACCATCTAGGAAGTGCTAAGTACCTCTTAAATTTCCATTAATCCCAGGTCCACTCTAACCTGGAGTGTTAGTATTTATTATGGTACCCAATAGATCAGTTTAAAGATTATTCGTATTTAATTGGAAGAAAAACATATTGGGAAACAGTTAAACAAAAATGTAAATATGAACATGAATACCCCTAGACGAGTTGACATGCCGTCAAAATCAATCAATCAATCAATTCAATATAAGAGATCAAACTATGACTAGATATCTATGCTAGGTAGAATTTACCTCTCTCCTACTGTGTCTTTCTGACAGCGCTTACTTACTCTCTTAGTAATCATTACCAGAGGTAGATGATTCTTCCACTTCCAGTATGCACTTGACATACCGTTAAAATCAATCAATCAACAAATCAATCAACCAACTAATCAATCAATCAGCCAATCAATCAATTTTGAAAGACTAAAATGGTAAAGTTATCTCGAAGCACAAAGGTTCGAACCTCAATTCAAATTTTTGTTGTCAATCGGAATAAAACCTCTGACACTAATGATCCTCGTATGGATTTGAATAGAAGCCCGAGCAAACTAACATTAACTAGTTCATAAAAATTTAAGATAAAATTAATTTTGTTCGGTTAAAAAAGTATTACTCTTTTAAAACAGTTCCCAAAATATAGCCACGTGATGTAAATTGTCCACCGCTGAAAAGTATACAAAAGATAAACTGCTTAAAAAAACTTGTACCATCGAAGAGCATTTGACTAATATGAAACTGGTGGTGTCTTGGTTAAAGTGATGGACTGCGGAATCGTAGTACGCGAGTTCGTACTCCAGTCGCGCTATTACGTTCACTTTCGGGCAAATACCCTTGGGAAAGGTATGAACCCCTTTATCCTCCCAGCTATGGGTTAAATAGTATCACTACTGTCCTTCTAAGAAAATGGCTTTGGCATTAAATAACCTAAAAAGAGTTGATATGCCATTAAACAAAGAAACCAACCAAACCTAATATGAAATTGAAGTTAAACTTTTATTTTCAATAAACACGAATTATGATTACGTTCAACCCCTTTTTTATGATTAAAAAAAAAAACCCTGCGTGGTATTCATTTATAATTATATCCAATATCAGTCTTATAATAATAAGTACACCAAACAATTGATTGTTACGATTGAATTTTTTTCTAAACCAAAGATACCAAGATTGAACTACCAACATTTGTAACTGATCATTTTTCATCTTATTTTCAACACAATTTGCAGTAATATTCTTTAAGGCAGTATCATAGATTTTACAAATATTCAGTCAGACTACTGAAGCATATTTCTGACATTTACCATAAAAAAGAGAAAGTTTTTACCAAAAGTTGGAAACCTAAAATCTGATTATCATCATCATCATCATCATCCTCATCAAGACGTGCCAACATCACATGTAACCCTTTAGCCACGGACTGCGAGTGAAACAAGGTCAATTTTCAAGTGGCGGAAAGCTGGTTTGAATTCACTTTTCTTTCTATACTGGTTATATAACCAAAGTAAAAGAACCCAGTCTACCCTATTAATTACTCACAACTGGAGAATCAATCCTTTCCCAGTGTTTGATCTCAGATCACCAATTCTATTTCCTACGACGATAAACGAAACGCTTAGCGCACCCTATGGGACAAAATGGTTGTAGCACTGAAATTCTTTTTGCATCGTAAGTTCTTCAGCTATCTTATACTTTGATTAGGAGTATGATAGATTTTATAAGTATTTTAGTTCATTTTCTTCGCTCGTAATAAACATGTGCGCAAATTCGTGATAAAAGAAAAACTAAATTTTTGATTTTATACCTTTTCTTCAAAGCAAATCAGTAAATGCTATAAAATTTCAGAGAAATCAACTCTTTAGGGATTTATTTCTCTTCTCGACACCTTCAGCCAGATCTGAACGCTTGAAATGGAAAGTCTTACTTTTTAATCTTTAGCTTTTCACTCACTCTATCGACTATAGGTAACAAGATAGATAGATAGATAGATAGATAGATAGATAGATAGATAGATAGATAGATAGCAGTGCTAGTCATGGTGATCTTATTATGTGATAATTTCTCTAAAATTATCGAAGAGAGTAAATCTAATAATGCAGAGAGAATCGTGTCACAACAGAGAAATTGACCAAGGAATTATCACTGACAATAAATAGCGGTAATAACAAGTATAATAACTATTCATCATGCATAAATGAATTCCAGTCTTCATTTTCGGGGGTCAGCTTTTGTATTAGCCACGAGTTGGCTCGGATCCAAACAAGGACAAAGAACTCATGTATATATCCCACATGGTGAAGAGAGAGAGAGAGAGAGAAAGAGAAAACCATTATAAAATGCCTATTAACCGGTTGCGATTGCTACCAGACCAAAGCATTTATTGCTTAGGTGATGGGCAAATTAGACGATAAGAGAACGTTTGAAGTGGAGCGATGGTTTTTGCAAAATTCACAAAAATAAAAGGGCGGATTAGAAGCCAAAGAATTATGGAAACTTTTTCAAATAAATGGAATAAAATAACGAGGTCTCCTCTCTCTAAAAAATACACGTTGTCATCTTTTTCTTAACTTCCTTCTCTCTCTCTCTCTCTCTCTCTCTCTCTCTCTCTCTCTCTCTCTCTCTCTCTTTCTATTTACGTGGCGCCTTCAATAAGTTTCCAGACTTTTTTGTACAGGCATTTAAAATTGTCGTAGACTCTTGAAAATTCACTAGGTTATTGCTATACATCTTATGAGATGACTGACCAATTTTTATGATTTCAGCTTCAAATCAACAGCTACAGCAGCAATTGGAATACACCCTATTAAAGCCTGATTGTCACAGCTGGGGAATTTCAAAAATGCAATCTGGACGTGAGGACACTTTAGAAGAACGATATGCAATAAAATTCTGTTTTAAACTAGGAAAAAACGCCACAGAAACGTATGGAATGCTTCAGACTGCTTTTCGGCCATCTTGCATGAATCGGGTATCAGTTTTTGAGTGGCATAAGAGATTCAAGGAAGGCAGGGAGTCTGTGATGATGAGAGGTGTGGGAGGAGTAAGGAAGTCAATATACCAGAGTTGATTGGCCAAAGGGTTAGGGTTACTATGTTGAAGTTTTAAGGGAGTTCAGGAAGAGATTCCTTGGGAAGAGGCCAGCGCTCTTCAAATCGGGTCTTCTAAACTTGACAAAAATATTCCTGGAAGTGTTGATCTCATATATATATATATATATATATAAACCTCTCCCTCTCTCTCTCCCTCTCTCTCTCTCTCTCTCTCTCTCTCTCTCTCTCTCTCTCTTGAATTATCTATCGTGGTTTGGTTGAATTATTCAATTACTCTTGTAATCTACATATATCAATTTATCTTTAACTCAGTATATTAAACCTTAATCTTATTTTCTTTTATGAATATACGAAACAAAAATGTATCTTCCCAATAATTTTGAACAGGCTGATATTCCATACGTAGAAGCAATATCAATGTTTTGAGAGAAATCCCGGTTTCTGTCAAGGAAAATCTCAGCTATTTATTTACTTTATACAATTAAACAAAGATTTAATTTAGCTCACCTGACAAACACTAATAAAAATCCATTTTAGCATAATAATTACATAGTCCCACGCTACCAACTTAGAATGTTCAATAAGTTACAAAAACTCATACGCTTAAAACCTTCTCTGGATTCCAATCAAATACAATAAAAGATTTGGTGACAATAGCGCTATCTGACGTTGAATTATCTACTAAGCATTGCTTAGTCTGCCAGGCAAAGCTTATATTGCCTACAGTATCTGCTGTTATTACAGTATCTGCTGTTATTATTAAGTATCTGCTGTTATTATTAAGTATACTCCAAACAATTTTGTATGAAAAGATTAATTTCCCTCCAAAGATACCTTGTTATTTTCAGTAGAATATAATAGAATCGAAATGGATTATTTATCATTTATTACCAAACACTACAACAATGAAATTCTGTAAGAAAAAAATATGAATATTTTGTTGTCCAAAAATAAGTAAACCTCTTACATATATTTATACGATTTTATTTTTGGTTTCAGAGTTTCAGTGCGATAGATTTTGGTCATAGATAGTACCTAATAATATCAATTTTGATTATAAAATGTTTCACAAGAAATAAAATTCTAGTATATTTTGTTTAGTAGAAAAATTACATTTTACTATGTTTGGTGCTTAGTTATTTCTAGCTGATACGGTAAATGTTCACCCATTTAAGTACTGAACAAACTCATCGTTGCTTGACTTTGTTGATCTGACGGAAACAGGTGCTCTCAGGGTATAAACGTAAGTATAGACATCTTTGAATTGTGTAATAACAGACAGACAAAAATACATTTACTGAATAGGCGTTTTTCGATAAATTTAGTTGATTAGTAACATTAGTAAGATTTGTAAGCACCCAACATTTGTTGGTCATCACTCCAGCCTTCATTGAATTGTATAATGTCAGGAGATATTTGATGAAAAAAGACATTTGGTGAATAGTAAGATAAACATCAGCTACCGTTATAAAAGTTTCTCAGGATCCTTCATATTTGTTAGCGCATCTTTCATTAAATAATAATAATAATAATAATAATAATAATAATAATAATAATAGCATATGCACAACCCAGCATCTATCATAGAAAATGACACTGGGACTGGAAGACTAAGAAATCAGAGGACAAGAAGAAACCATCAAGACTACAGCATTAAAAAAAAAAAAAAAAAATTTCAGTACCAGTAAAAGTCTGACGAAAGTACCTTAATCTTGGACTTTAACTAAGTTAAAACTTAAGAAAACTTAAATCAAAATTACCTCCTCCCCCCTTTTTTTACGTACAAATGGGAAGCAGCATGATGTGCGTAAAGGTATTTGAATAAACCCATGGACGACCAAACTCAATACCTAAACAGGTCCTGGACGTGAGTTTGACGACTTTACGCTCAGGATCGTTAGTTCGATCGGGGAACTACTGCTGCTCCTCTATAAGAGTGGCTTCTATAGAAGAGAATAAAACAGATATCGAAAGATAACCATGACCCACACTCAAACCACATACACAAACCGCATCGCTCTTCGTGCGGGTAAAAAAGGGGCACGTCCTGCTGAGGTTGGAGCCCTGGCCTCAGTGTTCGAAAAATCAGCTACAGAGCTCAAACGACAAAAACTACTAAAATGCAAGCAAACACTACAAATAGCGACATTTAACGTAAGAACCTTAAACAGAATAGGACAACTACCAGAGCTAATCGCATCGACCGTAGAACATAAGATTGACATAATATGCATACAAGAACACAGATACACGCACACTGAAGATATCAAATATCACGAAACTGGCAATGGATGGTCGCTCGTCACTGTATCGGCATGGAAAAACTCTGTCAACGCCGCAGTAGGAGGGGAAGGATTGCTTATAGGACCTAGAGCATTAAAAACGCTCAATAGCATTGAGAAAATACAACCTAGAATGATGGCAGCTACTTTTAACGGCAACCCCAGAGCAACAATCATCTCCTGCTACAGCCCTACCAATGTTAGTGAAGAAACTGAACTAGTCACCTTCTACGATGAGTTATCCTCATTAGTGCGTAGCATCCCGAAACACAACATGTTAGTCATTGGCGGAGACATGAATGCCCAAATCGGGAAAAACGGAAACAACAAATACAGCCTCCACAACACGTCAAATAGGAATGGGCAACATCTAACAGATTTCATGATAGAAAATAGATTAGCATGCCTCAATACAAACTACCAAAAAAGGAGGGCAAACTATGGACATACACGTACGCGAACAATACTAAAGCTCAGATAGACTGCGTCCTTATAAACAAGAAATGGAAAAATAGTGCAATGAATTGCGAGGCGTACTCCTCTTTCGAGGGTGTGTCCACCGATCACCGAATAGTCACGACGAAAATACGGCTAAGCCTACGAAAAAACGCCAAACAAACAGAGACCACCAAACACTATGACTGGGCCATTTTGAACAACAGAGATATAAGAGATAAATACGTATTAGAATTAAGAAACAGATTCGAAACACTACAAGAAAAGACGGAAAAAAGTACACCAAACGACGAATATGAAAATTTCGTCAATGCGCACCTCGAGGCAGCAGCGAAATGCATTCCAACCAAACTCAAAACTAAATATAGAGTCCCATGGGAAACTTTAGCGGTGAGAGAAAAACGTGCACTAGTGAAAACAGCCTCCAAAAACTACCGAAAAAAACCAACAAACACAAATACCTTAAGACTAAAAACGGCACAATATCAATTAGCAGGCATATATATAAAGGAACAGACAGAATACATTCAAAATCAGATAGATAAGATTAGAGACTCGGTGGAAGATAGACAATCTAGGATAGCCTGGCAAACAATAAACGAAGTGAGTAGAAGAAAGAACACAGCCAAAGCAAAACTGAAAGCTGCAAACCAACAAGAAAGAATAAAACTGTGGAAACAGCACTTCGAAAACCTACTAGGAAACCCACCGATAATAACACAGGAACCAATCACCAGAATTATTAGTAAACAATTAGACATTAAACTAGGACCGTTCACACAAGAAGAACTCGACTCGGTTCTCAGAAAAATTAGAAATAGGAAAACTGCAGGGCTGGACGAGATTCCCCCAGAAGTATGGAAGACCAGACAATTCGACGACATACTGCTCCGACACTGCAACGCAGTATACAATCAAAACCCGATAGATAGATGGATGAAGGGATGCATACTCCCCTTCCCTAAAAAGGGGGACCTCGGATTAGCCAAAAACTACCGAGGCATAACACTTACATCCATAGCAGCCAAAATCTACAATACCCTACTACGAAACCGAATAGAACCCAAAATCGACAACATACTTAGGAAAAACCAAAATGGCTTCCGAAGAAATAGATCCATGACCTCACAAATATTAACCATCCGTAGAATCCTTGAAGGTGTACGGGCAAAAAACCTACAAGCGACATTAATATTTGTCGACTTTACTAAGGTCTTCGATTCCATTCACAGAGGAAAGATGGAACAAATCCTATTAGCGTACGGCATACCTAAAGAAACCGTAGCAGCAATAACGATTCTCTATAGAAACACCAAAGTAAAAGTACGATCACCAGATGGAGACACAGAATACTTCGACATTGTAGCAAGAGTACTACTAGGGGATACGCTGGCTCCGTACTTCTTTATCATTTGTCTAGACTACGTACTTGGAACATCGATTGACAAAATCAGAGAGAACGGCTTTGAGCTGACGAAGAAAAGAAGCAGAAGGTACCCCGCAAAAACAATTACCAACGCCGACTACGCCGATGACATAGCGATACTGGCAAATACACCCGACCAAGCCGAAACACTACTGCATAGTTTGGAACGAGCAGCCGCAGGCATAGGCCTCTATGTTAATGCACACAAAACGGAATATATGTCCTATAATCAAAAGGGGGACATCTCCACTCTAGACGGAACCCCTCTTAAATTAGTGGACAAATTCACTTACCTAGGGAGCAGCGTCGAATCAACCAAAAAGGACATCGACACGAGGTT
Source organism: Sepioteuthis lessoniana (assembly GCA_963585895.1). Lineage (NCBI taxonomy): Eukaryota > Metazoa > Mollusca > Cephalopoda > Myopsida > Loliginidae > Sepioteuthis > Sepioteuthis lessoniana. Next base: position 29,577,324 of record OY757938.1, read on the forward strand.
AACGAAAGCATGGACAGCTATCAATAGGCTATCGGTTATATGGAAATCAGACCTAACCGATAAAATGAAACGCAGTTTCTTCCAGGCAGCGGTCACATCGATACTGCTATATGGGTGCACTACATAGACTCTAACAAAACGGCTCGAGAAGAAGCTAGACGGCAATTACACAAGAATGCTGCGTGCAATCTTGAACAAGTCCTGGCGACAACACCCCACAAGACACCAACTGTACGGCCACCTGCTTCCCACCACGAAAACTATTCAAGTTAGACGAACCAGACATGCAAGACACTGCTGGAGAAGCAGGAACGAACTCATAAGTGATGTACTCTTATGGACCCCCACACATGGCCGTGCAAAAGCAGGACGACCAGCACGAACATGCATTCAGCAGCTATGTGAGGATACGGGATGTTGTCCTGAAGACCAGCCTGGGGCGATTAACTATAGGGAGGAGTGGCGAGAGAGGGTCAGGGATATCCGTGCTACCAGTGCGACATGATGGTGATGATGAAGATCGGCCAGAATACTGAGGAGAGTCATGGAGATTTCAGGAGACTTGCAGTCAAGCAAACTCCACAGAAAGATCATCAGCTATCTCAGGTGTGAAAAAATCTCAAGAAATAATCATTATAATAAAAAATGGTGTAGCCTTTACGAATTAAGCAGCCATTCCTTTCTCGGAAAGAAGATTAGATAAATATTATATGAAATAATCATATATTTTTACAAGATTCCATGGATATAGAAACATGAACATGACATAAATGCATTATAAAAAGTTTAAAACAGAAAGAAAATATTCTGATTGGTTACCAAGATACACAATATGCCTTGTTTATTTTTACGACTTACTCGACAATAATCGGGTCATGTGAAAAACAGTGTCCGGAAAAAGAAACTCCCCATAGAGAAAAAATAAACCAGCGGAAAAAAACTCGGTAAGACCCCCCCCCAAATTCTCCGGACATATATTTTGAAAACAAAAACAGAAACTCTGAATCCAAAAATACAATTGTGTTGATATATATATATATATATATATATATATATTCTTATATTTGGTAACAGATTTTCAGGGCTGAAATTTTTGGTCATATAAAATGGCCAACAAGATCTGTTTTCATTATATAATATTCAATTACAAATCCTCGAATTTTGGTTTTATAAATTTGCTGAAGAAATATACTTATTTATGGGTGACACTATATATATATGTGTGTGTGTGTGTGTGTGTATCGGTAGCTTTTTCTCTTTGAAACATGTTTGACTAAATTCTTGAAGCTCTCTCTCTCTCTCTCTTTCTTTCTCTCTCTCTCTCTCTTTCTATCTATATATATATATATAATTTTAAAAAACCTTCCTTACATAAAATCAACTTCGAATATATCAGCCACATTTTAAAATGCCTGTGGCACATTTCCCGCCACTTCTTCCTCTTAGCTCTCATACATTTTTTCTCCTGTAAATTCCCCTCCCATTTGTTCTTCCTCCTACACTTTATATAAATGTATATAACTCGCCATTGTGTTTGTCATTTCATTATTCGCTCCCTCGGTGATGGCTTCAGCTGGAACCAAAAGTATTTGGGAAAAATACAGCAACATCGGAAAGTCAAACGACTCATAAGAAGACTTGATTAATTTAATCAAACACACACACACACACACACACAAACACACACACACACACACACACACACACAGTAATTAGGAAAATAGGACATATTAACATAGATTTTTTATAAGATCCCTCCTCAAGATTTGCCCGATAATGAAAGTGAACATTGATTACGAGTCGAATCGGTAACCGAGTACTTTTGGGGTATCCCAACTAGGAAAATTTGGGTATCTTATCTTTGATCACATTTCTTACTCTACTGATATATGTAATCTGATTCTCTCCACTCGGGAAATGTCGTATAGCTCTTCTGGTATCTATATATATATATATATATATATATATATATATATAGGTGTGTTTTTTTTTTCACTTTGTATTCCTTTTTTATAAGTATCAAATTTTGTACTTTTTCTTGTACATATTTTATTTCATAGATTTTAAAATAGCAGTGGTGTTTTCACGAGTATAGATACTACAATCTAACCCTTGGCTGGAGTGCACGAAAGAGCACTCTGATCCTAGCTAGAAATGACGAACTATATGTAAATGATGTCATTTTTGGTGGGTAGTCCAAAAACTCAAAGAATAACTAAAAATATCAACAACTAAAAAACTGCTGCAATATCTCTGTTGGGTGCATTTCATTATAATGGTGATCAAGCAAGTATCGCTGATTAATTTCTGCTGAGTTTGATCCTAACTGGGTGCTTTATACTTGCAGCTTTGTGTCATATCTATTTTATTCCTAGTTTTGATATGTATGATCCTCATTTTGTGTCTTACACGTCTGCTCGCATATCAAAATAACTTAAGCGTATGATTGATTGATTGATTTTAACGTCATGTCAACCTGTCTAGGGTTATTTTATGACCAGAAGTTAAGGAATTGCGTTCATTGTACATTTATATCTATATTTTAGTTTAGTTCTTTCTTAAGATTTTGTTTTTTGTTAATTTTGGGGGTGGGGTGCTCACGTTCCTATTGAATACGAATCCTTTTTAAACAGATCTAGTAAGGTCCTATCTATGGATTTTTGACCCACCAATAGAATCTTAACAGGTACTACCACTCCCGGTCCGAATGTACCCGGGAGCAATGCCAATAAAGGGGTGCCCTGCACTCCTCAGTGCACCTAAACTTGAGCCTTACCATCAGATTAAGTTTAGTGCCTGACCAAGGACACCATTTTGGGGGTGTACTCTTCTGTAGGAGATACAGTCTGCATATTCTAAGCCACTCTGACATGGCTGTAAGTTAGGTTCATTAAATGACAACTACGATTTCTTAGTTGCGTCTCTTTGTTTCAACTCTAAGTAACGTCAGCATCGAAACAAATTGTCAAATTAGAATATCTACCTATTCCTAAAATTAGTAACTACATCATATTATGAACTTGTTGATGTGTGAATGAAGGGACATTTATTACAGCAGTAATCTTTAAGAAATTTGTTACCAATTATATTTATTGGGTTGTACAATTGCCGACGGCTAAACATCACTTGTACGTTTCTTTTTTTAATTATTTTTATGAATGTCGTATAATGTTGTGTAATTTGTTTTATAAGTATTTATGTCAATCACACGTGTCTGAATTTGACAAGGAAAATGTGTTTCTTTGCATATGTCATGGTCCTATAAAAATTATCAGAATAATTTCGCTTAGTAGGATTTCTCAGGTAAATGGGAAGGTTACGTGACGTTGGCCATATCCTTTCCGCATAAAATATGACAGGTTTCACTGAATTCCATGTTACCAGTAGCAAGGAACGATCCTTCATGCAACTTAAATGACCTGAATCAACACGGTTACCCTATCACGCAGAAACGTTGGTAGAAGATGTTGAATTCAAAGTTTTCCTTCAGGAGATTTGTCCAATATTTGACCTCGGATCGACGTGTTCATTTCATACGCCGATAACAGTTACTGCTCTGCATCGTATATATAAATCCTTAATGCAGATGTATATATATATATATATATATATATAAAGACAAAAAAAAATTCACTTTCTTGGTATCACTATAAATTTATTTCAGGCTCCTACAAATTTTTATGAGTATAAATTATAAGCTTGAAAGAAAGCATCTTCTGATGAGATATTTAAAATTATAATTAGTTGTTATCGTATTACTTCCGGCGAGAATGTATTTTGAAGAAATTCTTTTTTTTTTTCTAATTTTTAAAATTAAAATGATTCATTTTATCTATTTATCAAACAAGAAAAAAATAATAAAAGTTGAAGATGTTATATCTATTATTCCACACACACACACACACACACATATATATATATATATATATATATATATATATATATATATATACCGTTATCCCTAATTACATACTATGGAACATTAAAAGATTAAAAAACCAATGCCAGAACAAATATTTCTTGGTACGTGACATTTTTTTAAATCTTCAGATAATGTTTATACTATACTTTTATTGAGACTATTATGTTTTATCAATATTTAAAACATATATATATATAAGGAAAAATAATTAAATTTCAAACATGAATTTTTGTTGTTCAAAATATTGTAAAAAATTTAAGTTATTTACATTAAGAAAAATTTGAAATCGAAATTTAAGCCAATCGTAATAAACATATAATTAATGAAAAATTCACATATCTAACGTTAAGTAATTATAATAATTAAAGAATTAATCTGTAAAAGATATTATGCTAATGTAACTAATAATTTAAGATATTAAAAAAAAGATTTTAATGTTCTATTCTTAAGTTTGTGATTATCTATAATAAAAAGCAGTGTACCAAAAATGATCCCAATAATACAGTGATTTTTTTTTTGGTGCACCGCTTGTTGGTAAAATCATTAAGACAACTTTGACATAACGTGTATGATTAAAGTGAATTGGATTAACATCGAAATATACATAAAATCAGAGTTTTCGCAAGAAACGATAAACCTTTTGTATGTAGATGATATTAAGTTGTTTGTCGAGGATGAAAAAAAAATAGAAACCCTTTAAAAATATTAGAATCTAGAACTAAGATATAGGAATGGAATTTAGCATTAAAAATGTACCATGCTGATACGAAAAAGGGAAATAATGGAAGGAATAGAACAACGAAATCGGAAAAGTATCTGATCATTGGGAGAAAACTACAAATACCGAGGAATATCAGAAGTAGATACCATTAAGTAATAAGATACCATTAAGTAATAAGATACCATTGAATAGATACCATTAAGTAAACGGGCATTTTTTTAAAGAAAGAAAGGGAGATTTCAAAGAATAAAAAACTTCTCGAAACCAAACTTTGTAACAGAAATCTCACTAAAGAACTTGCAAGATACTCTGGTCTCTTCCTAAAATGCACAAGGGAAGAATTCAAACAAATGTACCATATAATAAAGGAAACTGATGACAATTCACAACTTTTTACAACTGGGAGATGATACAGACAGACTCTATGCGTCAAGAAATGAAGGAAGATGAGAATTTGCCAGCATTGAGATGCAACAATTCAAGGACTTGGAGAATGCACAGAAAAGAGCAAAGAAAGAATGATAATACAAGACTATAACAGCCATAGAAACATAAAGACTAACAATAAAACCACTAAATCTCGAAAAAAATGGGAAGAAAACCATCTGTATGGATATTTCATGCGACAAACTGGGGAGATTGCGGACGAGAAGACCTAGATATGGTTAAGAAAAGGAAACCTCCACAGAAAAACTGGATCTCTTTTTAGAGCAGCACAAAATAATGACATAAGAACTAATTATATCAAAGAAAAAATTGATTATATACAACAGAATAGCAAGTATAGGTTACGTGGAGACAGTGATGAAACTGTTAATTACTTAGTAAGCAAACTGGCACAAAAGGAGTTCAAGACGAGGAACGACTGGATGGGATAGGCAATCCACAGGGAGTTGTGCAAAAAATCAAAATTTGACCACAGTAACAAATGATATATGCACAAACCAGAATCTGTCCCGAAAAATGAGACTTACAATTCTCTGGGGTTTCGAGATACAAACGGATCACTCAATACTGGCCAAACAACCAGATCTTGTGTTAATTAACAAGAAAAAAAATTTATTGTTTTGTGGAATTTTTGCTGTTCCAGCCGACCACTGAGTGAAAATGAAAAAGAGCGAAAAGATAGACAAGAGCGGTAGAACATGAAGGTAACAGTGATACCAATTGTACTGGGCACACTTGGAACGGCCCTCAAAGGCTTGAAAAAGAGACTGGGGAAACAGGAGATTTGAGGTATTATTGAGACCATCCTGACCACGGCATTGATAAAATCAGCTAGATTACTTAGAAAAGTCCAGGAAATCCGATGAGACTTGCTGTCGCTCAGACTCTTGTGAAAAACAACCAGTTAAACTCGTGTGAAAAACTTGCAAGAAGTGAAATAATAATCAGCCAGAATACTTAGAAGAGTCCTAGTGCCTTGAAGAGACTTGCTGTTGTTCAGACTAATGCCGGTGAGAAAAATTCGTAAGTAATAATGATAATAATAATAATAATACCTGACAAAGTCAAAAAGTTCGTCACGAAAGCTCTGAAAAACTGGAAAGGGAATTAGCAGCAGGAGAACAACCCCTAATTGAGGTGAAAATCCTAATAGGCATCTTCCTGGGAGATTCATTCTCCCCTCTATTATTTATTAAAATAATAATGTAACTCAATTATATACTTTGGAAATGTACTGGAGGTTACAAATTTACTAAGTCACATGAAAAGATAAACCACCTCGTGTATATGATTGATATTAAGATAATTGCCAAAAATGAAAAAGAACTAGAAACTCCAGATATAAGAATTGAACTTGACAGAGAAAAATGTGCCATGTTGATAATAAAAAAGGGGAAAAGAGAAACAACGGAAGAAATAGAACTACTAAATCAGAAATGAATCAGAAATTTGGAGTAAAAGTGAATTACAAGTAACAAGGAATGTTGGAAACGGACATCATCAAATTAGCAGAATTGAAAGAAAAAATAAGAAAGGTGTACCTCACTACAAGAAAACTCGAAATAAAACTCTGCCGCAGAAATCTCATCAAAGTAATAGATACCTGTGCACTTCTGCTTCTAAGATACTCTAGACCATTCTTAAAGTTGACAAAGGAGAAACTCACACAAATGGACCACAGAGTAAAAAAAAATTGAAGACGATGCACAAGGCCCTTGGCCTGAGGGATCTCATAGACTCTATGAGTCGAGAAAAAAAGGATGAGGACTTGCCAGGATTTAGGATGGTGTAGATGCAACAATTCAAGTTCTCGGAGAATGCACAAAAACGCAAAGAAAGAGTACTTACGGTAAGAGTAACAGCAATATGACCATAAGAACAAAAAGCAAAACAACAAAATTTAGAAGACAAAAATTGGAAAAAAAAAACACTGTGTGGATACATCAAGCGATAAACTAACGAAATTGCACGCGAGATAATCTAGACATGGCTACGAAAGGGAAATCTCAAAAAAGAAACTGTATTTTTTTTTCAATTGCATCACAAAACAATGCTATAAGAACCAATTATATCAAAGCGAAGATTGATAATATACTTAAGATCAGATGTAGTTTACGTGGAAACAGAGATGAAACTGTTAATCACATAAATGAATGATTAGATCTGACAAGAAAACTGAAAAAGCTGTGGAACATGAAGATGGCGGTGATATCAAATGTAGTTGGTCTCCTTGGAACAGTCGCTAAAGACCTGGAAAAGAGACTCAAGGAAATGGAGATTAGAGGAAAAAGTGATACCATCCAGACTACAGTACAATTTAAACTGGTTTAAAAATCGAATAATAATAATAATAATAATAATAATAATAATAATAATAATAATAATAATAATAATCCCTTGTTAAAAATCATAGCTTCAAGAAACTATTCTTAATAAAAAAAAATAACTTCCACACAGTTATATAGTTTAAAGTATTAATATCTAATACAATTAATTCTCAAATAGATCAATTTGACCCATAGATAGAACCCTAACAGGCACTACCACACTCGGTCAGAGTGGACCTGGGAGTAATGGCAATAAAAGGGTGACAGCACATTCCCTTATCGGATGCGATTTTGTGTCAGAACCAAGACAAACACAGGTCTTAGTTTGCTTACAGTTCCAGCAATTACAAAGTGGTCACCGATCTAAGTCCTGGACAGGCTTCTGATTGCTTAACTTCGGTGATCAAGCGGAAACTGGTACTTTTAACTTGACTTGACTGTAGGTCATAATGTTTTCGCTCTTCAATATGCTTCTAAGTGTTATGTTTGCAAACATCGAAATATTGGGAAAATAAAACTTTTATTTGGTAATCAAGTATAAATTATCTAGAAGTATATTTTTCAAAGTTGCCTTCACCATTTCGACTTGGATTTTAGCCAATGGATATATATAGTAAATATGCGTAGTGGGAGATGAGAATGGAGAAGAAAGCTTTATTGAAAGACATTTGCCTTTAGTGAAAAGTCATAAACATATAGAACAATGAATCATCACATTTCATGCAAGTAAAAAATAAAATGAAAAAAAAATCTAGTTAATACTTTAAGGCTGAAAATTTGAAAAAATATCAGAATTCTAAAACAGTCAAAATGGACATAATTAGAAAATAATTAGGAACCTTTGTTGTCAAGTAAATCTTAATTCAAATCGTGGGAAGGATTTCAAGAATATAAAAGAGAAAAAAGCAGAAAAATATCGCCACATTTAATTAGAATTGTGAATTGTTATTAACCAGAAAATTGATATTTGGAAGTGGCCAAAAATTCTTAAAAGACTAAATAATAATAATAATAATAAGAAGAAGAAGAAGAAGAAGGAGAAGGCGACAATATTTATGATTGCTATTCACCGATTTGGATGACGCCAAGTCAGTCTCGACCAATGTTCCCATTTTTATCAAGTAAGAATGATGTTCAAAAGTAAAAGAAAATCAGAATTATTTTTTCAGTATTTTATTTTGTTTTGTTTGCCTTTTTTTTTGTGCGAAATTGATGGTGGTGCCTGGAGGCTATGAAAGCAAAAAAAAAATGATGGGATAATAAATTCTGGAAGAAACAAAAGCAAAGTATTGCGTGAGATGAAGTCAAATCACAAAATTGCCATCTTCCTTCACCTGTTTCGTACCATCCACCATTTTTTAAATCTTTTTTCCGGTCAGTTTTTTTTCCTTTTTTTTTTTTACTTTTCTCATCTTCATTCATCTCTTTGCGTTCAAGAATGAATCATTTGGTTCCGTTTTTCCCCATTAGGAAAAAAGATTTTATGGGGACACAATAAGCGAATATCCAACGTGTCTTAAAGTTTATTTGCTTGTAGATTGTTGGAAAGTGAGAATCTAAAAGATTTAGGGTGATGGCAAAGACAGAAAAGAGAAAACATGTTATAAAATTAGGAGAAAAGGGGAAAGGAACGAATTTTCAAATCTAAAAGATAAGAAGCGAAAGAAAAAAAAAAGAAAAGAAAAAAGATATCTTTAAAAAGCTTGGAGATGAAAAAATGCAATGTAAAAATAAAATATGACAAAAGAATAAAAGGTACATTTAAAGATTTTTAAAAATTGGGAAACAAAAGAAGGTAGTGAATCTGTTGATGATGATAGAAATAAATTCGAAGAAAGAAAGAAAGAAAGAAAGAAAGATAATGAAAAGAAAGAAAAAAAGAAAGAAAATTATGGAAAGAAAGAAAGAAAGAAAGAAAGAAAGAAAGAAAGAAAGCAAGGAAATAATATATTGAAAAGAATAAACAAGCAAACAATAACAAATAAAAAACAAACAAACAAAGGGAAAAGAAAGATAATAATGTGAAAATAAAAGAAAGAGAAAAATAATTGGAAAGAAATAAGAAATAAAGACAATAAGGAAAAGAAGCAAACAAATAAAATGATGGAAAGAAAAAAAAGGAAAAACGAAAAGAAAATTAATGACAAAATAAGAAATAAAGAAAATAGTGAACAGAAAAGAAAAAGAAAAACAGAAAGAAAAATAAAAAGGCTATTAAGATGCGCTCCAAAAAGCAAAATGAATTTTAAAAAGACAAAAAGTTAATGATAAAAAAGAAAATCTACTACAATGGCAAAGATAAAAAAAATACAAAGATTCGAAAAAGAATGACAGTAAACTATGTTGGGAAAAAAGGAAGAAATGAAGCAACTAAAAGCTGGTTAACGTTTTAAGAAATATGGCAATTCAAAAAAGACAGAAAACGCCTCACTTCGGTATTTATATATTTCCCTTTGCAAAACAAACAGCCGCGTTCATGTTTCGACCTTTTTTTTTAAAAAACTACCCACTCATTTGAGCAAGAGTTGTCATCAGCTGCCAATCAATCATGTTTTCTCGTCGTGTTTTCAGAAGATATAACGACGACGACCTCAGCAGACCAACAACAAATAGACTATTTATATATCTTGGAGGCTGAGATTTTCTTCCCGTACGTGCATGTGTGTGTGTTTGCCTGTCTCTCTGTTAATCAGTCAGTCAGTCTGCTCTTCTATATCTCTTATAACATTCACATTAGCTGACAAAACTAAGTTGACTGACGCCTATATAATTTTGTTCGGTGATTAATGCAACAATTAAGACATTGCAAATTATAAAAGTCCAATCTGATGGGGCTATAGAATACGCCGACTGTATCTCTGCAAAGGAAAACCCCCTCCCCATCAAACGGGTGTCCTGGATATGACACTATAACAACTGATAATGAGGATCCAGTCCTGGAACTTGGGGTAACGTGGAGTTATGTAATCAGGCTGACATAAAATTAGCTGGGTTTCGATCCTATCTTGAAACGTCCCGCATGTGTAGATACACTAATGAGTTAGGATACAACGAAACAGTGTGTCTGTGGATGACAATATATAAATATAAATAGGATTTGTCATTAAATAACCCACAAGGGTTGAATTGCCATATAATACTATCAAACCAAACAAAATTGACATCTCCTCCATGTATATATATATATATATATATATATAACCCTGAATTTTTTTCTGAAAAGTTAATTACCGAGGATTTGATTATTTATAGTAGAAAATTATACAATCAAAACAAATATGATTAAATATTGTTTATTAACCGGACCATTGGCCTTATGGGTAACGTGTTCGCCACTGGTCCAGGAGACTGGGGTTCAATCCCATATCAAGTCAAACCAAAGACTCAAAAAATGGTCCTTGATGCTGCCTTGCTTAACACGCAGCATTATAAGTTATGGATCAAGAGAAAAGTGGACTAATCCAAGGAATGCAGAAGCGCCCTCTCCTACACCTCGGTGTGGTAGCTATTGAAAAGGGAGCCTTCGGGTTACCCTTGACTAAGGTCGCCAACTTTATTGTTTATCATCAATTTTATTCAACATTAAAACTCTGCCACCAAAATCAAAATTACAACACATCTGAATAAAATGGTCTATGATGTATTCATATCTTTATTTACACTTCCAATGCTGTTCAGTAATAAACAATACCAAATAATATCCGTTTAGGTTGTATAATATTACATAAGGAATTATAAAATCTTAGTATTTTTGGTTTAGAAGAAAATTATATTTTTATAGATTAAACTAATGTAAGATAGATAGATAGATAGATTAGAATAGGAGTTGATGGTCATGTTGATAGAAATGCTGGTTCACACTTACTTTGTGCGGTTAAGATTAAAATCTCTTGTATTTAATCACAGATTTGCGTGTGTGGACAATTGCACACGCACACACTCCAGAAATTACCTCAATCAAAACACAATCTTTTGTTAGACTAGACAAACCGAATGAACACAGATTTCAACTTAACAAAAATCATTTTCCCCATTTTCCCTTCAATAGATATTTTGATGGCCATTCCTGTTTGCTTTCACACACACACACGCATATATATATATATATATATATATATATATATATATATATATATATATATATATAGTATTGTATTGTAACAGTGTTGGTTGTCACTATCTTACTTCGTGAGTTTGTTGCGAATCAAATGCGACATAATTTGGAAAGTGCTCAATATCTGTGATAGAGCTATTATATAATAATAAGTAAATAAATATTAGTTTATACATATATTAAATAGCATGCAAACTTGTTTGCGACCTCAGATTTCATGACATTTTATAAACGAAAATCATCAGGCAGAGAACGAAAGATAATGAAGAAATTTTTTAAAAAATCGAAAAATGCAGTCAAAAGAACGTTAGAATTGTGTACAACTCTTTGTGGGGGGGTCATATTTGCGTATTATTGTGTGTGGACGTATAAATGGTGTTTAGTATGTTTATGTATGAAGATAGATACGCCTCGTGATAAATGTGAGGTTGTCTCCTGGATGTGAGAGAAGCATGTAAAGAGTTATCTGACGAGACGGAGAGTATAGCAATAATATTCTCCGCCGAAATAAATTTATTATGACGACTTTGTCATAACCGAGTTTGTGTCTCCATTAAATTGTACTATATATATATATATATATATGTCAGTAAAGAATGAGAAAAGAAAAGGTTGTTTTGAAAATCAGATTGACACATTTCACTAGAGGTCTAGCGTCGTCAGAATGCAAAGGGAGAGAACCTTTATAATTTATGTGGAGCGTATGAATGGTTAATTTTTTTCCTCGTTTACAATCATTATTCAACAACATTAATTCAAATTAAAACTGACAAAATGTGCAATGATAAATAATACAAACAAAAATTAAATCAGATTTGGCCAAACATCAGTAAACTCTTCATTAAGTATCATCCTTACAACGTTGATACGTTTTTGGTTATAAATTCATTTGCATTCTGACGACGTTAGACCTCTAGAGACATATTTCAAGTTAACTTCTGAAAAAATATTTTTCCATAAAAATATGGACACACACACACACACACACACACACATATATATATATATATATATATGTGTGTGTGTGTGTGTATGTGTGTTTATAATCAAATTGCATCACCCGATATATGAGTTTCAATTTGCTTAAACGCAGAAGTAATTTAGCTGAATTACAGTAAATGCTTTATATACAGATTAATACGAACTAAGGTTCTAAAATAAATAATTTATCAACAATACTGAGTCTCCATCTTAATAAACTGTATTTCCACCATCCTCTACTTTCATATGCTTTTGCTCGTTCAGATGGTTAACGAATGTATACTACATAGCACAATATTTGGAGACGTTCGGGGCGTAAAGGTTATCGTCTTAGGAAATGGATACGGTGACCCAAGTTCAAACTCTGTTGCAAGCTGTTTACGCTTCACTTCATGCTGATGCTCTTGAGAAAGATATAAATCCAATTCTTCTCCCCCTACACACAACAATGGGTAAATAGTAGGATAGACTTATGTCACGTGATATCCCACTGAGACGATGGAAGTGGGATGACTGCTGTTTGAATTAACAGTAACCTGACTTGGATGACATCTAGTAGCCCTAACAAAATCGCCTGACCAGGGGGGTGGGAGGAAGGTAGAAGCCAAATGATTGGCTGGGGCCCTAAAACGGAAGTGGCACCCTTCTCCCCGTCGGCGAAAAAAACGAGAAGAAATGTTAGTTATTGGAAAGGGCCCGTGGCAGACAGACCCACAGCCATTTACTCCGGGTGAAGAAGACAAAAACATATCTTGGACACGAGGGACCCAAGGTTCTTCAAGCCAGTGTAAAAAAAAATAGCATAAAGTCTATTAGCCCGTGAAAGAAGAAAGATTCTCCGGTGGAACCCCGTCGAAAAATAAGATAAGTAACTTTGGGGCTATTTCTCCTTTATACCCAAATTTTATATACCACTCTCTCTCTCTCTCTCTCTCTCTCTCTCAATTTGAAGAAAATCAAAAGTTAAGAAAAGACATTTATATTCGTGGACTGTCCATTTATTATATATTTGACACTTTGAAAGTGTATCTCTTTGTATAGTAAAGTATTCCTGTATTTTTAATGTTACCACGTGGTCGAAGTTGTTCTTTGCCGTATCTTCTACGAATTTGTTACTTCATGCTTCCTTTTCAGCTTCTATTCGCCTTATGTTATCTTGCTTAGAGTTGTCCTATTAATTCCTTAAAAATATCACACGGGAAACCGGAGTTGCCGACTACTACAATATAATATTATTACGACTAAACCTATTGGTCCATATTCTTCCATTGTCTAGGGGAAGGAAGGAAAGCGACCTGGTGGGTGTGTGGATAGTGTGAAATTTGGAACCCCTTGCCAGCAGCGGTCAGTCCAGCCCTAAATTAATCCCTCACATAATATGCCAGTTCTTATATGCCTGAGAGAAAAACTCTGAACGAGGACTTATTCTACAAGGGATCAAGTGTCAACCTGCCCCGTCTTCACACGTGCGAAAATAAAGTCCCGTTTTGGGATTTTAGTCAATTTGCCGTCACACTTAGCACTATAACCACGGTATGGCAACTGGTTTAGGAGAAGTCAATCTCTTGATTCAAAGCTGTTGAACTCCGCTTAAAAATTGACCTTGTATCGCATCTTGCCGATTGTGGTGGGGTTGGGTCGATATGTACAATATCACAAGAGAGCCGAAAACTTTGACAATTTTATCTGAATATCTACTGCCTGTTACCATATACATGCTGTATCCAGGTCAAAACGTGCATCGTCCTTCCAGGTATTGCAATAGTTCTTTTTGTCAGTGAATTGGTAAAAGAAATTATCGCCGATTTTCATAAACTATTATTCAATATTCGCCACGAAGTCTACATAGCAGAGACAGTTATGGCTGTTGCTAAGGGTTGAACTTGTAAGATGAACCTGAGTTCAAGTCAAGACTTTGTGTCCATTTGTCCAATGGGGAATCAAACTGAGCGCACGATATTGACGTCAGGGTTTTGTGTATGTATCATACTAAAGATGCTAGCTGTTAACAATAGTGATTAAGAACAAAGGAAATAACTAATTGATTCTTAATCTTCCTCCTTTGAGGATTTTGAAATTAGTATCCATGATTGAACTGAAGCAACCATAAGTTACATAGAACATAACATAAAGCCATTACTCATTTAGGAATTGTTGCTTCAATTGAAGAATATTCCTTTCATATACGAGATCAGTCTAGAAAGTAATTAACTGATTTTTTTTTTTTTTTGTTTTTCAGGTTGGCAAACTGGACTAAAAATCAGCTGATCAATATTGATCTTGAACATTTTGTTTATGTTTGCACCTCAGAATTTACGTTCAGTGGTATAAACTTGGATTATTACAAGAGTGTTTGGTGAAATGTGTCATCAAAATGGAACATCAGATCAAATGCTGTCAAACTTCAATATAATGTGACATACACTCTTAACAAGTTAACACAAGTTTAAGGAGATCAAATTCTAAACCAGCTCTGACATAAGTATTTTGACAACTATTGATAATATACAGCATTTGACTAACCAACTATTGAAGATTTCTATCACTGTTTTCAGAAGTGAGAAAAATATTATCTTCCGGGTGTGGCTTCCCAAAGGAACTAATTTGAACATGTTCATTTAATTATAAAGTTGGCAATGAATTAACTAGTACAATCAAAGTCATTACTTTATAGACTGCTCTTGTAGGATAGAGATAGATATTAATAAACTGTGATAGATAGATAGATAGATAGATTGATAGATAGAAAATTAGAAAAATTGATCTGTCAACTTGTCGTACATGGTTATGACGGACAGATTATGGCTTATTTCATAGTGAAATAATCTAATTTCTGAAACTTTTCTCTCTAAAGTTTCTCTGCTACATCTAATTATTTGATTAAGTACTTCCAAGCATGCGCAATGGAATCTATCTAACTTACGATGAATAGGCAGTTTTTTTTTAATGCTAATCACGTTGTCAAACTACTTAATGAAGTGGATTTTGCATTTCTATGAACGCGCGTTTTGTTTGCCTCGTTTTATAGAGATAATTTCCGTTTCCGCTGCTGCTGCTAAAAATTTCCAAATGCCCAACCGACTTTTGAAGAAAACAAAAGGGGTATGCTTGTACACGAAGGCACAAAGCAAATACGGGGAAAATATCCGTAAATAAAGATTGAATTAACAAACATTTTTCCTGAGTTAAAAGCTCAATGGTTATTACAAAGGTCATTCCATGAATGAGAGGTGTTTTTTTTTTGTTGACTAAAAAGGGATCAATTACATATATATATGAGGGCCATCCAATGAATTAGGCGGATTATTTTGACAGAGGAGTGACCTATATATATATATATATATATATGTATATATATATATATATATATATATATATTTATATATATATATATGTCATCCAATGAATAAGTGGAATTATTTGACTGTCATTCAGTCGTACAATTCATGTAATTCTATCCATAAAGAAGTACACCTCAACCAATTTTTTAAGGTAATTTTTTTTATCTAAACCAAAGCTATAAATATTTTATTTCTAGTGGAACATCATATGATAAAAACCGATATCATTAGGCATTATTGATAACTAAACTCAGCAGCATTGAATCTCTGGGGTCAAAAATCATCATCATCATCATCAAGGTGTGCATGGATTCCTTTGATTCTCACTCACCATCTATCCCTATTAGAGATCTTGGTAAGTCTTTTGATGAATGTAAGTTTTTACTGGTTGGCTAACACTGGTGTGTCCATTTGTAGAAGTCCATAAGAGAATGTCTCATATGAGTTTATCCTTAATTCCTTATAAGAGGTGTACTTATTTTTGGACTGCTGCATATTTATATTTTGGATTAACCACTAATAATGCTAACAAGGTAAAAAATATTTTCTTTTTGAAAACTTGGTACTGGTTTATGGAATGATGTTATTGTGCTCCCTAGATTTATATCAGGTTTCTATAGAAATAAATAAGAGGCATTACTTTCAGAGTATACTTTATCTTAGACATATTGGAATTTCTAGAATTCTTATAACAATAAAATGATGCATTACTCTTTAGTAGGGAGAAAAGTTTATGTAATCAATATATGTGTGTGTGTATGTGTCTTTGGTATAACCAGTTAATAAGTTAACTCTTAATAAGTTTTTTTTATAAAAAGTTGATTTTCTTCTAAACTAAAAATAACGTTTTTTTTTAATTTCTAGTAGAACATTATACAATCAAAACAGATATTATTAGGTATTTTTTACCAAACTCTACAGCATTGAATCTTAGTTGCCAAAAACAAAATATAAGAATTTTATATTATTCATGTTTTTGGCAATGCGGTATTTTTTATGATACATAATGACTAATATATCCGTTTTGGTTGTGTTCAGAAGAAGAAAATATTTTTATTTTCAAAAGATTTGTATGGGTATATATATATATATATATATATATATATATATATATATATATATATATATATATATATATATATAGGCATATCTATATATGGGTATATTTATAAATGGGCAATACTGTATTTTTTGAAAATATTTTTAAAATTAAAACCAAGATTCCTGAGACTTACAAGTGGATATGATATCATTTCTAATCAAAATTAACTGTTCAAAACTTCATTTTAAAGTTCAAGAAAGAAAGACTGTTGAAAAAATAAATAAATATACATCAGTACAAAAAAGAAGTACACGCCTTTATATATTTTTATAAAATTTTATCTTTGGTTTGAGATTTCCAATGCTCTTGATTTTTGTAATGAATAATATCTAATAATAGAATTCTGACATTTTTGGCACAGGAGAAAATTACCTTTTTATCGAAAAATCATTAGAGGTGTATTTATTTGTGGGCGATAACGTATAATTTAATATATATTCATATAATATATATTCATATAATATAATATATAATTATACAATGTATGTACATATGATATATATGCATCTAATATAATATATATTCATATAATATGATATATATATTCATATAATATATATACATATATTATAATATATATTCATATAATACATATTCATGCAATATATATATATATATATAATATTGCATAAGTTTGCAAAGTTGGAATTCACCCAAGATTTAATTGAAACCATTGGCTTCAAAAACTGATTCCATCAATTAATTTTATTTGGTTTCCTTGTTTAATGGCATATCAGCTATCGTGGGTTAATTAATGCCAAAACTGTAGTAGAACAGCAGTGGAAGTATTTAACCCGTAGCTGGAGATATTAGGAGACTCATACCTTTCCCAAGAGTCTGAAAGTGAACGTATCAGCGCGATTGGAGTTTGAACTTGTTTACTACTCTACATTAACTACGACACCATGGGGATTTCCAATGATTTGGTGACCATACATTAAGGGTCAATCTATATACAAATGTGTATTCTATTCTACATAGGTATTACAAATAGGCATAAAAATTTCTGGACAAAAAGTCTTTATGAGAAGCCATTGTTCATTTTTACCTTTTTTATGGAAATTTTTCTTTTCTTTTTTTTTCTTACTCTATTTTTCAATGGAAAGTCCAAACAATTTTAAAAGTTTGTGCTCTATGTTGTGTTTTCGTTTTCGAATGAGATGTTAAAAACACATACAGTGTGTGATGGGTAAATTGTCGTCTAAATAACACAAAAATGAAAATAACATTGTCATCTCACTTTATCAGCTGTATTAGTTAAAATACATGAAATTATCTGGAAATAATACAAATCAAATAACCACGTCCTCCTGACCACTTCGAATAATCCTGCGAGCTTTTCCGACGGTCTCATTGTTTAAATTGCTCAGTCAAACTCGCTAAGAAAACTCTGCTAGCCAGTCTTTCTAACCAGTGAACTACACGGGATGTTCATTCTTTCAAAATAAAATATTGGTTAGATTTGGCACAAGGCAGTAAGTATGGAGCCTTCAGTGAGGAGCGAATTCAGTAAGTAGCAATATATCGGCGAGACATGCTTGTTAACCATTACGCTACCACAAGATTCCTAAGGTAGCACATGGTTTAATAGGAATTCAGAAATGAATTATTTAATACATATATAAATGCATTCAATATATTAATAACATATGTAATATTAAAATATGCAAAATATTTCCATCATCATCATCATCAATATGTCCCAACAGCACGGATTCCTCTTCCTCACACACATAAACGTACCCTCTGTCTCTATTGATCATCCATCTTGGTAGGTCATCTAAACGGCACATAGTGTCCCGAAAGAGCTGTTGAATGAAAGTTTTTGCTGGTTGGCAAACACTAGTATGTTTATGGGAGAACGTTGCTTATGAGTTCCTCTTTACTTTACCAGCTTGTCTTACTTGGATGGTTTACTTGATGGGAGGTAAGTGGTTGTACAGCTGCTGTGTTGTGGGGTACTGCTTCCATGATTTGTTTAAAATGGCACGTAGAATATAGAGAATATTTCAAATTCCATTTAACTGACGCAGTTAAACCACATAATGTACGTCTGTGTAGCTTTCCTTTCTGTAATGTTTGTTCGTACTATGGATGCAAAAGAGGCCCGAATTGTTATTATTATTAGAACAGCCATTGACTGTCACCCGTTTCTATATATGTCCTTGTGGAACTGAACGAAGTAAAGAAACAATGGAAGGTCCGATATTTGAGGCAAGTTGTTGTTTGCTTTCACTCATTGTTACGTTCCGCTCTGGCCAAATAAACGACAACACGTAATATATATAACAATATATATTTATTTTCTCGACGGACGCTTGTGTGAAGTAGGAGCAATTAGGAGAGGAATTAGAATCGTTCGTCTATGAGGTTTGGACTCTTCGATGTAAGTAGACGATGGCCGAGACAACGCACACGGGGCAACGATGGGACAAGCTTTCGTGAACAGCGGAATTTTTTTCTGTCTTCCGTTCAATTCGTCGGCCTTATATTACCTTCAAACTCCCACGCGGAGATATGGACACGCCTCCACGCCCCCGCAATTTCTTCCGATATCTGGCCATCGGAATGTGTCACTTCCGCCGTCTTTGGAATGGCATGTGTGATCGTCATCGAGCGGAAATAACTGTCATGCAGTTCACAAGTCACTCTCTTCCGGTGCATCACTTTGTAACAGCACGGTGGAATTTTTACCTTGCCCCATATTGTCAGCCAAGCTCACCTACGCGATCTCTTACGATAACTGGCCATTGGAATGTGTCACATCCGCCATCTCTGGAATGGCATGTGTGATCGTCATCGAGCGGAAATAACTGTCATGCAGTTCACGGGTCACTCTCTTCCGGTGCATCACTTTGTGACGGCACGGTGGGATTTTTTACCTTGTCTCATATTATTAGCCAAGCTGTATTTTACAGCATTAGACGATAGTCCGGTCGGCTGATCGGGTGGGAGCTGTAGAATACACCGACAACATCTCTGCAGAGGGGTAAGACTCCCCCAACAAGTGACCAAGTCGGCTGGAAGAGTTGTTGAATACACCGACTACATCTCTGCAGAGGATAAGATCCTCCTACCACGACGAGTGTCCTAGATATGACATTAAACAATCTGAGGTGTTGCTTCAATAATGCTCGACCTTTGGCAAATGCGAAGTACTCCTCCACTGACATCGCTTCCAGGTTCACCTTGGCCCAGAGTGGTAGCTTCGAATAGGGTCCTATATATAGATTAAATAGAACTGTTTGACATTTGAATAGTGCAAATAAATGACTGATGTTAAATTGAATTGTTAGTGATACATTGCAATACTTGGAAGTTGACAAGCTAAATAGAATTGTTAGAAATAGAACAGTTTGATCCTTTAACTTTAACATGTTTTTACGAAAGTAGCTTTGAATAATAAATGCCATAAATGCCATAAAACCAAACCAAATCATTAGACGATCAGATCATCATCATCATCATCATCATCATTATTTGAAGATTCATGGGTCATTTTCTTCCAAGCTGGTATTTCTTGTCGAGTGAACTAACTCCTCTCGGATATTATAAAGGCAATAATGAGTCTTCCTAGATGATGACTTTTTCAATTTTTACCTCCAGTTGCAGCTTCTATTTTGCAGTTTTCCATAAATCTCATGATGAAGTTAACAACTTACTCTGAGATTTTAAACATTTTTATATATTCTATTATCCATATTTATAGGATCATGTCATATGTCTTTTTGCTGTCTATCCATCTTACCTTTTTGTCTTTACCTCTTTTACATATTTTAATTGATATATAATTGGCCATTTGTTCTTTTGTGACACCCATTTTATTCTGCCGCAAATATTCCGTGGCTTCTAAGCGGGTAGTAGATTTATTTGTACATTAAAGAATTTTCCACATTATAGAAAAACAGGTTGTTGGTCTGTAGTTGTTTAAATGGTTCCTTTTCTTTTTTTCCAAGTCGTTCTGGGTGGGAATCATTTTTGCCATCCATTTGGCTATTCTTGCCATAGGCATTTATGTAGTCGCTATTCTTCGTGGATAGAAGTGAAGTTTTGAACAAGACTTTATGTATCCCATCAGGTTCTGTTGTCTCCAAATTTAATTGAATGTTGCTTTCAGTGAATCCAGGTGTATTTTAATGTCTTGTCCTTGTAATTCCTTGTAATTCATTTTTCATGTCGTTTAACCATTCAACCTTTCTATTACGTTATTCCTATTTTCATGGTCCAAGAAATTTTTTGCTTCATTTGAATCTGGTGGTTCAATTTTCTCAATGTTTTCTCCGTTGACCCATTGATAAAATTTTCTTTCATTATTTTGAAATATCTTGTTTTATTTGTATTTTTGGATCCTATTCCAATAATTTCTATGTCTCCCTTCCTTGGCGAAAATTTTTGGATTTTTTCATCCGTTTGTAATGTCTGTTTCCTCTGCTGCTGTTATATTTTCTCACTTGTTTCATTCCATGGTGTCTTTCTGTGTTTCCGTTTCCTTGATACATTTGCGTGTCGTCATAGTTTCTTTATTTATTTCTTCAAGTCTCATTTCCCAACCAGTTTTTGTTACTCTTTTTCTATTTAGGTTCCTGTGTGGGATATCAATTTGCTCTTGCATAATCCTTTCGTCTTTTATCTTTATTTGTTTCTAGTCTTCATACTTTAGTGATGGTAATGCTTCCTTTTCTTCCGTCATAATTTTCTTTACTATTTCTACGATGCATTTTTCCTCTTTAGTAAAATTTTTTGGTTTGGTGCTGGGTTCTGTTATGCTGTTATTTTTAATGTTTTGTGTTTCATCTCCTTCCGAGAATTCTTATCGATCATTTTCTTCACGGCTTACTTGTACACATATTTCTAATATTTCAAGATAAGAAAATCATCCTTTCTTTAAAATCCTCGCGCTTATTCAACAAGTTATTGGTTTGTTATATTAAACCTAGTACATTCCTTCCAAAGTTCAATCTTTTGTTATTTCTAATCCCATTGTGTGGGTTTTGCTTTTAAAATAACAATGAATTAAATATTTGTTGTCTTCTCTATTCCTTTTTTCTGAAATATCTTGGCATCAATAAACTGACAATTTGGTGTAGAGTAGCTTTATTTTTTCTGTTTGCCTGAAATTACAACGACCAACATTTGCAGGATGATAAGCAGGTCCCCAACGTTGGCTATCCAGGGACCACCTACCAATCATGACACACAAGTCTGTTGAGTTACATGTTTATTTGTATTAATATCAGATATTTTTCATGCCTAATATGATGTGGCTACACCAGACCCAGGAGTTATTTATTATCTGTGCTCCTGTCACAGGGCATACGTCGTATTCTTCCAGGATAGAATACCTTTAGCGTACCACAGGTAAAAAAAATTAAACAAAGACAACAATATTAAACGCTAAAATGACCAATACAACCCAGAAAAGATCTACACTCATACGTTTGAAGATTTGTATTTTTAATGAAAGTTTTAACTAAATTCCAACGATCTCATTTTTCTCTGGTAGACATAGCTCTTCCTTTCTGTATTATTCAACAGTATTTTGCTGTATCAATTTACAATATTGCTATTAAATGAGACGTACATCATAAATTAGACAGTGGAAAGAAGAAAATAGATTTCTATTTTAAATTGAATGTTATGTTCCTTGTTTGAATTCGATCATATTCCTCCATATGTTGTCACAGTAACGTAAGGATTTTTAGAAGATTGCAAACTCTTCTAAGTTTGGGATAGTTAACAGTTAAAGCAGTCAGAGAGAAAAGTGCTGGACAACCTCTTTC
Organism: Sepioteuthis lessoniana; assembly: GCA_963585895.1. Taxonomy (NCBI): domain Eukaryota; kingdom Metazoa; phylum Mollusca; class Cephalopoda; order Myopsida; family Loliginidae; genus Sepioteuthis; species Sepioteuthis lessoniana. Next base: position 29,600,059 of record OY757938.1, read on the forward strand.
TTCGTGTCAATCTTTTGTCTCTCTTAGATTACGAATTCGCTTAATATTTGGAAGGGTTAATGCGATTTAAGGAAACATTTGATCATCTTATTCACCAATTTTCTTTTTCCTTTTCAACTTTCCATTTTCTTTTGTTTGTCGAGGTTTTTATTTTATTACATAAAAGTTATTTGTATGGACATGAAATGTGACCAGTTTCAGAAGATTGCAAAATTTTCCCAGTTTGAATTGATTGATTGATTTTAACGGCTTGTCAACCCCTCTAGTGCCATTTTATGTCTTAAGCTTAAGGAATCACGTCCATTGTACTTCAGATTTGCATTTATTGTATAATTTGTTCTGAAGAGTTTTTTACACGAGCGTTAGATGGCGGACTTTCACAGAAGGACTCCTCTGAGTATTTTAGCTGTTGTTAACAATGCTGTGGTATGGTTGGTCTTCATTTATCTTATTTTAAATTCCTGCAGTCTTTTATTATTTCACTCTTTGTGATTTTTTCCACGCCTTTTTAATGGTTGTTCTTTCACTGGAGTCTGAGTAACAGCAGGTCTCTTCTGGTCTCCATATCTCTTCTTCGTATTTTGTAATCTCGATGGTCTTGATTCCCCAGATTTCCAATTCGTTTAGTCTTTTTTTCTTTGGGTACAACTATTATTCGTATAACTGTCACCTTCATTTTCCACAATTTTTTCGTTCTCTTGCAAGATCTAAGTATTTATCCATCTTTTCGCTTTCTTTTAATTCCACCTTGTGATCATCCGCAACGGCAAAATCCGCTGGATAACAAGCTCTATATTCTTGTTGACACAGGCCTTCTGCCTGGAATTCGGCGAAGCGTTTATGTTTTATGTGTCTCATTCTCTACGATGGATTCTGGATTGTGCATATAAAATTTGACAAAAAGCTCACGTTTTAATTTCATACACAATTTACTGTGGATCACATTTAACATGTCTTTTACTCCTTTTGTGCTAATTATTTTTCTCTACATTTCTGTCACCAAATTTTGTTTATCTCACCAGTGTGTCGCTTAAATATCCTCTCAGTTATTTTTCTTCCCATTTCTGTTTGGTAATTTTGTTATTTTAATGTCAACCTTGAGTCCTTGTGTTGATGTATCCACGCAATCTTCAATTCCTCCTATTCTTGACACCTATAGCCAATCTATATCATCTCATGAGTGTAATTTGGCTCTATATTCTTATTGTTTGTATCAGGATCTCTAGTTCTTTTTCATTTTTTTATCAAATATCTGGATATTATCCATGTACATTAGGTGATTAATCTTTTCTTGCGATTTCGTCAATATGAAGAATCCTGTCCATTTCTTAAGTTTGTGATTGCTTTATAAATGATAATGGTGAGAATAAAAAATCCCTGGGAGACGCTTATTTGGATTTTCACCTCTGCTAGGGTTTTTTCCTCTGGTTAATTCCACTTTCCAGTTTTTTTATGGGTTTCATGATGAACTTTGCAGTTTTGTCGGATATTTTGTACATTTTCAGATATTCTATTATCCAAGTTTGCGGGATAATATCATTGACGCTTTTGTAGCCAATCCAATGCCATGGCTACATTTTTCCGCCTCGTTTTAGCCTCTTTGAGGCTGTGCTGATTTATATTATCAATATTTGTGATTTTTTTTCACACAAGCATTCGCTGATGTTTTTTCAATGGAGCCTGAGTGATATCAAGTCTCCTCGGGTGTCCAGAACCCTTCTCAGTATTCGGGTCAATCTCAACGATGGTCTCGATTCTTCTGATTTCAAATTTCTCCATTCTTTCTCCCAAACCTTTTAGGGCCGTTCAAAGCACACCAATTACAATTGGTATCACTGTCACTCTCATTTCGACTGCTTTTTTTTAGTTCTCTAGCAAGGTCCTAGTATTTGTGTATTCACTTTCTTTCATTTTCATTCTGTGCCCCGCCGGAATAGCAAAATCTAGTGGACATCAAGTTCTTTTCTTTTTTTTTCATTAACGCTAGTCAATTTTATTTTCGGTTTTTTACAATCCTTCATTGGGTCTTTACCTTAGTCCTAAAGTGACGGAAAGTTATAATTGTAATTATTATATGCATTTATGTTTTTGGTTCCTTTTCTTGTGTGATTTTTCACTCGCACTGATGTTACCCTCTTAAGAAGATGAGCAGTTCCGCAGGGTGCATTTTTTTTAAAATTTCATATCTGTTGGACTGCTTGTTAATATGTTTATTTGTCCCTTTCTTGTTCATACCCAGTCCTCTTACTATTACTGGCACTGTGGAAGTTTTAAGGTGCTACATTTTTTCAATTTCTATTTTCAGGTCCTTTAATTCACATATTCTATCATAATCTTAGACTAATTTCTTATTATCTGTTGGCACTATGGGTTTTCTTTTATCATTCTTAACCAATAGCTCTGTATTTTTCTATCTGTTCAAATAGCAAAGTCCCCGATAATATTAACTCCTTTCGCTTCTGTTATTCATTCTGGTTAGTGTTTATACTATTTTTCACAATCCTATAATCCATTGTATTTACATATTTTCCAATGAATGTAATATCCTATTTTATCGTGCATTTCTTTATATTCCATTGGTGTAAGAATTGGGCAACCAGACATTAAGTGGTCAATTGATTCAGTTTTTTGTACATTTTGGTTTGGATTCGTTTTTTATAATGTCTGTCTGATAGTTTCTAACTGGTTGGATCTTGTCCTGTGGAGCTATTATTAACCCTTCTTTCATCACCTTCAGTCTATCACTTTTCAGCCATCGATTAGTCCTCATTATATTTATAATTGAATCCTAATTCTTTGTGCGTACCGTCCATGTAGAGGTTTTTGTTTCAATGCGTTTTTAATTGATTTAATACTTGTATTTTTATTTATTTCTTTATATTTTTTGTTGAATTTGTTGCTTTATCTTTTATGTCTTTTTATTTAGGTATGAGGTAAAGTTGATTAGGAAATTTATTACTTTACTGATTAAACATTTTTCTTTTGCTTGCTGCTTGTATTTACTAAACGTAGCATCCAATCTGTTGTAGTGTCTAAGTATTTATTTAATTCTATAGTAGTTATTTTTGAAGGTCAATTCTAGTTGGATTAATCACGTTCAGCTATTTTCTCTCTTAACGTAGAGACATTCTATATCAGCTCTTGGCTGATGCATTTTATGGCAGCTTATTAGTTTTCTAACTTTAGTATCCATACTTTTATTTCAACTAACATCTAGTTGATTATATTCAAACTCTATGCTACAACTTTATGATTGATACTATTCGCTTCATTCCTAAATATCTATTGGCCCGAATATTCAGCCAATGAAAAATAGGTTTTATTGTGTTCTAACTTCCGTCATTTTATCTAGAGTGATATTTTTAGACTTTACTTGCGAGCCTTTCTTAAATGGGACTTTAGCAACTTTTTACAAAGCAAATTGCATCTCTATGTCGTCTCTAAATCTTTTTATAGTCCTTAATAAATCTTCTAAATCATCATCATTTTTTGCATATAACTTTAAATCGTCTATATTGAATAGGTGGTTTATTTTTTGTTGTAGTTTTATATCCATAGTTTCTATCTTTTAATTCTATGGAGAGAAGTATTAGAATTATACACAAAAGAAGAGAAGAAAGTGAGTCTCATTTGAAGTTTCCATTTCTGATGTCCAGATGATTAGTTTTGAGCATTCTATTGTCATGGATTAATCTGAGGTTAATATGCCACTTTTCTATAATGTAATTTGGGAATGTTATTATAATTTGGATATTTTTAAAATGTTTAGAACTTTTAGGATCCATTCGTTTTTGTTGCCAATTTTGGCCAAACTTAGATTTTTCTGTTTGAATCGACCCTTTTCCATGAACATCTTGATTATGAGGAGCTGATCGTTGCAGCCATGATTCTTTTCGGCGTCTTTTTTATGTTAAAGGAAAGACGTCTGTACATTTTCTGAAATTGACTATTTTCTCCTTTTGAATTGATTTTAGATGTTGTGGGAAGGCATGTGATTGGTCCGTATTGTTGCGTTTCTTGTATTTTTTGGTTTTGGTAGTAGGTATGTTACTCCTTCTGTGAGCCAATCAGGTATTTTTTCAGATTCTTTAATGATTTCTTAAGTATGTTTCTTCGTTAGTTGATGTATGAAAGATTGGTGGTGCAGTCTAAATTTTCCTTTCTTATCTATTCTATGTGACTTCTGTTTATGTGTGCTAATAAGCGTATTTATGATCTCTTCCATTGCAATATCTTTATACATATATAGTTAATTATTTTTATAGATTTCTTTTATATTTTCAATCCACATTGTTTTTTATTATATGATTTCTTATGATTCCATTTATAACTCCAAAATGTTTTAAATTCTTCAATCGTGAGGTTTTCCTTTACGTTTATTGTCTTTTTCTATTTCTCGATAGAATTTTTGGGGTCGTCTTGAAATATTTTGTTTTGTCTAAAGAATTTTATACGTTTTTCATATTTTTGGATACGCTGGGCCTTTATTTTTATTTATTTATTCATTTTTGCTTAAACTTTAGTTTTATCATCGGATCTTATCAATTGATTTTATCTCGTATTTTTTAATAATTTTTCTTGCTTTCCTAGTTTTCACTTTAACACCCTTAATTATTTCATCAAATATGGATATTTCTCCTCCGTATTTCCTTTTGTATCCTTAATTCCCATTTAGTTGCCTAAAGCTATTTTGTTAATGTGCTATGGTTACTGGGCTTATTACTGTAGCAGTTGCATTTATTATTTCATTTAAAAGAATTGATTAAAATCTTGTAGAAGATCTTCTTTGGCATAGTTTGTCAACTTTATTTGCATTAGGTTGTTTTAGCCATTTTAAATTTTTGAGAGGTTCTCTGTCTTTCATATCTGTATTAGTTACCTTAGCGTATTCTCTGATTATATCTAGTTTCATTTCGTCGATTTTAATCTTATTTTCTGTGAAGTCTGGGTTTTCTATTTGAGGTTGACGATTCTCTAATTTGTTGAATTCGTTTTCTGTTGCTGAAATTTTCATACAATCTTTGCTTGTTTCAATACATTATCTGTTTCATTATTAACTGCGTTCATTTTTAAGAGCTACAGTTACATTTCGTCGGATACCAGCAACCACCTGTTCTTTGATATTATCTTTTTCGACATCTGTTAAGCAGTTGCTTTTAATGATATATCATTTCACGTTGTTTAGTTAATTAAGATCTAAAAGTGCATCTACATATTTACTGCTTCTTTGCAATATGTTGTAAGTTCTTTGCGTTGTATTTCTTCCTGATAGTTAATTGCGTTAAAGAACGCATATGATATTTCTCTATAAACCTCTTATAATCATTTTATCTTTGTGCTTTTATTTTTGATTGTTTCTAGTGAAGATCTTGGTAGGTTATGGTTGAGATTAACCCAGTTCTTCTTCTTCTTCTTTAGAGTTTTTCACATCAACGTTAGCTGATGGTTTTTCACAGGAGTTTGAGTGACAGTAAGTCTCTTCAAGTCTCCAGGACTCTTCTCAGTATTCTAGCTGTCTTCAATAATGCTGTCGTTTGGATGGTCTCCACACGTCCGCCAACTTCCAAATTCTCCGGGCCCTTTAATAATCCTTCAGTCACTGTGCCAAAAGCACCAATCACGATTGGTACCACAGACACTTTCATGTTCCATAGTTTCTTCAATTCTCTGGCAAGATCGATGTACTTATACTTCTTTTTACATTCTTTCAGTTTTATTCTGTGGTCAGCAAGAGAACTTGCAAAATTGTCGACTTTGCTGGGACAGCAAAGTCGACAATTTTGCAAGTTCTCTTTTTTGGTTGATTATTATAAGGTCTGGTCTTCTGGCCGAGATTAGGTGATCCGTCCCATTGGAGTTTATGCGTGTCATTTTCTAGGACAGGAGTTGGGTTGTGCATATACCATTTGTTGGTATGGTCAAATTAAAATTTCTTGCACATTTCCCAGTGGATCACCTTGCCGACCTAGTCGTGCCTAGTTTTGTACTCTTTCTGTGCTAATTTGCTGCATTCACATATTATGTGATTGGTGGTTTCATCTCTGTCACCGCATAGCCTACATTTGCTATTTTGTTGAGTCTTATCTATTCTCAGCTTGATATAATTGGTTCGTACGGCGTTGTTTTACGCTGCCATTAGAAGAGATTCTGTTTCGCTCTTAGTTTCCTTTTCTTAGCCAGGTCCAGGTTTTGTCGTGTGATATGTTGTTTATTAGTCGTTTAAAACGCGCATAGAGTTGTTTTTCTTTCCATTTTTGTTTCCTTGTTATTATTATTCTGTTATCTATCGTGTTTTCAGCATTGTTTCTGATGGCTGTAATCTGTCCTCATTCGTGTATTTCTATGTAGTCTTCGAGTTGTTGTATCGATGCGTGAACGCTATCTTCAATGCTGGCAAGTCCTCTTCCCCCCCTCTTTTCTTGATAGATATAGTCTGTCAACGTCGTCTCCGGGATGTAATGCCTTGTGCATCGTCATTAGTTTTCTAGTTCTTTGGTCCATTTGTTTAAGTTCATCTTTGGTCCACTTGAGAAAGGGTCCCGAGTATCTAACGAGGCGTACAGCCCAAGTATTTATTCCTTTAACAAGGTTTCTGCAAGAGAGTTTTTTCTCGAGTAGTTTCCTAGTTCTCCTAAGATATTCTTTTTGAATTTTGTCTTTCATTTCCACTTGTTTAATGGTGTCAGCCTCCAAGATTCCCAAGTATTTGTACGCGTCGTTTTCTCCGAGCGTTCTAACTTTGTCTTGATTTGGTAGTTCTATTCCGTCAGTCCTATGTCGTTTGCCACTTTTCATTACTAGCATGGCACATTTTTCTATGCCAAATTCCATTCCTGTGTCTTGACTGTATATTCTAAGTGTGTGTTTTAAGGTTTTCAGTTCTTTTTCATCTTTTGCAAATAGTTTGATGTCATCCATGTACATTAGGTGATTGATCTTTTCTTGCGATCTACAAAGTTTGTATCCGGCAGTGCATTTTCTGAGTATTTGGTTAAGTGGCATCATGGCAATTATGAATAGTAAGGGTGATCTTGCATCTCCTTGGAAAATACCTCTTTGGGTATTTGTTTCAGACAGGCTTTTTCCTCCTGCTGTTTTCGATGAAGTTTATGACTTCATGTGATATTTTGTACATTTTGAGACACTATATTATCCAGCTTTGCGGAACCATATCATATGCCTTTTTGTAGTCAATCCAGGCCATAGTTAGCTTTTTTCGTCTGGTCTTGCTTTCACTTAGGATGTGTTGATCTATGTAGAGTAACTCTGCTGTGCCTCTGGGTCATTTGCGGCATCCTTTCTGTTCTTTAGGGAACAAACCACGGCTTGTTAGGGAATAGTTGATCTCTTCCCTTATTTGTGCTGTTAATATTTTCCTTCATCGGTTAGCGAGTTATGGATCTATAATTGTTTGGAGCAGTTCCTTTGCTTGGGTCCTTTTGGATTAATGTGGTCTTTCCTTTGGTCGTCTAGTTAGGGACTAGTGCATCTTCTAAGCATCTGTTCATTTCTAGTGCTAGTCTGTCTTGAATGGAGGTGAATTTCTTGAACCAGAATCCATGTATTCCACTATGACCTGGCGTTTTCCAGTTTGATATCTTCTCCTTTCGGGCCTTCTTCGAGTCCTTCTAGTTCTCTCGTCATAGTATTTATCCATTCAGCTTTTTCGTTATGCTTTTTTGGTTGCCATATTCTCGTCCAGAAACGTTCGGTTTCTTTGGCGTCCGGTTGTTGGTATGCTTTTGTGTCGTGCCCTCCTAGTTGTTGGTAGAATTTTCTTTCGTTGTTTTGGAATGATCGTTTTGTTTATATTGTGAATATCGTTTTATTTATATTGTGAATATATCTTTAATCTCCCTTCTTTCGCCAGAACTTTCTGGTTTATTTCCTCAAGTTGTTATTATTTGTACTTTTTTGAGAGTTTTTCAAACAAGCGTTAGCAGATGGTTTCTCACGGGAGCTTGAGTGACAGCAAGTCTTCTCAAGTCGTTTACACTCAAACTCCAGTGAGAAACCATCAGCTAACGCTAGTGTGAAAAACTCTCTAAAGAGAACAAATAATAATAATAATAATAATAATAATAATAATAATAATGCATAAGGCATTACATCCCAGAGTCGACGTTGACAGACTATATGTTTCAAGAAAAGAGGGAGGAAGAGGACTTGCCAGCATTGAAGACAGCATTGACACATCCATACAACGACTCAAAGACTATATACAAAATCATGAAGGAGGACTCATTACAGCCACCAGAAGCGAAAGTGAGAACACGATGAACAACACAATGACAATAACTAGGAAACAAAAATGGGAAGGAAAACTTTATGGGCGCTTTAAACGACTAATAAACAATATCTCCCACGCAAAACTTGGACCTGGCTAAGAAAAGGAAACTTTAAAAGAGAAACAGAATCTCTCCTAATAGCAGCACAAGACAGCGCCATAAGAGCCAATCATATCAAAACGAGAATAGATAAGACTCAACAAAATAGCAAATGCAGGCTCTGTGGTGACAGAGATGAAAACCATCAATCATATAATAAGCAAATGCAGCAAATTAGCACAGAGGTATTATAAGGCGAGACACGACTGGGTCGGCAAGGTGATTCATTGGGAAATGTGTAAGAAACTTAAATTCGACCATACTAACAAATGGTATATGCACAACCCAGAACCTGTCCGAGAAAATGCCACGCATAAACTCCTATGGGACTTTAACATACAAACGGATCACCTAATCCCACCCAGAAGACCGGATTTAATAATAATCAACAAAAAAAAAAGAGAACTTGCAGAATAGTCGACTTTGCTGTCCCGGCTGACCACAGAATAAAACTGAAAGAATGTGAAAAAACTGTGGAACATGCAGGTGACAATCATACCAATTGAAATTGGTGCTTTTGGAACAGTAACTAAAGGATTGCTAAAGGGACTAGAGGAGTTGGAAGTTGGCAGGCGAGTGGATACCATCCAAACGATAGCATTGTTGAGAACGGCCAGAATACTAAGAAGAGTCCTGGAGACTTGAGGAGACTTGCTGTCACTCAGACTCCAGTGAAAAACCATCGGCTAACGATGATGTGAAAAGCTCTAATGAGTGAATAATAATAATAATAATAATAATAATAATAATAATAATAATAATAATTATGATGATAATAATAATAATAATTTCTTTTGTTGATTATGTGGTCTGGTTTTCCCGGCCAGAAGACCAGACCTCATAATAATCAATAAAAAAAAGAGAATCTGCAAAATTGTTGACTTTGCTGTCCCGGCGGACCACAGAATAAATCTGAAGGAAGGTGAAAAGAAGGATAAGTACCTCGACCTTGCTAGAGAATTGAACAAATGTGGAACATGAAAGTAACGATTGTGCCAATTGTGATAGGTGCGTTAGGCACAGTAACTAAAGGATTATTAAAGGGCCTGGAGGACTTGGAAGTTGGCGGACGGGTAGAGGCTATCCAAACGAAAGCATTGCTGAGGACGGCCAGAATACTGAGACGAGTCCTGGAGACTTGAGGAGACTTGCTGTCACTCAAACTCCAGTGAAAAACCATCAGCTAATACTGATGTGAAAAACTCTAGAGGAATAATAATAATAATAATAATAATAATAATAATAATAATAATAATAATAATAATAATAATAATAATAATAATAAGAAGAAGAAGAAGAAGAAGAAGAAGAAGAAGAAGAAGAAGAAGAAGAAGAACTGGGTTAATCTCAACTATAACCTACCAAGATTTTCATTACAAACAATTAAAAATAAAGAATACAAGGATAAAATGATTATAAGAGGATTAAATTGAAATATTATATGCGTTCTTTTACGCAATTAACAAACTATCAGGAAGAAATACAATGTAATGAACTTACAACATATACCGAGGAAGGATTATTATTATTATTATTATTATTATTATTATTATTATTCCATGTGAGTTGTTCACACCAGCGTTTGTTGATGGGTTGTCACTGGAGCCTGAGTGACAGCAAGTTTCCTCAAGTCTCCATGACTCTTCTCAGTATTCTGTCTTCCGATTTCCAACTCTTCCAGCCTCCTTACCGAGCCTTTAGGGATTGTTCCTAGCGTTCCAATTACAAATGTTATCACTGTCACCTTCATGTTCCATAGCTTTTTAGTTTTCTGGCAAGGTCTAGGTACTAATCTCTCTTTTTTGCTTTCTTTGATTTTTACTCTGTGGTTCGCCTGGATGGCAAAACCCACAATTCGGTGGGTTTTTTTTTCTTTTCCTATTTTTTTTTTTTTTGTTGTTGTTAACTATTACTTGGGCTGGTCTTCTGACCGGGATTAGATTATCTGTTTGTATTTCGAAATGCCAAAGAATTTTGTGCATGTAACTTTCTAGGACGGATTCTGATTTGTACATATGCCATTTGCTTGAAATAGTTAAAACCATATACAACTTATTTGTATTAAGAATTGTAATTTGAAGCTATTATTTTTTTATTAATTACTTGAAGCTAAATAATTGCTTATAAAAAATGACTGATTTCGGCATGAAAGAACTCAACAGGTCATATACCATAAAACCCACCAACAAACCAATACACACATTTTTTAGATTTTTCACGTTTTTAATGTTACTCGCTTGCATGGTTACAATTTTGATGCCAAGTCACTTCCTGTGCATAGAATTTACAGGATTCAATTTATTCGAAAAATAGATGAATTTCAGTTGTAATGGAACATTAACTGACTTCTTTTTAAGTTGCTAAAGTGTCTTAAATTCACAAATGTATTTTATCAACTTCCTCTTTATCTTTTTTCTTCCGTCTTTTTCGTTTACTTCCTCCTTTCCTCCGTCCATTTGCTCCCCTGCATAGGAGTAAGATCCCCGCAAAAAAGGATGTCTTGGGTATGACACTAAACTGCATCCGATGGTGAAGCCTCAGATCCTCAGAGGATTGTGGAGTCGCCCTTTAATTGCTATTACTTCCAGGTCAACTCTGATCCGGAGTGGTTATAACTGTTTAGGTCCCATCAATTGGTCAAATAAATCTATTTTAAGATTTTTCGTGTTCGAAAGAACCGTGTGCTAAAAACTATTTGGAAACGAATACACAAAAAATGTAAATATGAATGTACAATGAACGCGATAACTTAACTTCTAGGCATAAAATAACACTAGACGGATTGACATGCCGTTAAAATCACTCACAACATCAATCCGTCCAATTTCTCCTCTCTCTCTCTCTCTCTCTCTCTCTCTCTCTCTCTCTCTCTCTCTCTCTCTTCACTAAAATGCCATTGATAATTATCAAAAGTTATGGGCAGAACCTTTTTATTCGTTTACTTATTTTACTAAGCTTAACTTTGTGGATTACAGCCAGAAGTAAATGGCACCCAGTGAGAATCTTACTCACTAATAATGGTCAAACACACTAACCTTTACACCAAGCTGGCACCTGATTCAAGAAAAGTCACGCTGGTCACGTTTATAAATATGTTTATAAACTTTTGACTCAAACACCAATTACCATTTTAGATTTTTTTAAACACTGTTCTTGTTTCAAACAGTGAAATAAGTTGAAAGTGTGTACAGAATATAAAATCAACACACTCAACGTCTTGTTTTACTTAAGTAAATATGTTTCAAACTGAGAATACACACAAGTAGACGCCTATACGAGGTGAACACAGCCAGAGGAAGAAAAAAAACTGAGATTTTTCAAAGTCTTTTTCTTTGCTTTTCTTTTTATTCTTGATACTTATTTATTCTGAGAACATCTAGAGTTTCTTGTTGTTGACACAATCATTTATATTAAACATTGGGAAGGATTTGTCTGTATGTACACTATAAACGACCAAATGTAGACCTACCAAATTTGGTATGTATATAAATTGGGCCCCAGAGAAACGCTTTATGTAATAAACATTTTTGCTTTAGAAAGGCTTATCCGTCATCATGAAAGAGTCTCTTTACTATGAGCTGTACTCATTGGGAAATCATATTGCAGCATGAGATACAATTAAGCATAGAAAATTGAATTTCTAAACGTTAAATCATAATTATAAATATTCATAACTAATGAAGTTTATAAGTTGCTTTTCAATCTGAAGATGTAAATTATTGATTAGTTAAGACTGAAAATCGGGACAAAATCAAAATAGCTTAAATCGATAAATCTCTTAAGAGTCATCAACTTCAATTTTTAAAAAGTTCTCGACTAAATTTCATGAAATATTTCACTGAAGAATACTAACTTTATAACAATATCTATATTTTTCTCAAAGTCTCACTATATATATATATATATATAATATTGTAGAGGTCTGTGGTTATCACTAGCTCACTAGGTGAGTTAATGGTGGACCAAATTTTGCGGTATCATTAAATAGTGCTCAATATCAATGATAGAGCTTTTATACAAATTTATATATATATATATATATATATATATATATATTTGCCAATCTTCGTCGAAGCAATCTTCACGCAGTGCTTATTTTGGGCCATCTTCAGCAAGTATTTATTTTAAGCCATCTTCATAGAATGTTGATTTTTTTAAAGAATATTTTTCAAGACTAAATAAATTATCCGGCTTACGAATGTAAAGTGATCGTCCGTGTTTATGAAAACTACACTTTTTAACACAATTTCATTCGATAGTAAGAAGCTTTGTTACATTTAAATCAGGCATTCCCATAATATGACGGAAAAACAACAAAGTCTGGTAGTATTATGAGATACTGCTGAAGAGTTCTAAGTTAGTTATAATTGATTGATTTTAATGGCATGTCAAGCTTTCTAGGGTTATTTTATGCGTACAAGTTTGGGAACAGTGTTCTTATTTACATTTCGTAAAGTCGTTTCTTCAGGAATTTTTGCTAAATACCCAATTGAATACAAATGGTTTTTAATCAGATATATTTGACCCATAGATAAGACCATAATAGATAGTGCCACACCAGGTCAGAGTTGACCCACGAGTGATGGCAATGACAGAATATTCTAGACAACCCACATCTCCAGAACAGGAGACTTATCATCAGATGTAGCTTAGTGCCATACGCAAGACACCTCTTTGTTTATTTCTTATTCACAGTTATTACAGACGGAATATTCTAAGCCACCCCAACAGGGCATCTGAATTAATGGGTTAATTGTAATAATGATTTCACCCCGAAACCATGCTTGACACCAGAGCCGTCATCAGATGAAAGTTTGGTCGGTGGCACAGCTGTTATTTTTTGTTTGTTTGTTTTGTTTTTCGACACCAGTGATTTAAAAGGATTTTCCTTCAGTTGACAATGCTCTTGCGTTCCCCAATGGATTACATCTCAAACACCTTGACAAACAGAATTACTTATCTATATGTAAATAATTCAGCTATTATTTACGGGAATTATTAGAAAATTAGAAAATATTCAAACAAAATATTGAACACATTTTGAGAGACTTTGTTGCTCTGAAAGAGGCCAGGTTTGATTCATAGAATTAAAAAAAAACGTAAAATCACTTGAAAAATTGTCAATTGGCCGTTTGTACGATTGAACTGTTTCATCTCCTGAGTGTTATCTGACTTTCCTGAGAGCAGACATATTTGAAATGAAGTTATTCACGATTTCAAATCAAATTTAAATAAAACAAAATACAATGATACAAATGTTTGAATTTTTAATGTTAGCTGGCTTTGCTCATTTTTGACCATATGTGTGTGTGTGTGTGTGTGTGTGTGTGTGTGTGTGTGTGTGAGTGTTAAAGGGATATTATAGAGCCTCACCATCAGATGCAGTTTAGTGTCATACACATGACACGCCATTGTGTGCGTGCCACGGTTTAAATTTATTTCCTTTTTTTTTTTTACACACGTGTGTGGGTGGGAATAAAGGGAATACATAAATATGTATTGAAAGGATATACATACACACTTATGAATATATGTGTGTGTGTGTGTGTGTGTGTGTGTGTGTGTGTGTGTGTGTGTGTGTGTGTGTGTGTATAAAAAGGACACATACACAAGCACATACATATATAAAGGGAATATATAAATATGGATGAAACACACACACACACACACACACATATATATATATATATATATATATATATATATATATATATATAATGTTTTAATTCTAGGTTTTCCGAGATAGCCAAAGGTTAACTGTCATAAAAATATTTTTTGTATGCAAATTCCCGAAGGGTGGGGTAGGAACAAAACTAAAAAAAAATCAAATAAATACGTACCTATAAGTGTCTACTTAAACACAGATACGAATGCAGACAGGTACGTACACGAAGAATGTATACGCACCAGCACCCACACACAGATACATACGAATATCAGCTTATGTATATGGAAATCATTTCTATGTTTTATTTTGAAGTTTAAAGAATTTTTTTTCGGTTATATTTCTTTTGATACAGAGTTCAATTTAACAGTCATCTTGGCTCAGACTTTCAGCAATGTCTCTAAAAATATAGCATCGATACATTAATGTATGATTTAGTCAATAAACTTATATATATATATATATATATATATATATATATATATATATATATATATATATATATATATATATATATATATATATAGTAGCTGAAGTACCGGTCTACACTGTGCACAATTGCAGGGACGGCGAGACTCTGAATATGAAAAATCAAAAACTTTGAGTAGATGACACACAAGTTGAGAGTAACTGGTTGTTCGTACGTGGTGCCTTCAATAAGTTTCCAGACATTTTTTTTTTTTTGTACAGGCATTTTAAATTGTCGTAGACTCTTGAAGATACTGCTATACATCTTATGAGATGACAGACCAATTTCTATGATTTCAGGTTCAAACGAACAGCTACAGCAACAATTGGAATGCACCCTACTGAAGCCTGATTGTCACAGCTGGAGAATTGCAATCTGGACGTGAGGACACTTTAGAAGAATGATATGCAATAATATTTTGTTTTTAACTTGGAAAAAATGACACAGAAACGTATGGAATGCTTCAGACTGCTTTTGGAGCATCTTGCATGAATCGAGCATCAGTTTTTGAGTGGCATAAGAGATTCAAGCAAAGCAGGGAGTCTGTGAGGGATGATGAGAGGTGTGGGAGGAGTAAGGAAGTCAATACACCACAGTTGATTGGCCAAAGGGTTAAGGTTAGGGTTACTATGTTGAGGTTTTAAGGGAGTTCAGGAAGAGACTCGGTCGGAAGAGGCCAGCACTCTTCAAATCGGGTCAGTTATATATACACCAGAAGAACGCTCCAGTTCATGACTCCATCCTTGTCACTGACTATTTGAGCAAGCTGGGCATCAAGACAGTTCCTCAGCCTCCCTATAGTCCAGACCTTGCTTCCTGTGACTTTTGCTTATTCCCTAAGCTCAGAGACTGTCGTTATGAGATAATTGAGGAGATGAAAGAGGCTGTGACGAAGGTCATTGACACGCTCACACAAGAGGACTTCCATGGACCCTTCCAGAAGTTGTTGGAATGGTTCAATAAGTGCATTGCAGCCAGGGGAGATTACTTCGAAGGGGACTAGAGTTTCATGTGTGTACTATCAATAAAAGTGCCCATACGAAAAAAGTCGTAAGTGGTCACTTATCGTAAAACCATTTTTATAATCTTTGTACATTTACACTGAACAGTTAAAGCAAATACTGTTACTATAAACGATAACTCCACATGAAATGAAATATAATTAGAATTTCTTTTTTTATTGTGTTTTTCTTATTTGGATGATTTGCGAGATGGGAGGGGAGTGGTCGTACTGCAGCTGTTTTGTTGGGTTTTTCTTCCCGGATTTAATCAAAATAGCTCGCAGTATTCACATCTATCTTTTTCTAGAACCGTTTTGTTCAAGTTGTGCAACCATACTGTAGTACTAACACGGCTATAGCTTGCAAGAATTCCCTCTTTATTCAACAATAATGCTATGTAATTATTTTCATCGCCAAATTGAAGGAATACTTATAAAATCAATTTGTAATGTTTAATTAAATATAAATTATTATCATTTTAAAAGGAAAACAATCGTTTTTTTCTCCTTTTGGAGTTTGGAAATTTTAATTTCTCGATTTTATTTCTGCATCATGGTTTCTTGTTTATTATTGTTTATTGTTAGAGAACCCCTCTCGAAGAGACCCTAACTTTCCTCATGAGGAACAAATTATCATTTTTGCTAAAACCTTCCACTTCTTTCAATAAATATATTTATCAAATTTTGCCGCTCCACATCAAATGCCGGCCTTTCTATGGCAGAACAAACAAACAATTCATTTGATATTTTTGTCTTTTTATTTTTACATCGTTTACTTCGGGTAAGAAGTCATTTTTATTATTTGTATTACTATATTAATAATTCATATTCATTTAAATATTACTAATTAGGTTTATAAGTATTTCTTCGGTTTGGTAACATAAAATAATTACATAGTATTATTGCTTAGTTAGGACTTACAATTGAGACAAAAAGATAAAATCGTTTAAATCACTTAATCTCTTAAATGAAATAGTTGTCAAATAGAATATTACACTGATATTTAAAAATCGCAATTTTTACTATAAAAGAAGAATCTACATAACAGCAAAGATACTATTTACCAACCCCTCCGCTCGGGCAGGATATGACACAAGGTCAATTTTTAAGCGGAGGTTTGAATTCAGAGTTTTCCTTCTCCTAGACTAGTTGCCTAACCAAGGCTGAAGAACCTAGTCTGTCCTACTATTTACCCATAGCTGGAGGGAGAATAATTGGATTCATACCTTTCCCAAGGGTATTAGTGCTATGTGAAATGCAACCAGTATCGTCCAGGATTTGAACTCGTATCGCAGTGTTCATTTCATACGGCGATAACGACTACACCACGGACACCTCCATAACAGCAAAGATAATTAGCAATCATATTTCTTATGCCAATGTGTGAAGTTAATATTGTTCCGTAAAATATTTTAAGGATTTTCTGTCGAGAATTTTTGGTCAAAAACATTCTCCTGTTTTGTTTTTCATTACATTGTACTCATATCATCTTATAACATTGACTATCCATCATCTCATTGTATAATCACTTTCACATTTCAGATATTTTTAACAAGGTTTTATTTTTGAAGTTGATATCTATCATAGAGTTTTGGTGATAGAAGTTTGGAAGGATCGTTTGCAACTCCTACTATAGTGTAAATGTGTCCCTGATTTCGATTAGCTTAGATTATTTTACGCAAGCATCAGTTGCTCTGATGATCACTCTCTTTCCTTACCCTCCCCGCAAATTTTAAGGTCTGGTGTTCAATTACAAACGGGAGCATTCGTTTCTGATAAATAAAACTGGCCCGAAATGAATGCAAATGAATAATCATCAATTTAAACAATTCTGTTTTTGTCCCAACTAAGTAATAATGTTTTCTGTCTTAAAAAAAATAATGTATTCAGTCTTAAATAAGCAATCATATTTTCAGTCTTGAATAAGCAATAACGATTTCTTGTCTTAACTTAGCAATAAATGCTTATTATTTTACATCTCTAACTTCAATAACTGCCTAAGCAGTAATGTCTAATTTGATATGAATAATAATTTTATCAAAACATTTTTTTTATTTTAATTCTGTACGATTAATTATTTCTTGCTCCAAAATGGTTTCCCGCTAATTCTTGTTTTATCACTTGGTGGACTCATTTTTACCATAAAGTCTTTCCCTAGACTTAATAAGTCCTAATGCGAGCGCTTATTGACCTGTGCAAATGTAGTAGGGCATTAAGTATTATTATTGTCTTATTGATTTCCGAGTTAAAAAGAAAGACTTGTTCTGTTACCTGGTTTGGTAAGGAGGACACTTCTAATGTAGTTTGTCTTGAGCAGGAAGAGCCTGGTGAAGCTTATCTCTCTCCTAGTAATTTCCTAGTTACTTCCACCTAAACCATCTACATACATTCATATGTACATATGCCTAGAACTCTCTCTCTCTCTCTCTCTCACTCTCTCTCTCTCTCTCTCTCTCTATATATATATATATATATATATATATATATATATATATATATATATATGGGGGGGTACGTGTGTGTGCTTTTATAGAAATCTATATGTGATTATAGAACTATTATTGTATTCTACAGTGTAATATAATATTAGATTAGATTAGATTCAGTTGTCTGGCTGCCCACTAAGTATTGTTTATTGTTATTTTTCTATCGATAAAGTTCCCTTTTTTCCCAATAAGTCAGACTGGAGAATGTAATATAACGCGAAGATCAGCTGAAAAGATCAGAGACAGACCAAGATACTCTCATGGAATGATACCAGATCAGGTTTATTTTTTAACATATGATTTTTTTTTATTTGGTTTTATGGAATATCAACCATTGTTGGTTATTTAATGCCGAATCCCGTTTTTACATATACATTTTAAATATATGATTTGTAAACACATTTTGTAGTAACAGACAGTTAAATGATCAAGCAGTTCTATTTCTAACAATTTAATTTAGCATAAGTCATTTTTTACACTTAGTTTAAATGTCAAACAGTTCTATTTGGCCCAAAGGTAGGACCCTATTTGGTGCTACCACTCCGGGCCAAAGTAGACCTGGGAGTGATGGCAATGAAACTGTACTCCGTATTCACCAAAACTCCTGCATTACTGGAGCCTCACCATCAGATTGTTTAATGTCATATCTAGGATACTCGTTTGGGTGAGTCTTACCCCTCTGCAGAGATACAGTCGGTGTATATTACAGCTCCAGCTGACTGGGCTATTAAAACACAAGGGTCGACTGAAAAATTCATAGGCTGACCGAGATACTCTCATGGAATGTGACCAAATCAGGTTTATTTTTCGAAATAGTCCTCCTTAGGGTCCTCACACTTCTTCCTTCGATGTTGAAGAGTTTGGATCCCAATAGCGAAAAAGGTCAACAGCAGTAAATATCATGTTATCATTTGAATTTTTCTACCAATGAATTTTCTGCCCACTCTCATATTATAAAGTACTATACAACATAATTGAGTCAATGGAATTTAGCACCCCTTGCTGCTGCTGCTGATGATGATGATGATGATGATGATGATGATGATGATGATGATGATGATGATGATGATGATGATATACAGTTGTTGTTGTGATGGTGGTGGTTGTTGTCTTTTGTTTGTTTTGTCAGCAGCAGCAACAGCATGTGTATATAATATTATCTGGTAGATACTTCCGGGGAAAGCTCGAATGACACATGAAAAGACTAGTGACCGATGGGAAAGACCACCTAATCCCCTATCATGAAATAAAGAAATGGGATATGATTCCACAATGTCAATATAAAATAACATCAGCACGTCAAAAAAAATAAGAATAAAAACAGTTGAGAGTCATCCCAATAAAAATTGATTCGCCTGTGACAATCTTGAACGGAGATTGTAAATCGACTGAAGAGATTTCACAAGATTCATTTATTTATTCTCGGTACGGGTTACCAATTTTTGGAAATAATCATTTGAAATTGAACTATGTAGTATATCGTATCATCTTTCAAGTCGAATTTGATGTTGTCATTTCGTCATATAATTTCATTTCTCTTTTACTATCATATCATCAATTCATTCAGATCTTACATCATTAAATCAACGTTTTTTTCTCGAGAAAGTTGTGAATACAAAAAAAAATACGAAGAGGTTGCATCTTGATCTGGTTGATTGATTGATTTTATGGCATGTCAAACCGTCAAGGCTTATTTTATGTTTACGGGTTAGAGAATCGGAATCCTTGTACGTTCATACTTAGTTTTTGTATAGTTTTTCCCTTTTTTTTTTTTTTTTTTTTTTTTTTTGCACACGATCTAATTGAACACGAATAGTTTTTAAACAGATCTATTTGACCCCTGGATGGGACCCTAACAGATACTACCGCTCCGGGTTGAAGTTGAGTAATGGAAATAAAGAGCCACTCCCCCACTCCCGGATCTCCAGAACTAGAGCCTCACCAACTGATGCAGCTTTTTAGAGAAGCCTTCTTCCTCAACAGGGGATACAGTCAGCGAATTCTAAGTTCCGCCATTCACGGGGTATTTTTAGATTTATCTGTGCATTAGTTAGACACCTCGCCTGGCGTAATGCTTAGCTAGTTAGACTACCAAACCCTCGTTAATGAGTTTGATTCTCACTGGATAACCTATGTTCCTTAATTTTCAGTAACGATAAGCTTTACATTAAATACAAAGTTGCCTATGCCGTAAAAAATGATAGGAATGTTTCAATAAACTGGTGATGGATTATAATTTTACCTGGCTCGACTTTCACGAACTGAAGCTGTAAGCAATATGAAATTTGAGGTCCTACTCAAAAGAAATTAGGATAAAAAAATTTTTTTATTAATGTTAATGATAAAGAAAAAAATTATATATATATATAATTTTTGATGAATTAGTGTTAAAGAATAAAAACGTGATAAAATAAATACACATTTTCAAAAATGAGGCTCCTTGGTTGTGTAGCCCTCAGCTATAGTTTATTTAGATTACAGTAAAGTCCAGCTGTGTTTTTATAATATATCAAAAATTGTACATAGCATTTTTTTATACGTTCAGTATTTCTTGAATATGAAATTAAAGTAAAGATAAAATGACATAAAGTCAAAAATGATCCTCTACATAAACTGGAAGTCGTAAATTCACTGGTATGAAACTGACTGATATACCAACCTCGTCGTCGCGGTTGACTGGGCATTCTAGCTGAAGAGTAGAACTGGTAGTATCATATATATTATGAAGGCATCATAATTGGTTGCCTTGAAAAAGAGTATTTTGATAAGTCTGGCCTAAGATGGGCAATTTACCAGGGCGACCAGTGCATCAGAGCACCCATTATGTCTGTAATGGTAAGACTTTCCAAATACGACTGTTAAAATCAATTTTTTAAAAAATTGTCAAAATAAGTAACCTCCCTCCGGTCAAGTCCAAATGAACTCACCAGATGGAGATTAAGAAGTTGTGTGATCATGCTTACCTTCTGTTTTTACGATCTGCACAACTAGTTTAGCTTCTCAGCCTCTCTCTCTCTCTCTCTCTCTCTCTCTCTCTATATATATATATATATATATATATATATATATATATATATATATATATATATATATTATACTGGGTATTTTAGAAAAATCAATACCATTTTGTAATCTAATAACTCAATAAATTCTCGTTCAAATGATCTCAAATTTTAACAATATCCGTAGAAATAACACAAAATTCTATGTTGAAAGTTTTCTTTTTTTCATTTTCAGGTATAAAAATTCCATTCACTGTGTGTGTGTGTGTGTGTGTGTGTGTGTGTGAGTGTGTGTGTGTGTGTGTGTGAATACAACAAATGATTATTCGACCTCGTTCACATGGAGTGTGTCTAGAAAGTATCTACTCTGATTTTTATTTATTTTTCAGCTTGGAACCCTTATTCATCAATTATTCTTAGTCAAATGCCGATCAGATCTGATAAGAATCCTCACTTTTGTCACATTTTTTTCAATTAGTGCAGTGACTAGTCGACCAGGACAGATTTCGTCTTCCACAGTCTCTCAGCTACTATAAAATAAACTGTGCCCAGAATAATATATGATCTCTATAAGCCTTTGTTAACTTGCTAAAAATTTATGCTTCATTGTTTCTATCCCATTGTCATTGTTAATCTTATGTTCCATTTTTGTAACCCTCTTACTTTAAGCAAACACTCTTGTAGTAAGCCAAGATTACTCGGTTTAACGTGAATTCTGAGAGGGGAACATGAATTGAATGTTTTCATATGCGTTTAAACTTAACGTTGATCAGCTAATTTTCCATCAGGGTTGCCATCCCTAATTTTCCATCAGGGTTGCCATCCTGAAAAATAAGAAAAATCAGTTTTATTATTTCCTAGATGGACCTCGCAGCCTTTACTCTCAAGTGTATTGCTCTACAACTGAGCTGACCATTTTAGAAACAGTTGTTGTTAATAAAGCATTTTCTTCTCTCTCTCTCTCTCTCTCACACACACACACACACACACACACACACACACACATACACCCTCTCTCTCTCTCTCTCTCTCTCTCTCTCTCTCTCTCTCTTGTTGTTGTTGTTTTTGTTCTTGATTTCACTCACTTTAATTCAGTACATTTGTGCCTTTCCAAAATTCGAAATACTCAAACAAACAAAAACTGAGATATTGACTCGAAACTCAGAAGATCTGGAGTTGTGCCAAACTGCAAACGTCAAAAGAAAAATCGATAATTTAGAATCAATCAAAGAATTTTGGAAGTTGGAATCAACTATTTTTCTTCTTGACAAAAACGTGATAAGATTTCGTTAGCCAAATTAATTGGTTTCAATGTATTTCTTTTTAAATCTTGAAATAGATTTTTTTAATCGACTTTCGTCACCAAGATCAAAATTAGAATGTTTTCTATTATCGGATTTTAGTCCAATATGTCTCGTCCTTTTAAAAATGAAATGCGAAACTTTGTTTAATTTCTTATTATTTATAATTTTACCTTTGTCTATTTGTACATTTTGCCTTTTGCAGATGTGAGAAACAGAAAAAGAGGAAGAGTGTGCGCGTGCGTGAGTGTGTTACCTTCATTTTTTTTTTATCTTTTTATTCTATGTAGTTTGACAATCAGTTCTGACCATCTTCAGCCGTATAATTCTTACCAGCATTGACAGCTAAAATCCATTGGCACCTAAAATCAATTTATACTTGTTTTTATATTATTTCCATTTTAACTAGTTGACACGCGCCGTCAAAAAATATCATCTAATTTTGCTGTTACACTATCGCCCATTAATCAGTAAATTCATGCGGTCTTTTTAATAAAGCAAAGATGTCTGGATTTTATTATTTCTTGTGGAACATTGTATTATCAAAACGGATATTATGAGGCATTATTTATTACCAAACACTACGGCATTTCCACTTTGTAACCAAAATTACGAATATGAAACAGTTCAAAAGTAAATATACTGTGGTCCTATGCTAGTCACGGTGCCCAATGTGGTGTGACTACTAGTTACAGTACTTGTGGTTGTTGTGTTCGTGCCTACCGCATTTGCTTCAGATTGTTTGCTTTATCAAGTCCTTCCCTGCCTACGCTGTGTTCGAAAGATCCACGAGGGGGGTTGACACAATTCAGCTGGATCTTCTTCTGATAGTCAGGTGATACTAGTGGCTAGATTGTCTAGCAACTCAAAGAATAGAGAAAACCCGTTGTTAACAAATAACAAAGATTTTTTTTAAACATGTTTGTGAGATAATAAATTACAAGCAAACAATGTTTGCTTCCCAGGCAAAAAGAAGAAGAATTTCAAGAGAGAAAGAGTGACGATGAGATCTGGTTAGTATGACACTAATGTCTCTAAACTCTGGGACTTAGAATTTTTATAAAGTTTGCAGGTTGTTCGGAATTCCTCGGGTCTAGAATGGAAGGGATGCTTCTTTGACAGTCTTGAGTTTCTTCTTGGTCTCTTTCCTCATCCTCTCTGATGATTCGTTTTACCATCCTGTTTTTATAGATCAAAATCTGGACTAAAAAGTTTTCTGATTGGTTGTCCAATAAGAGATAATTAGGAGTCATATTCCCATTGGTCAGCCAATCCTAGTTCAGGATTATATCTTACAGGTATAGGGAAAACCCTTTTTAGATGCTTTGACCAATGGGAACAGGTTTAGAGCAATGGGGTTGAACTAAAAATTCTCAGCCTCACCTGACTAGAAGAGCCATCCCCTGCTCACCTTTATTTCGGGTGAAACAAAATTAAATCTCCCTTTTGACATTTGACCTTTAAGATAAGGGCTTGAAAAATATGTTTTACGAAATGATCCGTTTCATCATTATGATCGATGGAGTAAAATGACAACCGAAAAATTGTCTCGCACTTAACTGACCTTTAGGAACAATCATCCAGCTTTTTAGGTCAATTTCAGCCTTGAACAAAAAATACTTATTTTAAGGATCTTTTTTTGTTTTCGAGATAAATATATTAATTTTCATATATTTCATAAATTTTAATTTTTACATATTAATTAAGTATTTAACTGCACGTCTGTCACAACACTTCTTGTATATATTTCTGAAATCTAATTTTTGATCATCTCTATGTTGTAGAATCGGGTTATAAATAACTTTGTCCTTTTGCTAAAAATGCACACAATAGTAATAAATAAAACTACTTTTTAATATATACATGTATTTAAACATATAACACTCTAAAGGTTTTGACAGCCCAGTCGGCTGGGATTGTAGAATACACCGACTGCATCTTTGCAGTCCTCGACGATCGTTCTGATATGACATTAAACAATCTAATATTCAGGTTCCAGTCTTGGAGATTTGGGGAATGTTGAGTACCCCTCCATTGAGTACCCCTCCGAGATCCACTCTGGCTTAGATTGGTAGTACATGGTAGGGTCCTATCTATGGGTCAAATAGAACTCTTTGAAATTTAAACTAAGTGCAAACAAATTACTTATGCTAAATTGGATTGTTAGAAATAAAACAGTTTGATCCTTTAACTGTGTGTAAATAAATGACTGATGTTTAATTGAATTGTGAGTGATACATAGCAATACTTAGAACCAATTAAGTGTGAGCAAAAATGAGATCAAGCTTGTTTAAAAATGTCATCAACAAAATGTTTACAAATCATTTATATTTAATATATATGTATAAATAGGATTTGGCATCAAATAACCTATAGTGGTTGATATGCCATAAACCCAATCCAACCAAACCAAACTTAGGGTTTTAAATTCTGAGTTTTCGTTTCTTTCAGACTGGTCACCTTGACCAAGGCTAAAGACCCCAGTCTTATATATATATATATATATATATATATATATATATATATATATATATATATATATATATATATTGCAAAAACAACAAATTAGGTGATGAATTTGTGTCGAGAATATTTTGGGGGACACTTGTTTAAAGTGCTCTAGCAGTATCTTAAAATACCACCAAACTTTGTGAGCTTTCTGTCACATTATACGAATGTCAGATCAATATCCAGCTTCATTGTATTATCTTTTGTTGTATTCACAATTTTCCAGCAACGAATCGTTAATTCAGTGATATAAGATTTAAATTAATTGATTCGATAACGCGTGAATTCACGTCTTAATAATGAATCATTCATTCAATGATTCTTATTTGAATTATATGACGAAGTGATAATATCAAACTTATTGGAAAATTGAAACACCATTGTACGAAGTATTTTTTAAAAACTTCTAACCAGTTCCGATAAAGTATATATATATATATATATATATATATATATATATAAATGAAAACTTTTCTAAAAATCAAACTTATAAATTCATAGAACTCTCAGCGTTTAAGTATCTTACAGCAAACATTGAAATGTTTTTGAAGATATACGTGGGGCCTTCAATAAGTTTCCAGATTTTTGTACAGGCATTGGAGCATCTTGCATGAATCGAGCATCAGTTTTTGAGTGACATAAGAGATTCAAGCAAGGCAGGGAGTCTGTGAGGGATGATGAGAGGTGTGGGAGGAGTAAGGAAGTCAATACACCACAGTTGATTGGCCAAAGGGTTAAGGTTAGGGTTACTATGTTGAGGTTTTAAGGGAGTTCAGGAAGAGACTCGGTCGGAAGAGGCCAGCACTCTTCAAATCGGGTCAGTGATATTTCCACCAGGACAACGCTCCAGTTCACAACTCCATCCTTGCTATTTGAGCAAGATGGGCATCAAGACAGTTCCTCAGCCTCCCTATAGTCCCGACCTTGCTCCCTGTGACTTTTGGTTGTTTCCTAAGCTCAGAGGCTGTCGTTATGAGACAAGTGAGGAGATGAAAGAGGCTGTGACGAATGTCATTGACACGCTCACACAAGAGGACTTCCATGGGGCTTTCCAGAAGTTGTTGGAATGGTACAACAATTGCATTGTAGCCGGAGGAGATTACTTGGAAGGGGACTAGTGTTTCATGTGTGTACTATCAATAAAAGTGTCCATACGAAAAAAGTCTGGAAACTTATTTAATGATCCTCGTATTTGTTAAGTTCTATAGATTTCCAGGAGTTTTGTAAAATAAATCCAATCCTTATCACTTTGAATATTCGGACTATTGATCTCACCTTTACTGTTATATTCACAACGTTTCGGTCAATACATCCTTCGTCTTTCTTCAGGTGTTTCATGTTGAAATCGGGAGTACACAGGACCTCGAACTGAACCGGACAATTAAGATTGAATTTTTGTGACTTATAAACTTAATGTCTATACCAACTCATGAGATACTCCTCTCTACTATCATATCAGATTTTTTTTACACAAACTCATATCGCAATTTTTTTCACTTTGAATTGCCCGCCAAGGATACATGACGCAGTGGATAAGCTGTTTGGTTGAAAACTGCTTCTGAGTGAAATCATCTAGAGGTTGCAGGTTCAATCCTAACTAAGGTAATGATAACAATGAGTATTTACTCGGTCATGGTTAATAGAATTGGAACAGTCTAGCTTCGTGGATTAAATAAAGGGTTTAGTTCGAGGATATGTGTAGGTTCCCCAGTTCAACATTAAACACATGAAGAAGGCTGAAGGATATATAAGCCGAAACGTTGAGAGTATAAAAATAAAGATGTGGTCAATAGTCCGAATATTCAAAGTAATAACAATTATCAAGCTTCATCTCAGAAATTTAGACAAATAAAATCCAATTCTGTTTTATAGTCAGTGTTTTCCATGTAGGATACTAATGGAACACTTGTAATTTTTTTAGAATTAACTATTTCTTTATAATCATCAAGGGATTGAACTATTGGTTACAGTAGATGGCTTTGATTTTATATTATCAATCGATCGATCTACCATTGAGTTTCTCTTTTACTCTCTCTCTCTCTCTCTCTCTATATATATATATATATATATATGTGTGTGTGTGTGTGTGTGTGTGTGTGTGTGTGTGTGTGCATATATTTATAAATATTTCACTCAATATATATATATATATATACTGATAAAAGTAAATTGCTATACCCTGTGTTTCATTTTACTCAAGGTTAAACCTACTGGTGTATATAGCTGAATTATAGTAAGTGATCATATCTATTAATCAATACTTGCACAGTTTGCAAAATAGACCTCGAGCAAATACACTATCTAGACCAACATTGTTATATATGAAAAATATGTTTATGATTTTCTCATAAAAGAATTGAATGCATTTCCTTGGCTCAATGCAAGGCCAGAATTATGAGACAACCAGAGAGAATCGAATTCATTAACAATAGTGTACCAGCCTAGCTTTCTCACCATTATATCACATGAGGTGCCCTACGTATAAATATAATTGATCACATTTCAAATAAAAAATATTGCAATTTAATTTTACGTCTTTATATATCAAAACATAACAACTATTGGAAGGAATAAAGACTGATTACCGCAAAGAGATCTATGGAAAGATCCATACAGGGAATATCATTGCGTGAATCCAACTGAAACAAGGTAATTTGGGAGCGGAGCGAAGAGAAGGATGTGATTGAGGAGTACTGAAAGTAGAATTTCTGCTGGGTCGGACACGTCGAAAGACTCACAGATTACAGGTGGACCCGTAAAGTTGTCGAGTGATATCCTAGAAGCCGGAAACGATCACTTAGATGAACTCTACAGCATGAAGAAGAAGGGTGAGATCAAGAATGAAGTGGAAATGCCCTGTGGCCAGCCATGTGGAAAATATCCGATGGCCTCGCCAATAAGAGAATAAATAACTACTTACATTCATAAAAATGAGCCATTTCCGATAATGATAATTTTTAAAAATCTTGTCTTCTGCAGTCATTCTGCAGTTTTTGTACTGAGATTCTTTTACATAAAACTGTTAATTTGTAATGCAACTTTTCAATCGAGCAGCTCTAACATAAAATGAACTGCTTTTAACATTTCAAGTAGCCATCTTCAGTTGAGCCCATTTAATCACATCAACTACTCATAACTACTCTCTCTCTCTCTCTCTCTCTCTCTCTCTCTCTCTCTCTCTCTCTCTCTCTCTCCATTATGAATAATTGTTCTGTTCTAATTAGGACTTAATCTTCTCAATGTTCTTCCATAGATGAAAATAATGAACGTCAAATCGGCTACATCAAGTATAGAATCGGCTATGTTTTTATCTTCGGTCCAATTAAACCATCATTGAGTTTTCTGCTCGTAAATTTCCGACAGAATTAATTTTTATCATAAGATAAAATAATATTTATCATCAGATGTCCAAAACTAAGACAAGAATTTCTTATTTTCAATTGATTTAATGAATAACGAGTTGCTTCTGCACAAAAAGAAAAATTTTTCTCAGCTGAATTTAAAACTAGACAACCCTTGAACCGGATTGGTTCTCCCAAAAGACTAACTGATTTTAACGACACGTCAACCCGTCTAGTGTTATTTTATACCAAGAGATTACGGAATTGCATTCATTGTTAATTAGAATTTACATTTTTTGTGTAATTGTTTCTTCAGATTTTTTGCTCATAGTCCTAACGAATACAAATAAGTTTTAGGCATCTCTATTTGAGTGGGCCGGGGAGTAATGGCAATGAAGGAGTATTCAACACTCCCTGTATCTCCAGTATTGGAGCATCACCACCGAATAGAACTTAGAGTCATACCTAGGACAATCCCTTGGAAGGGTCTTAACCATGGTGTTCTATACTACAGGCCACTTCATTGCGCACACAAGTCATTAAACTGAAGGTCAGTTTCATTGCAGAGAGAGAATTAGGTCGTTTTAGCTTCTGTTTGAACTAACCGCTGGGTACCGTGTATATACCCTTGTGTTGTCGGCTCACGAAATTCAAAGGGATCTTTTAACTTTACCTTTGGTCGGAATATCATTTATCTTATTTCGTTGAAGTAAGTATATTTGATTATTTTAGTTTGAGTTGATACATTATTTTTATTTAAATTCTAAAAAGGAAACTTTGGGGCTTAGATTCACTCGCACAAAAGACTTAGTTAAGTTTAAAGCTTTAATATTTTTTAATTAAAGTTTAATTCATTTTTGGCATTTTCCCTCTTAAAATTTGTTCAACATTTTTAAATTAAGTTTAAAGAATTATTTATTGATAAAATGCGATTCTTTTTTAGCGAATTGTGTTATTCTAATAAACAAGGTTTTGACATGGTGGAAAATTTTAAGTATCAAGTCGCTTCAAATTGATTAATTACGTAATGATCCTCTACAAGCTGAAATCAGATCTCCAAATGACACCCGACCTGATTTTTTCATTGAATTTGGTAAAATGGCTCTTGATATGGCTGGCAGTAAAGGTATTCGTAAAAAACAATTATCCCAAAACACTGCTACTGCCATACATCATACTTGCAAGGGAATTGTTAATCTATGTCGACACCTTTTAACTACAATTGGGCAATTTTCAACTGATCCATTAGAAAAAGAATTTGGTAAGCTTCGCCAAGAATCAGGTGGCACCTATTTTATTAATGTTCAACAGTGTATTGAAAAGCTGCATGTGAAGCCGACATCTTTACTTTTAAATCAAAATGTAAATATTGATGAATTTGATGTTAATCCAGGTCACCAACGTACATCTTGTGATTATAAACTTTGTGAGAAAGATTCAGAAATATTTGACAATCTGGAAAATTTTGAACTATCTCTTTCTAGTGAAATAAAAATAGCTCTTGTGTACATAGCTAAATATATTACAAGAAATGATAATCAACCCAGTGAATGTGAAATCCATTTTTATTATGAAAAGTATGGAAAATATACCAATTTAACTGACCATGGAAAACTAAAAGTTCTTTTTGACCACACTTGCCAATGGTTATTTTTTTGTTTCATCCTTTTCCATACAATAAAGGAAAAGTTTTACTATAAATCATTAAGTAACTTTTATATGCTTGTAGTATAGAACGCCTCGGCAGGAGATACAGTCATCATATTCTAAGCTCCGTGGACGGTGAGAAACGGGATCATATATCTTCAAGTATATTATATTTGCACGTCCAAAACACGTAGTCTCCTTTTACAACGGACAAAAAAAAAATCAAAGTATTTCTTCCCCAAAAAAATATGTCTCAGAAAATTCAAACAAGAAAATTATAGTTCGGCTTAAAATAGACTTAATTTTACTTAATTATTTTTGAGACATTTCTATAAATACTTGACTATTATTATTGGTGTGATGGAATTGATACAACAATGATTCTATGGTATCAAGGTTTTCGAAGTTTGGTAGAACAAATTATTTTACCTTTTAAGTCAACTTAAATACTAACCAAACAATATACATATGATTCAGTTGAATGTGATTGTAAATTTCTTCTTCTTCTTCTTCTTCTTCTTCTTCTTCTTCTTCTTCTTCTTCTTCTTCTTCTTCCCTTTGATTGGTCCTGAGAGAATGTTTTACTTTAAAAACACGTTTGTCCCTCATCAGAGAACTTGAGGTTCTTATTGAATCGGTTTCGAACAATACACTATAATCAACAAAGATCCACGTCGCTACAAGTCGTAACTAATCAAATAGAATTAAATTTTTTAAATTTCAGAAGAAAAAATTTACAAATTATTTAATTAGAATTATTAACTGAAGTTAATTAAACATTACTAATTAAGTTTTGTGGTGGTTTTTCAAACTGGGAATTAAAATGATCATCGTTTAGTTAGAACTGACAACCCGAATAGAAAAAATGTTTTAATCGATAAAGCCCTTCATTCATTTAAAAACATTCCTCTACAAATTTCTGAGAAATATATCACAGAAAAATATTAACTTTAAAAGTTCAATATAAAATATAATTGATCATTTTTTTCTATTACGCACATTTATGCAGTGCATGTATTTAAAGTTTGATTTCCATATAATCGAT
This sequence comes from Sepioteuthis lessoniana, assembly GCA_963585895.1. Lineage (NCBI taxonomy): Eukaryota > Metazoa > Mollusca > Cephalopoda > Myopsida > Loliginidae > Sepioteuthis > Sepioteuthis lessoniana. The sequence goes on from OY757938.1 coordinate 29,630,910, forward strand.
AACCTATCATACTTTCGCCAGTAGCATATTAATGTCATTTTCAGTAGATGAGATTCTGCTTCCAAGGTATGTGAACTTGTCCACTAGTTGATGAGAACCACCATTTAGTGTGAAGATGTCTCTTTTTTTAATAAAACTCGTGTACTCCTTTTTATCTGCATTCACACGGAGACCAATACCACCAACTGCCTGGTCCAGACTATGCAGCAGGGATTCGGCTTGGGTGGGTGTATTTACTAGAAACGCTATGTCATCTGCGTAGTCTGCATCCGTAATAGTTTGTACGGAGTATCGTCACAATTTCTTCCAAGCAGCTGCCGTGTCAATTCTATTATATGGATGCACCACATGGACGCTGACTAAGCGTATAGAGAAAATGATTGACGGGAATTGTGCAAGAATGCTATGAACTATATTAAATAAATCCTAGAAGCGACATCCCACAAAAGAGCAGCCGCAGGGCCACCTAACACCCGTATCTAAAACCATCTAAATAAGACGAACAAGACATACAGTACACTGCGGGAGAAATAAGGACAAACTCATAAGCAATGTTTTCCAATGGATCCCTTTGCACGGGCGTGCAGGTGTTGGACGACCAGCTAGGACTTATCTACAACAAGTCTGTACCAACACAGGATGTAGTCTAGAAGACCTGCCAGAAGCGATGGATGATAGAGACGAATGGCAAGAGAGCTAGCAGCATGATATGATGATGATGATATATTTAACTAACCGTTCCATCTCAGGCAGGATGTAACACAAGGAGTAAATCTGCTTTGAATTCAGAGTTTTCCTTCTCCTATAGTCGTTGTCTAAACAAAACTAAAGAACCATTTACCCATGAAGTGAAAAGCAAACAAACCTTTCCAGAATTTGAACAGAGATCACTGATTCCATTTCCAATATGGTAAACGTTGAACTTATTTTAATAATTACAGTTTATTCGGTTGTTATTTATTTTATTTTATCTTTTGACCACAAATAGTCCTTCATCTCAAGGGAGACTGGCTGACATGCCGTTAAAATCATTCAACGATCAATCAATCAATCAATCAAATATTGTAAAATAGACATTATTTAGAAAAGTGAAATATAAAAAAGTATTTTTGGTATTTGTATATCAGACTTGCTGTATCTGATTGCAGACAATTGTGTGCTTCACCATTAAAACTAAAGAATCGGTTTATTATTATTATTATTATTATTATCATTATTATTATTATCATTATTATTATCAACAGCCATTCTAAATTTGATCTTTTATTCAACGTCGACTACTGTTTCATCTAATAAACCAGTTTCTCCACTCTAATTTCGTCTCTCTTTTAATAATCATTACAATAAATCATTACAATAAATCATTACAATAAATTTACTGCAGCTAAGCATTTTAAGCTACCAATTCATAGATTAGATAATGTTAAATTACATCCCTCTAGCTTGCTCATTTAGTTCACAATATAAACATCAAAAATTTTAAAAGTACGGATATCCTTAAACTAAATACGCACACTTCAGAATTAAATAAAAATTTAAACATTCTTAAGGAATACAGTATATATAGATATAGATATATGTATCAGCTTGGCTTTTTTTAAGATTCACTAAAGTTATGATTGTGGTTTCGTATATGTATTAATACAATTCCTTATATTTTATGTGTTTATCCTCATCTAATAAAATGTCCTGGGTATGATACTAAACTGCAAGCAATGGTGAGGCTCCAGTTCTGATGATCATGTCATTACTCCCGAGTATGCTTTGAGCTCGAGTGATAGTACCTGTTAGGGTTCAATCTATGGGTCAAATAGATTTGTTTATAAATTATTCATATTCGATAGAACCGTGTGCAAAAAAGTTATCTCAGAAAAATGTAAATATGAACGGGCAATGGATACAATTCCCTAACTTGTCGGCAGAAAATAATCCCAAACTGGTTGATATGCCGTTAAAAGTTCTGTCGAAGGTTTCAATCAATACTTACAACAGGTAAGGTACGAGGAATGTTCAAAAAGTTCTAAGCCTCGTCAAGAAGGAGCAGAGACAACACAGTTTTTCGCTATTTTCCACTATAACCTCGCCCCCTTGATATCAATGTACTTGGTCCTATGATACTCAAGAATTTCAATCCCATTGCGGAGAAAGGTGACATCCTGGTCCTCCAAAAACTCCTTCACAGCAAAATGGTTTTCACGCTGGTAGGATTTGAGTTTAGGAAACAATAACAAGTCAGGTGGAGCTAAGTCTGACGAGTAAGTGGGATGAGGTAGTAATTCAAAGTCACAGTTAGAAGCTTCAGCAACGGCAACCTGTGTGAATGGGTGCGTTATTCTGGAGTAAGAGCGAACCTGTCTTTAACTTCTCTCAACGCTTCCATTTGATTGCTTTCTTCAATTGTTTTAATTCTGATGCACAGTACTTTCCATTGATAGTTTTTTTCTCTATTTTTCAAGTAGTCTATCAGGATTACACCTTCAGAATAAAAAGAACAGAAGCCATTACTTTGCCAACTGCTTGAACTTCTTTGTGGTCGGAGTATCAGAGAGTTTCTACTGTTTGCTTTCGAAGTGGAGAACCCAAGTTTCATTTTAAGTTACTAATTTACGATTGAAATTCTTATGGTTAGGTAGAAAGTGGATCAGAAGTTTAAAATGTCAACCCTTTTCAGCTTGTGCTCCGGTGTCAGCATTCTTGGGAAACATCTTGTAGACAACTTACTCATCGATCCGAATATCTCTGTTAAAACTGTGTGGACTGAATCAAAACTTATGCCTGTGAACTTAGCTATCTGCTTGACAATAAGACGTCTGTCATCCAAAATTATACGGTGAATGGCATCAAGTTTTTAATCAGTGGTTGAGGTTTTGTGGTGACTTGACCGAGGTTCATCTTCTATGCTGTCCCTGTCACACCTAAAGTCCAAAGCCCACTTGACAATCATATGGGAAGGACAGTCTTCAGCAAGTATCTGTACCATGTCCTCATAGATTTAATTGGTTATCATACCTTTCTTTTAAAGATACTTTATGACGGCTCGGGTCCATGTTTTATCCATTTTTCATTTGAAGCGCACCTCTCACCTTTGTATGTACCTCACCAGCACAGAAACTTGTATTATCTTTTTTTAGTTTTATAAAATTAAAATTCTAATATCTAACAGATTGCGACAATATATATATATATATATTGTTGGGTATCACCTACCTTTTCAACATAATGAGCTGTTCCATCTACCATATATGGCAGTAGACGAGATCAGTCTGAGAATAACCCTCCTCGCCAGTAGTGTTATTCTGTTTTTTGGATTATTAAGTGACGAAAAGTAAGTGCTTTGTTAAATTTATCGTTAAAAAATTATTGTTGATTATTTGTTAAACTTGTTACACTTGTTAAACTCGTTGGATTTTTTGGAACGACTTGTTATTGCGTTTGTGCCCCTCCCCAAAACAATCGTTATTTTGTATTGTTTTTGAGGGGGGTCAACTTGAAAGACTTTTTTATACTGCATTTACTGTTTTTTCATCCGTCACCATATTCACATCTTTTTAAACCATACGATTTTATTTCTCCCTAGTTGCCTAAAGCAACTATGGGAGAACCAACACCTACTACACAGGAGGATATATTTATATCCCAAGAAAAACCGGAATGGCCGTCATTGCCTAGTACCTCCGCAGAAAATCCAACGCCGGCGAGTACAATTCCGCCGGCACAAAAAGTGCCGTCAATACCAGTCTCCTGGTCGACGCAGAAAAACAAAAAATTGCCACAAGATTATAAAAAGGACAGGGTTGAAAAGTATGCCCAGTATTTTAAAGGGAATAGAATTCTACCAATACCTGAACTGGTAGAAGCAGTCCAGCCAAAAACCCTGTCCTTAATTGTCTCAGACATAAAGACCAGGAGACTGGCTGGACTGAAAAAAGACAAATTCGAGGAAATTTTAAAAGCAGCAGGAATCCCAGCTCGGTATTTCTGCAGACGTAGTTTTGCTACCTGGGATATCCTGTTGCCATCACAAGAACTGGCCACCAAGCTGGCAAGTAACAACAGCAAAAACACAAAACAATACCGACTACAGCCGGAATACATGGGCAGAAGACGGATCAAAGTCACCGTGTGCAACGTGCCAATACAACTAAGTGGTGACGTCCTGGCGGCGTTCCTCAGCGACTATGGGGACGTCGAGGAATTTACGACCATAAAGTCACCCAGCGGCACGGCACACGGTGACTACTCATTTACCATGTGCCTTAACAGGGGAGGGTTCCAGGCAATCCCCCACACAGTTGAGTATGAGGAGCAAGCCGTGCTGGTGGTTGTGGAAGGCCGAAAACCGCAATGCTGGCATTGTAAACAAATAGGCCACTTTGCGAGGTCATGCCCACAAAAGGCCACCGGCGCAGCAGTGACAACAACAGCAACAACAACGACGTCAACAGCACCAACAACAGTAAAGGCCACAATAGCATCCAAGACCCCATAAATATCAGCATCAACAAACAGCGCACCAGCGCCATCAACATCAGCAACAGCAAACAAGCTGGAAAGTAAAATAAATACTCCAGCAGAAGCTGGGAACGACCCCAATAGCAGAGATGAGGAGGGGTGGACCCAGGTAACGCGGGGAAAAAAGTCCCCACCTAAAGCCCCGAAATCACCTCCTGCCAAAACCACTGACACAAAGGGCGAAAAAGAAAACCCCTGGAAAATCAAAAACCAGAGGAAAAGAAAAAAGAAACCGACACAAAAACAGAGAAAAGAAAGAAAGAAAAGGTAAATAACAATGAACAACAACAACAACAACAACAGGAGGAAATGGATACCTCAATAAACTTGAAGAGAAGGAGGGATAGCGGAGATTCTACCACAGAGGGAGAGGGGGAGAAAAAACAATTGAAAAAGACGACACCGAAAAAACAACAACAGCGACCAGCCCAAATTATTCCTCCCCCACAACAAGCAAAAAATACCCCTGTAGACTCAACTAAACTCCCGCTATCCCCAACACCACCTACATTATCACCTGTTTCAACACCCAAAATACTCTCCCGGTCCCATTCAGCAACAAGAAACCCGACACCATCACCATCAACATCTGGCACTGGGCGACGCTCCAAGTCGGCCTCCAGAGAGGTCCAACAAGCTTTAAATTCATTTTATTTTTGTCAGGATATTCTGGAGTCGCCATCACTAGATCGCCAGATCAAATCTCTTCTGAAACCACTTAAAGACTTTAAAAAAATTGATCAAAAAGAAATAACAAATCCATATCTTTTTGAGGGTGCAGCCATGGTGACCACCTTTGTCCGTTCGGCTGGCGGCCGAACTAAGGAGCTCTGGCAATTTATTGAGGAAGCCAGTCGAGCGGACATGAGGCTGGCGGAAATGGGGCACGACTCATTAAATGAAATATCTGCAAAATGTACGGGCAGGGTCCCGATTTATGTTCATCCCACATTCTATAGGTCCCTAAAGTTGCGGTTTCCTTATGATGTCGGTGGAATTTCCAGGAGCGGCCGAGTTACTCCTGAATTTTGTACCGGTTCCCTGCGTCAGGCCGTCGGCATCCTCACCCCGAAGGATTTCCGGCCCGTAGTCGACACTGAGTAAGGTAAGTTGGATTGATGGCTTTAAACCTTGCCAGTTTGAATGTGAGGGGACTGAGGGATTCAAGCAAGTGTACGCGCTTGCTTGCTGAACTCAAGAACCTCGGAGTAGATGTTGCTGCAGTGCAGGAGACTCACTTCACTTGCGGTGCCGACTGTCGGGTGCTGGAAAGCGATTTTAACGTTTTCTCAGCATACGGCAGCCGCACCAGCGCTGGGGTCTCTTTGCTAGTTGGACGCAGCCTTGATGCTGATGTTGACGTTGTTTTTGCAGGTGACGGGGGCCGGATGGTTGTGGCCGATGTTGCCGTGAAAAGTTTCAAGTTTCGTCTGGTTGCGGTTTATGCGTCCAATATCGCTGCGGAGAGGGTTTCCTTTTTTCGTCGGTTGGCGCCGTTCCTGGACAATACGAAGCGGCTAGTCTTAATGGGTGATTGGAATGCGATCCTTGATCCCAAGATAGATAAGGTCGGGCGGGGAGCTAACAGATTGGGAAGGTGTGAAAGCAGCCTTGTCGGCTTCGTGACTCGTCACGGTCTCGTCGACAGGTTTCGTCTGGATCACCCAGGGCGGGAGATGTGGACGTGGCTAGATAGATCACCCTCTGCCAAAGTAGGTTCCTACTTGGACAGAGTGTTAGTGAGAAGAGTTGACATTGATTTTGTTAGTTGTCCCACGTTCCACTTGATAGCGTGGACTGACCATAAACTCATTAGAGTCAGTCTGCGGTTAGCAAATAGGCCTAGTCTAGCCGGCTACTGGAAGTTCAATACCTCCTTACTGGAGATACGGGACTTCCGGGATCGGCTGGAATCCCTAATTCAGCGGGCGTTAGTGGGGGCGGTTACCGGGAATAGGTGGTGGGTTTCTCTTAAGCATAGGATTAGAGATTTCGCCACCAAGTACGGTCGACAGCTCAATTTAGATAGGACCGCGGAGGCGAAATCTATAGATGATAGACTCTCCTGGGCGGTGGCTGGGGGAGACTCCCTAGGTGTAGAGCTAGCTAGGAGGGACCTTGAGCGTGAGAGTAGCGAGCGCTACAAGGGATCAATAGTTAGATCTAGGCTAAAAAGAGTTCTCAACGAATCTGTGAAATCGAACGCGACTGCGCGTGAAGAAGAAGTGCGAAGGTTCCCCGATCGGTACATCGCATCTGTGAAGACCCCGGACGGGCGTCTGCTGCGATCGGGTCGTGAGATACGTGACGCCTTTCAGGCGCACTTTCGGGATCGCTTTGCCCGCTGCACTGATCTCCCGCTCCGGGAGTTTCGTAGCTATCTCGCCGACTTCCCCCGCCTTGGGGCGGCTGAGGCGGCTACCTGCGAGGGTGTGGTTACTGAATGCGAAGTCCGTGACGCGTTGAAGCAGGTCGGCCTCAACAAGTCGCCGGGACTAGATGGTTTGCCCTACGAAGTGTACTTGAGGATGTCGCACATGTTTGTACCTATTCTGACGGATATGTTCAACCATTGGTTCGCCCAGGGAGCCATCCCTGGTAGCGTTACCAAGGGTGTGATCACATTGCTGAAGAAAGGTGGCAGGCATGTTTGGGAGGGTTTAGATGATTACAGGCCCATAACTCTGCTTAACACAGAGTTAAAGATTTTGGCCCGGGTCTTAGCGAATCGTTTACAGCTTGTCATTAGCGATCTGATCGGCCCTGAACAGACCTTTGCTGTGAAGGGAAGATCGATCCAGGACAACCTGCACTTGATTCGCGAGGTCCTAGAGGGGTTAAAAGACGACACCGAATCCGCGCTGATCAGTTTAGATCAGTCCAAGGCCTTCGATAGGGTTGACCATCGGTTCTTGGCGTCTGTTTTGGAGACTGCCGGATTCAAACCGGAGTTCCGCAGATGGATTAGCATGATGTACCACAACCCTCAGGCAGTGGTGCAGGTGAACGGAAGGCGTTCGGGGGTGATCGCGATCGAGCGTTCGGTCCGGCAAGGCTGCCCTCTGTCTCCGCTTCTCTATGTCCTCGCGTTGGAGCCCCTCCTGCGCAGGCTTAGGGATGAGGGGACAAGTCCAGCACTGCGCGGTATCCCATTCGTTGGCCGCCTTGCGGCCAGGGTTTCCGCGTTCGCTGATGACGTCACAGTGTTTGTATCCCGCCGCCAGGATATAGAGGCTGTGAAAGAGGCGGTTGTCGAGTATGAGCGGATTGCAGGGGCCAAGGTCAATTTTGAAAAAAGCGAAGGTTTGCGGCTCGGTGCTTGGAGGGGTAGCAATACTCTTCCGGGGCCCTTCCGCTGGAGTGACGGACCCATCCGCATCCTCGGGGTGTGGTTTGGGCCTGACCTCCAACTGGAGCGGAATTGGTCGGAAGTACATGCTAAGGTGAATGCTCAGGTGGGAATCTGGCTTTCATGGAGGTTGTCCTTAAAGGGCAGGGCGGAGGCGTGCGCCGCGTACGTCTTCCCCTTGATCCTTTACCGATTGGCTGTACTTCCTCTGCCTAAGGCACATCGGTTGGCACTGCAACGATCCCTCTCCAGATTGCTCTGGGGAGGTGCAAGGCCGATGGTCCGTAGGCAGGTCTGTATCCAACGTACTCGCAACGGGGGTCTGGGTATGCCTGATCTGGAGAGCCACTGGCTTGCTGAAAGACTTGCATATCTGGGCTGTGTCTTGACGGGGGACTCAGTGTGGAGACGAAAGGTGAGTCGGACTTTTCCTCGCCTCAACTCAGACCCAAAGGCTGAAGGTCGACGTAGGCCTTTGGGCGAAGCACTGTTTGTCCGCGAGTGCCGAAGGGCCCTTCGTAACCTTCTTGGGTCCAGTGACCTTTCATGGCCTCGGAAGGAACTGTATCGGGAGCTAGTGGTGGGTTCCGCTTCTGTTCCTCTCAGCGAGCGGCACGGCTGGACGGCGGAGGAGATCCGCTCTCACTGGAATTGGGCGCCAGGATCGAGCTTCTTGAACAACTCCGAGTTCTCGCTCACCTGGCGACTTGTACGGAATGCGTTGCCCCTTCGCGACTTGAACTACAAAGCGGGCCTGGCAGAAATGCCTGATTGCCCTCGCTGCAGCAGTGGGTTGGAAGAAACGGCTGAGCACGCCTTCTACTACTGCGAGCGAGTCCGCCCGTTTTGGGATCACGTCGGGGAGTGGACGGCTCGCATCGAACCCAAAAAGCTTGTGCTGCTCGACGTTGGTTACGTCGTAGACAACGTTCTTCCTCCGTTTCATGGTGAGAAGCGTGTGGTGTTTCTCGCGATCCTAGCTGTAGCCCGAATGGTGATTTGGACGACGCGAAACAAGGGATTGTATGACGATGCAAACTTTTCTCATCGTGATCTGGTTTTGTATTTTCGGCATCAGCTGAGGGTCAAAATCAGATGCGATAGAAAACGCTTGGATCGCATAACATTCAGCAAAAGGTGGGTGACTGCAGCGAGCCTGGTCGTACGAAAGGGGGCAATGTTGGAGTCATCCTTCCCTCCTCTGCCGGCCCATGGCGTCTACGGTACGGGTTCTTAGGGACACCATCCCTGGTAAGTAGAATTGTTTTTCCCCCTTGTAACCTAGTTAGCAGTATGTTGTGTGCCATTGTCCCCGTCATCTAGTCATTAGTTTCTCAAGATCTTCCCCATCCCTATTATTTTTGTACCTCAACCCGAATCCCAGCCCGCTTTTATTGAAGATCTTGAACATTCATAGGTAAAAAAATCATATTATCTGCTTCTATCGACCCATACCGCTCCCGACCCTTTATTTCTTTTATCTCTGTAGATTAGGATTCCCACCCCACCTAGGGTAGGTCCGGCTTGTTTCCGGTTTCTTTCGAACCGGAAAACAGTCGGCCTCCAAATCTTATAGACGGAGGGATGGGAGGGAAACCAAACGGGGGATTTTTTCCTTGTTTTTCGTGTATATATGTTTTTCGGGGTTTTTTCTCCCATTCCCATCATATCCATTGTAAAAAATCATACATTGTAAATAAAATCATGCATCACTTTCGGGTTTTAAGTAGGACTTTTTCATAGAGAAATTGTGGTATTTTGGTGGTTGCTGCGTGCATGGTGATGGAGGAGTGATTATATATTGTATTGTTGAATTGGTTGGCGAATGTGGCTAGCTAGGTTCCCTTAGAAAATATAGTTAAAGCAAGACTGCTCCCTTCCCCTCCCCCAAAAACCATAAGGCCTCGTGCCTTCTTGTATCACATACAAGAAATAAAATAAGCCTACTAGTCAGACCAGAAGAGTCGTTCCTGTGCTTAGAACTTCGATCGACAAAATCAGAGAAAATGGCTTCGAGCTGACTAAGAGAAGAAGCAAAAGATACCCCGCAAAAACAATCACGGACGCCGACTACGCTGATGACTTGGCGTTACTGGCGAATACGCCTAATCAAGCAGAGACACTACTGCATAGTCTGGAACGAGCCGCAGCTGACATTGGCCTCCATGTCAATGCACACAAAACTGAATATATGTGTTACAACCAAACGGGCAACATTGCCACATTAGACGGAGCCTCTCTGAAACTAGTAGACAAATTCACCTACCTAGGAAGTAGCGTCTCATCAACCGAAAGAGACATCGACACACGACTGACGAAGGCATGGACGGCTATCGATAGGCTCTCGATCATATGGAAATCAGACCTAACCGATAAAATGAAACGCAGTTTCTTCCAGACAGCGGTTGTGTCGATACTGCTATATGGATGCACTACATGGACGCTAACTAAACGGCTGGAGAAGAAGCTAGACGGAAATTACACAAGAATGTTGAGAGCAGTATTGAACAAGTCCTGGTGACAACACCCCCACGAGACACCAACTATATGGACACTTGTCCCCCATCACGAAGACTATACAAGTTAGACGAACCAGACACGCGGGACACTGCTGGAGAAGCAAGGACGAGCTCATAAGTGATGTACTCCTATGGACCCCCACATATGGCCGTGCAAAAGCAGGACGACCAGCTCGAACTTACATACAGCAACTATGTGAGGACACATGATGTAACCCTAAAGACCTGCCGGAGGCGATGAATGATAGGGAGAAGTGGCGAGAGAGGGTCAGGGATATCCGTGCCGACGGCACGACATGATGATGATGATGATTGTTGTTGAAGTATATAATTACTCTATCACTAATCCTATGTTCTTATTACTAACAGTCTCTCTCTTGCAAATACCCTTTCCCGTAAATATAACAATTTTCCTCACATATCGTGGTTTGTCTTATAATAACTACTACTTGTGTTCACTAACCAGAACACAACAGTTATATATATATATATATATATATATATATATATATATATATATATATATATATATATTGCTTTTTACTTTTGTTTACATTGTACAATTGGGATGCTTACAGCTAGAGAAGATATTCAGTCACCAAGAATCAGTATTAACATTAGTATATCTGTGATATACGAACACTTATAAACGGAAGGAAAGACAAGATAACCTAATTTTCAATACAGATATATTTAATAAATACATAATATGCATACAAGTACTGAAAAGAATACACAAAAGTTTCTCTAGAGCTATAATGTGCATATATTGTTCTATGAACAAACAGTATGTAACAGGAGGTAAAACGGAAAAAGTCTTACTTGATAAAGTAGAACAGTAAAATGGTCACAAGCAAGCTGTATATCAAAAGGAGGTAAAACGGAAAAAAACTTACTTGATAAAGTGGAACAAAAAAATGGTCACAGGCAAGCAGTATGTCAAAAGGAGGCCAACAGAAAAAGTCTTACTTGATAAAGTAGAACTGTAAAATGGTCACAAGCAAGCAGTATCTCAAAAGGAGAGAAAAAGGAAAAATTCTTATTTGATAAAATGGAACAGTAAAATAATTATAACTATCCCAGCTTTACGTTTCAGTGGTGAAGCAAGAGACAACGACTTTACGGCTCAAAGATCAGAGGCAAAAGAGAGCAAGAATGGATTTCATAAACCACCTCATTTTCAGCAATTATTTTTTGTCTCCCCGCAATACGAAACATATGTTGACTTACTATGCTAATATATATATATATATATATATATATATATATATATATATATATATATATATATTGATACTTACGCGTATTTGTAAACATAATCTTACCCAAGGTGTTCATGCGAAACGTTTTGTACATACCGAAGCACAAATATATTGTTTGTTTTGTTATTGAAAATTACAAGATTTTCAATATTTTGAAAACAACGTGAAACTCGAGTGAACCGATCGACTGAAAAGTAAAAGCTCATACAATTTTCTAACACCAGTAACTTCAGCTCCAAGAGATTGAAGAAAAAATCAAAAATAAAATTACTGAGAAAACCTCCAAATACAATTGTTGGTTCGCTGACTGCTCTCTAAAATTTTGTCTATAAGTTTGTTTGTTTTAGGAGAGACAAAAGAGAAACAAATAAGCCGCCCTCTCTTCTTTTCCGCTTTTCTCATAAAATCTTCTTCCATCTAAATAAGATTCCATTCCCAAAAAATTCATGATCATCGAGAGATTTTATCTCAATAATGTCAACCTGGAACGCCAAGTATCTATCGATGCAAGTAAATGCCAACAGTACGACTGAAGAGGGCAAGGTTCGTGGGACGAATACTTTGAATCTAAGGTTTCCACCCACAGGGAATACTTGAAAAAAGAAATTATGAAATATTGATAATGGTATTTTTCTCTGTCATTTGGAACCTCGAAGACAAATTACAAATATGAAGGTTGCCCAAAACCAAATATATAAAATAGACAGATAGATAGATAGATAGATAGATAGGAATGTAAAGTACCTCCCCGCTGTCCCTTGGGCAATCATGGCTCTCGAAAGCTTCCATTATCAATTAACTATGCATTACCATGAATGTTCTTGGACGAGATAGTGGAGTCGTATATCGTTGCTTTCTCTACAGTTTTGAATTCAGAATTTTCCTTCTCCTAGATTAGTTAACTACTGCCAAAGTGCTCACTTTCTCTTTCACCTTCCCTCTCTCTCTCTCTCTCTATATATATATATATATGTGTGTGTGTGTGTGTGTGTGTGTGTGTGTGTGTGTGTGTGTGTGTGTGTGTGTGTGTGTGTTAAATGGGATTATAATATAGATCTCATAAAAGAAAACTGGGCAACTAAATTATTTTTCTTTTTCAACAATAATCCTTTGTTATATCTTATAATCATAATAGTAACAGATTTTCAAATAATTTTCAAATCTTAAATTCAAAAGCTCCCAAGCAACCAACACTTGGTGTCTGTCTCTTTCCGTGATGAATTATGTCGCCAAATTCCGTTATCCTTTTAAAAACAATTTCATGAACTCGTAGAGGTGATACGTACCATCATACGAATAATTTGTTCATTTCAAATGGTCGTTTTTTAATTTTCAATTGTATTTCTAAGTCATGTATATATATAAATATACAGTGATAGAAATAATGATAGCCCACCCTACAAATTCCAGTATAACTTTTCTAATATAGATACAAAATTCGTGAAATAGTGATCAAAGGAATGTAATGAAACTAGAAGTAAGAACAGGATGATATTTTTATTTCTATTTACATTCGTAAAAGTAATTACAAAATTAAAGGATTTTATGGTTACAGAAAGTGGAAAGAAAGATAGCACAAATTGCCAAAATTGCATTTTACAAAGCAAAATAAATTCCAAAACAAACAAATTAGCTGATTAATATTTACATGCGCTTCCTTTACCTTCTAGCACATCTACACACTGGTTATTCATCGAATTAATCAGATTTAAGAGTGTATCATTGGATATTGCTTCCCAGCATTCCTTAACGGCACACCAAAGTATTTCTTTACCTCCAAGCCGTCTCCCATCGGCATAAACGTGTCTTGCTAATATACCCCAGAGATTTTGATGGGATTCAGTTCAAGAGATTTTGCAGGCCAACTCAAAGTAGCAATATAGAGGTCTTGGAGCCATTTGGTCGTCAACTTCGCTGTGTGAATCGCAGCGTTATCTTGCTGGGATATAGCATCATACATGACCCTTTTTTTAGACACCGCTGGAAAGGTGGAGAACAGAGAGATTCAGGTCACGTGTGAATTCTAACACTGATTGACATTTCTCGGCATCTATTTCTATTCAATGTCTCTTATCGGCCACCCAGTGTCTGTTGACACACTGATCTCTATACTTTAAGTATATACAACTGGGCCATTAATGAATGACCATTATCCAGACATACTTATATGCAATTTCATTTTTCGTTTTTATTTTGCTTTTGTTTTGATAGTTTTAATACTGTAGAATCTGCTTATAAATAATACCTAATAATTTTGATTATACTGTTCTAGAAGTAATAAAACTTTATCATCTTTTAGAAGAAAATGTTATCAAAATTGGTTGATGTGTACTCATTTATTGGCCATATTGTATTTGTATTTATTTTTCTATTATTTTTTTTAGTTTCAAAATTCCTTTTAAATATCTCTCTCATTATCCCTAACTGGTCAAGTAGTTGGGTCGTATGGGTGCGACTCATGTGTCTGGCACGAATAGTCTGGCTAAGCATATAATCTTTTTGGTTTATAACTGCTTTGACTTCAAGGTTTTCTTTCTTCAAGTCTAATTGTCATATCAAGATTATAGCGCTTATTTTGCCTACTATTTATCCATAGCTGGATAAGGAGTTGTTAGATTCATACATTTTTCAAGGGTATTAGCGCTATATGAAAGGCAAACAAACCCATTCAGATTTGAACTCAGATAACCGAGCCCACTACGAAGATAACCATTGCGCTACCAACGCCTTTTAGATATATTGTTTACAACATCACTTATCAGTCAGGTGACATTGGAATAGGTTCTCTGCTATTATAAGTTTATTTACAAAATACGAATTCATGGCTTCATTGCAAAAAACCAACCTCCAGTAAATGAAGAGATTTAACGACTTAAATAGTTTTGTGTTTTCTCTGGATTATTATTTATAACTAAGAGATTATACTATATTTTTTAAGTCTGCTGCGCTTCTGGACAAATCTATAGGAGGCTGGGTTGAAAAGTTCATCGACTGAAAAGTTTATATGATGACGTCATGTCTGCTGTTGGTGACATTTTTAACTACTGGGATTCAAGCACTGCAACACAGATGAAATAACTGTGTGGACTGCAAGAGGGACTATGATGAAAAATTAACCACATTTGACCATACCCCATGAGAGTATCTTTGTCAGTTTATTAACTTTTCAGCCGACCCTTGTAAATAGAAAGATTGTGATATCTACAAAAATACACAAACTTCCATCCCGTTGTCACATGTGACCTGAAATTTTATCTTTTAATGGCCTCAGAGAAAATAAAAAAGGTTCCTGTGTTGAATAATACAGTGGTAGTTTTATTGAAGACAGACTAGTTGACCTCTTTGCCACAGATTTTTCCACCAATACATGAAAGCGACAATACTCGGGATCGGTAGGTAAGTGGAAAAATAGTTGAACACACGACAAAAACATTTGTAGTTCAATGATTAAATCAATGGTGTGCAAGTAATTCAAGCGAAGAACCCTGAACTAATATTTAGAGTCAGTTTTTTCTTAAAGGAAAACAAATTCGGAATGCCGTAATGAATTTTTCATATAATAACCGTTGCCCTAAGAAAGTTCTTAGTTTTCTATTCATCCCGTTGAAAAATGTTGAAAAAGCATCATCAGTGACACTTGTTAATATGAGTAATATTTTATGACATGTTGTTGAGAAGAGATTTTTTTTTCTCTGTGTCTTCTATATTCAACTACCCTGTCGATGGGGCTTGAAAAACACCAACTGTATCCCCCACAAAGTGGTAAGACACCCCCACCCCCAAAAAATAATGACTAATGAGCAATCAAATGTGAATAAATATTTTAATAAAAGAACAGATTCGTTATTTTTCAAGCTTGAAAATTAAAATGCTGAACGGTAAGTTAAGCCTTGCGGCAACATGGCTTCCCACTGATTATTGTGTGTTGTTAGAAATCCCCTTTCAATGAAAATTCTTTCTTTTCTCACGAGGAATGATTTTTCTCTTTTTTTTTTTTTTCTGATGAGGTCTTCTTTTGCGAGCTCTACATCAAACTGTTTGGCTGACTATATATTAGTTAATTTTAATACTTTATCAATGCGTCTGGGGTTATTTTATTCCAAGATGACATTGTTCGTTCATATTTACCTTTTTTTGTGTAGTTGTTTCTAGTTTTTTTTGGGGGTGGTGCTCACAGTTCTATTTAATACAAATAATTTTTAAATAGATCTGCTCGGACCCTAACAGGTATTACCACTCCAGGTCAGACTGGACCCGGGGGTAATGGTAATGAAAGGGTACTCTATACTTCCTAAGTGTCTTGAATTGGAACCTCATCATCAGATTTAGTTTAGTGTCCTACAAAAGACATACCTTTTTGGGAGGAAAGATCTAACTCTTATTCAGAGAATATATATAATCAATGTACTCTAAGCTCCGTTGACAAGATGAATATTATAGTTAAATACCATATACGAGGTGCATGCGATAAGTTTGCAGACTTTTTTCATATGGGCATTTAAAATTGTCGTAGACTCTAGAAAATTCACTATGTTATAGCAATTCTTCTAATGAGATCACTGACCAATTTTTATGATTTCAGGTTCAAATAAACAGCTACAGCATGAATTAGAATACACCCTACTAAAGCCTGATTGTCACAGCTGGTGAATTTCAAAAATGCAATCTGACACTTTAGAAAAATGATATGCAATAAAATTCTGTTCCAAACTTGGAATGCCACAGAAACGTATGGAATGCTTCAGACTGCTTTTGGAGCATCTTGTATGAATCGACCATCAGTTTTTGAGTGTCATAAGAGATTCAATCAAGGCAGGGAGTCTGTGAGGGATGATGAGAGGTGTGGGAGGAGTAAGGAAGTCAATACACCACAGTTGATTGGCCAAAGGGTTAGGGTTAGGGTTAAGGTAACTATGTTGAGGTTTTAAGGGAGTTCAGGAAGAAATTCCGTCGGAAGAGGCCAGCACTCTTCAAATCGGGTCAGTGGCATTCCTACCATCCTTGTCACAAACTATTTGACCAAGATGACCATCAAGACAATTCCTTACCCTCCCTATGGTCCGGACCTTGCTCCCTGTGACTTTTGCTTATTCCCTAAGCTCAAAGGTTGTCTTTATGAGACAATTGAGGAGATGGAAGAGGCTGTGACGAAGGTCATTGACACGTTCACACAAGAGGACTTCCATGGGGCATTCCAGAAGTTGTTGGAACGGTACATCAATTGCATTGCAGCCGGGGGAGATTACTTCGAAGGGGACTAGAGTTTCATGTGTTTTCTATCAATAAAAGTGCCCATACGAAAAAAGTCTGAAAATTTATCGTATGCACCTCGTAAATTTATCAGAGTAACAATATAGTATGGGTTTTTATGTTGTGTTTAATTGCCCCATTCTTTTTCGAACACACAATCGCAGGACAAAGCGTGTATATTTTTCCCCTGTATATAAGAAAAAAATATTTTCTGATGAAATTACGATACGTCAACTATTCGTATCTTAACCGGAATTATTGATTGATTTCCCCGAAGTAAAAGGTTGATTAGATGGAATCGATCAGATCGATCAAATTCTATAAGATTATAGGAGAAAATAAAAGAATCACAAGTACAAAATAGTTGAAATGAAACAAAACTTTCTCAGTTGCAAATATAACAACTACACAGGTGCAAGATGTACAAGACAAAATGTTTGGTGGGTTTATTTCAATTTAAAATTTATTTTTCCTCCCTAAAATTCTGAATGTGTCTTTCAAGGGACATAGGACAGCAGCCACACTACGTTAGTGATGGTGCAGTGGCTTTTTACGAGGTGGAGTTTTGAATTCATAGGTTTTTTATCCTTATCCTAGACCAGTTGCCTTATTCAAGGCTAAAGAGCCCAGTCTACTCCTATTATTATACCCAATAGCTGAGAGTAGAAGAAAATGATTTCTACCTTTTTCCATAGGATTTGGTACAAACGTGAAAAGCAAACAGCATCATCTCGGATTTGAAAGTAGTTGAACTGGTTCATTTTCTAAGACGATAACCGTTCCGCTACGTGCATAAGAATTTTATTGCCCACAAAAATATCATATTTCAAATTAAAAACCAGAAATTAGAACAGAAAATAGATTCTTTTAAGAAGATAGACTTCCTATATGAATGTGTATGACTATATAATTACAACAATCAATGAAAAACAATTGATATTTCGTAACTATCTGGTTGACGTAATGCCGGGAGTTTGAATTTGAGAACATTTTATTTGAAAGTTCAAATTACTTTCGCATAAGCGACGGCACCTAGTCGTAGTCTAATGGTTATCGAACTTATTTAGCAAGTCATTTACTATTGAGTTGTAGGTACTCCGCACGTGCAACCTTGTGCCAAACAAAGCTTAGAAAATTTCTTCCTCAACTTAAGACAGATTAACATATTTGGGTAACGGTTATCGTCGTAGGAAATGGAATCAGGCTCTAGAGTTGAAATTCTTGATAAGGTTGTTTTCGTGTAACTTTGCGCTAATGCCCCTAGAAAAGGTCTAAATCTATTTCTTCTCCATTCAGCTATGGGTAAACAGAAGGGTAGACTGGGCTCTTTAGCCTTGGTTAGGCAACTAGCATAGGAGCAGGAAAATTCTGAATTCAAACCAGATTAAGTTCATTCTCTGTGTCACATCCTGCTGATGTGGAGGGGTTGGGTAATTAGATACCAGACGGACCGACCAACATCCGACTGTCAGGATAATAATAATAAAAAGAGATGTATATACTTACCAAAAAATCGCGCTGGCAGGAAGAATCGAGGAAAACGAAATCTCCATTTTTTCCATCTCAACATATTTGCCGCCTCAATTCTTTCGACTGGTTCTCTCTTCCACTGTCTTTCACTTTTGTTGCACCATCCAAGTTTGTTAGGGCCCCCTACGTCTTAACGGAAATGATCCGTGAAAAAAACATTTATATTCCCCCAAAATAATCCCTTTGCCAATCAACACATCTATTCCAGTGGAATAATTTTAAAAAAAACGATCAGAATTTTCGAATCGGTTGATTGATTGATGGATTCTAAGGCATGTAAACCTTTCGATGGTTATTTTATGCCTAGAAGTTAGGGAATTGCGCACATTGTTGCACCTTTAGATTCAGACTTTTTGTATAGTTTTTTGCTTTTGTTTTTATTTTTTGCACTCGGTTAAATGATATCAAGTATTCTTTGCTCATGGAAATGATTTTTAAACGAATCTATGTGACCCCTAGATGTAACGCTAACATCTCAGAGTGGACCTGAGAGTAATGGCAATGAAGGGATATACAACAATCTTTAAAGCTTCAGAAGTGTAGCCCCACCATGAGATGCTGTTTAGTGTCATATCCAGGATACCGCTCCTCGAGGGGGTCAGGGAGGAATACATTCAATTTATTCTAAGTCTTGCTAATAGGGCGGGTTTTTAATTCCATAAATTTTGAAAATGTTTTTTGGCTTTAGCACTGAAATAAAATGATGTTACTGTTTTTGTTAGTAAAATTATACATAGAAATAATTGACATAAATCATTTGACAAGTCAACGAATTTATATTTGAGTATTTGTATTGAGAAAAAAGCAACAACTTAGTCGTAATTGATGAAAATTAATACTATCTCAGTCGAAAATTATGGAATTAGCAGACTTAGAAGATTTCACTTAGGTTCTTTTTTTCTCTCTTTTTTTATGATGTGTTCTTTTTTTGTCATTGTAATTTATTTGGGTTTTTTTTTTATCTCTGATTAAATTGATAATAGATAAGACACAAAACAGTTTATCTTTAAAAGTTGATCATTCTGGCTTCAGAAAATCTTCATTAAAAACTAGATTCAATTATTTCAATCAATGGTATATTTTTGCAAGCCATGTAGAGGGAAAACATTATGGAATGACCCTATATTGAGTTAAAAATATGGAATTGTTTTGTAATTTGCACATACTAGCAGATGTGTAGATATATAAATCAGTCTACACTTCTTGCAGACCTCAACCATAAGTTGAGCATACCTAACTGAAGGGCAACATGAAAACAAACTGTCAATTGAAACAACAAAGACAATCGTAAAACTCATTAAAGAATGCAATCAAGAGTGGAGTCGGCCAAAAGACATTGAATGTTTCCTGCCAATTGCATCAAAAATTTTATGAAAATATAAAAAAGATATTTGGTGCATTAGAAAAGATAAACTTACTGGTAGCCCACAAAAATGATAAAAGAGTTAGGATAGAAAACTGAAAGTGATGTTTCTTGAAAATAGAAAATGTGCTAAAAATCAAGAGTATCGAAACAAGAGGTAATGTTAGTGACATAATTCTGAGAAATCGAATGGGATTTACAAAGAGTAAAGACAAATGAAAATCAGCATTAATACACGAAACACATAAAAAATAGGTTAAAGTGGATTAAAGTAAAACCATATTAAAGTGGTATGTAGACAATTGGATGAAAGTGATATTCATTAATGAATCAAGAATTCGCATTGGCCAAGTCGATGATACTGGAAATTTTGTGTGGCGCCGTTCAAATGAAACAAGACTGCCAGAAGAAAATAAGTAAATTTCGCGAGTCATTCATGATATGGGGTTGCATGTTATTTAAAGGATCAGGGCAATCATTACCTCAACATGTTTACATTGAATCTTGTCACATTGCAAAAAGGATAAAGCTTTTTATCACAAAAGATGTATAAAATCAATGACATGGTCAGTGTACGGATCTGATTCCACGTGAAAATTCATTGCGGAAATATTTAAAAGTGGTCCATTAGAAGGCTCTATCCACTAAAGAAAGTCTATTAACTGCCATTTGGGAAAAATGGAACCACTTTGACAAAGAATATTGCTTTAAATTAGTCAAATCCATGCCTTAATGAATTATGGCTACCGTAAAAGGTCCAAGAAGAGCAATTAATTATTAATTCTTTTATCTATGAATTCTATAATTGTTCCTCAATATTGGAATATGAAGCTTGTTCAGAAAGTTCTAAACCTCACCTAGATTTTAGTTTTGATTCACACCTTTGTATGGGCTTCACCAGTACAGAAATTGAAGCAAAAATCTGAATTAGTTTTTCTTGCTTTATAAGAAGTGGTAATGTTTAGATATAGCTCTTCTTTCTGGGTGAGGCTTAAAACTTTTTGAACAATCCCTATATTCCATATTTTCTTCTATATAGCTTGGAGAAAAAAATCATACCTTTAATCTACATAATTTAATCTCGTTTCTTGAAGGTATACTTTCTGAAGCCAAAATGTTTAGTTATTACAGAAAAAATGTTTTGCATCATATTTGTTATTAGTATATTTACCTCTAAATAAATAAAAACCAAGATAAACAACCTCTAAATATACTAATTGCATAATTTTCACCAGAGGTCGTATTATAAATAAATAAACATATTATAAATTCCTAATTTTCCACAGTTTGTGTGTAATATTAGAATTCGACTTCAACGAGTTGCTAATGGCAGAACTACGTCTTTTTCTGGAGTAGATAGATCGATTTTTAGAGAGTAGAATATGAATACGTGTGTTAGAAATTTTGTTTTTGCTAACTATGCGAGATGTAACCCGAAAATGCTTTCCTAAAACAAAGGATTTGTGTATTACCAGTTTATAATCCCTCATAAATCTCAATTTAACTCGCACAAGATTACGCCTCTTCCTTATTAACGTCACACCTGTTTTTTCTGGGTTTTGACATTTTTCTCGTTTGTGCATAGAATTTTTTCTTAAAATATCTTTCGTAAATCTCTCTTGTCTTAGTAATAAAGCACGATTCGGATTTGTTTATTATTATTATTATTATTATTATTATTATTATTATTATTATTACCTCTCCTTAAGACACCTTGTTTTTTTTTTATCGGATCTGTAAAAATTTTTTTTTTTTTTTTGTGCACGTCTTATAACCTGCCTGTTCATCATGTGTTAAGGGACAAAATCTTCACTGAAGTTTTTTCTGTTTCATATCTCAATCAATTTCGAAATGGTTTCACACTTTCTCATCGTTTGAAAATTCCTACAAACGAAATAAATATCTTGGCGATATCTAATTTACTCATTTTTCATTTCATAGAATTTCCATCTGAACTTCACATATTTTAACCAAGTTGGCACCATATCCTCATTAAATAACGAGTCTCAGGAATTAAATCAGTTTATATACTTCGGTAGCAATATCTCATCTACTGAAAATAATGCCACCGTCCGTAAAAGTAAAGCATGAACTGTTATTGACATGTTAATGACCATCTGAAAATCTGATCTCTCTGATAGAATAAAACGGGAATTCTTCCAACCTGTAACCGTGTCGGTACTGCTATATGGTTGCACTCCTTGGACTCAAACTAAATGCTTGGAGAAAAAGCTAAATGGAAACTACACAAGGCGTGCTGTTTTGAAAATATCCTAGTTGCAGCACCTAACAAAACAGCTGCTGTACGGCCACTTACCTCCCATCTCGCAAACCATCCAAGTAAGGTGAGCAAGACATGCTGGACATTGCAAAAGAAGTAAGAACGAATTCATAAGCGACCTTTTCGAATGAACTCCTACACACAGACACACCAGTGCTGGTCGACCAGCAAATACTTACATACATCAGTTCTGTGTGGATACTGGATTCAGTCAAGAGTGATAGCCGAGGGGGACGGATGGAGATAGTCAAAAGAATCCGCGCCTTGATGATGATGATGATGATGATTAAAATATTCAGTGTCTCAAGATACAAGTAAGTTTTTACTTGATCTATTTGACAAAAATATACTAATTAGATATATAAGATGTGTCTTAAAAGTAACTGGGCTGGTGTCACAATCTTTTTTCAATGACTCTCCCTTCCAAATAACCCTTCTTGAGTCTAATGCACTTTCCCATCCTTCTCTACCACGCTTCTATGCGCACTGCTTGAAGGATTCTTCTCTTATGCCTCTCAGTTACGTCATTACGCCTACACGATTTCAAAATTGGTCTGCTTAAAGACCCACTTGAACTTGGGGGAAAAAAAAGTCACACAGAGCGCAAGAATGTTGCAATGCGGTGATGTTTCTCTCGACCAGGAACTACCAGATGTTCCGGTGCGTTGTAAGCAAGTGTATTGTCATGTTGAAGCAGCCACAAATCTCGTCTCACTGAACGAAGCATACGCAGCAGGATTTCCTTGTAGACTTACTGACTGATCATCTGGCTCTATCACAAGAACTCGCAGGGAACAATAGTCCCCACATCGAATGATGTAATCAACTTGACTTTGACTTAGATTTTGTCTTGCTTTCTTCGGACTCATCGACACCGGAAATTTCCATTCACTGATTTGGCGTTTGTTTTCCGGGTCGTACTCAAAAATCCATATCTCAACACCTGTGATGACTTTACGAAGCAAGTTTGGTTCAGTTTGAAGATGTTTGACGATATCCTGACACATCAGAATGTGGGACCTCTTTTGATTATCATTCTGCAGTCTTGGCACTATTTTTTGCAGACTTTCTGCATGCCCCAATCTTCGGTAAAAATCTTCCAAACACTGTCCTTTTTCATGTCCAAATGAGCAGGGATCATACGAACAGTCAACCGACGATCGCCACACACCACCTACCTTACCTACTAGATGTCGACCTCAGTCCTATTAGTTGAAGGCTTCCCTCTCTTGGAATCATCTTTCACTCCCTCGTACTCCTTTGAACTTCTTGTGCTACTCAAAAACACGCGTGCGCAACATGGTGTTATCTCCATACACTTGCTGAAACACTTCAAGTGTTTGTGAGAGTTTTCTCCAATCAGACTAAAAATTTCAGGTTTATTCGTACTCCCAAGATAACATTTCTGATAATAACACAATCTACTTATCCCTTTTTCTCTCATGCTTTACATAGCACACCCAGACAGATTTCACATTGTACATGCTAAATATGTTTCCTCTTTTCATGCAGGTTCATACTTGTTTCCTTATATTTGTACTTGTTTGGTTTGGTTTAGTTTTATGGCATATCAACCATTGTAGGTTATTTAATGCCAAATCCAGTTTTATATATATGAACACTTCTATTTCAAACAATTCAGTTTAGCACAAGTTCACTATTTCACTCATAGATAGAACCATATCAGATGCTATCTCTCAGGGTCAGAGTGGACCAGGGAGCGATGGCAATAAAAAAAAGTACTCCGCATTCCCCAGAGCTCAAGCATTACTGTAGCTTCACCGTCAGATTGTTTAGTGTCATAAACAGGACCTTCAATTGGGGAGTCTTACCCCTCTGAAGAAATGTAGACGGTGAATTCTACATTTGTACTTGTTTCTATATATTTATAGCCTGGTCTTTTTCAATCACACACACTCTTATTATTATCCTGAAATGTACCAAACCAAATGCAAACAATGTCCTAGGGATGACACTAAACAACATCTGGTGGTAAGGCTTAAGTCTTAGAGTTTGGAGAATGTACATCTTCATTACCCTCCGGTCCACACTGACACTGAGTAACGGTACCTGTTAGGGACCCAATCTATGAGTAAAAAAGAACTGTTCAATCATTTACTAAGATTATCACTATTTTATTCATTAGAAAGTTTTTCACACCAACGTTAGCTGATGGCTTTTCACTGGAGTTTGAGTACCAGCAAGTCTCCTCAACTTTCCAGGACTCTTCTCAGTATTCTAGCCGATTTTTGTAATGCTGTAGTCTGGATGATCTCCACTTATCCTTTACCAACTATGGGATTGTTCCAAGCGCACTAATTACATTTCGTATCACCGTCATCTTCATGTTCCATAGTTTTTTCAGTTCTCTAGCAAGGTCGAGGCACTTATCCCTCTTTTCGCCTTCTTTTAATTTTACTCTGTGGTCTGCCGGGACGGCAAAGTCCACTATTCGGCAGGTTCTTCTTTCTTTTTTGTTAACAGTCACTAGGTCTGATCGTTCGGCAAAGATGAGATGATCTGCTTGTATGTCAAAATCCCAAACATCTTTGTGTGTCTCATTCTCCTGGACGGATTGTATTTTGCATATACCACGTGATCGTATGGTCAAATCTAAATCTTTCGCCCAATTCCCCATCCAGTTGTGTCTAGTCTTATACTTTTTGCACTAATTTGCTGCATTCGCTCATTGCTTCATTGTTTCGTCTCTATTATTACATCACTTGCCTCGGCTATTTTGTTGCGTTTTATCTTTTTTTTTTTTCGCTTTAACATAATTGGTCCTTATGACGTTGTTTTGTGCTGCTATTAGAAGAAATTCAGTTTCTCTCTTCAAGGTTTCCTTTTCTAAGTCTTCTCGTGTGAGATTTCGCTTGTTTGTCGCTTGAAATATCCATACAGTTGTTTTTCCTCCCATTTTTGTTTCCGGGTTATTGTTCTTCTCTTGGTCCTTGTGTTGTTTCATTTTTTTTTTTTTTTTTTGTTTGTTCGTTTTTTTTTTGGGGAGGGGTAGGTCTGGTCATCTGGAAACCATACAACTGTGTGCAAATTGCATCAGTGGAGAATAAATCGAATTACTAATGTCAAATAACAATAAATTAATATCAAACAGAATTATTAGTGTTGGTTAACAATATTTGAAACCATTTAACTGTCGGCCCAGTTAGAATACACCGACTGCATCTCTGCAGTGTCGTGAAATTGACATGGTGAGGCTTCAGCAGTGCTGAAGCTTTGGGGAATGCAGAATAATCCTTCATTCCCATCGCTCCCTAGTCCATTCTGGCCCGAAGTGGTAGCTCCTGATAGGGTCCTATCTATGGCTCAAATAGAACTGTTTAGCATTTAAACTGAGTGCAAATAAAAGACTTTTGATGACTTGTTTAAAATAGAACTGTTTGATCATTTATCTATGTGTCAACAATTGACTGCTTTTTAATTGAATTGCTAGTGATAGATAGCAATACTTGGAACTATTTAACTGTATGCAAAAGAATGAGCCTAGGCTCGTTTAAAAATATTATCAACAGAATGTGTTTAAAAATTATATATATAACTAATACATACATATATATATATGTGTGTGTGTATATATATATATATATATATATACGGAGGGTTTGACATCAAAATAATCTACAATGGCTGATATGCTATAAAACCCTACCAAACCAAATCATATATATTTAATGTATATGTATAAAGAGGATTTGGCATTAAATGACCTACAATGGTTGATATGCCATAAAACCTAATAAATCCAACCCAAATAGAATTATTAATGTTTGAGAGGAATACTTGAAAACATTTAACTTGGTACAAACAAAAGAACTCTGGCTTGTTTAACAAACAATGTTACCAACCAACTAATCATTTACAAGTCATATGTATGTATGTATATATATACATGTGTGTGTGTGTGTGTGTGTGTGTGTGTGTGTGTGTGTATAAACAAGATTATGCATTAAATAACCCACAAGGGTAGATATGCTATAAAAGTAAACTAAAACAAATACAGCACTGCTGACTTGTTCGGAAGAGCAGACAGAAGAAATTTATTGATGAATTCATCTGCCACACATTTGTAAGATTTATACGCAAAATATATTCTTCCTTCGAAAATGACATGCACAAAAAAGTACTCACCAAACAATTTAGTGATAAAAAGTTGATTTCCTTCAGAACCAAAGATACCAGCATTTTGTTGGTTTTTTTTTTTCCTGTGGAACATTATACAATCAAAATGGGTGTTATTATGTATTCTTTATTACCATACTCTTTAGTATTGAAACTGTAATAAAAATATGAATGTGTAACAGTTAAAAAATAAATACATACTTTATATATATATATATATATATATATGAGGGTCATTCAATGCCGGATTTTTTGAAAAAATCAAAATATTTTTTTTCATGAATATAAACTCTTTAGTGTTGTTTAATTGCAAAAGTTATTTCAATCTCGTAAAAATATTTGTTTTAAGGCTAGTCTAGCTTGCAAGGCATTATATCACCAGTGGCACAGATTGTTTACAGAACCTGTTCTCGATTATTTGTCACTCATTAAGTACTGAATAGGCTCGGTGCTGCTTAACTTCTGTGATCTAGTGAAAACTGGGGCTTTAAATGTGACTTGACCTTAAGTTAAAATTCTTGCTGTCCTATCAAATTCATTGAAATTGATCTGATTTATTGGAGCAGATTCAAACTGTTTATTTTATGGTGTCTTCTTCGATTATCCAACCAATGTTAGAATGAAAGTTCAAGTTTTTCTCTGTTTTATATTTTTTCTTAATTCTTCTTTTGTATGTGACTTTAGGGAATGCTCAGGATTTGAAAACAATCGATAATCAGCACCTTTAATAATTGCCACCATTATCAATGTGGTCCCAGAATGAATCAGCTGTGCTTACGCCCTCGAGTTGATTAATGTTCGTGTCCACTGTTCACAAAAGGAAATATGGCTGTGAGTGTTTTGCTCAATTCAATACACAAAAAATTATTTTAAAACATGCGAAAATGAATAGTTTACACTCATATCAGAGTTCATTGGCCTTATGAACTCAAGTACCTGTTCAAAATATGAAAACGTGTGCTCATGCGCGTGTTGATTTGTCTGTTTGTTCATTGACGTCTGCACCTCAATTAAGCTTTGTGTTAATGAAGATGTTAGCTTGATTCCCATTGAATGTTTGGCAAAATTAATTGTGTGTGTAATTGAATAAGGCAAATTAAGAATCCTTGTCAGTATCTTCATCTGACTCATGATTATAATAAACGTTATTACCATTATCTTTAAATTGGAATGGTTAATTCGTTCTCTAATTAATATATATGCTACTATATTCTATTTGCAAAATATATTGAATCTTTTTATATTGATATATTACAATCGCCAAAATATGCTTATTTTGTCACTTTCTATCAAGAAAACAAAACTAACCCTTATATATATATATATATATATATATATATATATATATATATATATATATATATATATATATGGGGGGTGGTAATGTACAATATGCACGAAAGTTTTAAAAAATAAAATTCAATTCAACGGATTTTGTCGGGATGAAAATTGCAGTAAATATTCTTAAAAAACATGTTTCACACTTGAATTAAATTTGCTTAAAAAATCAAAAAACCTTTAGCGTCCAAAATTAAAGAAAGAACATTGTAATTTATATTTATGGACGATTTCTTTTTAAATATGAAATAGTTCCAAGCAAAATATGTCAAAATTGTAATATAACTAAATATTCCTTATTCATCTGCAACATTGTGTATTAACTATTTACAATGTTGTAAAATTGATAAATCATTCAAATGTCAGGTTGTCAAGCTAAAAACTCAAGAGTTAAACTTGAAAACCTAAGAGAGTAATTTTTTTAGAATTAATCTAATGATACTGGCTCCTTTAAGTCAACTACAATGCAAAGACAATTACATAAAATGACTCCTTGGCAGAACCAGAAAATTCAGTCTCACCATTGAGGCCATTGTGCATCAGATAACTGAAAAATTTGGCATGAAAATGTCTAAGCAGACAGAATTGTATCCTTAACGTAAGGAAGACTTCATGCATGTTTTTTCCGCCATAAAAGCCGCCATCAACGGAAAGAACCAAAAAGCTAAACGAACCTTTGCAAATAAGCATTATATATGAACAGATAAAAATTGAGCAAAACGGGGTTTTTTTTCAGAAATAAAATAAGTTTAATTGGCTTTGACGGTAAGTAGTATATCTGAAGATATAAAGTTGACAGATTGCTTCTCATTCCTGCTTGTTTAATCACTTTTGTTCATCACACACACACACACACACACACACATATATATATATATAATAAACTAAAATGGATTAAGGTCTCACCTTACTTTCTTATTTTAATCTCATTACTTGGCGTTTGAAGTGTCTTCCATAAAATACAGAATTCCTTTTATTATTGTTATATACCCGGAATGAGGAAGCAATAATACTTATTGTATAAAAATATAATCTCTCTACTTTATTACTACGAAAGGTCGAAATTGTTGCATGAGAGAGAAAGAGAACTGCTAGGTTGAGACACATCTTCAGATTTACACCAGATACATCTCCAGAGAGCCAGGGTTCTTTTGCTTCTTTCACGGAAGTCTGATACTAGGCTGCTCTCCACCTCCCAGCTAGAGTTCAAAACAGTGTGACTCTTCTAACTGACTGCTCCCTCTACAGACTGACCGCCGACTGATTGACCGCTGGTGGGGGGACTTTCGTTGTTATACATTTTCCGGGCACTTACGCAATTCTTCTCATGCAATTCACGTAGCATTTCCGCTGTCCTTTGTTTACTTTAAGACGCGGCTGTACATTCTGTTTTGAGATCAATGAACTAACCGGCTAGTCAAAGGTTAATAAGTTACATTATCTTCTAATTCCTTTATAAAGTTTTGCTGGGTAGCATTTAAGCACTTTTAATTCATCAAATTTTTTAAAATTGTTTCTTCCAATCTGTTATATATATATATATATATATATGGATAATATGAAAAAATATTCAAAGGATATATTTTTTAAATAAAATTTTACATCGTTTTGGTCTATGCGATCATCTTCAGAGCAATATAATTGTTGTATCATGTTTCATCTGAAAAGAATAGTTTTCAAATGAAAAATTTTAATTCAAAAATTTTTTTTTTATTTAACTTTTGTTGATAAAACATTAAAGAATAATTACGCTGCCCTGAAGATTGTTGCATAAAATGAGGCTAAATTTCATATAAAGAATACTTCCTCTAAATACTTTGCTTTCCATCTTTCATGTTAATATATAGTCGGATTTATTCCATCTTTATATATATATATATATATATATACTAGCTGTACCCGGCCACGCGTTGCTGTGGCTAAGTTTGTTTAAATGGGGGAAAAAAGAAAATGCGTGTTTCTAATATGTTTAATTTTCCAATACTTGTGGATACACAATATTCTTGGTAGTTCCAGTTTCCGTGTAGATAAAGAGACTGTCTGGATTGCCGACTCTGGAACAGGCAACATATGATTGCCCATGCGAGAAGCAATCAGTGTGTAAATATAAGCCACACAATTCTAAAGATGGTCCCTGTGCTTTGTTGAACGTGATTGCAAATGCCAATCGAAATGGGAATAGCAATCTCTTAAATTGAAATGACATATCTGTTAGAATCATAGGAATTCGCGGTCAGAGGATATCTTCACCTTTGAAAGGCCCTGTCAAAATTTTTGCTTCTATGATGTTGCTCATTAATTTTTTTACTGAAAGACGTGTGCCATCACAAAGCTTGGGCTGGTTAATATTTCGCAACATGATAATTGGCTCACCATAAAATATTTATTAAACAACAAAATAAATGGGATATCAATAGTGAAGAAAAAATTTAAGAATAAGTTTTTAGAACAAAAAGAAATTTACTTACTACTGAACCAACGAAATATGGCTTAAAGTTTATTAACGAAAGAAAACTTTTTAAGGAATGTCTTTCGTTGAAGTTAAACAAAAAAAGAAAAATAAAATAAAATATTTAGTAAACAATTCGTTACTACTGAACTGACGATATATGGTTTAAAGTTTAGTGTCTTATCGACAATAATAAACGAAAAAAATAAGAGAAAAAAATGTCATATTGAAAAAAGAAAAGAAAATATTTAGTAAACAATTCGTTACTACTGAACCAACGAAATGTGGTTTAAGAAAAAAAACTTTTTAATGGATGTCTTTTGTTTATGTTGAAAAAATATAAGAAAATATTTTGCCGTTAGATATCTGACTCCATATTTTGGTTGTATTATTTTACTCCATGTTGACTGGCCGGCGCAATGCCTTGCCCAAAGAAAGTCCCAAAAGAAATATACAAAAAGAAAAGATAGAAATAAATAAGAGACGAAGACGTTTCTTTTATACTTTCCTTTATTTACTAGGTTTGCAGAGAGGGTTTTTCCTGAATACATTGAAATGGTTGAATCCCCTAGTTTAAGGTGTCAAAAATACATTAATTCGTTTCATGTATGTATGTGTCCTCATTTGGTATTTCGGGCTTCCATAAGGGTTAGTTTTCTTTTGGAAGTTTTGTCAAAGTCCGGTAAGAATTAGTTTACAGTTCATTCGTGGGTCTTGTATATTTCAGCATTATGCTGACCGAGAGAGGGCTGCTACTGGGTGAAAGGGGCTAACCAACGCTACATCCAAAGAGCTATGCGTGGTGCCCAAAACACCAGACAGAAAAATGGTGTTGTTGGTTCGACGGACACTGCCCGAAAGAGAAAGAATACTTTGCTCCCTTTGTCAAGAGGAAAGCCTTTTTTTCTTTTAAGCATGCGTCATCCCCTTTTCCCGTTATGGACCTCTGGGAGTTTTCTGCAAATTTAATAGTTTTCTTATTTATTATTTTTTTTTAATTCTAAATTTTTTTATTTATTTATTGGTTCCCTACAAATTCTTGGAAAATGGAAGTAATATTTTCCATCCTTACTCGCGTTCGGTTTTTCTCGGAGAAAAACGACTAATTAAAAATATTTTTTTAATTATTGTAATATTTTTGGATAATAAGTATATAGAAACACCCCTGAATTCGAATAAGATACTCTCTGAAAATGTTAAACCAATTAGTGGTATAAAACTGGAGATTATCGGTTAGTAACAAACATTTACATTTTTATTTATATAGATATATATATTGTCATCCACGGACAGACGGTTTCGTTGTATCACAACTCTTCAGTGTGGCTAGACACGCTAGATGCATCAAGCAGGAATCGAAAAACGGCAGACTTTACGTCAATCGGATATCTTACTTTTGAGCTATCTTCAATTTCAGCGTAAGTGATGGCATTTTTTTTTAGGTATATACTCATATGTACGCTATTGGAGATATATATATATATATATATATATATATATATATATATATATATATATATATATATATGGAGGGGTGTAGCTTGAACATAAAGTGTTCCATGCGCAAGCAAAAGAAGTTTGGTTATTCAGAAACGTATTACTATTGATAAGCGGGCCAATCTATTAGTAAAAGGGACAAAATATTAAAATTCTCCGGAGACAGCGAATCTAAGAGCGAGCGGCACAAATCACGATGAGAAAAACATGTTTTTATTCGAACTGAGTGACAGTAAGATGTGTTATTGAATTAGTATTTTCTTGACTTAATTTATCGCAGAAAATGTGTTAATCTTGCAATACATTGTTATTAGGAATGGCAGAAAACAGACGGTCTCTTGTAGATTTGCTCACACATACAAACACACACATACACAAATACACGCACACAAACACACACACAAACACAAATAGATGCACACAAGCACAGACACACACAGGAATGCAAGCACACACACACACACACACACACACACACGTCCCGCTCGAAAAAAGAGAATTCACGCACTTGTCTCGCTCGAAGAGAAGAATACAAATAAGGGAAATGAAAAAAGTTTCAAATGAAAGAAGGTCGTCCGCACTGAGAGAATCAGTCTTTTGTCAAACTCCGCTGCACGTCTTTCTACAATAATAAAAAGTTGTAGCAGCATTTCCGTTTAACTTATGCTTAGTCTTCTGTTGTCTCAAATATTCAAGTTTATCAATCCTTTCTGCTGGTCGGTTAAATTCTAATAAAGAAAAAGCCGCTTGACTGCTGTGATAGATAGATAGATAGATAGATAGATAGATAGATAGATAGATAGATAATGAACAGAATGAGATGACTAATATGTTTCATATGTATTCACACATACGAATACATTTTATAAAACATCATAATGTCATATATTATGTCCAGCAATCTGAGGCAAGAATGAGAGCTTCTGTTTCCTAACATCTACACATGTCAGGATAAGAGATAAGGAGTTTAAATCTTCCTCTTGTACTTCATTCTAATGTGCTGAATATACAGTTATTGGAAAGAAGAAAGTTTTGAATTAGTTTGATAAATGCCAAATTTCATGGGCAAATGATTAAGTCAGAGTAGACCAGGGACACGTCTTATGAAGCGCTCAAATTTACTTGTGACGATTTCCTATATACAGAGGTCCGAAACAAAAAGCCAGTCAAGTCAATGTACTGGATAACGCTGTATCCTGTCATTTATCGACAAGGTACTTTGTAACGTATTACATAACTGAAGACCTGATACACCCTTTCATGAAAACAGACTTCTACAATGGCAGTATCATTTAAGAAGGATAGTGTACACACTACCTTTCTGAAGTTTGGAAATATAAAATCTATACGATTAATCTTGCAGCAAAATGGTTTCCTACTAATTGCTGCTTATTGATTGACACCTCTTAGACATGAATGAATAGCTTCTTACCTTCTTATCAAAAACGTTTTTCTAGGTATAATTTTAATTTTATAGTTTTTAATATTCTTATCACACACACACACACACACACACACACACACACACACATATATATATATATATATATATATATATATATATATATATTAGAATTATGGACACTATGAATTTGCTACTTTAAGTTTCATGTGTTTTGCACACTTTTCACGAGGCTATATCTCGTGCTATATAGACGCTTGACAAACCACTTTTATCAGACTCCCGTCTGAAGATAATATGAAGATAGCGTACAACACATGAAACTTGAGTGTCCATAATTCTACAATCTATTGGTTTTATACCTGTTCAACCTCAATAGTACTGAGTACTCTTTTTATCCCAAAACTTTTCTTATTTGCAGTTCTTCTATCATTATATATATATATATATATATATATATATATATATATATATCTGCCTGATAACTAGCATAATATGACTGCATGAAATCAGTGGTCACAGATAAGCATCTATGCTATTGGATATTCATAAAAACTTATATATTTATTCATTATTATTATATAATAGCTCTATCATAGATATTGATCACTCTCCAAATTATACCACATTTGGTCTGCCACAAACTCACCAACTGAGATAATGACAACCATATACTACTGTAATATATATATATATATATATATATATATATATATATATATATGGAATTCAATTCCACAAGCACCTCCACATTGCCAAATTTTTACAGTGCTCAATGCCAAAAATGCTGAGCAATATCTCAGTATATAAAAATTTTTGAAAATAACGTAAAAGTCACGTCTCCGCATTTTACGTCATTTTGATGAGATCCACTTGTCTGATTACGTGTTTTGCTGTTCATTTGATAATATTAATTGGGACCCATCGATAGTTCGAGCTAAACTAAAATAGAGGCTACAATTATGACCTTACACACACACACACACACACACACACACAACTACCGAGAGTAAAACGACGAAAACATATCAAATATCAAAGACCAATAAGGGGTGAAACTGACTATGGTAGACACATTCGGACAAAAGTAAAGAAAGGAGTGACCTCTATATAAACCCATAACCAACTGAAGACTATTCAAACTTCAAACAGGAGTGAATTTAAGTCGCATTGTGTACCCCATTCCCAATGCCTTATGCCATATATGTTCTCTGACGAAAGCAACAAGCTGGAAACATACAGAACGAATTAAATAGATAAATCTTAAAAAATACAAATTTCTTCGTGGATTTATTCATTAAAATATATATATATATGTATATCAGAGTGTTCGGAAAGTTATGACCACAGAATATGTAAAAACAAAGGTAAACTAAATCCATTTAAGTCTTACCATAAAAATGTAATCACCATTTTCAACAACTGCAGGCAAACAAATCTGAAAGATTAGATGATTACTATGAAAGGTTCTGGCACATTCTTCAAACTCAGAAGATTTAGCAGCACCTAAAGATTTTCATTTGCTTCAATCACTAAAACACTTCATAAGTGGCAGAACATTTTGCAACAAAGAAGTTGTAAACGATCTTTTAAACTTTTTTTTCATAGAAAAATACAGATTTCTACAACGTGAAATCGAAAATTTGCCTTCCCACTGGGCTGCAATCGTTTAAAATGATGGTAATTATATTTTTGATGATATTTAGATAGATTTGATATTTGCTCTATATATATAGTCATGTACGACCCGATGGCTCCCTTTTCAATAGCTAAGATGCTGAGGTATATATATATATATATATATATATGATACAGAGAATTACTTAAAGTTTAATATTAGAGCATTCCTCACTATCTGTTAAGAAGACATTCTGAGCGCTTGTATTAAACAAAATAAGTTTCCTTACTGCCGTGCAACGGTATTTTAGAATACATTTCTATAAATCACCGTCAACAAGACAATCCATTTTCGATTTGTACAAAAAAATTGAAACATGAGATTCTGGGGTCCCATCAGTAATCCAAAAATGATTAGTGCGTCTTCGTCCAAGTTATCAACGCATCCAACAATATACCTAATTTGGTAGCTCTACATCAAACCATTTGGCAAACAGAAACTAATACTTTCTGATTATTGATGTAGATGTTCATATGCAATCATTTAGAATGTGTATTAAAAATAAATAGTAGCGTTTTCATATTTACAGTCATATCACATATGAATGGAATGTTCAGAGGTCGCTGCAATTACTCCCATCCGGTATCAAACTAAGATATTCTCGTTCATTTTACGAAACTCACGTTCAGTTATGTTTCGCACGTAAGATACAAATGCCAATACCAATTTCGTTCTAATGTCTGCCTTTGCCTCCTAATCTAGACATATATCATTTGATGAGTAGATGAAGAGGCCCTTTATTTCGTAAATATTTCTATAGGAATAAATTTAAACATGCAAATATTCTAGATATTAACTCATGTCAGCTCGTACAGTCGGAGTTATCTCCCTTAAAAGAAAATCCGAGCCATCTTCTTTTTTTTTTACTTCATGTTGCGATAGTTGCGAAAGCATTTTTCTGGTGCCCTATTTTTCGAGCTTTTCATTTTTTTTTTTCAATTCTATCAATTTTATTATAAAACCTGTGAATTTGATGTTTTCATTGTTGTATCTACCCAACCTCTCCGCAAAAGCAGTAATCGACATAAGGTTAATTTTTAAGCGAAATTTGACAGATTTGAATTCTGTTTTCCTTCTCCAAAACCGATTATCATACAAAGGTTAAAGAAACCAAACTGCCCTACTATTTACCCGAGGCTGGAGGGAGAATAATTAGATGCATACTTTTCCGAAGGGTTATTAGCACTAATGGAAATACAAACGGCCTTGTTCGAGATTTGAACTCGGGTATGCCGAGTCTATTTCTTACGGTGATAAACCTTACACCACAAGCGTTTCGATTGTAACAGCAGTCCATGATGATAATGATTCTTCTGTTTACAAAGTAGTGAAGAATCCATTGATATTGACATTGATATATGGAAATTTTGAAAGATACGAAAAAGACTTTCAGCCCACGAATACATACCTAACAAAATAATTCTACAGTCGCAGTTTGAACTGGAAATTTTAAATGTATTGCTCAAATAAAAATCTTGCTATGATGTGTCGTTTTTGCCCGGTTACAATTACATAACAAGTATTTCAATTTTAGTAATATATAAATAGATCATAAAATTCAGTAGTTCACAAACCTTTCTTGCTTCGGGTGCAATCAACAAAAATATTTGGCCTGCTCGGTACATAAATTCAAAAATGGATTTTAAAAAGATATTTATACATTATGGCTCATGAAAAATATTCTAAATTGCTGAACATTACCTTTTTCGGTCAACTAAAAATAGTTATCAATGTGAAGCATATGCTTGATATTTCTTGATAGTTATTTTCTATGTGAGGATATTCGTCAGACTGACACTCATTTCCTCTTCAATGCACTGAATTATTCCTCTTTTTTCTTCTTTTTTTAAAAATCTTTTCTTTGTAAAAGAAGAAATTCCAATTTCCATAGATACAAAATGAAAAATTGGATCAAAATTGTTAAAGCTTTTTTGTCTATTGAAGGAAATCCAAAATGTGGCAACAGACACATTTTAATATAAGAAAATATATTGTGGAACATTAAAACAATCTATGAAGTAGTCATAGCTGTGTAATTAGGAATGCTGATCATTATGAAACTTTAAAAATAGAAAATGAAAAACAAGAAATCCAAGATGAAGCAACTGACAAATCTTTATATTGGATGTCGATGATCAATTCTTTATATTCACATAATTTCAAAAAATATCAGATTAAATCTTTATAAAAAGATTAAAAACCCAATCATAATCTTTATGTTTCATAAACGTTTTATTTCTATTCGAAATGTATTAAATGCTCAACTGCAATAGGAGTTAATTCTTTTTTGCTGGTTTTCTATATACTTTTCCGCAGCAAGCATAGTTGCTATGATATCAAAGAAAATTTATAATTGAATTATTTCATAAACTATTATTATATTATCAAATTATGTCATAAACTAAAATGTGTAAATACGCATTTTAAGTTATGGAATAATTTAAATGGCAAATGCAAGGGTGAGTCAAATGTTTTGCACTATTTTTGTACAGGGGAATTTGCGGTGCATATCTTACGTAACCAAAGCAGTTCAAGGTATGGTAGGTAAACACTGTGTTAGTAGTATCGTGATATTTGGTGCGCGGACACACTGCGCATTGTTTCACTCCATGTGGGGTTTGAAAATCGCAGGTTGTCTAATTTGGGAACATTACGTGTTTGATTTGGACTATAGCGCAGCGGAAGCAACCAAAAACATTTATTGTGCGGAAAGTGAAAGTGCAATTGACAATAGAACAGCTACCAAATGGTTCAAGATATTTCGCTCGGTTTGCAAGAACCTCGACGATCAGGTAATGTCTGGTAGGTCTAAAATCGTTGATTCCGAGGCTGAGCTCTAAACCATAGAGGCAAATCCGGCGAGTAGCATTTGAAGAGTATCAGGCGAGCTCGGCATTTGACAATCTAATGTGGTTCGTCACCTTCACAACCTCGACAAAAACATCTAGAGTTGCCGAATCGTGCCTCACTTTACCAAATGATTGCAAAACATTTGACTCGCCCAAGTATTAATAGTAATTACTTTCTTATTTCATACATTAAGCATTGTTATTAGAAATTAACATGGATTTAGTATTTCTTGGTTATGTTTTTTTATGCTGGAATGCACTCTTAAAAGACTCTATTTTCCTCTACTGTACACAAAAGCCTTTTTTTTATATTTAATCTTTGTAAAGAGAAAACGCCTGTATAAAAAAAAAAGCAAATAGGAACTGCACAATGATGCTACGTGCTGTTTTGAACAAATCTTGGAAGCAGCAAAACACCACTTATACGAACACTTGCCTCCCATCTCACAAACCATCCAAGTAAGACGAGGAAGACATGCAATCAATTGCTGGTAAAATAAGGCGAACTCATAAGTGACTTTTTCCCATGTAATCCTACACATGAACAAACCGATAAACTCAATTTTCTCCACTTTAAACACGTTCTATTTCTAATCGACGCGCAGTTCAGTTCGAATCCCTAGTGAAATCTCACTCTCTATATAGCCGTCGGTATGGTGGGGCATTTGCAATTCAAAACTGTCCCGAAGATACAATTTCATTAGTCAATCTTCTTGGTTGATATTCAAAAAGTCTTATGATTCTTATTGGCCAAGGAAACAGGTGTTTCCCAAACCAATAAGCCGTGGGAATCTCCTCTGATGACGAATGTTCTGAACAGAATAGGTCAGTTCCTTCCCTGAAAGAACAATAATGCCAGTTGATTAAATATAAAGTTTAATGACAGGATATTAAGTGAAATAAGATCAACCACCATAAGGCATCGACAGTTATACAAAATAGAATACAACGTCTGGACTGGCTATATGTGTGTCAGTCTTAAGTTAACTTTAGCAACTTTGTGATAAGTGTGTGAGTTAGAGTTTTCTTGCGGCTGACTGCTATCGAAATTGCATGTGTACTCTGCCTCTCTCAATTCAAGTAAATCCATTCGCTTTGTGGTCTAATTAACTCGTACTGTAAAATAACAGTATCTTATATGCATATCTCTTCATAATTCAAATCTATTCCCAAGCTGAAAATACATCTCAAATCAACTATAGTTCAAATCAAGTTCAAGGGTCACCTCTTCCACACTCAAGATGATTTGCCAATATTGTCTGCCCATTCGGCTTTTACGTCTTGCCAAATTCAAAATCCCAATACAGTTTGACTTCTCGCTATACGAGGTCACACGTAGTCTTCTCAACAATCAACCTGTTCTCTGAGAAAACTGCACAAATATGTATTTTCACATTAACCCAATCCAGACAGCTGTGAAGAAAATTACTACAACAATATTCTCAAAAAATAGTTTACTCTTACATTACAAGTAGTTAACTTTGTCACATACTAGTGTTGGCCGACCAGCAAAACACTACATTCATCAGCTATGTGTGGACACTGTGTGCTGTCAAGAGGACTTACCAAGAGTGATGGCTAATAGCGTTGGATAACAAGAAAGAGTGAAAGGAATCTGTTCTATTAGCATGCCTTGATGATGATTATGACGATGATCGCAATTCGCGTAAATATGAAATGAAAACAGCATAAAAATAATTAAAACTTCTTTTTAACTACAGAAGGATACTTTTCTCTTATAAATTTCTTTTAAAAATATCAATATGGAAGTGTAAAATCTTTGAACTTAAACATAACGTTCTGCATTTAATGATGGAAAGATTCATCTCAGTTCAAAAATTTTCAAATACACAATTATAATAGGAATCATTTCTTTTATGCTGATTTTGCCAAAACTTTGTTACGGTGCGCAGTTACCTCTCTCAGTTCAATGTAGCTGTGCGTAATTTGGGAATCACTGATATAATTCATATCTTTCTGATTTCTCTTTCATCTTTTATACGTGTAAATGTTTGAGATAAGGCGAATAAATTCAAAGACAAACAAAAATGTTGACGTATCTACTCAGTGCAGTTATCTTTGTGTGAAGGAAAACCAAATCATCAAAAAAGGCCAGAAAACAAAACGAAATAAAAAATTAAAAAAAGAGAAATAAGTAAATAGATAAATAAGAGAAAGAGACAAAGTATTTGCTCTGCAATAATGATATTGCATAGCAACATATATTAATGTCCTACATACACAAAAAAAAGTTAAGTAGATAAAAAATATGATCAAGATCATGAGAACCCAGTGTCCATAATCCTCACGTTATAAATACCTATATATGAATTCTACACGCACAGACATACACACACACACATACACACACACACAAATATACATGCACGTACATAACACATAAATATATATATATATATATATATATATATATTACAAAAATCTTACTCATTACGAGCGAATGGCAAGGCCTTCAATCCCTAGCTATGGATTAAGCTCTCTTGCTTTTGTAGGACAACCAGTCTAAGAGAAGGAAAAACTCAGAGTCAACAACCTGAGGATAATTGTTCGGGAAAATTTGTAGTACATTCATGAACCATTCTTCAATTATCAGCTGATCCAAGAAGTTTGGCTTGTTCTATACAAACCTTGACCACTATAAAGAAATCACTTGTGTGGGTGATATTTATCCGTACGTCTCACCAGGTAGGATTTGACACAAGGTCTGTTTTTAAA
>OY757938.1:29673561-29678561 GCA_963585895.1 Sepioteuthis lessoniana
CACTTGACATTGGTGGTTTTTCCTCAAATTGTAGGAATGCCATATCAATATATAGCTACTTCGTATAATCCTTTCTTGTATTCACAACTACGAATCGTTAATCGTTTCAAATACCAACATAAATCTGTTTGAAACCAGTGGGACATTTAAGTCAGATTTTAAGCGACTCAGTACCAAGCGACTCAGTACCAAGCGACTCAGTGTTACATAGCCAGATATACGGATATGTGAAATAGACATAGGGAATCCGAAATACACGCGACATTCACGAAATTGGTTCAGGTACGAAACTTTTTATTACCTTTTTGAGTTTAAAGGTTATTGGACATGAGGAGAGAGAGACACAATCTTTCTATGCTGACTGCTTTTACGTCGTCAGCTCTCAACCCAACCTACGCGCGGTGCCCGTAGCGCACAAATTCGTCTGGCCTCGCCCAGCTCTGAATGTCGACTCTCTCGTTCGGAGGCAGGAACTCAACTCACTGCTTTTTCTCAAATCTCCAAATCCTCAGCCCACGCTTCCGGTGCGTGACGTCACACACACACACACCCTGGTCCCAATTCCTATCTGGGATTTTTATTTTGATATCTCTGAATGACACGTCCTCTCCGCGCGCGCGTGAACACCTGCGTTAATGTTTGCACCTAACTAACCCATGCAGAGAGCCGAAAGGTTCTTATCCTAACTAAACCGAAAGGCAAGATATACAAAACAAAATCCCTCCGCAATTATATTACATCAGTACAAAAAATCGTTTTACCGTCATTAAAACCTTGTGTGATCCTCTTTAATAAATTGATATATCTATGTTCATTGGGTGTGATTGATAAATTATCGTTTGAATTATTCAAAAATAAAAATAACACTGACATCTCACTTCATTTGATATATTTACGAAGATTTCACGAAAATATCTTGAAATATTTTAGATTGACTTTATGCAAAGAAATCGCCATTACCTTGAACAAAAGCTTTCAGACGTCTTCGGAATCTCCGGCAAGACTTTCTGATGGTTACCTTGTTTAAATTGGTAAATGCTGCCGTTATCCTTACCTTCAGTTAATCTTTGGTTTTGGACAAAATTTTGTGGGTCTTTCGCTCAACCGTACCCCACTCATAATTATCAAGGGATTGCAAATCTGGAGAATTCGGCAGCCAGATGTTTGTGGTGATGTGGTCGCAGAAATTTTCTCACTGCCAACACTGGGTTCCCCTGATTATGTAGCATACCGCTGTCCTAATACTATACGTAGGGTCTTTCAGCTCTCGCCTCCTCAATCCAAGTCAATTTTACCACCTCGAGGCACTTGATGTAGTCTTCTGTGTGGAGTGTGAGGCCATGTGGGAGGATGAAGGAAGGCATACCGTAACCATTACAAGTGACCGCTTCAAACATCATGATGTGGACTTGGTGTTTGGTTTTCGTCAATATAAATATGAATTCGTCCACAGACTGATAGTCAAACACTCTGAAATATCCATATTTGAATTTCTGACAGGAATTCCTAGTGCACCGTTTCCAAATTTCTGGAGGAATGAATTGTGTCCCGGTGCCGTTTTCTTCCCTGACAGTGCCTAACTGACGCTAATTTACTGCACAGTACACAAAACGTGAAAAAATTAATAATCTAAAATAGCAACTTACACATTGCACCCTGTATATCCTTATTATCATGAATATCTAAAAAGAACTAGTAAAAGATATTCAAAAATTATCCGAAGAGTTAAAAAGAAAGAAAGAAAGAAAGAAAGAAAGAAAGAAAGAAACAAAATGAGGGAGCGGAAATGAATGAGAGAAAATATAATAGAGTTCTGGAAAATAGCGAGCAAAACAATCCAAAAAGATTTGAAGAAAAATTAAAATAATAAACGACAAAAAGAAAAAAGAAAATTCAAAGAGACAGAAAGGGAGAGAAAAAAATAAGAAGAAAAATTCGGAGAAAGAAGAAAATAAGAAAATACGGAGCGAAAGAGAGAGAAGAAAATAAGAAGAAAAATACGGACCCAAAGAGAGAGAAGAAAATAAGAAGAAAAATACGGACCCAAAGAGAGAGAAGAAAATAAGAAGAAAAATACGGACCCAAAGAGAGAGAAGAAAATAAGAAGAAAAATACGGACCCAAAGAGAGAGAAGAAAATAAGAAGAAAAATACGGAGCGAAAGAGAGAGAAGAAAATAAGAAGAAAAATACAGACCCAAAGAGAGAGAAGAAAATAAGAAGAAAAATACGGAGCGAAAGAGAGAGAAGAAAATAAGAAGAAAAATACGGAGCGAAAGAGAGAGAAGAAAATAAGAAGAAAAATACGGAGCGAAAAAGAGAGAAGAAAAATACGGACACAAAGAGAGTAAAGAAAATAAGAAGAAAAATACGGACCCAAAGAGAGAGAAGAAAATAAGAAGAAAAATACGGAGCGAAAGAGAGAGAAGAAAAAAAGAAGAAAAATACGGACCCAAAGAGAGAGAAAAAAAGAAGAAAAATACGGACCCAAAGAGAGTAAAGAAAATAAGAAGAAAAATACGGAGCGAAAGAGAGAGAAGAAAATAAGAAGAAAAATACGGACCCAAAGAGAGTAAAGAAAATAAGAAGAAAAATACGGAGCGAAAGAGAGAGAAGAAAATAAGAAGAAAAATACGGACCCAAAGAGAGAGAAGAAAATAAGAAGAAAAATACGGACCCAAAGAGAGAGAAGAAAATAAGAAGAAAAATACGGAGCGAAAGAGAGAGAAGAAAAAAAGAAGAAAAATACGGACCCAAAGAGAGTAAAGAAAATAAGAAGAAAAATACGGACCCAAAGAGAGAGAAAAAAATAAGAAGAAAAATACGGACCCAAAGAGAGAGAAGAAAATAAGAAGAAAAATACAGACCCAAAGAGAGAGAAGAAAATAAGAAGAAAAATACGGAGCGAAAGAGAGAGAAGAAAATAAGAAGAAAAATACGGACCCAAAGAGAGAGAAGAAAATAAGAAGAAAAATACGGAGCGAAAGAGAGAGAAGAAAAAAAGAAGAAAAATACGGAGCGAAAGAGAGAGAAGAAAATAAGAAGAAAAATACGGACCCAAAGAGAGTAAAGAAAATAAGAAGAAAAATACGGACCCAAAGAGAGTAAAGAAAATAAGAAGAAAAATACGGACCCAAAGAGTGAGAAGAAAATAAGAAGAAAAATACGGACCCAAAGAGAGAGAAGAAAATAAGAAGAAAAATACGGACCCAAAGAGAGAGAAGAAAATAAAAAGAAAAATACGGAGCGAAAGAGAGAGAAGAAAATAAGAAGAAAAATACGGAGCCAAAGAGAGAGAAGAAAATAAG
Source organism: Sepioteuthis lessoniana (assembly GCA_963585895.1). Lineage (NCBI taxonomy): Eukaryota > Metazoa > Mollusca > Cephalopoda > Myopsida > Loliginidae > Sepioteuthis > Sepioteuthis lessoniana. The sequence continues at coordinate 29,676,868 of OY757938.1, forward strand.
AAGAAAAATACAGACCCAAAGAGAGAGAAGAAAATAAGAAGAAAAATACGGAGCCAAAGAGAGAGAAGAAAATAAGAAGAAAAATACGGAGCGAAAGAGAGAGAAGAAAATAAGAAGAAAAATACGGAGCGAAAGAGAGAGAAGAAAATAAGAAGAAAAATACGGAGCGAAAAAGAGAGAAGAAAAATACGGACCCAAAGAGAGTAAAGAAAATAAGAAGAAAAATACGGACCCAAAGAGAGTAAAGAAAATAAGAAGAAAAATACGGACCCAAAGAGAGAGAAGAAAATAAGAAGAAAAATACGGACCCAAAGAGAGAGAAGAAAATAAGAAGAAAAATACGGACCCAAAGAGAGAGAAGAAAATAAAAAGAAAAATACGGAGCGAAAGAGAGAGAAGAAAATAAGAAGAAAAATACGGAGCCAAAGAGAGAGAAGAAAATAAGAAGAAAAATACGGACCCAAAGAGAGAGAAGAAAATAAGAAGAAAAATACGGAGCCAAAGAGAGAGAAGAAAATAAGAAGAAAAATACGGACCCAAAGAGAGAGAAGAAAATAAGAAGAAAAATACGGACCCAAAGAGAGTAAAGAAAATAAGAAGAAAAATACGGACCCAAAGAGAGAAAAGAAAATAAGAAGAAAAATACGGACCCAAAGAGAGAGAAGAAAATAAAAAGAAAAATACGGAGCGAAAGAGAGAGAAGAAAATAAGAAGAAAAATACGGAGCGAAAGAGAGAGAAGAAAATAAGAAGAAAAATACAGACCCAAAGAGAGTAAAGAAAATAAGAAGAAAAATACGGACCCAAAGAGAGTAAAGAAAATAAGAAGAAAAATACGGACCCAAAGAGAGAGAAGAAAATAAGAAGAAAAATACGGACCCAAAGAGAGAGAAGAAAATAAGAAGAAAAATACGGACCCAAAGAGAGAGAAGAAAATAAGAAGAAAAATACGGAGCGAAAGAGAGAGAAGAAAATAAGAAGAAAAATACAGACCCAAAGAGAGAGAAGAAAATAAGAAGAAAAATACGGAGCGAAAGAGAGAGAAGAAAATAAGAAGAAAAATACGGAGCGAAAGAGAGAGAAGAAAATAAGAAGAAAAATACGGACCCAAAGAGAGGGAAGAAAATAAGAAGAAAAATACGGAGCGAAAGAGAGAGAAGAAAATAAGAAGAAAAATACGGAGCGAAAGAGAGAGAAGAAAATAAGAAGAAAAATACGGACCCAAAGAGAGTAAAGAAAATAAGAAGAAAAATACGGACCCAAAGAGAGAGAAGAAAATAAGAAGAAAAATACGGACCCAAAGAGAGAGAAGAAAATAAAAAGAAAAATACGGAGCGAAAGAGAGAGAAGAAAATAAGAAGAAAAATACGGAGCCAAAGAGAGAGAAGAAAATAAGAAGAAAAATACGGACCCAAAGAGAGAGAAGAAAATAAGAAGAAAAATACGGACACAAAGAGAGAGAAGAAAATAAGAAGAAAAATACGGACCCAAAGAGAGAGAAGAAAATAAAAAGAAAAATACGGAGCGAAAGAGAGAGAAGAAAATAAGAAGAAAAATACAGACCCAAAGAGAGAGAAGAAAATAAGAAGAAAAATACGGAGCGAAAGAGAGAGAAGAAAATAAGAAGAAAAATACGGAGCGAAAGAGAGAGAAGAAAAAAAGAAGAAAAATACGGAGCGAAAGAGAGAGAAGAAA
>OY757938.1:29683561-29958561 GCA_963585895.1 Sepioteuthis lessoniana
GTCGCTACAATCAATTTGAGGCATGATTATGTTATAACGTTTTAATTTTCAAGTCTTGAAATAATACATAATGCTATAAGAGGTCACCGGAATATTCATTGAATATTTCAACAACCCATTAAGCAAAATTTTCAATAAAAACACGAGAAAATTACTTATTCATGCATTAACAATATTTCTAAAACAATTTATTACCACAATAGGAAGTTAATAGTTAACTTAAATTTGAAAAATAAGCATACTCAGAAACCTCCTTGTAATTGTAGAATTAAAGGAAAATGCCTCTTAAATGGAAATTGTGAATTAGAGAAAGTAGTTTACTAGGCCAAAATTTTCCCTTAAGAAAGTAATTTTAATGATAAAATATACATCAAGATTTTGAAATATAAAAATACTAAAAATTTATTGAATAAGAGATGTGAACTTATATTTAAATGTAGACATAGAAATAAATCTTAACTAGGGCATAATCATTAATACACTTTAACCCTGTTGAATATACAGATAAATAGTGGTTATAATACCAACTATCAATCATGTAATGATCACTTTATGACAAATAATAATAATAATAATAATAATAATAATTTTTTGATAACCTTACAACTTGAGGAAATAAACCAGAAAGTACTGACGAAAGAAGGAAGATTAAAGAGATATCGACAAAGGCTAAAACAATAGAGACAAAACAGGACATTTCAAAACAACGAAAGAAAATTTTATCAACAACTAGGAGGAGATGACACGAAAACATATCTACAACCGGATGCCAAAGAAACCGAACGATTTTGGACTAAAATATGCCAACCAAAAAGCATAACGAAAAGGCTGAATGTATAAACGATATGACAAGAAAACTAGAAGGACTCGAAGAAGGTCCGAAAGCAGAAAGTCACATCGATTTACTCAAAACGACACTAAAAAATGTCAAACTGGAAACACCAGATCAAGATGGAATACATAGTTTCTGATTCAGGAAATTCACCTCCATTCACGACAGACTAGCATTAGAAATAAACAGATGCTTACAAGGAGCACAAGTACCTGACTGAATGACCAAAGGAAAGACCACATTGATCCAAAAGGACCCAAGCAAAGGTACATCTCCAAGCAATTACAGACCCATTACCTGCTTACCGATGATGTGGAAAATATTAACAGCACAAATAAGGGAAGAGATTTACTGTTCGCTAACATGCCACGGATTGTTTCCTGAGGAACAGAAAGGATGCCGCAAAGGATCCAGGAGCGCAGCAGAGTTACTTTACATAGATCAACTCATCCTAAATAAGAGCAAGACCAGACGGAAAAATCTAACGATGGCCTGGATTGACTACAAAAAGGTATATTATATGGTTCCACAAAGCTGGATAATAAACTGCCGCAAAATGTACAAAATATCACATGAAGTCATAAACTTTATCGAGAAAACCATGAAAACCCAGGGAGTGGAATTGACAGCAGGAGGAAAAAGCTTAGCTGGAGCAAAGGTCCCAAGAAGTATTTTTCAAGGAGATGTGTTATCACCGTTACTATTCATAAATGCCATGATGCCACTTAACCACATAATCAGAAAATGCACAACCGGATAAAAACTTAGCCGATCGCAAGAGAAGATCACTCACCTAATATACATGGATGACATCAAACTATTTGCAAAAAATGAAAAAGAACTGGAAACTCTTATACACGCCGATAGAATATCCAGTCAGGACATAGGAATGGAATTTGGCATAGAAAAATGTGCCATGCTCGTCATGAAAAGTGGCAAACGACATATGACTGACGGAATGGAACTACCAAGTCAAGACAAAATTTGAACGCTCGGAGAAAACGAAACCTACAAATACTTGGCCATCTTGGAGGCTGACACCATCAAACAAGGAGAAATGAAAGACAAAATCAAAAAAGAATATTGCAGGAGAACTAGAAAACTATTCGAAAGAAAACTCTCTAGCAGAAACTTTGGACTGTATCCCTCATTAGATATTCGGGACACTTTAGAAGTGGACCAGAGATGAACTTAAACAAATGGACCGAAGAACAAAAAAAAAAATAATGACCATGCATAAAGCATTACATCCCAGAGACGACGTTGACAGACGTTGTATCAAGAAAAGAGGGGGAAGAGGAATTGTCTGCATTGAAGACAGCTTTGACGCATCGATACAAAGACTCGAAGACTACATAGAAAAACACGAAGGAGGACTGATTACAGCCCTCAGAAACAATACTGACGACACGATGGACAACAGAATGACAATAACTAGGAAACAGAAATGGGAAGAAAAACATCTCTATGGGCATTTTAAACGACTAATAAACACCATCTCACACCAGAAAACCTGGAAACTTTAAGAGAGAAACAGAATCTCTCCTAATAGCAGCACAAAACAACACCATAAGGACCAATCATAAGACGCAACAGAATAGCAAATGTAGGCTATGTGGTGACAGAGATGAAACCATCAATCACATAATAAGCGAATGCAGCAAATTAGCACAGAAGGAGTATAAGACTAGACACGACTGGGTGGGCAAGTGATCCACTGGGAGATGTGCAAGAAATTTAAATTTGATTATACGAACAAATGGAATATGCACAACCCAGCACCTGTCCTAGAAAATGAAACATAAACTCCTATGGAACTTTGACGTACAGACGGATCACCTAATCTCGACCAAAAGACCAGATCTTATAATAATCAACTAAAAAAGAGAACTTGCAAAATTGTCGACTTTGCTGTCCCGGCTGACAACCAGAATAAAACTGAAAGAATGTGAAAAGAAGGATAAATACCTCGACCTTGCTAGAGAATTGAAAAAACTATGGAACATAAAGGTGACAATTATACCAATTGTGATTGGTGCTTTTGTTACAGTAACTAAAGGATTATTAATGGGAGTGGAGGACTTGGAAGTTGGTAGGCGATTGGAGACCAACCAAACGACAGCATTATTGAGAATGGCCAGAATTCTGAGAAGAGTCTTGGAGACTTGAGGAGACTTGCTGTCACTCAAACTCCAATGAAAGACCATCAGTTAATGCTGATGTGAAAAACTCTCATGGAGTAAATAATAATAGTTTTTTTAATTGATATACTTGACCCAAAAATTACATGTAAACTTATACAATATCATTGGAAAAACTTGTCAATTAATGGTTCCTTAGTGAATTACATAATTTTGAAATATAGTTTAAATTAAAATCAAAATAATTTTACATCGGTATAAGGGAAATAACGATTAACGACCCATCTTAGATTTAGCATTATATTATCTATTGATTACTAATTTTATAAATATAGTCATTAATTTTATTAATATAGTAATATTATTTTCTGAAATTTATATCTTTAGACTAAGAATTCTGATATTAGCTAATTAATTCGGTATGAAATTTAATAATATCTGATGACTTTCAAAAATTAAATAAATTTAGATATAATGATTAATACGTTTAGTTATATAATCGGAATAATAAACATATACGATTTTTTTTTAATAATTGATTAACTTTAAATCAGGATATTGGAATTAAGATAAAAATTAGGTTCTTATGATATGTTTTTTATTTTATAATATTAAAGAATATAGAAATTAATCACAAAAAATTTTGAGTGAATTTTAGTTTAATACATTTTTTTGTATAACACCGGTTTATAACGCGGTGGTTTCTTTTTCATAATCAATTGGATTAATGTTTTATTAAAGTATATTTTTAATGTATATCTTTTTTCTTTATATATATATATATACATATATATATATATATGCATATATATATATATATATATATATATATATATATATATATATATTGGATATTCCTTTAAAGGAATAACTTAATATATAATGTATTCCTCGATATAACGGTAACACACCATAAAAATTGTTTTACCATCTGAAGATACATCTACTGAAAAAAAAGGGTGCTGATATAAATTTATAAAAAATTATATCTGTTGAGTTTTACTTGATATTGATTATATATATATATATATATATATATATATATATATATATATATATATATATATATATATACCTTGTGGTAAATCATCCGAGAAAGAAACCAAGATTTGCCTGGTGAAGTAAGGACGAACTCATAAACTCTGGACTCCTAGACATGGACACGCTAGTGTTGACCCAGCTGCAAAAAAGTTATATTCTTCCGCTCTGGCTTGATACTGGGTGCCGTCTAAAGGACTTACTTAGTGCAGTAGCTGATAGAAAGGGATGGTGCGAGATTCAAAGGAATCGTCGATACGCCTTAATGATATATATATATATATATATATATATATAATTTCTTGCTTGTCAAATTAAAAAAAGTAAATATTCTAAAATAAATAGGTCAGGAAATTAATTTCCCAGGGGTATTTTAGTGTTTTATTTCATATAAATTTGTTCGACACGTGTTTCGGACGTCGTAGTCCTTTTCAAGAGATTGATAATATGTTTGTTTTGACTCGGGTGGGATTCTTTTTCATTTAATTTTTTTTGTTTTTTGTTTATTCATTTATTCATATATTTTTATATACTTTGTGTGTTTGTGTATTTATACATTCGTATATACACATGTTCATCCGGTTGTTGTTTTTTTTTTTCTTTTTTCTTTATTCTTCTTTGCGTTGAATGTGCGTGAGAACATATGAATACTTATTCAATGAATATCCAGTTACTGTTTTTTTTTTCTTTTTTCTTTCTCTTTCCCTCTGAGTTGAATGTGTATTAGATATATTTTGTCATCGATATATTTTGAGATAGTTTGTGTGTATATGTTTGAGTGTATATGTTTGTGGTTGAGCGTGTGTGCGTGAAATTCGGTTCTGCGCGCGTGCGTGTGTGTGTGTGTGTGTGTGTGTGTGTGTGTGTGTGTGTGTGCGAAATTAGGTTCTGTTTAATGTAGGTTATATTTATCTAAGAATTTTTTTTTTTGATTCGGAGTAATGAGTCGTCGCTCGATTTGGTATATCGGCATTATTTTAAAGATTCCATTACTGCATTCGTAAAGGTGTTTTGGAATATAGTTTGTTTGTTTGTTTTTTTATTTGCTGGTTATTTGCTTCTTTGTAAGGATATTCTTTTGTTCAGAGTTGATCCTATGTATACTTTTTTACAGTTGTAACATTCGATTATGTAGACTAGTTTTTTTTTAAATTTCAGCTTAGATTTTTATTTATTATGAATGTTGCTTCTGGGTTTTCAAAAGTATAGAGTTTTCCTTCAATGATTATATCATATACTCCATACCGTTTATTTTTGCCTTTTGAGAATCCATGCGTTGTGTATTCTCCATATGTAGAAGTGAGAATATCTTTTAAGTTGTTTGTTGCTTGGTCTTAATGACGTTGTGTCTAGTATTTTTTTGTTTTTGTTTTTATCATTGTTAAGTTGTTTTAATTTTTTTGTTATTTCTGTGAATAGTTTCCGGGCTACTTTTGATGCATGTTAAGACGTTTGCTCAAGATTCTTTGTTGATACTTTTTTGGGAGGTTCTTAATTCTTTTATTGGTATTTTTTCTGCTAATTCGAATCCCTAATTAATTAGTGTCGTCGGATATTCCCTTTAGTGGAGGTCTACGCGTAATTCTTCTCGACGAGTTTATCGGGGTTTTTTAATAGTCGTTTGATGCATATTCTAAGGCGTAAGGGATGGAGCTCATACAGTCCTTGGGGTAATGACCCTTGAAATGAAGGCATTGTTGGATGTCAGTGGGTTTGTGGTTAATGTCTATGATGATTTGGCCATTTTGGTTTTCAAAAAGGATGTCTAATATATATATATATATATATAGTCCCCGTATTCACTAGTAAATTTTTAGGTACTTTCGTTGTTTAAATAATTCTATGTGAAACAGCTGTCATCTTTTTTATTTTTTCTAGAACCACTTCCCCAATCTCTGGCCTTGTGCCAAACTAAGTTAAGCTTAATAAATGACTACTGTTATCAATAATTGGGCAGATTTTGTTTCTCTTTCCTTCATAGAGCTACCATATTTGGTCTGCATACCTACTGGACACGAGGAAAGCTTTTAACATTTTTTTTTCTCACTGGAAAAGATGGTCTCTCATCGAGAGGGTCTATCTAACAATAAACAATAATCAGTAGAAGGCTATGTTGCTGCGAGAGTTATTCTAAAACGGAATGTCAAATTCCAAACCTAAACTGAAAAAAATTAACAATTTTTCTTGCTTACATCATTATTTATATTTCATTCCAACAATAACGCCCATAAATAAGTACACTCCAGCCATTTTGTTATAAAAATTTAATTTATTTCTAAAACCAAAAATACCGGGATTTCATTATTTCTAATGGAACCTTTTGTCAAGACGGATATCATTTGGTATTCTTCATATTTGTAAATTCTACAGCAATGAATAAATATATATAAAGGATGAACTTATTTTTTAACTGCTACATATTCATACTCTGATATGGAGTTAGTTCAGCATTTAAAAGCTGAATATCACTGACGGGTCAACTCAAATGATCCTATAAGAATGAAGTGATGCTCACGTGGTATTTTAGCTAGCAAAGTAAACTAGTAAATCATTTTTAGTGAGTAAGCGACAACCTATTAAAATGAAGTTTTATATTTAAAATATCAGAAATTATCACCATGCTTTTAATTACCATTACTTCCAGGTCCACTCTGACCCAAAAATGTAGTACCTCTTAGGGTCCCATCTATGAGTAAAATAAATCTTGTTTCAAAATTAATCGTATTAGATGGGCCAGTAAGCAAAAAAATCTTAAGAAACAACACCAAAAATGTAAATATGAACGTGCAGTGAACGCGATTTCCCAACTTCTTGACATAAATTAACGCTAGATGAGTTGATATGCCGTAAAAATCAATCAATCAAAATATTGTTTTAATATCGCAATGCTTACCTTAGTATTTTGGTCACTAAAATATACAGACAGGTAATAAATATCAATTCATTTTTTTGCAAGTCATTCATATAACGAAGGGTAGTGCTGTAAGTTATTAGACATCAATGTTCATGATTTTGTTCGTAGATTTTGTAATCTGTATGACACCTTGCCAATAGGAAACTCCCCGGTCAAATTTGACCTTTTCTACTCGAGACGAATATTTACATATTTGACTGAAGTAAGACGCAATTTAGAAGGGAAAACGGAAAAGTAGGCGTTTCCTTTCTTTTTAATTCTCTTTTGCTGATTTTTTGGAGAGTCCGAGGCGATGACATAGTGTTAGTGATTAAAATCTGAATGGTGAAAATATGTACGATTTCAGTAAAGGCTGGGAGAGATAGAAACAGAAATAACAGGAGAGTAAGGAGAAGATCAAGTGAATGTGCGTGTGATGTAGGAGGAGAGTAAGAGGAGATTTCATGAAAATAAAATAGGAGAATTGAGAATATTGAACGATATATATATATATAAAGAGAGAGAGAGAATATTGAACGATATATATATATAGAGAGAGAGAGGGGGAGAAAGAGATGGGGGCATAAGAGTGTAACAATCAAAAAAACGAAAAGAGAAAATGAAAATGAGAAAAACGAGATAAAACTATAAGAAAAAGAATAAAAGATAAAACGAATATTGAGAGAGAGTGAGAGAAAAATAGCAAATGAGAGAGAGAGAGAGAGAGAGAGAGAGAGAGAGAGAGAGAGAGAGAAAGAGAATGAGTAAAAATAAAAGAAAGAAATTATAAAGATAAGTAGAAAGTAAGAAAGATGCTGTCAAAGTGAATAGGAAATGAGGGGAGAGAGAGACGGAGACAGAGACAGAGGGAAAGGAAAAAATGTATAAGATAAAAATATTTTTAAAGAAAGGTCAAAGAAAACAGTGAAAAGTTGGTGAAAGAGAGTTGAAAGAAGTAAAGAAAATTGAAGAATTGTCTAAGTATACATAAGAAAGAGAAAAAATAATGATGCATAACAGAACAGTGTAAAGCGATCAGAGAAGCCAATGAAATTCGGTGAAAGAAAGAAAAGTGAAAAGATAAAGAAAATTAAATAGGCAGTTATACAGAGAGAGGGGGTGAGAGCCAAAAAGAAGGAAAGATAAGATAAAACAGAGGCAGTCAATTGAAAAGAGAAAAATCTTTCTGCAAATTTGGGTAAATAAAACATTTGCTTCAGTGAGAAGTGTCGTAACCCCAATCAAATTCCTTGGCCACCATCCAAATGGATGTCATGACCCCAAGTTTTATATGAAAGTTTTCGATCCTTTTCAGTTGACCTGATGGCAATTTCACAAGAGGATCTAAGAAAATAAATATATTTGTTGGATGAACGTTTAGTTTCACGATCGTCACTTCCACTGGACAGTGAGAGGGAAAAAACAGTTTTTTCTGTCAACAATTGAAATTATAAAATATGTTCAACATTTGCACGGTTGAGTACAAAAGGCGAATTAAAATGGCGCTATAAGTATATGATTGATTCAAGTACCTGTGAGCAAGTATCTATGAACAGTGAATAAGCATTCTTCTGAAAAGGTTAGAGAAGAAAAATAAGGAAAGTCACATTGTACATAACATGATGAAGTGATCAGACCTCTCTTAACGAAAAGCATAGAAAAATTGGGAGGTCTAGACTACATATGTAGATTGAAAAGTTTATATTATATCAATGATAATATAACTATTTCGATGCAATATATATATATATACATATATATATATATATGTGTGTGTGTGTGTATGTGTGTGTGTGTGTGTGTGTGTGTGTAACTGACTGATTTTAACGGCATGTCAATCCATCAAAAGTTATTTCATCCCGAGAAGTTAGGGAATCGGATTCATTATACGTTCATATATTTTTGTGTAGTTGTTTCTTAAGGGCTTATTCTTCGTTTTGTTTTGTTTTTCGTTTGCTTAATTTTTGATTTTTTTTGTTTTTTGTTGTTTTGTTTTTTTTTTTTGTTTTTTTTTTTTGTTAGTTTTTTAAATTCTTTTGTTATTTTGTTGTTGTTGTTGTTGTTGTTGTTGTTGTTATTTTTTGCCCACGGTTCTACTGAATGCAATTAATTTTGAAATAGATATATTTTATGCATTTACGGAACCCTAACAGGTATTACTGCTTTGGATCAAATTAGACCTGGAAGCAATGGCAATGAAAGGGTACCCTACATTCTCCAGATCTCCTGAACTGGAGCCTCATCATCAGATATTGTTTAGGGTCTGACCTCTCAACAGAGAATAGTCAGCGTATCTTAAGCACCGTTGGCAGGGCTTTTGTGGCCGACGTACTTTAAGTTGGTATTTTCCTCGTATTGCATATTTTTCTTACATTAATAATGGCGGATTGATATATCTACCTGAAATTTTTAGGAACTACGCTCTGCTACCAGTTGATGAATTTAAGTTCATGACAAACTCTCTCAACTCCTCGCTACCATAAAGCAAAATTAATAAAACCATCTTCTCTGCGTCTATGTTGGTAGCTTTATTTTAAAGCAAACGGTACCTCCCCTTCTGACACTTCAATAGCCGAAGTTTTAAGGGCGACGGCTCAATAGGTGTTGTCCGTTTATTTGTGCTTTTGTTTTAGATTTTTAGACTGTAAAATTATTCTTTTTGTGTATTAATGTATCAAGTCTGGTACAAGGCTGCCAGTGAAGGGCGCCAGATATCAAGTTTGGTATTAGATGATCTATGCCTATAGCGTTGAGCCAGACTGGATAAATATTAAACTTCAATTATAAAATGGGTTTGCTTGAGTTCGAACGTTGAAATTGAGCTAACGGCTTCCTTCTCTTGAAGAAAACCAATTATTTCTTTATGTCTCTTGTGGTTTCTTGATGCAGCCGATAATTTTCTTAGACGTCAGCTTTTTTTTTTAGAAGAATTCAAATTTTTGTTAACATATTTTATATCAAATTAAACCGAGATTGATTTTTATGCGTTAATCAAGTTTGGAAGAGACAAACATTTGTAACATATTTGATCGTCTGCCAGCAACTATAAATTTTTCGATAAAACAAATGATAGCCAAATTGCATTTTTCTGGCAAAAATGAGAAGTTGATGTCTAATTTATATTCAACTTATATATATATATATATATGTGTGTGTGTGTGTGTGTGTGTGTGTGTGTGTGTGTGAATAAAAATACGTATCGTTTTCGAAGATAATTTTCAAAATAGAAAGTTTGAAAATTGTCTAAGGAATCAATATTCAATGACAAAGATGTATTGCTGGCATTGTATATATTGACGTGTCTATATCTGTTATTTTCCGAACATGTAACGTTAAGCGAGTCAAATTGTTCTTTTTAAGTAGATTTTTCTCAAAATCTTTGTTTCCTGACTCCAGCTATGGTGAGCCTTTTAACTTCGTATCAGGAATTGTTAACTGTTTTTATTCATTAATTTTCCGAGGTTTTTGTTTGTGTTTGGAAAGTTCTCCTGTCTCAGACACGTGACAAGAGCTTAAATGTTGATGTCCTGGAGAACTGACCGTGTGATCGGTACCTCCAGCCGGTAAACGATATGTGTGACTTTATAAGCTGAACCAAATTTGGCACAAGACCAGAAGTATGGGACACTCAGGAATTACTGAATTTACTTTCAATGGTCAACTATTTTATTGATTCATTTTACGAAACAAAGATAAAAACGAGACAATCAAATCCATTTTTTATTTTATTCTATTATTTTATTTTTTTCATCTTATTTTAATTAATTTTGAATAGAAATGTCTGAAATTATGATATAAATAGATTACAAAATAGTCGGATCTTGGAATACACCGACTGCATCTACCCACCACCAAAATGAAGTGATGACATTAATCTGCATTTGTCAGTAAAACTCCAATTTTAAAGTTCTGGGAAATATGGCATAACCAATTCGTTTCCTTTACTCCCAGGTCCACGCGGACCAGAATTGATAATATCTGTTAGGATCCCATCTATGCGTTAAATACATCTGTTTGAAAATTATTATTGCTTAAAAAACTGATTTCGGCATTAAATATAAAAAAAAAAAGAAGTTGACATGTCGTAAATCCAACCAACCAACCAACCAACCAACCAAAATAGGACTAGAAAAATTGACTTCATAAGGAAAATTCGTGTACAGAAAAGTCGAAATAAATTCATTACAAAAAGCTGTGAATAGTCGGGCAGAAAAAATATAGCTTATAATATGAGTACCTAATTATATTATATCATATTATATTATATCATAAGTACCTCATAATCATATTATCATATTTACCAACCCCTCCGCTCGGGCAGGATACGACACAAGGTCAATTTTTAAGCGGAGTTTAACAGGTTTGAATTTAGAGTATTCCTTCTCCTAAACTAGTTGCCTCACCAAGGCTGTAGAACCCAGTCTGTTCTACTATTTACCCATAGCTGGAGGGAGAATAATTGGATTCATATCTTTCCCAAGGGTATTAGTGCTATGCAATCAGTTTCGTGCAGGATTTGAACTCATATCGCCGTGTCCATTTCCCACGACGATAACCATTACACCACGGGCACCTCCAATAATCATAATTTTCAAACGATGAACTGCACTGTCGGTGGGGCTTAGATTATATGCTGGCTGTATCCCCGGTAGAGAGGTAAGACATCCCTCCAAAAATGGGGTGTCTCAGGTATGACGCTGAATTGAATGTGATGGTGTAGCTCCAGTTTTAGAGATCTTGATAAATACAAAGTACCCCTTCATTACCATTACTCCCATGTCCACTTTGAGTCCGAGGTGATAGTACCTGTTAGGGTTCCATAAATGGATCAAATAGATCTGTCTGAAAATTATTTGCATTCGATGAGACAATGTGCAAGTAAAAAAAAAATATTCACAAAAAGTGTTAATATAAACGGACAATGAACGCGATTCTTTAACCTCTCGGCATAAAACATCCCTAGACGATACGATTAAAATCAATCGATCAAGAAATCACACGATAAAAAACTAAATTCTGCTCTTAAATATAGATAAATCCCTGTTAACAATTTTATTGATCAAACGCAAATTGGCAATGCCTGAGAACTTAAAACACAAAATCAAAAGTTGCAAAAACTCTCTTTTTAATGACCTCCAGTTTTAACATTACGAACCCCAAGAGTTTTGTTAAAATAGACAATTAGGTATTCTGTAGAAATGAGACTAAATATCTCAATAGATGTCTTTATATTTTTTAAGACATAGAAAACGTAGGAAAAAACTGGTCAAGATTTTACACAACTGTATGAATGAATGGTAGGGTAGGCGTGGGTTAAGGGCCTAATAACCCTTCTTTTTTTTGCCTGGGTGATCCAGATAACTGTCATCCCATCCCTGTTATTGATGTGTAACAAACCAAACAAGGATGAAGATGATAAATGAGTGTGTGTGTGTGTGTGTGTGTGTGTGTGTGTGTGTGTGTGTGTGTGTGTGTGTGTGTGTGTGTGTGTGTGATATAAAAAAGCAATGTCCATTTTACCTAATTGGCAACTATTCTTTAATGATATGTAGTTGACTCATCCTTAAGACGGCGTTCTATGTGTGTCAGTGGCACAATGGCTCTGGTTCCATAAAGGTAGTGTCCATGGGCTGAGGAAACACGCAGCTTTCTTCTAAGGCTTTACCAAGCAAAAGAGATGTACCTTCGTGTCTTTTTCATGTTGCTATGACAACAGCTTAGGTAGCCTCCTCGCGACAAGGAAAGTTCATCGAAAGCAAAAGTAGATAATCCAATTGTCTTTTGGTCCTTTATTTGAAGTAAATGACATGATATCCCAGATTTCGAAATATCAGGCTTACGGTGTATAATAAAATAATACACGAACTTAGATATGGAGTTTACGTGTTCATTATCTTTCTGCAATTTGATCAACTGTTTTTATCCGTTTTTGTTTAGTTCTGATAAATGAATACAAATTTCAAAATATCATCGCCTTGAACAATATATGATTCTTGGTGCTACATGATCCCTATCAAAAATCTTTTGTCATTAATGTTCATCCTTGTTCGTTCGTTAAAACATTTTATTACAATTTCTCTTGGAATTTCCAAACACCAAATAAAAAGAAGAGAACATACAATTTTGGAGCCGAAAAGGAGGCCATGTTGATTTATAGAAGAATTTTATCGTTTCCTTCCTCCCTGCACTAAAAAAATGTCTTCTTTGTGCATTTGAGTTTTTTACGACTGGAAAAATTTCCATACAACACGAAATAATGACACGGAAACATGCAGCTTCCATTCAATTTATCTTGAAAAGCTTTGAAAAAAGAACTTTCCAGTTAAAAACAATTTTAACCATTTGTTAAAATTAACGATGACTAATTGCTTTACACTTCATTTCGTCTTAATTTCTGTTCCTTTTTATCGCATCCACCCAGACAATCAATCTATGACCATTAGCAAATATGTAGTTATATTGCTTTTTTTTTTCTTTAATGGGGATTGAAAATTATTATTATTTTCGTTCGTATTTCTTTCATTTCAATTCTTCTTTCATTTATTTTTTCTTTCTTTTTATTGCAACGTCTTACACTGTCAGTCTACGGCCAGTAATAAATATGTAATAATATTATCTTGAATCTTTTTAAGATGAAGCATTACCACAGACAGACAGACAGACAGACACACTCACGCACATACATACACGCACATACACACTCATACGCACATGCGTACACATACACACTGTTTTTAATCAAGATATCGCTATCTCCTCATTAAACAACAAGCCTCTGAAATTAATTGACCTGTTCATATACCTCGGTAGAAATATCTCATCTACTGAAAGTGATGTCAACATATGTACAGGTAAAGCATGGTCTGCTATAAAAAGAATGCAGGCACACAACTCATCGTCACATGAGCTATCAATTCCACACGTCTGATTTAAGTGGATTGACAAGTAGAGTGGGATTTTATCCCTGCATTACTTTTACAATTTTTTACATCTTTTAAATCTATTTTTATTACTAAAAATTTATTATGATATCACTTTGCCTTTTTGTGTAAAGATGTTACGAATTAAAGGCGCTTTAAGTGTTAATTTTAACCAATATATATGTATATATATATAAAGAGGCTCTGGTATTACATAACTCGCAAGAGTTGATATGCCTTAAAACACAACAAAACCACAACCAAAGTACGAGGATCATTAAATAAGTTTCCAGACTTTTTTCGTGTGGACACTTTTATTGATAGTACACGCATGAAACTCTAGTCCCCTTCGAAGTAATCTCCTCCGGCTGCAATGCACTTGCTGTACCGTTCCAGCAACTTCTGGAAAGCCCCATGGAAGTCCTCTTGTGTCAATAACCTTCGTCACAGCCTCTTTCATCTCCTCAATTGTTTCATAACGACAGCCTCTGAGCTTAGGGAATAAGCAAAAGTCACAGGGAGCAAGGTCTGGACTATAGGGAGGCTGAGGAACTGTCTTGATACCCATCTTGGTCAAATAGTCAATGACAAGGATGGAGTTGTGGACTGGTGCATTGTCCTTGTGGAAATGCCACTGACCCGACTTTAAGAGTGCTAGCCTCTTCCGACAAAATCTCTTCCTGAACTCCCATAAAACCTCAACATAGTAACCCTAACCCTAACCCTTTGGCCTATCAACTCTGGTGTTCTGACTTCCTTACTCCTCCCACACCTCTCATCATCTCTTACAGACCCCCTGCCTTCCTTGAATCTCTTATGCCACTCAAAAACTGATGCTCTATTCATGCAAGATGCTTCAAAAGCAGTCTGAAGCATTCCACGCGTTTCTGTGGCATTTTTTCCAAGTTTAAAACAGAATTTTCTTGCATATCGATCTTCTAAAGTGTCCTCACGTCCAGATTGCATTTTTTAAATTTACCAGCGGTGACAATCAGGCTTTAGTAGGGTGTATTCCAATTGCTGCAGTAGCTGTTCATTTGAACCTGAAATCATAAAAATTGATCTCATAAGATGTATAGCAATAACATACTCTATTTCCAAGAGTCTACGACAATTTTAAATGCCTGTACAAAAAAGTCTGGAAACTTATTGAATGCACCACATATATTATATCTTTATGTAATTTACAAAGCGCTTTGCTTTGATGTGGCACAAGGCCGAATGAATGGGGCGCCCAATGAGACTCGAACTCACACGTGTAGGTCTGCTAGTCTAGCTTGCTATAAAGATAGCAATATTAAAAGTTAAAGGTCCAATATTGTAATATTATTGATCACAACGTTTGAAGAATTAGAAAAAAATCTTTTCTGTATATTAAGTCACGTGTAGGTGATGTCATTTATGTTTCAAGTATTAGATGTTTTTTTACAATGTTTGCTTCCTAAACTGTCAATCGTTTTGTCGGTAGTTTTGTTAAAATTAGAATCTATGAATTACATCCACATGAGTTTGATGAGATCACCCATGGTTGTTTCCTACAGGATCAACCACCTATGCTTATATCCACCCTAATTGACCATTTGCCCAGTCGGCTGGGGCTGTAGAATACACCGACTGTAAGACCCCCCACCCAATGAGTGTCCTGGATATGACACTAAACAGTCTGATGGGGAAGTTCCAACAATGCTGGAGCTTTGGGGAATGCGGAGTACCCCTTTTTTGCCATCGCTCCCAGGTCCACTCTGGCCCGGACTGGTAGCACCTGATAAGGGTCCTATCTATGGGTTAAATAGAACTAAACTGTGCTTCTTTCACTATACTGATTTTTGCATTTAAACTGTGTATTTATGCTCAACTGAATTGTTTAAAATAGAATAGTTTTGACATTTAAACTGCGTGCTAATGCTAAATTGAATTGCCCGAAAGAACTGTTTTGACGTTTAAACTGTGTATTTGTGCTGAACTGAATTATCTGAAATAAGACTGTTTGACATTTCACTCTGTGTATTGCCCAGTCGGCTGGGGCTGTAGAATACACTGACTGCAGTGAGTATCCTAGATATGACACTAAACAGTCTGATGGTGAGGTCCCAGTAATGCTGGGGTCTTGGGGAATACGGAGCACCCCTTTATTGCCATTGCTCTCAGGTCCACTCTGGCCCGGAGAGGTAGCACCTGATAGGGCCCTATCTATGGATTAAATAGAACTAACAGCATACTTATGCTAAACTGAATTATTTGATTAGACAAAATAGCTTAAAATAGAAATGTTTTTGACAATTAAACCATACTTACATTTAAACTGTGTGTTTGTGCTAAACTGAATTGTTCTAAATAGAACTGTTTTTTACTGTTAAACTGTACTTACACTAAACTGAATGTTTGTAGAACTGTTTTGACAAAAATAAATAAAAATGGATTTGGTGTTAAATAACCTACAAAGGTTGATATGCCATAAAACCCAGCCAACCAAACAACAATTAATTGACCATAGTTGTATAATATTTTTGTAAAGCTTCTAGTCAAGATATTACATCGTTCGTTTTTCGTTATAATGAGTAGAACTTTAAGAATATGCAATTTTTTTACAATTTGTTTCACAAAGAATTTTGATATTTTTCAAATAATTATTTAACGGATATTAATGTAGAATTTGCGATTCCATGATTATATATATATATATGTGTGTGTGTGTGTGTGTGTTTACATGCATACGTATATATATATATATATATATATATATATATATGTGTGTGTGTGTGTGTGTGTGTGTGTGGGAACACAACTTGTAATTGTAATTTGTTTCCAGAAAGTGTCCTCCGTATTGAACAGTTTCCCTTTCTTTTCATTTTAATTACTATGATTTATTTTATCCCATAATAATTATCGAACACAATTAACTATCGAAACATGATGATGTCATAATTACTGATTTCCCATCCGTCTGCGCTCTTTAATAGCGAAAGATGTAAAAGAATTCAATTTCATAATCGTTAGATTTAATCCCCAAAATACAGTTATCAAAATAACGAAAAGTTTACAAATATTTTACGACTGAATGGCACGACAACAGAAGAGGACTTGTTAGAGACATCATCATGATTATCATCCTCACTAATCCAAGTCTGTAATTACCAGAATCTTTCAACAGAACGAATCTTTCAATAGAACGAATTTTGCAAGAATCGTTTCTCTACGTAGAATAGAAATAAAGGTTATAAAAGAGATTACAAATGTAGCATATTGAAAATCCAACATTAATCAGGCTGAAATCATTTGAATAAAACATTTTTAAATATTGTTGAAATTTTCTTTATTGTCTGTTGCAATACTTATTGTTGAATCTATGAATTACATCCACATTAATATGCTATACACAAAAGATTTCTCAAAAATAATCTTTTAAAAATACGATGCTGCATTTGATCTACATTTTTAATTGGAAAGTGTTTGTTTGTCTGTTCTCTATAGACAACCAAACGACTTGCTGGAGAGCTGGTAAATTCCATATGCAGATCTATTTGATCTGGGGAAAAAGAGGAAACCTCATTGTGAGGGGTCTCTAAAATTATAAAATATTTAACTGGTGCCAGACGTAATTAATCGTACAAGATATAAATGTATAAACTTCAAAATAAAATATATAACGAGTTATTCGTGATTTCTTCTAAGTTTTGTGATGAGAAATTAAATTATCATTGTTCGTAACTTGTGTAGCCCTGTTGGTGGGGTTTAGAATACACTTGTTACCAACTGGTCTTTGCTACTCCCCGCTGGTACCGTGTTGTTTGGCACACTTCTACGTCGGTGTTCTTCATGACCATCTACTCCTTTGACAACGTTGTGTTTTGATCTCAGAAGATGAACTGGTCCCTTGATGAAGTCAGTGAAGTGATGAACGGATCCACGGTCAGTTGTAACTTCAAAATAATTCTCCAACACAACAAAACAAAGTCAACACCAGTTAGAAATGTAGGAACTCTTTTTGTCTGTTGTATAGAACAGTTTTGACTCTTCACAAAACTATCCGAGTCGAGTCACATTGAGATATGAATACAGCAAGTTTTCTATATTCGGAGCCTGGCACAAGGTCTCAGGTTCAGGAGGTCTCGTCGGGTGACATGGATTCCTACAGTGGTGGTGATTCGACTCTCTTAATCGATTGACTAAGAAATCTGTAAGAGTATTAAATAATCACATAGTAAACCAAGTCTTCAGCATTCGGAGGCTGTCCCAAGGTCACAACCTCAGGAAGTTACAAAAAGCAATATGGATTCCATCAGCTGCGGCAGTATACTGCTGATATATCAAAATTCACAGCTTATAGTGAATCCAGTGTTCAACTTGCGTAGTGACTGACTGGGATGTGTCGGCTCAGCTATCTCTTCGTCCTTAATGTTGATTTTTCAATATTCTAATTTTCTTTAAAACAACTTTTTCAAATTCTGGGAATTGTTGAACTCTTATATAATAGTTAGAAGACTAAACATCAACCGAATTTGATCTGCATATCTCATCCATACCTGGTACCTGCAGGGTATTAGAACTATCTTATTCCTACTACTCTCTCTATAATCAAGCAAACTCTTATCCCTGGGCGGACTCGACTGTATTTCGAGGCATATATAATTTTCAAAATGAATTGCAGATCAGTCATCCAGACATTCAAAAACAAGCAATTTTGTTCCTCTCTCGAACAACTTCAGAAATAAGCCAGACGGCCTCGTATGCTTGCAAAATCATTTTTATCTTTTTTAGTTTCCAAGTATTTCCTTTGTTCAGAAAATATAAAACAATTAAGATTCTCATCAGATTGCTAACCCTGGACATATTCTAATGAAAACAAATCTGTTCCTTTCAGAGAATTTCATAAACAGTCCTGATGGCCTTTCTTTGCTCAACCCAGGCTGTTTATCTAAATCCTTCAATCTTTTAGGTTTTTTTAATATTTTCTTTCCCCAAGTACAATCAAGCAATTAAGATTTTCTTAAGGACCCAGGTTTGTGGTGGTGACTTTTCCCTTATTCTACTTGCTTTCTGTTGATTAATCCCTTCCAAGATCTAGTGTCACCTGCTGAGTGTATCTCCTAGAGAGGGGTAGGACCCCGACAAAAAGAGGCTCCACTGCTAAAGATCTGAACAGTATGAATAAACCTTCTGTTGAGTATACAAATTATCTCCCCTGATACTCTCGAGAAGAGAAGGCATTATGGGATGACAGGAAGTAAACAAACGGCCATATTGGTTTTATGTGCGAGTGTAAGAAGAGGGTTGTAAAAAAGGCGGCTCCGTATGCAGAGTGTTAAAGTCTGAGTTATTTGTGCTTAACAATGGTAGCAGAGCTAAAAGACACTATGGCTTCTAAGTATTTTCCTCCGCCCGCATTGCTTAAAGATAAATACAGTACATGGCGGAAGGAAATGTTAATATGGGAACTAGCAACTTCACTGGATAAAAAGAAAGAGAGCCCTCATGGTGTTTGTGTCATTGGAAGGAACAGCAAGAGAGACTGTTTTGGAATTAGACATTGCGGTTCTTAATTCTGAGGATGGAATGAAAAAGTTATATAAAAAACTGGATACACTTTTTCTGGAAGATATAAACCAGTCTGCCTTTCGAGCATACGAAACATTTGAAAATTATCAGAGACTGCCTGGGACGTCATTAGAAGATTTTTTGATTGAATTTGGCCGACTTGTCGCCAAATTAAAAGACTTTAACATTCTTTTACCAGAACCTGTACTCGCATTCAGAGCACTAAAGAGTGCCAATATCACCCCGGATAACAAAAAATTGGTCAAAGCTACAGTCAGCGAATTAACGCTATCTTCCATGTCGAAACAGTTACGGAAGATTATGCATGGACATTCTTCTAGCGATTCATCACCCAATACTTCACCTGTCGTGAAAAAACCGAAATGGATATTGTTAACGATACAGAAGATAACCAAATGGACCCTACTGCTGTATATTATGGCCGCTCCTCATATCGACGTGATTCGCGTTTAAATAATTCGCGAGAAAAGATAAACCGCGCTGGAAGACGACAGGGATAAAACACGCTCCACGAACAAAAAGTTAAATCCGCGAGACCGAACAGGTAACATTACAGTATGTTTTAATTGTGGCTGCAGGTTTCACTGGTCTTATGATTTTTCTTATGGTCATAGTAGCAGGGAAAAAAAAGGTGTCGAAATAGAGGAAGATTTATCCGTGTCGCACGTGGTCTTAATGAGTCAGCAAAAACGTAAGAATGGCGGAGACATTTTTTTGGGTGAGACACTTGGCTCTGCGGTTCTAGATAGTGGTGCATCCAGCACCGTTTGTGGAACAAAATGGTATAAATGTTTTCTTGAAACATTAACGGATGCACAAAAGAAAAAAATAGTAAAAATAAAAGGAGTGAGAACCTTTAAATTCGGCGATGGGAATAAACTGAACTCACTCTACAAGGTTATTCTACCATGTGTTATCGCTGATATTGAAGTCTGTATTATCATAAATGTGGTGAACTCAGACATTCCACTCCTCCTGAGTAAAGACGCCATGAAAAAGGCTCGAACTTGCCTCAATTTTGAAGATGACACTGTTACGATGTTAAAAAAGAAAATTCCATTAAGCTGCACATCGTCTGGACATTACTAAATTCCTATTACCAAACCTTTACTAGACAAACGTAAGTTCAAACATATACCTTTTATCATAGAAATCTCTTCTAAAAATACGGCCAAAAAAAATTTTAATTGCAACAAAGTTACATAGACAATTTAGTCATCCTAGTTGTAAGAAATTGTGTGACTTAGTTAAAAATGCAGGAGTGACAGATCCTGAATTTATAAAAATTTTGCAGACACTCCCAAAATCATGTGAACTATGTATTCGTTACAAAAAGACTGAACCCAAACCTATCGCTGGAAATTTTAATATGGCGTCGGAAACCAGTGGTTCAAATTCTGGGATTTCTAAAATGTCTTTGTATAAGCCAGCACCCAAGGAAAGAATCAAGGCCAAGTGTATAAACAGAAAGCCATTGTTGCAGAGTCAGCTTGTTGATCTCAATAATCCTACATCAGCAAAAATCTGCAAGAATGGGATGAAATCATTACCTACTCTAGAATGCAACTTTTTATCTCCTGATGTTCATAGAAGAGAAACAATTTGTACTCCAGGAAAAGGATCTATTTCTTGTGGACAATATGATGCTGAAGTTGATGACAAAATGAGTGAAACTATGAATGAGAAAGAGAATTGGAATAAAGAGGATTCGGTTGCAAAAGTTATTTGCCATGCACAACGTTCTGAAAAGAAGAAATTGCTTGGAAAAATTCCAGATTCAACTTGCAAGAAAAATCCTCATGTTATTGTTTCGGCTACAGAAATAAAGTCCAATTCTTCTTTCTTCAACAAAGATGCAAATACAACTTTACTAAACGATATGAATGGCACACGGCCTCATTTTGATTCCAATGACAGTGAAGAAGATTTAAATAGTAAAAAAAAGAAAAAGAGAGAGAGATGCTTGAAGGAAAAGAAATTGCAGAGATCTCTTGGGTACCAACTAACACACAAATTGCCCACCCTTGACAAAGAAAGGAGAGTCCTCTGCCTAATGTCGTTACACTTTCTTATTTTCTTTTACAGAACTTATGCCCTACAGAAATGAAAAGAAAAAGGGGGAAGAACTGTTAAGTATGCAAATTATCTCCCCTGATACTCTCGAGAAGAGAAGGCATTATGGGATGACAGGAAGTAAACAAACAGCCTTATTGGTTTTATGTGCGAGTGTAAGAAGAGGGATGTAAAAAAGGCGGCTCCGTATGCAGAGTGTTAAAGTATGAGTTCTTTGTGTTTAACACCTTCATTGCCATTTCTCAAAGATCTACTCAGACACAGACTTGTTGTACGTGTTACTCATTCCAGCGAGTATTCATATTGGTCGAGGTACCAATGAAACTCTTATTTTGATATGATGTGAAGCTTCACCGTCATTTTTTTAAATATCATTCACGCCTTCAAACTTTATCGTTGATTGATTCATTTGAAAGATGACATACGAAAAAAATTGATTAATGCAAATAGAAATATTATTGTAATTCAATGATTATAGACTTTTTGAATTTGTTAAATTTTGTTAAGAAAGTTACTCTTAGAGATTAATAATTATAAACACAATCACTCAAAAAATACAGTTGACTTTGCAGGGTTCATGTGGTGCATTTGATTTAATCTTTAATTGCTGTTGATTATTTTAACTCCACCTGCAAAATCATAACATTATCATTTCCTTACGCCAACATATTTTTCAGGCATATCAATTATATATATATATATTTCCAACTTCTCCAATATTATAAAAAGGAATTCAGTTGAATCAGTATTTTTTTTAATTTATGTTTACTGCAGGTAAAATATTTCCAAAGACAAATTGGTCCAATTTCTTTTTCGGCAAATCAGAAACAGGTGAATGTTCGACATACATCCTGACTAAAATATTCAACCCCAATTCTCTCAATATTCTGTCAGGAAATGTCAGATTATTTACACAGTGAGACGTGATTACTACTAACTGTATTATGTGTATCAGCGATACAGATTTTCAAAAGTAAATGTCTGCTTATGTAGAAATTCATTGAGCTGTATCATTATCATCATCATGTCGTGCCGCTAGCACGGATATCCCTGACCCTCTCTCGCCACTTCTCCCTATCATTCATCGCCTCTGGCAGGTCTTCAGGGCTACATCCCGTATCCTCATATAGCTGCTGTATGTATGTTCGAGCTGGTCTTCCTGCTTTTGCTCGGCCATATGCGGGGGTCCATAGGAATACATCACTTATGAGCTCGTCCAATCTTCTCCAGCAGTGTCCTGGTTCGTCCAACTTGGATAGTTTTCGTGATGGGAGGCAGGTGGCCGTATAGTTGGTGCCTTGTCGGGTGTTGCCACCAGGACTTGTCCAATGTTGCTCGCAGCATTCTTGTGTAATTGCCGTCTAGCTTCTTCTCCAGCCGTTTAGTTAGCGTCCAAGTAGTGCATCCATATAGCAGTATCGATATGACCGCTGCCTGGAAGAAACTGCGTTTCATTTTATCGGTCAGGTCTGATTTCCATATGATCGAAAGCCTATCAATGGCTGTCCATGCCTTCATAACCCGTGTGTCGATGTCCTTTTCGGTTGATGAGACGCAGCTTCCTAGGTAGGTGAATTTGTCTACTAGTTTAAGAGGGGTTCCGTCTAGTGTGGAGATGTGGCCTGTTTGATTATAGCACATATATTCCGTTTTGTGCGCATTGACATGGTGGCCAATGCCTGCGGCGGCTCGTTCCAAACTATGCAGTAGTGCTTCGGCTTGGTTGGGTGTATTTGCCAGTATCGCTATGTCATCGGCGTAGTCGGCGTCGGTAATTGTTTTTGCAGGGTACCTTCTGCTTCTTTTCATTGTCAGCTCGAAGCCGTTTTCTCTTACATTATCAATCGAAGTTCTAAGCACGTAGTCTAGACAGATGATAAAGAAGTATGGAGCTAGCGTGTCCCCTTGTAGTACTCCTGCTACAATGTCGAAGTATTCTGTGTCTCCATCCTGTAATTGCCGTCTGTAATTGTACTTTCACTTTCAATTTGCTGTAATTGTACTTTCACTTTGGTGTTTCTGTGGAGAATCGTTATTGCTGCAACGGTTTCTTTTGGTAGGCCGTATCCTAGTAGGATTTGTTCCATCTTCCCTCTGTGAATGAAATCGAAGGCCTTGGTGAAATAGTAATGTCACCTGTACGTTTTTTGCCCGTACGCCTTCAAGGATTCTACGGATGGTCAATATTTGTGAGGTTGTGGATCTATTTCTTCGGAAGCCATTTTGGTTTTTCCTAAGGATGTTGTCGATTTTGGGTTCTATGCAGTTTCGTAGTAGGGTATTGTAAATTTTAGCTGCTATGGATATAAGTGTTATTATAGACTGCGTTGCAGTGTCGGAGCAGTATGTCGTCGAATTGTCTGGTCTTCCATACTTCTGGGGAATCTCGTCCAGCTCTGCAGCTTTCCTATTTTTAATTTTTTTTAAGAAGCGTGTCGAGTCGAGTTCTTCTTTGATGAACGGACCTAGTGTGATGTCCAATTGCTTACTGATAATTCTGGTGATCGGTTCGTGCGTAACTTTCGGTGGGTTTCCTAGTTGATTTTCGAAATGCTGTTTCCACAGTTTTATTCTTTCTTGTTGGTTTGCTGCTTTCAATTTTGCTTTGGCTGTACTCTTCCTTCAACTCACTTCGTTTATTGTTTGCCAGGCTATCCTAGATTGCCTATCTTCCACCGAGTCTCTAATCTTATCTATCTGATTTTGTATGTATTCCGTCTGTTCTTTTAGATATATGCCTGCTAATTGATATTGTGCCTTTTTTAGTTTTCGGGCATTTGTGGTTGTTGGGTTCTTCCGATAGCTTTTGGGGGCAGTTTTCACCAGTGCACGTTTTTCTCTAACCGCTAACGTTTCCTATGGGACTCTATATTTAGTTCTAGTTTTTGTTGGAATATACCTCGGTGCCGCCTCGAGGTGTGCGTCAACGAAATTCTCATATTCGTCATTTGGGGTAACTTTTTCTGTCTTCTCTTGTAGTGTCTCGAATCTGTTTCTTAATTCTAATACATATTTATCTCTAATATCTCTTGTTAAGAAGGGCCTAGTCATGGTGTTTAGTGGTCGCTGTTCGTGAGGCGATTTTTTTTTTTCGTAGGCTTAGTCGTATTTTTGCCGTGACTATTCGATGATCGGAGGACACACCCTCGAAAGTGGAGTATGCCTCGCAATTCATCGCGCAATTTTTCCATTTCTTGTTTATAAAGACGTAGTATATCTGTGCTTAACTATTGTTCGCGTATGTGTAGGTCCATAATTTCCCTCCCTTTTTTGATAGTTTGTATTGAGGTATGTTAATCTATTTTCTATCATGAAATCTGATAAACGTTGTCCATTCCTATTTGACATGTTGCGTAGGCTGTATTTGTTGTTTCTGTTTTACGCAATGGTTAAGCAATGTGCCCCATGTTTCTTAGGAATACATAGTAATATATATACGTGTGTGTGTGTGTGTGTGTGTGTGTGTGTGTGTGTGTGTGTGTGTGTGTGTGCTGCAAAATAAATTTATTTCTCAACAATTACAGTATACATCTTTACAGTACATTAAAATCTTAAATTAAATGATGCTAATTTTTTCTAAGATTATCGATGACTGTATATATATATTAATTATATTATCATACATATATCAATTTAACTATATTTTCTTTTTATCATTGACGTTGTTTTTAAGTTACTTTATTTAAGCTATAGACAGAAGCACCTCGAATTCTGATGTTTATTTCTACTTTTTTGTCCTTTTGTTTGTTTGTTTTTTGTTTTGTTTTTTATATTAACATTTTTAATAGGAATAGTAACCATCAGAGTCGATACGGACAACACGATAAACGAAAGAATGACAACAAATAGGAAACAAAAATGGGAAGGAAAACAACTCTATGGCCGCTTTAAGCGTCTAATAAACAACATCTCACACCAGAAAACCTGAACCTGGCTAAGAAAAGGAAACCTTAAGAGAGAAACGGAACCCCTCCTAATAGCAACACTGTTCAATGCCATAAGAACAAATCATATCAAAGCAAAAATAAATAAGACGCAACAAAACAATAAATGTAGGCTATGCGGTGACAGAGACGAAACGATCAATCACATAATAAGCGAATGCAGCAAATTAGCACAGAAGGAGTACAAGGCGAGACACGACTGGGTCGGCAAAGTGATCCACTGGGAAATGTGCAGGAAATTTCAATTCGGTCATACAAACAAATGGTATATGCACAACCCGGCGCCTGTCCTAGAAAATCACTCGCATAAACTCCTATGGGACTTTAACATACAAACGGATCACCTAATCCCGGCCAGAAGACCAGACCTCATAATAATCAACGAAAGAAAGAGAATCTGCAAAATTGTTGACTTTGCTGTCCCGGCGGACCATAGAATAAATTTGAAAGAAAGTGAAAAGAAGGATAAGTACCTCTACCTTGCTAGAGAATTTAAAAAGCTGTGGAAAATGAAAGTAACGATTGTGCCAATTGCAATTGGTGCGTTAGGCACAATAACTAAAGGATTATTAAAGGGCCTGGAGGACTTGGAAGTTGGCGGACGGGTAGAGACTATCCAAACGACAGCATTGCTGAGGACGGCCAGAATCCTGAGACGAGTCCTGGAGACTTGAGGAGACTTGCTGTCACTCAAACTCCAGTGAAAAACCATCAGCTAATACTGATGTGAAAAACTCTAAAGGAGTAAATAATAATAATAATAATAATAATAATAATAAAGCGAGGATAGATAGAACCAAACATACCAAAGCGAGGATAGATAAGACGCAACAAAACAGTAAATGTAGGCTATGCGGTGACAGAGCAGAAACGATCAATCACATAATAATTGAATGCAGCAAATTAGCACAGGAGGAGTACAAGGCGAGACACGACTGGGTCGGCAAGGTGGTCCACTGGGAAATGTGCAAGAAATTTCCATTCGACCATACAAACAAATGGTATATGCACAACCCAGCACCTGTCCTAGAAAATGACACACATAAACTCCTTTGGGACTTTAACATACAAACGGATCACCTAATCCCGGCCAGAAGACCAGACCTCATAATAATCATCAAAAAAAAAAGAAAATTTGTAAAATTGTCTACTTTGCTGTCCCGGCGGACCACAGAATATATCTGAAGGAAAGTGAAAAGAAGAATAAGTACCTCGACCTTGCTAGAGAATTGAAAAGGCTGTGGAAAATGAAAGTAACGATTGTGCCAATTGCGATAGGTGCGTTAGGCACAATAACTAAAGGATTATTAAAAGGCCTGGAAGACTTGGAAATTGGCGGATGGGTAGAGACTATACAAACGACAGAATTGCTAAGAACGGCCAGAATCCTGAGACGAGTCCTGGAGACTTGAGGAGACTTGCTGTCACTCAAACTCCAGTGTAAAACCATCAGCGTTAGCTGATGTGAAAAACTCTAAAGGGGTATTATAATAATAATAATAATGAAGAAGAAGAAGAAGAAGAAGAAGAAGAAGAAGAAGAAGAAGAAGAAGAAGAAGAAGAAGAAGAAGAAGAAGAAGAAGAAGAAGAAGAAGAAGAAGAAGAAGTTTTAATTTCTAATTTGTTGATTAGGAAAAAATATTTGTATATATTTTTCTGTATATTTTTGATAAGTGACTGAAGTAAAATCAGTCTCTAATGTAAAAAAAGAATTACGATTAAGAATAAAAAAAATATTTTTAAATTCCTGGAAGACATGTTGGCGAACTTTTATACCAACGAAAATCGCCCTTATAAAATCTATTAAGAAACTAGAAAGACGTATAATTAAACTTTCCGTCGTTTATCTTTTGAATTAATGGGGTTCGTATTCAAATCCAAAATCGACTGGCATAAAAAGTGGCTTAAGTTTGATAACAGTAAGAAATCAGTAAAAAAAATATTAGCAGCAGATAAAAGGATGTAAGATTAGACTTCATGAATTCGTATTAAAATCAAAAATTAATTATTAAAATGAAAAGGGAACATTTTTTATTTTGTATTTTTTTACTATAAGTTATAACATAGAAATTCTAAAGGTATATAGATTTATATATATATATATATATATAAAGTAAAGTAATGTTGGCGACCGTAATCGAGGGCGACCAGAAGGCTCCCTTTTCAATAGCTACTATACCGAGGTGTAATGGAAGGCGCTATTTCTTACCCTGGATTGCTCCACTTTACCTTTGATACGTACATTATAATACTGCGTGTTAAGCAAGGAGGTATCAAGTACCATTTTTAAAACTTTGGTATGTCTCGACTTGGAATTGAACCTCGGTCTCCCGGTGAACACTCTATTCATTAGACCATAGGGCAATAAGTAAATTAAATGTTAATTGTTAAAGTAAAGAATGTTTTTATTATAGTTAAGAATAAAATCAATCCACAAAGCTTGAATAAAATAAAAAAGGATTGCTGAATTTATACTCATTCTTAAACTTATCAATCCTAATTTGCGATATTCACTTAAAAGCATAAAAAAAAATCCAATGCACACCACTCCGAATATATATATATATATATATATATATATATATATTCGTATGTCAACAGAAGCCATGGGAAGCTGCATGATAGATGTGAAGTAAGCTCACCGATGAGCTATACCAGATTCTAGGTGGAAGAACCTCTTAGGTCAACGGACTGAATCAAATAATTTAGGAAACTACTGCTGCTCATCTATAAAAGTAGCGTCTATTGATAAAAAAAAAGTCGACGAAATTTTGTCATAACTCTAATTCAAACCGTATGTCCAAACCGCATTGCCCTTCACGTGGGTAAACAAGGAGTTTAAAGGGAGGTGCCCGTGGTGTAATGGTTATCGTCGTAGGAAATGGACACGGTGACACGAGTTCAAATCCTGGACGAGACTGATTGCATTTCACATAGCACTAATACCCTTGGGAAAAGTATGAATACAATTATTCTCCCTCCAGCTATGGGTAAATAGTAGGGCAGACTGGGTTCTTCAGCCTTGGTTAGGCAACTAGTCTAGGAGAAGGAAAACTCTGAATTCAAACCTGTTAAACTCCGCTTAAAAATTGACCGTGTGTCATATCCTGTCCGAGCGGAGGGGTTGGGTAAATATGATAAACCTAAAGTTTTTATCAGCACTATGATTTACAACTTATTGCTATTATCTATGATTTTTTTACCCTATTCATATTGCAATTTTTTATCTATCCTTTTTTCATTAATGGTTCCAATATCGTATTTATCTCTATACTTGGTCTACTCAGCAAGTAACTGCAGCCCAATACATGCGTTTCTTCTTTAGACAACTATTTTGCCAATGTTCTTCCCTATCTATTAGTTTGACTTCATCCCATAAGGGCTGATCGTTTCCTTTTTTCTTTCTATATATAATTAGCTATACCTGACTTTTTGATTTCACTTCGTGTTACTGTTTTTAAATGTTCCTCTAACATTAATGTTTGAAGGCGGCATGTCTCACCTTTGTACACTTTGTATACGTAGCTGCATGGGATAGAATATACGTAGTTCTTAATTATGTTTGATTCCTTTAGGAGCTTCATTCGGAAGAAATAATTTCGAAGATTCGAGCAACTCCAGAATATTGTCCTGATATCATATGGATAACATATCTTTTAAATTTTTCACCAAGGCCTTTGACATCGAGGATAGACAGACTGTGTAGAGTTTTCTGGTGCTGTTCTCTGTCGTTCAATCCAAACTTCTTGGTGCCGATGGTTTGTTGCAGTGATGGAGGTTGTGTCTTAAGCTCTTCATTTCTTCTAGAAAAAAATCCTCTATTTGTGAGGATTAAATAAAGGGTTAGAAGTTTCGTGTAGACTCCCGATTCTAACAAGTAATACGGACGCATTGAGCGAAATCTTGAGAATATAGCACTAAAGATGAAGACAATATTCCGAATACTCTAAATGATAAAAATTATCAAGCTTTATCTAAAGAAATTTAGACAGAGGAAATTTAGAATATAAAAAGATAAATGTAAATGCGAAACGTTGGCAGGAAAAAGTGTTCGGCCTCACTACAACAGAACAGATATACAACCAGAAAAATATCAGATTATTAGCACAAAGTCTCTTACTTTAAGTATCGTGTAATGTGCACAACCATCACACGGACAATTGAAGTAAGTTTCCAATTAATCGTTATTATATAGTGGTCTAAAGTCATGTGTTAAAATGAAAGTACACGTGACTCTTATTGGTGGAGAAAAACATGTACACAAATATAGAAAATATACATATATTCATAACTTTAAAATGGCGTTTGTATTTTAAGATTCGCTGCAATTGTTACTTTTATCCATGATCGACGCCCACCTCATCACAAAATTGTTACTCTTATCCGTGATCGAGGCCCTCCTCATCACAAAATTGTTACTCTTATTCGTGATCGAGGCACTCCTCATCACAAAATTGTTACTCTTATTCGTGATCGACGCCCTCCTCATCACAAAATTATGACTCTTATCCGTGATCGAGGCCGTCCTCATCACAAAATTGATACTCTTATCCGTGATCGAGGCCCTCCTCATCACAAAATTGATACTCTTATTCGTGATCGAGGCCGTCCTCATCACAAAATTGATACTCTTATCCGTGATCGAGGCCGTCCTCATCACAAAATTGATACTCTTATCCGTGATCGAGGCCCTCCTCATCACAAAATTGATACTCTTATTCGTGATCGAGGCCGTCCTCATCACAAAATTGATACTCTTATCCGTGATCGAGGCCGTCCTCATCACAAAATTGATACTCTTATCCGTGATCGAGGCCCTCCTCATCACAAAATTGATACTCTTATCCGTGATCGACGCCCTCCTCATCACAAAATTGTTGTTCCTATCCGTGATCGAGGCCGTCCTCATCACAAAATTGATACTCTTATTCGTGATCGAGGTCGTCCTCATCACAAAATTGATACTCTTATTCGTGATCGAGGCCCTCCTCATCACAAAATTGTTGTTCCTATACGTGATCGAGGCCGTCCTCATCACAAAATTGATACTCTTATTCGTGATCGAGGCCCTCCTCATCACAAAATTGTTGTTCCTATCCGTGATCGAGGCCGTCCTCATCACAAAATTGATACTCTTATTCGTGATCGAGGTCCTCCTCATCACAAAATTGATACTCTTATCCGTGATCGAGGCCCTCCTCATCACAAAATTGTTGTTCCTATCCGTGATCGAGGCCGTCCTCATCACAAAATTGATAATCTTATTCGTGATTGAGGCCCTCCTCATCAAAAAATTGATACTCTTATCTGTGATCGAGGTCCTCCTCATCACAAAATTGATACTCATATTCGTGATCGAGGCCCTACTCATCACAAAATTGATACTCTTATCCGTGATCGAGGCCCTCCTCATCACAAAATTGATACTCTTATTCGTGATCGAGGCCGTCCTCATCACAAAATTGATACTCTTATTCGTGATCGAGGCCCTCCTCATCACAAAATTGATCCTCTTATCTGTGATCGAGGTCCTCCTCATCACAAAATTGATACTCTTATTTGTGATCGAGGCCCTCCTCATCACAAAATTGTTACTCTTATCCGTGATCGAGGCCCTCCTCATCACAAAATTGATACTCTTATCCGTGATCGAGGCCCTCCTCATCACAAAATTGTTGTTCCTATCCGTGATCGAGGCCGTCCTCATCACAAAATTGATACTCTTATTCGTGATCGAGGCCCTCCTCATCACAAAATTGATACTCTTATCCGTGATCGAGGCCCTCCTCATCACAAAATTGTTGTTCCTATCCGTGATCGAGGCCGTCCTCATCACAAAATTGATACTCTTATTCGTGATCGAGGCCCTCCTCATCACAAAATTGATACTCTTATCTGTGATCGAGGTCCTCCTCATCACAAAATTGATACTCATATTCGTGATCGAGGCCCTCCTCATCACAAAATTGATACTCTTATTCGTGATCGAGGCCCTCCTCATCACAAAATTGATACTCTTATTCGTGATCGAGGCCCTCCTCATCACAAAATTGATACTCTTATCTGTGATCGAGGTCCTCCTCATCACAAAATTGATACTCTTATTTGTGATCGAGGCCCTCCTCATCACAAAATTGGTACTCTTATTCGTGATCGACACCCTCCTCATCACAAAATTGATACTCTTATCCGTGATCGACGCCCTCCTCATCACAAAATTGATACTCTTATCTGTGATCGAGGTCCTCCTCATCACAAAATTGTTACTCTTATCCGTGATCGAGGCCCTCCTCATCACAAAATTGATACTCTTATCCGTGATCGAGGCCCTCCTCATCACAAAATTGTTGTTCCTATCCGTGATCGAGGCCGTCCTCATCACAAAATTGATACTCTTATTCGTGATCGAGGCCCTCCTCATCACAAAATTGATACTCTTATCCGTGATCGAGGCCCTCCTCATCACAAAATTGTTGTTCCTATCCGTGATCGAGGCCGTCCTCATCACAAAATTGATACTCTTATTCGTGATCGAGGCCCTCCTCATCACAAAATTGATACTCTTATCTGTGATCGAGGTCCTCCTCATCACAAAATTGATACTCATATTCGTGATCGAGGCCCTCCTCATCACAAAATTGATACTCTTATTCGTGATCGAGGCCCTCCTCATCACAAAATTGATACTCTTATTCGTGATCGAGGCCCTCCTCATCACAAAATTGATACTCTTATCTGTGATCGAGGTCCTCCTCATCACAAAATTGATACTCTTATTTGTGATCGAGGCCCTCCTCATCACAAAATTGGTACTCTTATTCGTGATCGACGCCCTCCTCATCACAAAACTGATACTCTTATCCGTGATCGACGCCCTCCTCATCACAAAATTGATACTCTTATCTGTGATCGAGGTCCTCCTCATCACAAAATTGTTACTCTTATCCATGATCGAGGCTCTCCTCATCACAAAATTGTTGTTCCTATCCGTGATCGAGGCCGTCCTCATCACAAAATTGATACTCTTATCCGTGATCGAGGCCCTCCACATCACAAAATTGATACTCTTATTCGTGATCGAGGCCCTCCTCATCACAAAATTGTTGTTCCTATCCGTGATCGAGGCCGTCCTCATCACAAAATTGATACTCTTATTCGTGATCGAGGCCGTCCTCATCACAAAATTGATACTCTTATCTGTGATCGAGGTCCTCCTCATCACAAAATTGATACTCTTATTCGTGATCGAGGCCCTCCTCATCACAAAATTGATACTCTTATTCGTGATCGAGGCCCTCCTCATCACAAATTGATACTCTTATCCGTGATCGAGGCCCTCCTCATCACAAAATTGTTGTTCCTATCCGTGATCGAGGCCGTCCTCATCACAAAATTGATACTCTTATTCGTGATCGAGGCCCTCCTCATCACAAAATTGATACTCTTATCTGTGAGCGAGGTCCTCCTCATCACAAAATTGATACTCTTATTCGTGATCGGGGCCCTCCTCATCACAAAATTGTTACTCTTATCCATGATCGAGGCTCTCCTCATCACAAAATTGTTACTCTTATTCGTGATCGACGCCCTCCTCATCACAAAATTGATACTCTTATTTGTGATCGAGGCCCTCCTCATCACAAAATTGTTACTCTTATTCGTGATCGAGGCCCTCCTCATCACAAAATTGTTGTTCCTATCCGTGATCGAGGCCGTCCTCATCACAAAATTGATACTCTTATTCGTGATCGAGGCCGTCCTCATCACAAAATTGATACTCTTATTCGTGATCGAGGCCGTCCTCATCACAAAACTGATACTCTTATCTGTGATCGAGGTCCTCCTCATCACAAAATTGATACTCTTATTCGTGATCGAGGCCCTCCTCATCACAAAATTGATACTCTTATCCGTGATCGAGGCCCTCCTCATCACAAAATTGTTGTTCCTATCCGTGATCGAGGCTCTCCTCATCACAAAATTGATACTCTTATCCTTGATCGAGGCCCTCCTCATCACAAAATTGATACTCTTATCCGTGATCGAGGTCCTCCTCATCACAAAATTGATACTCTTATCCGTGATCGAGGCCCTCCTCATCACAAAATTGATACTCTTATCTGTGATCGAGGTCCTCCTCATCACGAAATTGATACTCTTATCCGTGATCGAGGCCCTCCTCATCACAAAATTGATACTCTTATTCGTGATCGACGCCCTCCTCATCACAAAATTGATACTCTTATCTGTGAGCGAGGTCCTCCTCATCACGAAATTGATACTCTTATTCGTGATCGAGGCCCTCCTCATCACAAAATTGTTACTCTTATCCATGATCGAGGCCCTCCTCATCACAAAATTGTTACTCTTATCCATGATCGAGGCCCTCCTCATCACAAAATTGTTACTCTTATTCGTGATCGACGCCCTCCTCATCACAAAATTGATACTCTTATTTGTGATAAGAGTATCAATTGATACTCTTATTTGTGATAAGAGTAACAATTTTGTGATGAGGAGGGCCTCCCTCCTCATCACAAAATTGTTACTCTTATTCGTGATCGAGGCCCTCCTCGTCACAAAATTGATATTCTTATTCGTGATCGGGGCCCTCCTTATCACAAAATTGTTACTCTTATTCGTGATCGAGGCCTTCCTCATCACAAAATTGTTACTCTTATTCGTGATCGAGGCCCTCCTCATCACAAAATTGATATTCTTATCCGTGATCGACGCCCTCCTCTTCATAAAATTTCGATCCACGAAGTGCAAAAACAATTTACCACATTTCTTTTATTTTACACAATAGTTCTTATTTCAACCACTTCTTACTTCGTGAAGAAAACAAAATAATCCACACTAATTTTTCCTCCTGACACAATTTTTAGCCATTGTTACCTCCTTTATTGACTTATGTTTTATTCACAATATTTGCTACTTCCATCTTTTATCAACCATACATGTTTTGGTAATCTTGTATTGTTTGCATATATTCTGCTGGTAAAGCTGAGTTAATAATAAGTTCAGTAGCACCGATGTATGAATTTTTATCATTATACAGCTGCGGTACAGTCAACATATTCTAAGTCTTAATGACAGGGCTGAATAACACTGTGTTCAAATATACATATATATATATATATATATATATGTGTGTGTGTGTGTGTGTGTGTGTGTGTGTGTGTGTGTGTGTGTGTGTGTGTGTGATCAAACAACTTAGGTCTGCTTTATCTTTATAAGTTTCGTTTTAGGCAATCCAGTGGAGGATAAAATTTATGTAAGAATGTTTGCAAACTTCAAAACTTTCAAATACTCTCGATTGTATCCGCCATTGACTAGAATTTCCCAATTTTATTTGTCTAAATCAGAAAAGAACAAATGTATGCAAAAAAGAATAATTGACATAAATTGTCTCGTGAAAAGATATTTGAAAGAAACAGTACTGCCTAAATACATCTTTGTCTGTCTGTCTGTCTGTCTGTCTGTCTGTCTCTCTCTCTCTCTCTCTCTCTGTCTCTCAATCAATCAATCAAATTTAAAGGAAGACAAGAGCACATCTCCCGAACTAACTTTTTACCTGAGGTTTTTGGGGAAACACTAAATTGTGCAAGTGTAATACCAACTATACTCATTTGACTTAGTTACGTGTAACTTTTTTTTGTTTCCTGAATTAAAAAGTAATCTCAAGGAAAAGGTTTGAAAGCGTAAATGATTCCATAAGAAATACAACAGCACAGCTTTACATGATATCTTTATAGGAGTTACATAGACCCCTCGACTAATAGAAAACTCGTTAAAATAAGGCAATTATTTTGAGAGAAAAAATAAAGTTTCCTTTATTGTTATATTTTGACCCCTCGCCCCGGCCTAAAAATGCTATTCCAAGGTGATACACCGGAAGGAAGTAACACATTCAACGGCCAGTAATCGAAAGAGATCGCGTGGGCGGATTAAGGCTTATGATATGAGACAAGGTGAAGGTCTCATTGTGCCATTACAGTCATGTACCGGAAGAGAGTAACCTCTGAACTGCATGACAGTTATTTCCGCTTGATGACGATTAAACATCCGATTCAAAGATCCAGTAGGCGATCATGTGGGCGTTGAGTTATTATTTAACTCAGTTGAGTTTGGGTTCCAGAGCAGTTGCCAGCAGCCTCCCAGAGAGTTAGAGACGAGATGTGGTAGGGAAGGCCACACCCGACCGAGGGGGACCTCGGAAACCCCCGATGCAGTTGCCAGCAGCCTCCCAGAGGGTTAGAGACGAGATGTGGTAGGGAAGGCCACACCCGA
Organism: Sepioteuthis lessoniana; assembly: GCA_963585895.1. Classification (NCBI taxonomy): domain Eukaryota; kingdom Metazoa; phylum Mollusca; class Cephalopoda; order Myopsida; family Loliginidae; genus Sepioteuthis; species Sepioteuthis lessoniana. Next base: position 29,719,252 of record OY757938.1, read on the forward strand.
CCGAGGGGGACCACGGAAACCCCCAGGGCAGTTGCCAGCAGAATTCCAGACAGCTAGAGACCAGATGTGGTAGGGAAGGCCACACCCGACCGAGGGGGCCCTCGGAAAAGCCCCGATGGAGTGGACTCCAAGGCCTCTGGTTGAACATCAGGAGAACAATAAAGACACAACGTGACGGTCATAACAGTGGGGTCAAAATATGAAGTTTATGTTCGGTCTCCAGCATCCTCTCACATGCAAACCCTTAAACAACCCTTTCAAACCCTTGCAATAAAGTGAGAGGTGAATATTTTTCTAAAGAAGTCCTTCCTGCGTCTTTATCGTTGTGTCGCTGTAGATGACTATATAACATTATTATTTGCTCCTATCTTGGAAAATTGTTCCAGTTTCAATACTTTGTGAACTCACCATTATTATTATTATTATTATTATTATTATTAATAAGCATCATTATAATTATGCCAGAGTGCCTCTCCCACAGCAGAATCTTTTTTTGATTTTCCTTCATCTCATGAGAATGGCAAATCATCATGCAGCTATTTGCTATAATCCTTTATTGCATTCACTTCTTTCCAGCAACGAAGCGAATTCAATAATTTGAATTAACTGATAAGGTGACACATTATTATACTGAAAGTGAACAAGAACGGAATTTCGGTGAAATTCGCATGCAAAGTCAGTGTACAAGATGTTAATTCTGAATCGTTAATTTAGTGATGTTATTTAGAATTATATGACGAGATGATAATGTCTTTGGAAAGTCGAGACAACGTAGCTCAAACTACTAATTTTTAAAAAGGTAATCGGTATCGGTAAACATACAAACCCGGTGTATTGTGAGGAACTATTGACTCTAAATCCCTTCAATCTATTTACAATCTCCCTAAGAGATTTACGTTGTTATCGACAACGGTGACAATTTTTAGAGATGGCTTTGTATTGTTTCTGACATGATGTTATTATTCTACACCTACCAGATAGATAGATAGATTTTCCATCAATAATAATGGCATTGTTAACAGGCATTGAGCCTGCCCAGTTCCGATAACGAGAGTCTACTTAGGAAGAGCAGGTACTGTAAGCAACCTGAGGCTTTTGTACCAAACTGAGCAAAGGTTAATAAATAACAACACTACACCCTCTAGCGTCAGAATGTTGAACCTGTGCTCTCTGCTAAGTGTCTTTCGTCGGCAAGTCTGTCGAATTTGTCTTCAGGATCATAATATTTAGATTTGCCTGTCTCTCTTATTTTACATTAACGGATTTTTTTAGTAAGAAAACGTCTGGGGGAGGGGACTGTTTACGTATCCTAACTGTTTGTTCTATTTATTTCCAAACAAACGTAATTGTTTCGTTGTTTCTGATTGGTCAGAAAAGATGAATGACATGCACCTTACATTACTTGGCACGAACATGTTGCTTGATCAATAATTATGGAGATATTACGTTGACCATTCGCATTCTGAATAAAGTCATCCGTCATGAGAAATCAAATAAAATAATGTTTAACGGTTGAACAAAATTCAAAGCAGGCCACTTTTTACGACACAGTCCGGTGGTTGTAGCCATTTGTCCACCTTAATAAATAATTCGACGTCTATATATATGAGTTTATGTTTAAAGGAATCCGGTCGTTAAGTACTTACTTAACGACCGAGCTTCTTTCTAACGACCTGGTCGTTAAATGAATTGGCTGCTAAATGAGAAGCTTCTCATAGATGATTTTGATTATTTTATCAAGGATTATTTTATTGTTAGAGGTTAGGGAATCACGTTCATTGTGCGTTTATATTCATATTTTTGTGTTCTTGTTTCTTAAGAATTTTGGAGGGGTTTTTGCTCATGGTTTAATCGAATTCGAATGATTTTAATCAGATCAAAGATGGGGCACTAACGTGTACAAAGTGGACCTGGAAGTAATGGCAATTATGAGAAACATCACGCTCACCAGATCTGTCAACCTGGAGTTTCACCATCAAATGTAGTTCAGTGTCATACCAAGGATATCACTTTTGGGGGAAGGGGCGGAGTTTTACCCCCAACCCTGGTAGGGGATACAGTTTATGTATTCTAAGCCCGCCGTAGGGCTCCTTTCCAAGGAGCATATAATGTATCTAAATATAAATGTTATGTGTTCACTCATCTTCGGGTGTTATTAGGGGGGGTCCTCATGGTGTAATGGTTAAAGCGATGGACTGCGGAATCGTAGTAAGCGAGTTCGTACTCCAGTCGCACTATTACATTCACTTTCGGGCAAATACCCTTGGGAAAGGTATGAACCCCCCTTATCCTCTCAGCTATGGGTTAAATAGTGCCACTACTGTTCTTCTAGGAGAATAGATTTGGCATTAGATAACCTACTAAGAGTTGATATGCCATTAAACAAAGAAAGAAAGAAAGGATGTTATTAATACTGTTTATTAGTTTGTGGTATGACAATCATCGGTACAGATAATAGTATTGGTGAGCCGAGTTCAAATCCCGACCAAGGTTGTATGGGCTTCCTTTGCAACAATGGAAATGTTTGTAGCGTAACGCTTACCGTCGTAGGAAATGGACACGACTAGCCGAGTTCAAACTCTGGGCAAAGCTATTTGCGGTTCACTTCGAGTTAATTTTCTTTAGAAAGGCATTTTATCTTCTTCCTCAGAAAATAGTGGAGTATTAACTCGAAGTGAAACGCGAATAGCCCCGTATTTGAACTCGGGTCTCCGAGTCCATTTCCTACGCTAAGTGCGCCTCCAACTTCTAAATGGACAGTTGTAAAGTTAATGTTTGCTTTTAAAAAATTTTATATCGATAAACTATAAATAATTTTGCTATATTTGATGAGGATATAATTGATTAACTGTTTCCTCTTTCTTTTTCTGTAGTATGGAGATCAAAAGGGTAACAATCCATTTGTTTTGAATTTTTATTTTGTTTTAATATGTTATTTTGTTTGTTTGCTTGTCTGTTTTTTGCTTTGGGTCTTTTGTTTGTTTGTTTTTCTTTTTCTTTTCTTTTTTTCTTTTTTTTTTTTTTTTTTCTCTTTTGTGGGTGGGTTATGTCGTCATTTGTTATTTTTTCAACTTGAAATGTTGTTTTTCAAAAGACTTTTTCTATTTGAATGCATCATTTTATCTACTCTGAAATACTCTGGATGTGTCATGAATGAAAGACAACAATTTTCCCTCAGTCATTTTTAATTTTATACCATCGAATTTAAATAGACTACTGATGTTCAGGAAAGTTAAGATAAAAATATACAAATAAAAAAACAATTTATGAGCATCATTTTTCAAACTCCAACGAAAACAAGACTTACGATAAGAGTATAAGCCACGTTCACTTTTTAAAAAAAGAACTCTAAAATATCTCCCGGGTCTTAGATACTAACTTGAAGTGTCTAGTAAGCAAATGTTTACCCAGACGCCATAAACTAACAGTATTTGTGTCTAGCCCAACTTTTTATAAAACTGTAATGTTAAAAGTAGTTACACGTTGAGGTGTATACAATTTTTATTCCATCGAAGATATTGAAAATCATGATGAGATTAAATCATAAAAAATCATTATGATATAAAGTATAGAAAAAGTCTCATTGTGTAACTGTTTATACTTATATGTAATTCTCTCTCTCTCTCTCTCTCTCTCTCTCTCTCTCTCTCTCTCTCTCTCTCTCTCTCTGGGTGGTGAAGGCGTACGTAAAATAGTGAGAGACAAGTGCTGCATTTTACAACGGATATGTGATCACAAGGTCAAACACGTGCGAAAATGATTTGCAGACTGGCGGTCATTGTGAATGATTCTGGTGTGGGAATCAATGAAACTGAGATTAAATAGTTTGTTGTTTTGGGGGTTTTCTTTTAGTTTTTGTTTTTTGCTTTTTTTTAGGAGCTACACTCTGATTGGGTTAGAGTTATCACGTGTTAAGAGAAACAGGGTCTAAGATTTAGTTAGATTTAAACAGTCAGTGGTGATCCAAAGTCAATGGTGAAACCGTTAAAGGCTACTGTGAAATAAAATAGAATATCTTTTCTATCTGAAATTACGGATGATGACATTACCTACAAACAAAGGGAATCTAAAACATTAAACACGTTTGCTATTTTTTTCCTCATCCAAAAATAAAATGACAATCGTCGGTTGTTGAGTTCCGTCCGGGATCAAGTGACAACCTGTCGACTCACTTGAATATATTGCACATACGGTGAGTGGGTTAGTTGAGTTTTATGGCATATCAACCCATGTAGGTGATCTAATGCCAAATCCTGTTTATAAATTTAGATATTTAATGCATGATTTGTTAACGAGTAGTTTGAAGGTTACATTTTAAACGAGCCAGAGCTCATTTGTTTGCACTCAGTTGAATGGTTTCAAGTATTCCTATTAAACACGAATAATTCTATCTAGTATTAATCGTTTGTTTGCAACATAGTTAAATGGTTTCAATTATTGCCATTTAACTCTAATAGTTCAATTGATATCAGCCATTTGTTTGCCCACCATTAAATGTTTATACATTACTATTTGGCCTATGGATGGGACCCTAATTGGTACAACCATATCATATCCAGACCCCCTCCACAGAGGAGCCGGAGTTGTCGTCATGGTGTAATTGTTAAAGCGATGGACAGCGGAATCGTAGTAAGCGAGTTCGAACTCCAGTCGCGCTATTATGTCCACTTTCGGACAAATACCCTTGACCCATAGCTAGGAGGATAAGGTCAAATAGTTGTGCTACTGTTCTTCTAAAAGGATGACTTTGGCATTAAACAACCTACAAAGATTGATATGGCATTAAAACAAAGAAACCAAACCAAACAGAGGTGCAGTCGGTATATTCTACAGTCCCAGCCGACTGGGCTTGCACGTACGAGACCGTTTGTGAATGTAAATGGTCGGTAAGTGAGTACCACGTGTACATTTCTCTCTCTCTCTCTCTCTCTCTCTCTCTCTCTCTCTCTCTCTCTCTCTCTCTCTCTCTGATACATACAATCTGATTGATAGATGTCAGTGTTTATGCATACTCTAGCATGTATGTTGCCCTGTCAGTGGGGCTTTGAATTCAATGATTACATCTGCCGCAGATGAGTAAGACCCCACACACAAAAAAATAGGTGTCCTAGATATGACATTAAACCCTACCTGATGGTGAGATTCCAGTTCTGGAAATCTGTCGAGTACCTCTTCATTGCCATACCTCTTAGGTTCCTTCTGATCCAGCGTGGGTAATACCACGCCGGATCAGAGTGAACCTGGGAGTAATGTTAGGGTCCCATCAATGGGTCAAATAAATCTGTTTAAAAATTATTCATATTCAATATGACCCTGTGCAAAAAAGAAACTCTTAAGAAACAACAGTACAAAAAATGTAAATATAATACACAATGAACGCCGTTCCTTGACCTCAAGGCATAGAATAACCCTAAACAGATTAATATGTCGTTAAAAATCAATCAATTTATCAATTCTGTATTAATTGATAATGTGTGTGTGAATGTGTGTGAGTGTGTGTCATGCTCATTCTAAAAAATCAGAGTTCAAAATGACTTTTAAAAAAGTATCTTATAAAGCATGTTATATCCGTGGCAAACGTTGGCATCTCAACTAAAAGATTAGCAGTCACACACGCCGATTTAGGGACAAACACGAATACTGACTCATAAACGTGTATGCATTCGTAAATTGCATGAATAGAATTCCTTAAAGGCAGAAGGCTGATGCCGCCAATAAGCTGTTGCATGTGATCACGTTATTATTCTCATTTTCTGGCTATGAATGAAGAGAGAGACATGCACTGCAAGATGACAAGACATTAATTAATGGAAATATAATTACACAGGGCCAGTTCAAGAACACTAGTATTTATGCGAATACGCACAACATATATATAATGTCTGTATGTGTGTCCAACCTTTCCTGCACAGGCAGAATGCAGCACAAAGTCAATATTTAAGCGGTGTATTACTAGTTTGAATTCAGAGTTTTTCTTCTCTTAGACTGGTTACCTTAACTAGATTGGAGAACACTATCAGTCTGAATATTTACCCATAGTTAGGAAGTGAAAAGATTGATTTGTGTCCTTCACAAGGGCATTAGCATGAAGTGAAATACAAACAGTTTCGTTCAGGGTTTGAATTCGAGTCATCCATTCAGTTCACAACAAAGATACTCATTACACTAAGCGATGTGTGTTTGGATTACAGCCCTTCTTTGATATATGTTTTATAGAAGATGATTGTCAAGAAATTGCTATTCTAGTCGGGTGAGAAATTCTTTAGTAATGTAATTTCACAGTAGCCCTTAAGGGCAAGAACGCTTCCCAGTGAAGTCTTACTTATGCAACTGATTTGTTTTGAGTCTGGATCTCCAATGATTCATTGTATCTAACTAAATCTCAAAGCCAGCATCTCTTAACACGTGATATCTTTCACCCAATCAAATCTATTTCATCTCGGTTTTTCTGACACCCACACCAGCGAGCTGTCAAGCATCATTTCGACAAATGTTTGACGTCGGGGTCATATAATCTTTGCAAGTTTCTGCACCAGTGACCCACTATTTTACAATAATTAATCTATACAACGCGTATAAAATCAGTCCATTAAAACGAACAATTCGATTATTGGGGGGTTGAAGGGGGTATTGTTTGTTTGTGGGTTTTTTTCTTGCTTTTTGTTTTTGTTTTTTGTTAGTTCTTTTTTTTTTGTTTTGTTTTTTGTTTTAGTGAATAATGTAAATATATGAAACTTATGTGGTTGATTTTTTTTCTATGAATTAAAAACTTTGTGAAACCAAACAGAATGCGTGACTAGCGTAAGGGTTATCGTCGTAGGAAATGAAATCGGCGACCCGTGTTCGAATCCTTGACGAGACTGCATTTCACTGCGTGCTTATAACTTTGAGTAAAGCAAGACTCTATCTATGAATGAATAGTAGAATAAACTGGGTTCTTTTAGCCTTGGTTAGGCAACTAATGTAGGAGAATTCTGAATTCAAATCAGCTTTACTCCGCTTAAAATCTGACCTCGTGTCACATCCTGTCCGTGGGGAGGGATTAGGTAAAGCATATATAGTTGATTTCATCCAGTAAATACTCAATGTAGCAGCAATAATGATGACACGTGTCTTCAAACGGCAAGTTAGTTATTGTATTTTTAGACAATTGTTGTTGTCGTATTTTAAGACTATTGTTGTTTTTGTTGTTGTATTTCTAGACTATTGTTGTTGTTGTATTTTAAGACTTGTTGTATTTTGAGACAATTATCATAGTTGTATTTTCAGATTATGGTTGTATTTTTTTTTTTTTTTTACTATTATAATTGTTCACCAATGGTCCAGGAGACCGAGTTTCCATTTTAGGTCGAGTCATACCAAAGACTCAAAAAATGGTACTTGCTGCCGCCTTGCTTAACACTCATCATTATAAGGTAAGGATCAAGGGTAAAGTGGAGCAATTCAGCGCCTTCCCCTACATCGCTATGTAAAAGATATTAAAATAGAAACAATCGGGTCATCCTCGACTAAAGTCACCAACTTATTATTGTTGTATTTTCAGGTTATTGTCGTTATTGTATTTTAAGACAAATGTTTTTGTTGTTAGAAAAATAGTTTGCAACAATAACACACGAAGAACTCGGTTTCATTATTTAAAAAAAAATAGTTAAACTTTGAAAATAATGTTACGTAAAGTAACACAGAAATCTGAAAAGAAATCCAACAGAAAAATTTTTTCTTTAATTAAGAAAATAAAAGATGTAAATAGAAGTGCCTTCTTTTCCAAGCAGCATTGCGTTTCTGTTCTGTACATTATATGTACTCGTGAAATAGAAAAACTTTTTTTATAGTTTCTCTTTTGTATAAAATGAACCTGTTTTAAGCTAAAATCATTATGACAGTTCTCTGAAATCACAGAGGGTGCCGTAATAACGGAAATCTACTCCTGCTAACAATGGATCCATTATGGATTTTGTTTGGAACGGGAAAAATATGCAACTCGGTAAAAAAGAAAAAAAAAGAACGCAGGAACGCAAAATTTTCGATTTACTCTAAACTAAAACATTGTCTTACTCCACGACGATAGCATTAGACAAAAAGTTGCTTTTTATGCTTAATTTAAGCAGATGAGAATGGAATAAAAGATTAGTGAAAATTCTTAAGAAAGATTATTTTCTTCTTAAAAATAAAATCATGTTTATTCATCAAATGCAGCGAATAAATTCATTAGGCGAGAAGCGATTATAATAATTTTGCATAGTTCCCATCGTAAATGAAAAAGAAAGAGAAACAAAAAGATCGAACGCCTAGAAAGAGAAGGGAATGAAGTGCAGAAAGTTACATTGAGAGAGAAAAAAGAAGAAAGAAAACGGAGAGTTAGCGAGCGAGAGAGAGAGAAAGAGATTAAATAGTGTTATAGTTTTCTTTGTGTTACCACAATAATGGAATTTCTTATTTCTTAGGTTCCCTAATATATATATATATATATATATATATATATACGAAAGTGGGCAGAAACGTTCAGATGATAACGTCATATCTGTTGTTGATGAAATTCTATCAAACATTACAACTACAAGAAGTATGTTGACCACAAGGGGTACTATGTTAAAAATAAACCTGGTTCGAGCATATAAGTACGTACGTACATATATATATATATATATATACACACACGTACACACACACACACACACACACACACACAGACATACACACACATATATGTCAATTGGCTTCAGTCAAAATAATTTGTTTTTAAAAGTAAGTTATAACCAGACATTTCAGACTTCGAATGTTTTAAACACCACTGGAAATTACCTGATCAAAACGTTTCTTCATCGGTCATATTTCAGTTGTCAACGAGTGCGCATCATAATTTAATCTGTGATCTCATAACACTAAAATAGAAAAAAAGTGCATATTAGACTTGTAATGTTGAAAGAATCTAAAAATAACAAAAATACAGCTCATAGAGTTTTTAGTGTTAATACCCAAGGTGTGATTACTGACCCCAAGTCCAAAACTGGTTTTCAATGTTTCATTCTGGCAATACGTCATGGGGAGATGAAGCTAGACCCAAACACTCATCAGACCTTGATCAAAATGCTTTAAGAAAAATGGTGCGATGCTATCTGCGCAAAAGTAGTTGAGAATTAGTACTTGACATCAACATATCCCAATCAACAATTTGCGGCCATTATGAAAAAGATAGAAAAAGTGAGCAAGCTGGGTGTTTGTGTTTTTCATGCTCTTAATGAGAAGAATTAGGAAGATGGCATATACATAACGTCAAGTTTTCTTTCAAGGCAGAGAAATGACGCATTTCTAGGAATATCATTACAGATGACGTGAAAATAATATTTTATGAAGTTATAATTGTTGATAAATGATTGTCATTGGTTCCTGCAATTACATATGTAAAACTGAATTTGGTATTAATAACTCTACAATACCATAAAAGCAACGAATGAAATTTTGTCTCTTCTCTACAAGCAGGAGGCACGCTTACTGTTGTGGCTATCGCCGTAGAAAATGAAATCAGCAATTTGAAGTCAAATACTAAACGAGATCGTTTTTGCTTTTCCCTTGGCTCTTGGGACAAGCATGAATCCATCTGTCTCTCCAATTATCGTTAAGAAGTAAAGTAAATAGGTCCTTTAGCCTTAGTCAACCATTTCAAAAGAAGGGAAACACTGCATTCAATGCTCACAAATTGACCTTGTGACACATTCTGTCAGTGGCAGAAGTGTTGGGTAAATTCATACAAGCAGGATGTGGCACAAGATCACCAGTATTTTAAGTAAAAGCCCTTTCGTGCACCAATGCACTGTTGAGAGGGGAGATGCCAAAAATAGCTTAACTCTATCGGCATTCTCCTCTTGGTTGGGCTCAGGTATCAGACAGTAAACCTGACTGTACGTCTTTTAGACAAAGATAAGGGGTACTATCAGAGGAGCAACAATCACCAAAAGTTTAGTTTATTTATTGCATTCAGCCGATACACGAATATGCCATTACTCCCATGTCCACTCTGACCCGGAATGGTAGAACCTGTTAGGGTCCCATTTATGGGTCAAATTAATCTATTAAAGAATTATTCGCATTCGATTGGGCTGAGTGCAAAAATCAATAAAACAATTACACAAAAAATTTTGATATGAACGTATAATGACCTCTAGGCATGAAATAATCCTGCACGGGTTAACATGCCCTTAAAATCAATTAATAAAACAAAATTTGCCATGTAAATATAGTACGAACGTACATGTCGTACGTTGGTCACTCTTTTCCCAAGTTGAATAGTGGCAGATCTTTTGTGTGAAACAGTGTCTCGAGTGGTGCAAATGTTTCAAATCAGAAAGAACAACCACCAATGATAAGCTCAAATGTTGAGGACCTTCCACAGGAACGGAGGTCCGTACTGGGATCCATGAAAATCACCACCCAACGTCCCAAATGCCCTACTCAACAGATTTTGCTTTTGCTGTGTTATTTTTTTGTTTTGGGGTTGTTGTTTGTTTGTTTGTATTTTGCAGGGGTTGTTTTTGTTTTGTTTTGTTTTGTTTTTATGGGGAGGTTTAAAACTGAAATTCAAACTGAAAAGTTGCCAATTCAACAGATGAATAGCAAATTTACTTTTACTTTTCAAGAAGTTTTTAACGTGTTTATGATATTTTAGAGTTAATGTAAACGGAGAAAAGTAATGCTCTAGTTTTTTAGATCATAGTCACTCTTAGAATTATGATCTTACTCAAAATATTTTCCAGACCATTCGGCTTAGAATACACCGACTGCATCCCTGTAAAGGGTTAAGGCCCTCTCTCCCACAAGTGTCCTGGATATGACATTAAATCATAATGGCGAGGCTCCAGACTTGGAGATTTGGGGAATGCCGAGTAACTTTCATTGCCCGGTCCACTCTGGCTTGGAGTGGTAGCACCTGATAGGGCCCTATCTATAGGTCAAATAGAACAAACTGTGTGCAAACAAATGACTGATGTTAAATTGTGACTGTTAAATGGCAATACTTAAAACCATTTAACAGTGTGCAAAATAGAGCTCACGCTCGTTTAAGAATGTTATTTACAAAATGTGTTTACAATTCATATATATTTAATATATATGTATAAACAGGATCTGGCATTAAATAACCTACAATGGTTGATATGCCATAAAATCAAACCAAATCAAACTAAAATCGATATACTTTCAGATTCTATCGTACAAATATTCAAGTCACAAGCTAAAACTTTTTTTCCTTTCAATAACCAAACATTTCGATGCCAAAGTAGCTGAAATATACAAGCTGTGTATCAATTAAGGAAGCAGCTTTGAATTTGCCTCTAAACTTACCCGCCATAACGTAGTACAACACATACAACGTGACGAAAACAGACAATAATTAAATTGCAGCATTAAATCGGAAATCACTTAGACTACTAAATACTTAAAGACAAGTTTAACATCAAATTAGCATAAGACATTATAATGACGGTGATTTTAAAAGCAAAGTGAATGAAATTATCAAATGCAACGTATCTATCATAAAAAAATAGAACCATTAAAACAAAAACCTGATGCCATATTTGGAGTCAGTGTCCCAGAGTTTCTTTAAAAACGTTCTAATATCAATGTTTATAGAATTAATGTCGACCAGTGGAATGGAAGAGATAAAACGGGCTATGAAGGCTGTGTACTGTTTCTCAAAACAATTACAAATCGCATTATGGAATTGGGAAAAAATTGGGGAATGATGTATCAATAATGGAGAAGACTATGTTGGAACTGACATTTCTTATTATGCCGCCAGTAAAGTAATCATTTTTTTTTTTTTTTGACGAGAGAATGGTGTTTTGTTTTTATTTTTTGGGTCTGTTTTTATTGGGGTGGGTTTACAAACGTTCTGTTTCTTTCTGTATGCTCGTCGCATGTACAAAAGCATGGTGATACATTTATATAAGAAAGTTTTCATCACACAGTCAAATCAGCGTCACTTCTGTCAGAGATTCCCGCCAAATTATCTCGTAATTTAAGAGCTGCTTTTAATGGAAGAAAAGTTAAAAATGGCATTTTTACATGCAGAATGACGAGTTCACGAGTGCACGTGTGTGTGTGTGTGTGTGTGTGTGTGTGTGTGTGTGTGTGTGTGTGTGTGTGTGTGTGTGTGTGTGTGTGTGTGTTTAGTAAGAGAAATATACACAAATTGATGATAGTGTTTTTTCACGAATAGGTGCAAATGTAAAGTTGTTGCATTGGAGAGCCATTTTGTGTAACTTTTCTTTATTGCGGTTCCTAAAATTTCTTTGATGGTAATTTGGCTGAAATTTGGCTTCAAATTACGGAAGCGGCGAAGTGCCATGTTTGTATGATACCGAAAAAGGTGCTGACGATGATAATGACGGAGAAGAGTCAGAGGAAGTGAAGAGAATTAAGACGAGGTGAAATAAAATGAAATAGTGAAGGGGATGGAGAAGAAATAAGAAGGTGAAGTAAAAGGAGGAAGGAAGATGACTGGAGAAGGAGAAGGTGGAGGGTTAAGCTTGGCAAGGGTGGGATTTTCTGCGGGCTAAAATCTTTCCATAGGCAACTGCAGACGAAAATCAATTTTCTCACGACTCAAAAAGATAAAATAAAATAAAATAAAATAAAACTCCGAAGTTCTTTCCTATAAGAATCAGTACAGATAATTTTCATGCAAAAACCAAAATCGAATACCCAATGAACTGCCTGTGTTGTGATTGGATTTGTGAGTTAAGCAAAAAAATCAAACATATTCAACGAAATACTTATGGGAAAGTTCGAATGACACTAAGAAAAATCAGTGACCTCTATAAAAGAGCCTGCAATCACTATCTATCGTAAAGAAAGGTGATACACACCCTCGATGTAGGGGAGCATAGTAGAATAACATCATCACGTCAGTAAACAATTTGGTCACCTGCGTCGATAATAAAATTTTACAAATATATATATATATATATATATATATGTGTGTGTGTGTGTGTGTGTGTGTGTGTGTGTGTGTGTGTGTGTGTGTGTGTGTGTGTGTGTAATGATATAATGATAATATAATAATATAATTATATATAATTGATAAATAATAAAAATTTCATACTGAGATTATAAATCAACTGAAGAGATCCGGTCTTGATAGATATCTACCACATACAACAAGAGCATTCTCTCTCTCTCTCTCTCTCTCTCTCTCTCTCTCTCTCACACACACACACACACACACACACACACACACACACACTATCTATCTATCTCTCTATCTATCTTTGTCTTGGAACTTATATACTGCGGATATTTTTCTTGACCCTTTTTCTCTCATATAAAGTTTCTGTATACTTTATTATATGCGAGTTTTACAAATGGCTCTTAATATGTCTATCTCCTTTTTCTGCAGGTTTTCTTATTCCTCTCATCATATGGTTCATTTCGGATTCCAACTTACTCAGAGGAGGGGCAAAAAAAACACTTAAGAAACAACTACACAAAAATCTAAATATAAATATGCAATGAACATGATCCCCTAACCTCTAAGCACAAAATAACCCTAGATAAGTTGACATATTAAAATCAATCAATTAAAAAAACAGAAAAAAAATTAAAAAACGGAAAATGCGTATATCAGGGATAAGCTTTTTATGTTGATTATCTTCTGCGGTTGAACGAGAATTTAAAAAAAAAACTTATTTTGTATTTTGATTTTCAAATGAAAGAATTTTATAAAAGAAGCATTTTGACTCACTGCTGTTTTTATCTTTTTATACTGCGATTATCTCCCTTTGATCAACTCATCACAAATGTTAACGCTAGCACACGCATACATTCATACAAACGCATATACACGGTGATCACAAAAACACTCTTTGATTTCAAACATGAACAGAATGTAACTTTGCAGGAATATTCTTACATTTTGGGGGTTACAATTGCATAATCTCATAAAGTTTCATGCGGTATGTGTTGATATCACAGACGTTTGATGTGAGTTGCGACGAAGGTTTCTCTGATGCGATTGTCGGGATTACCGATAGTCGGCTTGGTTATTCCTTTTCTCTCATCACAGATGAATCCTTTCTCAAAGAAACTATAGAACCACTTCAGAAAGGACTTGTTCGGAGGTGGATCCACATGAAATTTTTGTTTGAAAGAACGCTGCAAACAAGACAACACTGTTTATTTTAGCAAGTTCCAATAAACACCAACTTCATTACTAAAGGGTGAGCGCCATTTTGCATTTCACAGCCTCTGAGTGGTGGGAGGAGGGGTGCACAGAGATTCTGCAGCGGAGAAATCAAATATTTTGGGTTAATGTATAGGATATCAACATATTTATAAATATATTTCAATTAGTTTTAATGTTATGATGACTTGAAATTAAGGAGAGTTTTTGTGCTCATGATGTATGTATGTAGACTAAACAAGGCCAATAATGTTATGATAACCAAATATGCGCTCTCATTTGTCCATATTCATGTGTATGTTAATGATGGGGAAGAGTTTGCTTGTATTTCCTCGATGGGGGCCAAAATATTTTTATTTAGAGTTGCCGAATTTCATACACATATTTATGGGACCTAGAAGGTTTCAACAGTTTTTCTTAGCTCTTCATGAAGACTGATTGATTTCAGTGGCATGTCAACCTGTCTAGAGTTATTTTATACCTACTGTTGAGGCAATCGTGTTCGTTGTGCGTTCATATTTACATTTTTAGATTAGTTGTTTCTAGAGTATTTTTTCTATCGAACACAAATAATTTTGAACAAATCTATAAATGGGACCCTAATAGGTACTACCATTCCGAATTAGAGTGGACCTGGGAGTAATAGCAACAAAGGATTACTCCACACTCTCCAGACCTCCAGAATTCGTGCTTCACCATTAGAAGCAGTTTAGTATCATACCCAGAACCTTCCTTTTTGGGGGAGTCTTCTCCTCAGCAGAGGATATAAACAGCGTATTCTAAGCCCTCACCCCACCGACTGGGCATATTCATGAGTTCTTATCGGAAGAAGACGTCGAACGATTGTATTAATTATATTGATATTAATGTTATGTGATTTCTATTCCTTAATACTCGTTCAATAAACTATTAAGTTCCATTCAGGAAAAGAATCCCGGAAACAATTCCCATAACAATTTTATTAATGTGTATCCAAGAACTAAGACACAAAAAATAAAGTATGTATATGGGAGTGTGAATGTGCGCGCGCATACACATGCGCATGTCATAGAAAATAAACACACTTCATATTACCTAATTGGTAAAAATGTCCTTTGGCTATATTTAGTTGTTGTTTCAGGCTGATATAATGTGACGATCTCATACAGCAGCATTATGCTTGTGCCAATGCCACGAAAACTTTGGTTCCCTGAAGTGTCAACGGGTAAAAATCTCGGCTTTTTTGTACCACTAAGGCTCCGTTTGGTGGTGGGGATCGGGAAGTGTTAGTTTTCAACCGAACTTGCAGGAACTATAAAGGTTATCTTTGAATAGGTTTTAAATGATATTTGACCGATGTTATTTAATATTTATCCAAAAAAAAAACGAAATTACGTCCTCTGTCAATAAAAGATTAAGTAATCTATGATTAAGTTAACGCTATGATTTGTTATTAGACGAAAATGGACGGCATTTTCAAAAGCTTTGGCGACGATTTATTTAATCTAGTTATAATTCATTAAATGTCCGTCCGTCGGTCGTACTAAGACACCATCATTTTTTACCCGATTGCAACCAAACTTTCAGAAACTGATAGATGAATCCAAGAAAAGATTGTCTCATTTTTACTTCCAAAAATCAAATTACTTCTTATGCCAATAAAATTAAATCAATCGCAAGGTTGTCAAGATTTGCAAGTCGCTAGACATTCAAAGAGAACGGACGTTATTTTCAAAGTTTTTAGAAAACGACGATTTATTCAACAGATAAGTGACGTTTTCTCTATTTATTTATTTGATTTATTTATATATTTACTAATCTATTATATGCTTTTATTTATATTGATTGTTCCAAAGTATTTCATCTTAAAATACCAATCTTGCCTAAACAGAAAATTTTTGTCAAATTTAACGACTTACATAATTTATTAGTTTATTTTTTAGTATACTCGACCAAATTTGCATGCCAAAATATTAGGATGGAGTTCTCGTGGCATAGTGGATAACATACTGGCCTACGCCGTTATTGTAAGCGAGTTCGAACTCCAGTCGCGCTAAGACGTTCATTTTTGGGCTAATACCCTTAAGAAAGGTATGAACCCTCTTATCCACATACCTTAGCTATAGTATCACTACTATTCTTCAATAAAGATGGTTTTGGCATTAAATAACCCACAAAGGTTGATATGCTATTAAACAAAGAAATCAAAATATTAGAAACAACATTTTTTTTCTGACGACTTCAACAGCGAATGCGTCGAGAGGAAAAAATCAGCGATCTTTCGTTCTTGTCCCCTGTTTAATTAGGAAATTCCTATCAATTGCCGACCTATCCAACCTGTTGCAACTGGTTTAAAATTTAGAGTTGTTCTTCTCCTAGACCGTTTGCTCGCCAAGGCCAAAGATCGCAGTTTGTTTTACTAATTTCTTAAAACACTTCTCCCCACAAATTACTCTGCCACGATGACATGTTGCTAGAGGCTTTGCTGACATGTTGCTAGAGGAATAGGTTGCATTAACATGGCTCGCGGGCCCAGTTTGGTCCATTATTTACTTATAGCAAAGGGAGAAGAGATGGGTTTGTACCTTTCTAAAGGACATTAGCACGAATTGAAATGCAAAACACTTTATCCAGAATTTGAACTTGAGTCACCAAGTCTACATTCTACGACGAATTACACCACAAGCGCCTCCTAGAAACAACGTGATACTTCAAAAAATAATAAAAACGTTCATCTCATTGAAGACAAATACAGCAGACTTCTTTGCAATAGATATTTTCCTGGGTAATGAAAGCAAGTATACTCAAGATTGATAAGATTAAATTTAATATAACATAAATTTCAACTTATATTTACTCGGGCGCGATACAAGGTTAATTTGTTAATTGGAGTTTAACAGGTTTTAATTCAGAGTTTTCCTTTTCCTTGATTGGTTGACATACCAATGTTAAAGAGCTCAGTCGACTTTACAATTTATTCATAGCTGGAGAGAGAATAGATGGATTCATACCTTTCCCTGCGGTATTAGCATTATCTAAAATGCAAACAGCCTTGTCTAGGACTTGAACTCGAGTCGCTGATTCCAATGCACCACGGGCACCTTATATTTCTTATGATACGTCATCAGAAGAGGCATCGGAAAATGTACAATTTTGAAAAAGACGCACCATATATCATCATCATCAAGGCATGCCGACACAGATTCTTTTGACTCTCTCTCTCTCTCTCTCTCTCTCTCCCACACACACACTCCATCAGTCCCGATCGACCATCACTTTCGATAAGTTCTAAAGATGGCAGCCAGTGTCCACACAGAGCTTTTGATGTTTGGCCAAGACTGGTGAGTCCTTGCGTAGGATTCCATAAGAGAAGGTCGCTTATGAGTTCGTTCTTACTTCTCCAGCAGTGCTCTGCGTGTCCTGTTCGTCTTGGATGGCTTGTGTGATGGGAGATATGTGGCCGCACAGCAGCCATTTTGTTAGATGCTGCTTCCAGAATTTGATCAGGAAACCACGTAGCATCCCTGTCTAGTATCTGTTAAAATTTTTCTTCAATCGTTTTGACAAAGTCCAAGTAGTGCAGCCATACAGTAGTACTACACAGTTACAACTTGGAAGAATCCCCGTTTTATTTTATTCGAGAGATCAAATTTCCATACGGTCGATATCCTGTCAATCGCAAGCCATGCTTTTCCGATGCGTATATTAACATTGCTTTCTGTAGATGAGATATTGCTACCGAAATAAATAAACTAGTCAACTAATTTTAGAGGATTGCCATCTAAAGATGTGGTGGCGCCATTTTGATTAAAATACATGGACTCTGTTTTATCGGAGTTCACGTAAAGTCTCTTGCTTTTTGCATTTTATATAAATACCCCCGCCAATTTATTACATTACTAGAACAAACGTCCTTGAATTGAATATCGGGTTTTATTTATTTGTCTAGTTTTAACAGTCGCTAAGTCATTAGAAATTGATTCTTCTATTGTCAAGAAAATTAAGTCAATAAAAAAGATGAAAAAGAAAGTAACTTCAAAAAATACGTTTGAAATCAATTAATTTCTGAGGTTTTGAAAAATAATGAAACACCTGTTAATCAGCGATAAGATTTAATTGATAATAATTAACCCTAATTGATAATAATTAACCATAATATATTTCAATTAAAAAACTATAAAAGAAGTTGAAACAGGTTGTTAAAGGTTTATTACAGGTGTCCATTGAGTTTGGTAGTGTTTCAAGTTTTAATACCTTTTCGAGGCAGCGTATAGATCTAAATATATAAGAATCATTATTACTGATTATTGCAGTTTGGATCTCAATCATTGTTAGAAGAGCTTTTTTCAATGTATTTTCATTGGTGATGTATCAGTATATATTTAAGACGTGAAACTGAGTTGACTTGTTTTGTTTGTACTTTATATTTTTGCTATTTTGGGGAGGTTTTGTTTCTTGTTTTATTTGTTTCTTGTTTTTTTATTAGTACCGGACATGACGCTACAAATGTTGATTATGGCAGAGCCGAAGTGAAGAAGAAATCTTGTTCGTATACCATCCTACCGGAAATGAGAAGATTGTCATTTTGGGCTTTTTGTATCTAGCTGGTTTCCATGAAAACAAGTTTCCTTCTCAGACTGACTCAGCCGCTAGGCAGATAATTTGATATTTTTCACGTTACCGGAGTATTGATGTGTCCGTGCGTACAAGATCACGATTACCCCAAGTAATACAAGGGAAAGTCAAAAGTTTGATAATATTTTGGTATGTGCTAGTTTGCGGCGTATATATCACGTAACCGGGGTAGTTGTTAGTAGTATTGTGGTAATTGGTGCTCTGGCACGTTGCGCATTGCTTCACCCCGAGTGTGATTTGAAAGCCAATCAGATGAATATGCAACGTAACCTAATTCGAAAACGTTCTTTACCAGTTTGAACTGAACCATAACAGATGGTTCAATTGGCAAGAAGCTCGACAACCCAACAAGATCACGTAGATTTAAAACCGTGAATTATGAGGCTGTGCTCCAAGCCATAGAAAAATATCTAGCGAGTAGCGTTCGGAGAGTATCTGGTGAGCTCAGCATCTTATATTCCAGTGTGGTTTACGCCCTCAACACAAGTGTCCAAAGCGACTGAATTGTGCCGAACGTTACCAAAATATTGCAAAACTTTTGACTCATCCTAGTTATATGTTTATGTATTATAAGTATTTGATTAACAAGAAATATGTAATTGATTTTTCCCAAATTTGAGATGATGTCGATAAACATGGAAATGTTTCAAAATCAGACAAATTCCATTTTAATCAAATATTGATTACTCACAAGCACGTTTTTTGGATTTACTCTCCTTTTTTCTTATCTTTTTTTTATTTCAAAGTTTATTTCGTGATTAATATAAACTACAGCAACATATTCATTGCTCATTTTCCTGCGTGTCACATACTAAGCGATTACTGAAGTAAAATACAGCTTCAAAAACTTATTTGACCTGTTACAAAGGTAACGTAAGTGATGTAGCAAGTTATGCGTAACGAGTAGAAAATGAAATGTTGCTAAATATTAAATCAGATGAGTTTCCATGTTCTGTGATGAAAAGGTTTATGCTGAATTGAATTATTAAGAAAATAAGCAAACATAAAACAAATAGCAGGAGGTTGAGTTGAGACCGTCGTTGTTTTTATATGTATTATTTTTGGTAATGAGCACTCGTTTACAAAAGTTTTTTGTATGAGTATTAACTTTTGTATGTGTACAGAATACGTAAATGTTTAAGTATTCTTTTTAAATGCTTGCTTGCTTGTCAGTGCAGAAATTCCTTTGAGGATTTTACTGTCGTGAAATTTTAGTACTGATATTTTTGGTTTGGTGTGTAGAATCTAACGTCTGTCTTCTTCGACTTCTGGACTGCTACTTACTTGTTGGAGGGGAGCTAGTGTTCAGTCCAACCAGCTCTGGATGGTAAAATAGGGAATAGTTATTTCTGAAGACCATGAAACACTTGGGTCTTTTTCTATTTTTAGATTTGGTGACACGCATTACATACCTAAACTATTCATGATAGCGACATTCTCAATGCAGAAGTTTATCAAAGTCTCTGACAAAAACTCGACGGATGCGTTCTTAATCATAAGGATAAATGTTTTCTGTGTTATGTCTTATTAAAAGTATCTTGCTAATTACTTTCTATTCTTTTAAATGCACTGTCACATGAGCTTCTTACCTCAAAATGCTACATGACTGATCAATACCTTAATTGTATGAAAATTGCGACAAATTAATTTTTCAACAGATCTCAACTCTACATTACTGTTACAGGCAAGTTGGTGGTCACCACAAACTTTGTAATTGTTGATCGGTTGCTTGGTTGCTCGGTTACTTGGTTGCTTGGTTGATTTGTTGATTAGTTGCTAAGTTGGTTGGTTAATTAGTTGCTCGGTTGATTGGTTGACTTTTGCTCGGTCGATTTATTGCTTGGTTAACTGGCTTGTGAAATATCGAAGACAGTTTGCTTTTTATTTTGTTTTGTTTTTTGTAAGCAATTCGATAGTTCCAAATTGCTATTTCTAAATAATTATAGCTTCCATTAAATATCCTTAATACTAAGTATCTTCACCCAGTTATATGGTTTCAAGTATTCCTATGTAATACTAATAATTTTCAAAACAGATCTTTTTGATCCTTGGATAGTACCCAAACATTCTGGATCAAAGAGAATCTAGTAGAAATAGCAACGAAGGTTGGTTGATTTTAATGGCATGTTAACCGGTCTAGGCTTATTTTATGACAAGAGGTTAGGGAATCGCGTTCATTGTATGTTCGTATTACAATTTTTGTGCAGTTGAGATGTTTGGGGGTGATGCACTCTCTCCTATCGAATACTTTCAAACAGATCGATTTGACCCATAGATAGAACACCAACAAGTACCACAACTCTGGTTAAGAGTGGGTCTGGGAGTAATGATAATAAGGAGGCACTCTTTATTCCACAGATCTCTAGAGCTGGAGTCTCACTATCAGATACTCTTTAGTGCCTGGCTTAGGACACTTCTTTTTTTTATATCCCTCGACAGAAGATACAATCAGCGTTTTCTAAGCCCCGTCGATTCCACACTCCATAAAGCTCTAAAACTTGAGCCTCACATCAGATGCACTTTAGTGTCCAACCCAAAACACTTCCTAGTATCAAATTAGAATCTCAATAGCCACCAATATTTTTCTCCTAATTTATCTATCACAGTGTCCGGCTTTAGCTGCATATAACCTTTTCCTTATGAGTAAATGCCTCCTGTCATCCAGTTAATTTAGATTATCTGAAACAATGTACAGATTGTCTCAAAATAGATACAACCCATAAATATGATAATTCATATTGCATCAAATCATTTTTCATCTAAGTCTTAAAAA
This sequence comes from Sepioteuthis lessoniana, assembly GCA_963585895.1. Classification (NCBI taxonomy): domain Eukaryota; kingdom Metazoa; phylum Mollusca; class Cephalopoda; order Myopsida; family Loliginidae; genus Sepioteuthis; species Sepioteuthis lessoniana. Next base: position 29,740,815 of record OY757938.1, read on the forward strand.
GCAATCATATGACTTCAGAAAGGAGAAACCAGATGACAAGGGCAGAAATTGATTGACTTTATTCCACAGACACACAATAACACAGACACACTACTGGGGCTGTAGAATATGCTGATCTCTATAGAGGGTTAAGTACTCCTTCCCTCCACCACCACCACATGTGTCCTGGATATGACACTAAAACATCTGAGGATGGAGCTCTGGAGAATATGGGATACCCAATCATTGCTTTTACTCCTAGGTCCAACCTGACCCGAAGCGGTAGAACCCGTTAGAGTCCCATCTATAGGTAAAATAGAACTCTAACTGTGTACATAGAAATGATTAATTGTTAATGTTACATGGCAATACATGAAACCATTTAACTGTGTGCAAACAAATGGACTCTGGCTTATTTAGAATGTTATAAACTATTCGTTTACAAACCATATATATTTGATATATATTTGTATAAAAAGGATTTGAGATTAAATAACCTATAAGGGTTGATATGCCATAAAATCCAACCAATCAACCAACCATTTAATTAAACTTTACTCATTAGGATTATTGGTAGCTCTTGAAGCTGATAATGTAAAACAATTACAAATCATTCATTATTACTTCGGATATTTTTTTAAAGACAGCTTTAGTTTATGAATGCAGAAAAATGTAAATAAGATTTGGAAAATGTCATTCCTATGTTTTTTGCAAGATAAATTGCCTGAATTACGAACAAAAAATGAAAATAAAAACAAATTTTCTTGAATTAACAGAATTTGACTGTACTCAATCAATTTTTACTTTTAGCGACAAATTTACCAAAATAAAGTTAGGGTCAGATGAAAATTATTTAATAATATTTTTGGTCTCTTTTTAGGTTTTGTTTGGTTTCTTTTTGAAATGGCGTATCAACCTTCGTGGGTTATTTAATGCCAAAGCTGTACTTGTAGAAAAACAGAAGTAGTACTATTTAACCCATAGCTATGGAAATAAGGTAGGGGTTATACCAAGAGCATTAGTCCAAAAGAAAACGTAATAACGTGACCGTGATTCAAATCCGTTTACTACGATATGACAGTCCAACCACTCAGCTACGAAGTCTCCTGCCTGTTTCTTTTTAATTTTATTTTAGTCTGTGTAAACTCATTATACAACCAAGACTATCTTTAACTCAGCAAAAAATTCCCTGTATTTATTCAACAAAATTTGCACTAAAAATTAAGGTTTCATATTTATTCCACATGTTAACAAAACTTCAGATAAAAATATTAACGATTCTTAAATTGTTTTAAAGAGAAAATCACAAAGATAAATATATACTACACCTGGCAAGAATAATGGAATTAGCACACTTATGGGGTGTTCTCAGTAAGTTTGTTTGTTTCTTTCTTTGTTTTTGTTTTGTTTTTGTTTGTTTTCTTGTAGTAAATTAACTAAATTTAACAAATAAGATGCAATATATATTTTCTAGCGTCATAAAATACACTTTAAACGAACTAAATTGAACTATTAATTTATATCAAATTATTGATTTATATTAAACAATTAAACTATATAATTTTTTATGAGTCGATCTAATTCCAACACTTTTGCCATTGATAGTAATATTTATGTATGAAAGTGTTTGTAGTTCTTCTTTATTTCCAAAGAATAGTTACTTAAGTTCTTGAAAAATCCTTCGTCGTAACAGCTGTAAAGGATTAATTTTATATCGACACAATAAAAAGGAAACATCACGTGTCATTCAGAGAAACATTTATTTACAGAATAACGTCGGTTTCTATCTAAAAAGAGGTTTGGAAAAATAGAGAACCGAAGCCCAATGCGTAAGCTACAACGAGTTCAAAATAAAAGACTATTTAGTTAAGAGTAAATCAGCACAGCTCCAATCTATAACAAAAAGATTATTAAAGATAAAAAATAAATATAAAATAATAAATTATATAAATGCAGTTAAATTTGAGAAAAACTTAAATGTAAGTTGCGTATTTTTAAGGCAAATAACAAAAGACTAAAAAACATTCTGATTAAATGAAAAGAAAAATAAATAAATATATAAATAATAGATAACTGAATAAATCAAATAAAGAAATTAATCTTTACTTTCTTACCATAAATATTAAATCAATCATCGCTTTCTTCCGGCTTTGAAAATAACGTCCGAATTTGAATTGACATTTAAATGCTAAGCCTCAAGTTACCTCCCTCGCAAATAATGGCGCTATCTTGCTTCCTTCATATTTTAAGAAGTAGTTTTATTTGGAGTGAAAACATCGTATAATCTAAGACAAATACAGTTTAAAACAATTTCATGAAAGGCCCTAACAATTATTGAAAGTTTGCTTGAAATGAGGACAGATTGTAAGATTTTTCAAGTGGGATTTATTATATCTTAATTTCATTTATTTTTTATTGCTGTTCACCGACCATTGTACTACGGTTGTGAGTAAGCAGTGCCGTTCTACTATCAATGCTTCATCTATCAACAAATCGCTAAGGTATCTGTTGCGTTAACCCTTTCACTAACACGTTAAATTGAAATTGTTTCTCAATAAATTTTACTTTTCAAATCTTTATTATGTAAGCTTTTTACAGATGCACTCCATACCTTTTCCCTGACAAGTTTTTTTTGTTTTTCGTTTTTTTTGTTTTTTTGTATTTTTTTATTTTGGATATGTAATTTTTGGATATGCGAAATTATACCTATAGTACGATATTTAAAATTCGACTGGGACACCGGTGTCCTAGTGGGAGTGAAGGCTTAAGATGTTTTGGAATTTGTGAATTTGGCAGTAAATAATTGCTCCAATGCCATTGGCTTATTTCAAAGTTTGACCGTTACTATTCCGTCGTGGGTATAAAAGCGGGTGACTTGTTTCAGTCAGCCTCTTTTTCAACCTCTTTTTCAGTGAGTTGCTTCCCATCATTCAGTCTCCTTTTTGGGGTCAGTTTTGGTTTACTAAGGAAAGATGGAGCAAATTCTACTCGCCTACGACCTACCAAAAGAAACCGACGCATCCATAATGATGCTATATAGAAACACGAAAGTAAAAGTCCGTTCCCCGGATGGAGACACAGACTACTTCGACATTGTAGCAGGTGTACTGCAAAGAGACACATTAGCTCCATACCTCTTTATCATCTGTCTAGACTACGTGCTTAGAACATCTATTGATAAAATGAAAGAAAACGGTTTCAAGCTAACAAAGGAAAGAAACAGAAGGTACCCCGCACAAACAATTACGGACGTCAACTACGCTGATGACATAACGCTTCAGGCAAATGCACCCGCCCAAGCCGAATCCCTGCTACACAGTCTGGAACGAGCAACTGAAGGCATAGGCCTCCATGTCAATGTACATAAGACGGAATATATGTGCTTTAATAAAAGAGGCGACATCTCCACACTAAAGGGTAGTTCTATGAAACTAGTAGACAAGTTCACTTACCTTGGAGGCAGTGTCTCATCAACTGAGACAGACATCAACATGCGACTAGCAAAAGCATGGGCAGCTATCGATAGGCTATCGGTCATATGGAAGTCAGGCCTGACCGATAAAATAAAACAGTTTCTTCCAAGCAGCGGTCGTGTCGATACTGCTGTATGGATGCACTACATGGACGCTAACTAAACGTATGGAGAAAAAGCTTGACGCCACTCACACAAGAATCCTGCGAGCAATATTGAACAAGTCATGGAAGCAGCATCCCACAAAGCAGCAGTTGTCCGGCCACCTACCACCCATCACGAAAACTATCAAAGTTAGACGAACTAGACACACGGGACATTGCTAAAGAAGTAAGGACGAACTCATAAGCGATATACTCCTGTGGACCCCTTCACATGGACGAGAAAAGGCAGGACGACCAGCTAGAACCCACATACAGCAGCTCTGTGCCGATACAGGATGTAGCCCCGAAGACCTGCCGGAAGCAATGGACGATAGAGAAGGGTGGCGAGAAAAAGTCAGGGATATCCGTGCTGATGGCGCGACATGATGATGATGACGAAAGCAATCTAAAACGCGTAAAGTGGCCAGTTTTCCAAGCAGCGTTTTGATCATTCAGCCAACGCTAGAACGTTGAGCCGAGTCAAAAATCTCGATATGCTCTCCGTTAGACAAAGAAACGGAGTAAAAGTTATAGGGAAACCAAAGGTGGGTATTTTCTTCGCAGAAAGAAAAGTTGCAGAGCACAGCTTTCCCTAATAGAATAGATTTCAGATGAGGAGAAAGACTATGGAAGAAATTTAACAAGAACAATGAATTCCTCTGAGGATGAGCCAACAGAATTGTCAAGACAGAGAAAAGGAAATATTCAATTCTAGATACAGTGTGTTTTTCCCGTCTGAAGGTGGACTGTCTGTCGTTTGAAACGAATCAGAAAAGAAAAAGAAAAGAAAATTGAATTCGAATACCAAGCGTGGGTATTTTGTTGATAAATTCTTTTATATAACTTCTTTCCTCGTTACGGTCCAACGGCAAGTAAGTCATTTACTTGTTCCAATTTGATTGATTTTATGTTATTTCACTCTATTGTATTATTTTTAATTTATGTTTATTTTTTATTAGTGTTAAAGTAAGAGTTGAGTGTATAACTCTACATGCAGAGCGAAATATATGCAATGCAGTCATGGAATTGTTTTGTGAAATTTGTTTCTTAGGGAATGAACTCATTATAGTGGGAAAAAAACATTTTTCCCAAGAAATATAGTCGTCGTCTTTTTTTTTCCATGTTAATGGTTGAGTAACTACTCTCCTTTCCGTGCTTGTTTCTATACCTTTTATTTTCGATCAACGTTGTTTTATATATAGTGGATCAGTGGTCCCGATAAAAAGCAACTGAAATTGACATGAAAGAAATACGAGTAAAAACAAAAATAGATTCTACCGGACAATCGGACCTCTTCTTGGCATTTTTGGCGTTGTTAATTCAACGTTTCGGACGATATATTCTTCAAATTTCTTCTGTAGTAAAAATAAATTAGTACATCTTTAATAATTTCTTTTTATAAAAGTTAATTTTTTCATAAGTCCAAGATATTCATTTTTTTTATTTCTAGTCGAACATTATAGAATCAAGTCGGATATTAATGGGAATCATTTACTCATTAGTCAAAAGTTTTGCAATATTTTCGTACTAGATAGTTTGCAGCGAGTACACCACGTAACCGAGGCAGTTCAAGCTGTGGTAGGTACCCGCTGTGGTTGGTAATATTGCGATAGTGTGTGCGCCGGCATGTTGTGCATTATTTCACTTCGTGTGTAATTTGAAAAATGCAACAGGAAACTTATGTTTGATGAGCTCGAACTGAGTCATAATGAAACCAAAAACATTTGTTACGCGGAAAGTGAAGGAGCAGTTGATCAAAATACAATCATCAGATGTTTGAAATAATTTAGCTCGGGTTGCAAGAACCATAATGATAAGGCAAACTCAAATAGGCCTAATACCATGGATTCTGAGGCTGTGGATTCCGAAGCCTCAGAGGCAAATTCAATGATTAGCACTTGTAGGGTATCAGGTGAGTTCAGCATCTTATGGACAAGTATGGTTCTTCACCTTCACAATATTGGCGAAAGCATCAAGAGCTGCTGAATAATGCTTCATGCTACCAAAATATTGCAAAACATTTGACTCACACAAGTATTGTCAAATTCTCTATTGAAACTCTGTAACCAAATATATAAAAATATAGCGGACCAAAAATAAGTACACCTCTTATATATATTATTTGGTATTATTTATTATCAAACTCTACAGTATTGAAACTCTGTAGCCAAAACATATGTAGCGGGCCAAAAATAAGTATACCTCTCATATATATTTATGCAGATTTATTTATCGCAACAAAAGTGTAGCAAATTTATTTTTGGTTGTCGAATAAGTTAATAAATAATTACTAATCATTTTCATTGTAAAATGTTACACCAAAAATAATATCTTCGTATCTTTAAAAGAAAATGAACGTTTTATCATAAATTGTTACGAATATACTTATTTATAATACTGAATACTGAATTATATATATATATATATATATATATATATATATATATATATATATATATATATATATATATAAGTTGATAGTTGTTCATGGATTCTTTGATTCATTTCCGGAAAGCAAAACTTGCCGGTTCTTACTATTAAAAAGAAAACGAAATGGCGAGCAGACAAAAATGGTGATATTTTTATGGCAAATCAAAAAGAATCAAAACAATAAGATATAAGGACCATCACTTCTTTTTTACAACGTGTTCTTCAAAGGTTTGTTTGCAAAGAAAAAAGTCATTCAAGAAGAAGAAGAAGAAGAAGAAGAAGAAGAAGAAGAAGAAGAAGAAATCCGATAAGCAATTTTTGATGATCGTGAGGTTAACCTTAAACTTTTTGGGCCGCCTTAGTGAATTGTTAACAGACTGAAATAATAAAATCTTTTAAAACTGAATCATTTCATAATGCACGTTTCAACGATTTTTTTCTGTTTGTTTCTTAAAATATTCATTTGCGTTTACAAATTGATCGAAATAACAAATCAACGTACGTGTTTCATATGTACAATGTGTGTCTATATATATGTGCGTGTATATGCATGTGAGTATTATATATATATGTGTGTGTGTGTGTGTGTGTGTAAGCCTATTTGTATACATTTATATTTGTGTAGTATGTGTCTGTATATCTGCACGTGTATGCATATCCTATGTGTGTATGTGTGTCCATGTATATTTGGTTGTGCATATGTATGCGTATGTATATGTATGAGCGTGTGCAGGTTGGTTGGTAGGTTGGTTGGTAGGATTTGTAGTATATTTATATATATATTGTGAATTATTTAATGCCAAATCCTGCTTATACATATATATACAATTTCCAGACAATATATCTAAATGAGCCTGTGCTCATTTGTTTACACACTATTGAATAGTTTATTGTTTGTACACAGTTGAATGGTTTCAAGTACTGCTATCTAATACAAATAATTCTATTCAATATCAATTATTTGTTTGCACACAGTTAAATGGTTTAAAGTATTGTAAATGATTAAGCATGATTTCACCCATAGATGGGACTCTAACAGGTACTATCACTCCAGGTCAGAGTGGACTTGGGAGTAATAGTAAGAACTCTTGAATTGGAGCCTCACTATCAGATAGTTTAGTATCATATCACTGGTGGGAGTCCCCTTGACGTAATGGCTAGTGTGCTTGACTGCGACCTCGAAGTGAACAAGTTCGAACTCTTGACGCGCTGTTATGCTCACTTTCGGACTAATGCCCTTGGGAAATGTATGAACTCCCTTATCCCCTCAATAATAGATTAAATAGTATCACTGCTATTCTTCTACAAGGTTGGTTTTGGCATTAGATGACCCATGATGGTCGATATGCCTTTAAACAAAGAAACTGAAACCAAAACTAGGATAACCGTTTTGGGGGCTCTTACGTCTCTTCAGAGATGCAGTCGGCTTATTCTACAACCACAGCAGACTGAGCGAGTGTGTGTGTGTGTGTGTGTGTGTGTGTGTGTGTGTGTGTGTGTGTGTGTGTGCGCGCATTTGATTAAAAATTGGAAAGAAGATAAAAGTAAGAAAAGAGATGGAAGGAAGTTTATAATGGCAGAAAATCCAAAATTTCAAGTAAAATTATGGCTTTTTTATTGTTTTTAAAGGAAGTTATCATAGCTGAAGGTTCTTTTGCTAAGGATAGAATCTTGCGATCTGAGAGCAAGAAGATATCAAAGTCTCAACAAACCTTGACGATGACATTTTTTTTTAATAAAGCTTTGTAAATCATTATCAGTATTAATAATTTTGACTCATATTTTCTTTTCTTTTTAATTCTCAGTTGCATTTTATCGCAACTCACTCAGTTGTTTATTTTTACGACGAGAAAAAAGGGGTTGGTGAGTTCAAGTCTCACTTGGAGATTATCTTTTACTATTCTCTCTGATATATGCTGCTAGCAGAAAAAAAGAGTTTATTTTATTCCATTCAACGGTAATGGGTTTAAACAGTCGATGACGAAGAGTCAAAAAATACTTTCTAATAGGTTTTTTATGTATTCACGATACAATTCCAATCTGGACTCGAATCAGGCCAAAACATGATCTTGATGATTCTCAATCGACTTTTTCGAGGTCTTTTTTTGTTTTGTTTCAGAACAGGAAGTGTTGTTCAAAAATATCATCTGATCGTTCCTCTTAAGAAAACAACTTTTCATTCCTGAAATATCCTTCTGTATTGCAGAACATTCATAGAGAAGCAGCTCACCAATACCAACAGTGGAAAAGGCTCATCTCAACACTGACACCTCTTTTTCCCCGATGCAGTCAATATTGTATTTCCCACCAGATCTGCAAAGACACCTCACTGGAGCCATCCAACTAGAACCTAAATTAATTACTTCACACAACTCCACTGAACTTCTCGAAATCAAATTTTAAATATTCTAAGAACTTTGTTATGAAGTAAAGTTGTCTTTGGAAACAGTCGCTGTCTTGTTTCTAGTAGTAGTAGTAGAGACGGTAAACTCTAAGCAACTGACTTTACTATGGAACGCTACTGCTTTCATAGCAGTATCTCATTTACATGTGATACTACTACTTACTTCATTCTATCTTTGATGTTTATCTGAGATTGTTAAGGCTTTTTAACGTCTTCTTGACATGAGTAAAGTTAGCAAACGTAGTCGAGGGTGACCCAAAGGCTCTTTTTTCAATAGCTACTACACCGAGGTGCAGAGTAGGGCGCTACTCCATTCCCTGGATTGCTCCACTTTGCCCTTGATCCCCACCATATAATGCTCAGTGTTAAGCGAGGAGGCGTCAAGTACCATTTTTAAGTCTTTGGTATGACACAACCTGGGATTGAACCCCAGTCTCCTGGACCATTGGCGTACACTCTTTTCATGAGGTCACTGGTCCGGTTAAATATGCTTCTTGTCATTGTTTATCTTTAATAAGGAACAAAATTCTCCTGATGGTTTTTATAGGATGTTTTCACTCCCTTTAAGAAATGTACATTTCTGGTGATTACCTATAATTATGATGAAGCTAAACATTCTTCAGATCCTCAACCTCTGGCAACCTGCTCTTTCAAAATGTTCACCTATTATTCTCCAATAGCAAATAGAGAGACAGAAGGATTTTCTCTGCCTTTAGGGTCTTGTACATTTTAATATTGCTACCATTGGCCGAACGAGGAGGTGCGCTTTGCCTAACAGTTTATCATCATAGGAAATGGAATCGGCATCCCGGGTTCAAATCCTGAACAACGCTAATGTCCTAGGAGAAGGTATAAATCCATCTCTTATATTTATACAATTTTATTTGTCACTAGAGAAGGGCTGCCATTTTATTTTTCATTAGAGATGTTACTATTTTGTTTTTCATTAAAGAAATGTTGCGATTTTATTTTCATTAGAGGAGTGTTGCAACTTTATTTTTCAATAGAGGGATGATGTGGTTTTGTTTTCATTAGAGAGGTGTTGCTGTTTTTTCTTTCATTTCATTAAAGGAATATTACTATTTTATTTTCCATTAGAGAGATGTTGCTATTTTATTTTTCATTAAAGATATGTTCAGGTTTTATTTTCCATTTGAAAAAATGTTGTGATTTTATTTTTAGTTAGAGCGATGTTGCTATTTTATTTTTCATTAAAAGGTTGTTGCTTTTTTATTCTTCATTAGCGAGGTGTTGCTATTTTCTATTTTATAAAAGGGTTATTGCTGTTTTATTTTTCATAAGAGAGTTTCTGTGCAGTAGAATTTAATAATAAATAAAAACGTAGAATCTTGCCAGTAAGCGTTCCTGAGTCTTCTGAACAACCAGTTATAGAATTGGCTTTCTTTTTATGTATTTTAGATTGATCACTTGAAAGGTTTTTGAAAATATTTATAAAGGGCTGTTGATTGGTCGGACAATATTATATGAGTCACGTATGTTCCCTTATTACGTTTGAATTGAATATATTATACATGCAAATCATTTCATGCTTTAGGGCGTTCGAGAAGAGATTGCTAATATTCAAAGCATAGTTCACTTTTTTGTACATTTTCCATTTAAGTTACCATATTAATCTTAACGATATACATGGAACTTCCGGTGTATTCAGAAACAAATTGATATCTTATACATTTTTCTACTTTATGTGGAACAATGATACTTGTACTTGTAGCAGAAGGAATTTCGTATTTTTGTTTGACGGCTTTCCCCAATTACTGCTGCCTAGAAAGGTGGTTCGGATGAATAGGATAAGTCATCCTGATTGGGTGAAATTATGCGTCGACCCTAACGGTCGATTTAAATTACGCGCCAAACAAAAATAAGAAATTCCTTCTGCTACATACTTTTTGTTAATCAAATACAGAGATATTTATTCACCTAATTTCATTTAAATAAGATTTTTACGAATTAAAATTAAGCTAAAGAAATCACTATTTAAAACCATTGGCACAAATTGAACAAACATCACCTTGTTGACTACGACATCCTTGTGATTCTTACAAAACTTCATTAGATAAACATTGTCTCTTTCCTGAGGTTGGTCTTGGTTGTGTGTGGACCTTCAAATATTAAAAATCCTTCTTTATGACTTGTATCCTTCCTCTTTTCGCATTTCTAGAAAACGTCTTAAAATTACTGCCATTTTGATAAATTATTGTAATAATTCCATTACTTATATATGAGTAAGTTCTTGTCGGTAAATTATATTAAACAAATCTTTCGTTCATATTTTATATTTTGTCATTTTTAACATCGAGTAGCTGTTTATAATTATTACTCTTTGTAATTTTTGTCTATATTGTGTATAAAGTAAACTTTTAAGCGAATTTTCTTTCTGCGCGATGTCTTTCTCTATTAATCATAATTGAATATGTCTTCTTCTTCTTCTTCTTCTTCTTCTTCTTCTTCTTCTTCTTCTTCTTCTTCTTCTTGTGCGTGTATAAGTGTTTGTATGCGTGTGTATGCGTGTATGGGTTTGTGTTTTGTTTTGTTTGTTCGATGATGCATCACAAAAGCAAAACTAACCGATAAGCAGACTCTCTTTACGAAAATAAAGATGCTGACATCAATATCAGTGCAGACAATAATATATCAAATACAGTTTTCTTCCTTTAAAATATCTAATTCAATTTGTGATACCTGACGATGAATTAAGAAAAACTCACATCCACTACAGTTTTTTCCCTTTAAACATCTACCCTAATACAGATATTAGTTGAATTTTGATCTAAAATGTTCACTGCATAATGGTTAGTCGATATGATTCTGTATTGAAGTCTATAGACAAGAAGAAAGCTGGTGCAGAAAAAATACATTTTAAATTAGATTTTTCCCTTCTTTTTTCCTTGTTAATCTCAAGATTTAGTGAAGCACGTACTAATACGATTCTATTAAAGAGAAACAATTATATACCTACGTAATTGTTTCTATAAAAGGTTTATATATATAGAAAAGAGAGACAACCGAATCATTTTTTTTTATTTACGACTTTACGCATGCGTATAAATTCCAACATGGTGGAAACTGAGAGAGTAAATATCAACCATTGCTAATCAATGTAGAGAAATAGAAGCTTTAAGCAGCGATACATGCAAGAATAGAATAATGAAGTTGTTGAAAGGTCTTTTCCGGAAAAATGTTTATCGGTAAAAAGGTAAGATAGAATCAATGTCATGTCTTTGAGAATGACAAAAAGAATAAGATACACATAAAATACACTTGAGTTCATTGTTTGTTTGGGGGAGTTTTTGTTTATTTGTTTTTTAATTATTTATTGGGTTTTTATAAAAGAAAGAAAGAAAGAAAGAAAGAAAGAAAGAAAGAAAGAAAAATAAAAACAAATAAAGAAAAGAAGAAAATGATAAAAAAGACAAAAAATAGAAAGTAAATGATATGAAAGAAAGAAAAGAAATTCTAAAAAGAAAAAGAAGATATCAAATAATGTAAAATCGAGAAGAGACTAAATTATCTTAGAAAGAAAAAGAAAGATAAATGATATAAAAATAGAGAAAAATAGAAAGTAAGTGGCATAAAAGAGAAGAGAGAAAGATTAAGGATATAAAAGAGAGAAAAGAGAAGCTAAATAAGATAAAAGATTGAAAACAGTAAGTAGTATTTTAAAAAGATATGCGGGATTAAATTCTATAAAAGAAAGACTAAATGACAAATGAGAAAAGAAATATTAAATGCTATAAAAAAAAGGGAGAGACTAAATGATGTAAGAGTGAGAAGATACTAAATTATATAAGAGAGAAAAGAGAGAAATGATAGAAGGAGAGACTGTTATAAAAACAGAAAAGAGTGATTAAATAACATAAAACAGTTGAGAGATCAGAAAAGAAGAGACTAAATGCTATAAAAAAGAGACATTAGATATTATTCAAAGAAAGAAAAAAAGAAAGACGAAACTAAACAATATGAAAGGGAAAAGAGAAACTTAAAAGAGAAAAGAGAGAGAATAAATGTTATAAAAGCATATAAAAGCATTAGAGAGAGAAAATAGGTTCAAACGATATAAATAGAAACTGATATAGAACTGAGAAAAGAGAGACTAAAGGAAGAGAGAAATGAACCCTTCCAAAAAAATCAAATCTTTACAAAACCACACAAATCAGGAAATAATGTCTTAGATGCATTTTATGCATTTTATGTTACTGTGCATATCTGTGTAAAGGAAGGAAAGGCTCAATTTCACAGAACTAAATTTCATTTCATGCCATTCTGATTGACTAAGATTGACTACTGGGATTCTATAATCTTAAATGAAAAAGAAACTAAATGGATTTTTTAAAGAATTGACAAATTGAATAGTCATCCACTCTGGAAAAAAAATGTCGATTCTTGATGAAAGGTCAAAATTACCGTGAGTTATCAGCCTACAAAATCGTCTGCTTTCATCGATTTAACATCCAAATGTTTTAAAGAAAAAAACATCTTACACTGTTTTATTCTCAATTGTTATTCTAAAAGTACCCTGTCCTTGAAAACAAAAATGATTTGCTAAAACCTTTTTTGTGTATATGCATCCCCAAATTTCAGATTATGCATTCGAAATTATAACCCAAGTTATAACTGGAATTTTCTTTCTTCTTATTTCCCCATGTATATTGAAAATATGGTTGATTTTTATAATTGCTATTACGGGATATCATTTTGTGAAAATTTATCTTATTATTCAAGTTTGTTTGTTTCTTTGTTGGTTTTTGTTTTGTTTTTTGTTGCTTTTGTTCTTTTGGGGTTTGATTTTTTTTTTTTTTTTTTTTTGTTATTTCCATTGTCTTCTGTTATTATTGATTTAAAAATATTTTGTTTATTGGAACTTTTTACTCTATTCAAGTTTTTTATTACAGTTTTAATTGGCTGTTTTCACTGAAGTCTGAGTAACATCGTCTCCTCAGTTTTCCAGAGCTCTTCTAAATATTCAATACTGTGGTCGAGACGGTCTCAGTTCTCGAATTCCTTCAGTATCTTTACTAGGTATCACCAACACCTTCCTTCTCAGTTTTTTCAACTCTCTAGCAAGATCTAAGTATTTGTCTCTCTTTTCGTTTTCTTTTATTTTCACGCTTTGGGCAGCTGGAACTGCATATTTATTCATTTATTTATTTGTTTATTATTATTATTATTATTATTGTTATTATTTACTCTTGAGTTTTTCACATCAGCTTTAGCTGGTGGTCATTCACTGGAGTTTGAGTGACAGCAAGTCTCCTCAAGTCTCTAGGACTCTTCTCGGTATTCTGGCCGTTCTCAATAATATAGTAGTTTGGATGGTCTCCACTCGTCCTCTTATTTCCAAGTCCTTCAGTCTCTTTAATAATCTTTTGGTGACTGTACCAAGAACACCAATTACAATTAGTCACTTTCATGTTCCACAGTTTCTTCAATTTCCTTGCAAAGTCTAGGTATTTACCCTTCTTTTCACTTTCTTTCAATTTTACTCTGTGGTCAGCCCGAACAGCAAAGTCGACAATTTTGCAAGTTCTCTTTTTTTGTTGATTATTATAAGGTCTGGAAGGTGCCCGTGGTGTAATGGTTATCGTCGCAGGAAATGGACATGGCGATACGAGTTCAAATCCTGGACGAGACTGATTGCATTTCACATAATACCCTTGGGAAAGGTATGAATCCAATTGTGACGTTACCCCTTCGGCCCCAACGTTACATCAACTTCTTCGAACCATTTCAATATCTTTACGGCCGGTGATCAACTAGTGGTTCCGATAGGGGTATCGCACATTTCTTTACGCGACAAGAATACAATCGAGGGAGCGGGAGGAAAGAGAACAAACAAACAATATGCTTGGGTTAACTCAAGTGCAGAAGAGGAGTTATGTAACATTGTGCATGTGTAGACTAACGCTAGCGTGGGTTACTAGCGAAAATTCTACAACGCTACTGAAATGCCGAATCATCTTCCCTCACTGTGGCTGGACCTCATCTCATGCCGACTGGTCTCTCAGCTCCGGTGTCGACTGGTCACTCTCGTCACCCTTCGCCAACAGCCAATTTCGAGCTCCTTTGTCCAACTCTCTTCTCGCGTCTCCTTACCACTCCTGTCACGCCGAGATCTCAAGTCCAAAACCCTTTGTCTGGTTTCGCGCCAAAACAGACAAAGGAATCGTCTGCTTGGCAGACCGCCTACATAGTGTTACATAATTATTCTCCCTCCAGCTATGGGTAAATAGTAGGACAGACTGGGTTCTTCAGCCTTGGTGAAGCAACTAGTCTAGGAGAAAGAAAACTCTGAATTCAAACCTGTTAAACTCCGCTTAAAAAATTGACCTTGAGTCATATCCTGCCCGAGCGGAGGGGTTGGGTAAATATATATTATAAGGTCTGGTCGTCTGGCAGAGATTAGGTGATCTGTTTGTATGTCAAAATTCCCCAGGAGTTTGTGCGTGTCATTCTCCTGAACAGATTTTGGATTGTGCATATACCATTTGTTCATGTAGTCAAATTTCAATTTCTTGCACAATTCCCAGATCGTGTCTATTCTTATACTCTTTCTGTGCAGATTTGCTGCATTCGTTGATTATGTGATTGATGGTTTCGTCTCTATAACCACATAACCTACATTTACTGTTTTGTTGAGTCTTATCTATTCTTGCTTTGATATGATTGGTTCTTATAGTATTGTTTTGTGCTGCTATCAGGAGAGATTCAGTTTTTCTCTTAAGGTTTCCCTTTCTTAGCCACAAGCATGTTTTCTTGTGTGATATGTCTCTTGTTGGTCGCTTAAAACGTCCATAGAGTTATTTTTCTTCCCATTTTTGTTTTCTGCTTATTGTCGTTCCGTTAGTCTTCATGTTGTCCGTATTGTTTCTGGTGGCTGTAATTAGTCTTCTTCCACGCTTGTGTATGTAGTCTTCAAGTCGTTGTATTGATGCGTCCACACTGTCTTCAATCCTGGCAAAGCCTCTTCTTCCTTCTTTTCCTGACACATATAATCTGTCAACGTCATCTTTGGGATGAAATGCCTTATGCATAGTTATTAGTTTTGTTCTCTGGTCCACTTTAAGAATGGTCCCGAGTATCTTACGATGGGGACTGTCCAGGTATTTATTCCTTTGATAAGATTTATGCTTTATAGTTTTTGTCTCGAATAGCTTTCTGGTTCTTCTGAGATATTCTTTCTTAATTTTTTCTTTCATCTCCTCTTGTTTGATGGTGTCAGCTTCCAATATCCCCAAGTTTTTGTACGTTTCCTTTTCTCCGTCTTGATTTGATAGTTCTATTCCGTCCTTAAGGTGTCATTCGCCCCTTTTCATTACTAGCATGGCGCATTTTTCTATGCCAAATTTCATTCCTATGTCCTGGCTATATATTCTGACTGCATGTATTAGAGTTTCCAGTTCTTTTTCATTTTGGGCAGACAGTTTGATATCGTCCATATACATTAGGTGATTGATATTTTCCAGCGATCTACTAAGTTTGTATCCGGCTGTGCATTTCCTGAGTATGTGGTTGAGTGGCATCATGGCAATTATAAATAGTGATGGTGATAGTGCATCTCCTTGGAAAATACATATTTGGATCTTTGCTTCAGCTAAGCTTTTCCTTCCTGCAGTCAATTCCACTCCCCAGGTTTTCATGGTTTTCTCGATAAAGTTTATGACTTCATCTCATATTTTGTACATTTTGAGACAGTTTATAATCCAGCTTTGTGGGATCTTATCATATGCCTTTTTGTAGTCAATCCTGGCTTGATTTTTGCGTCTCGTCTCGTTGAAGATGTGCTGATCAATATAGAATAGTTCTCCCGTGCCTCTGGATCCTTTAGCATCCTTTCTGTTCCTCAGGGAACAATCCGCAGCTTGTCAATGAGAAATAAATCTCTTCCCTTATTTGTGCCGTAAGAGTTTTCCACATCATAGGTAGGCACGTCATGGGTCTGCTGTTGTTTGGGTCGGTTCCTTTTCGGGAGTCTTTTTGGATCAATGAGGTCCTTCCTGTGGTTATCCATTCGGGTACGTTGGCTTCTTGTAGACATCTGTTCATTTCGAGCGCTAGTCTATCAAGAATAGTGGTGAATTTCTTGAACCAGAATCCATGTATTCCATCATGGCTTGGCGTTTTCCAATTCGATATTTTTTGTGTCATTCTTAGTGAATCTATGTGTAGTTCTGCTTTCGGTCCTTCTTCTAGTCCTTCTAACTCTTTCGCCATGTTGCTTATCCATTCGGCTTTTTTGTTATGTTCTCTTGCTTGCAATATTTTACTCCAAAATTGTTCAGCTTCTCTTGCATCCGGTTGTTGGTATGCTTTTGTGTCATCTCCCCTAACTTGTTGGTAGAATTTTTTTTCGTCGTTTTGGAATTTGTGTTTTGTCTATATTGTTTTACTCTTTGTCTATATCTTCTTAATCTTTCTTCTTTCGCCATTACTTTCTGGTTTATTTCCTCAAGTTGTATCGTTATTTTTTCTTGTGTTGCTTTTTCCTTTTTGTCCCAGCGTTTTTTCCTTTGTTTTATCATTTTTGCTTGTTTTCGTAGTTTTCTTATCTGCGTTTCCTGTCGAATTTCCTATCCACGTTTTGATTTTTTGTTTGTGTTCTTTAAGGGAATCCCGATTTACTCACAAACTAATTTTGCTTCTGCATAGATTTGTTCATTTAATTCAATTATGTTTTTTGTTGATATATATGTTATTACTTTATTAATTTTTTCCCGTTTCCATCTTGATTGTTTTCCATTCTATGTTTCTTAGTAATAGCAAGATAGTCTTTTGTTCATTCATAATTCTCTTTAAATTTTCTAAGTTTATTTTTGGTTCTTGTGTTAATGTTTGCTCTGTGTTGTTAGGGTTTGTGGTGCTTCTATTTTCAGGAATTGGTGATTCATTTCGGTTAGAATGTTCTTGTTTGTCAGTACTTGGTGTGTCTGATATTGTTTTACTGTCTTGTTTTCTGGTGTCTTTCTAGTATTTCAAGATCAGAAAACCAACCTTTCTTTATTATTGTCCTAACTAGGTCCGCAAGTTTTTGGCTTGTTATCTGAAAACTAGCTCATTCTTGCTAGATCTCTATCATTCTTTTTCTATATCCTCTTTGTGTAGGGTTACTCCAAGAATAGCAGTGTTGTGCAAGTTGGTTGTCTTCTTTAGTCCATGTTTTGTGTTTGCGTCTATGATTTGTGTGGTTCCTTATATCATCATTCGTGAAAAAAGAACAGCCAACATTCACAGGGTGACGATCGGATCTCACATGTTGGCTATCAAGGGAACACCTGCTGATCGTGACACCCAGGCCTGTTGCCTGGGTCCCACGTTGCGTTATATTTTGATTCGACATTTTTATCATGGGCGGTATATTGTGGCTATACCAGGGGTTGTTTAAAATCTGCACACCTGACACAGACGTGACAAAGTTTTCTTAAGAGAACTCTTAAGTGGGTCACACATAAAAAACAAAAAAAACAAAAACAAAACAAACACGATGGCTGGATTGACCTCATCAGTAGTCGCCACACTTGTAGATGAAATCAGCGATTTCCTAACTGAACTGTTTGATCCTGGCCATTGACTAGTGGAGTTCATCCGCCCAGCATCTGATGAAGAACGCCGTTGGGCCAACGATGGGTTCATCCGCCATAGTTCACATCCATCATGATTTCTTTTTTAAAAACTTATAATTTCTAAGTTTCAACTTTGATAAAGTCCAACTGTTTGATATTTCTTCTATGTAAGGTGCGCTTAGCGTAACTGTTATCGTCGTAATAAATAGTATTGGTGACCCGAGTTCAAATCCTGGACAAAGCTGTTCGTGTTAATGCACTTTAGTAAGGCATTTATCAATTTCTTCTGCCCCACCCCAGCTGTGGGTTAATAGTAAGACAGACTGGGTTCTTTAGCCTTAATTAGACAACCAACGTAAGAGACTGAAAACTTTTAATTGAAACCAGCTTTAAAATTGACCTTGTGTCACACGTTTGCCGTAGAAGTGGAGTTGGATAAATACATACATATAAGAAAAATAAGTGAATAAAAACACTGACAACGGATTTAACAAGGATATTTCGTCTTTTTCACTTATTCTTTTCGCCTTGTCTGATTTACCAAAATCTACCATTTCCACACATACATATAAGTACATATACGCGCATACATACACACATGGATACTTCTTGGTTGTTTCTTTGCTTGTTTCGTCAATGATGTTGTTGGAGTTGATGGGATGAGGTTGCTAACCCCACTCTATCCCTTTCTTTATTCAGATCTGTTCCCTTATTGGACTGCTCACTCAATAAAATTAGAGATTCCTGTCTACTCTCACTGTATCCTCTGCAGAGAGGTAATATCTCCCGCCAAAAAGAGCGAGATGTCCTATATTTGATGGTGACACTTCAGTTCTGGAGCTTTGGGGAGAATGGAGTAGCCCTTTACTGTTATTACTCTCAGGTCCATTCTGACCTGGAGTGGTAGTATCTGTTAGGGTCCCATCTTTGAAATAAATAGATCTATTTAAAAATGATTCGTATTCGATAGGAAAAACAAGTACACAAAAAATGTAAATAAGAACGTACAATAAACGCAATTCCTTCAGCTCAATGCATAAAATATCCATAGACGGGTTGACATATCGTAAAAATTAATCAAAAGAAGAATATATATATATATATGTGTGTGTGTGTGTAATATTCATATACAAGAATGAAGTGTTCGAGCAAAAGGCATTTCTTCAAAAGAAATTCAAACTGAAACAGAAGCTTTTTTTTCTTTCCCAGATTCTCTTCAGATCCATTTTAAAACTCTCAACCAAAATTTGAACATTGCAATTATCCCTGATATATGAACACAAACAAAGAATATGAAAATAGACGACTATTCAATAGTAGTGAATAAAAACAGTTCGTCAATGTGTAAATGAATAGAGAAACTCGTCCATCTTAATTTTAAGTGCGCATGTACAGATTTTTTTTTCTTTTTTTCTTTTTTCAGAAAGACGAATTAAGAGATAAAACTAACTTTACTGACTAAATTAAAATCCATATCTCCAGCAAAACTTAATTAAATCCGGAGAATTTCTCATTAAAAAAATGCTAATTTAGGGTAACCATATTAAGAAGACGGGTGTCTCAACAGAAAGATATTTTTTGCATGAATCAATAATTTCCCAGGAAAAAGTTTTCCAGGTGAATTATGCCATTCCTACTTTAGTAAAAAAATTGATCGAAATATTCTCTGACCATCTTCTAGTGATCTATGTTTATTCAAAAGATTTTTGGTGAAAAGATAGTTAAATTTTCTGATTGCTTAGTTGTACGGTCATGAGGTTCATTTGCACAACTGTTCACGTGAATGTCTGGGCTGCTTATTCATTTTGTTATGAAATTTAACATAACATGAAAGTCTATTTTTACGTCACCAGGAAGCGTCTAGAGCATAATGGCTCATGTTGTCAGAATGACGGAAGTTCTAGTTATTTTTTATCGAAACTCATATGTGTATGAATGTATATATATATATATATATATATAGACAGACAGACTGACTGACAGAGGGACGCTCACGGTGTAATGGTTATTGTCGTAGGAAATGGACCCAATGACCCGAATTCAAATCTTAGATGAGGCTGTTTGCATTTTTCATAGATATTATACCCTTGGGAAAGGTATGAATCCACTTCTCCTTTCAGCTATGGGTAAATAGTAGGGCAGACTGAGCTCTTTACCTTTGATATGGCCACCAATCTAGAAGGAAAACGGACCAGTTAACCTCTGCTGAAAAAATTACCTTGTGTCATCGCCTGCTCGTGCGGAGAAGTTGGTAAATATATATATATATATATATATATAGTGTATATATATATATATATATATATATATATATATATATATATATATATATATATATACACTGTTTGTTAAAACTCGAAAGTATTATTCTGAGTTATATTAAATTTATAATTTCTAAATTTCATAATATTAAAATATCCGGCCTTCCAAAATGTCCTGTTTAAATCAAAATAGCATGAATCGAATCTCGTTGTCAGTTTTTTTGCTGATGAGATCTTTTCGTTTGTGATGGAATTTTAATTCTACAGTTGTACGTACCATATTTACGACTAGGAATGCGTTTCCCTCTATCCGTAAGGATATTTTACCAACTCTCCAACAAAACTTAGTTATTTATCGCTTCAAATATCAGTGCGACGCTGATTATCTAAACAAAACTATCCAATGATTAGAGGTGAAGATTACCTAACATGTCTCTGCTTCTATCCATACATCAATTACATTATCCGAGCATTTACCAACGCGTTGTAGAGCACTTGTTGAATATAAATGAACGCTGAGTCAGCTATTCAGAAGAGTTTTATGCTTTGTGATATATATATATATATATATATATAAATCTTTATATCTAATCTATAATCATGTTAGTGTGGGGGGGAAAACAGATTGTACAATTTGCAAATTCTACAGTCTGGGAAAAAATTTCGTAAAAAAAAAAGACGAAAAACACACGAACTACTTGAAAATAATCACGCAGCACGTATGTCAAGTCAAAAGAAAAAAAAAACACCGATAGAATTACCTAAGCTAAAACTTAATAAAGTGCTCAATACACAAGATAGAGCTAATATTTTGAAAATAATTCCTACAGGGCCACAAGCGAGTCTACCTAGATTTCACCAAACAGTTCTTCAGGATTGCTCTGGCTTTATTTCTTAAAATTTTGTACTAAGAAAAATTATACAAAGTTTAAGAGAGCATGAAGCCCCAAAAGTTGTGACGGGGAGAGGAGTGACGAAGATAATGATAACTAGGGAGCCCTAGCTAGCCACATTCACCGATACAGACGCACAATACGATAAAAGACAGTCATGCATCAACAAGCGCGCAACAATCACCAAAATACACAGCCTTTGATCTCTAAGAACCTACTTAAAACCAGGTGAAATGAATGATTTATTTACAATGAAGGTATATATACAATAAAGCAATGATGGGGAAGGGGAGAAAAAACCCAAAAATAAATTGTTAAAAACAAGGATAAAATGCTGTTTGGTTACCCTCCCGCCCCCGTCTATGTTATAGAGAGCTGACTATTTTCTGGTATCCGAGCGGACTGAAAACAAGCCGAACTATCCCTGTGGGAAAGTGGATCTAAACTAATGGGATAAAAGAAACGCAAGGGAGGGCGCAGCGAGGAATGGGTAGCTTGGATTAGTCCAAGATCCTCAAAAAGATAGGACTGGATGAAGGTTAAGGTGATAAAAAGAGGGATAGGGAGGGTCTTGCAGACTAACAACTAAGTGATTGGGCCAATGACATACCTCAAACAGCTAACAAAGGGGTAAAGAGGTATAAGAAATACTACTTACCGGAGGTGATGTCTCCATGCGCAGGAAGAGAAGGAAAATATGACTCCAACATTGCCCACTTTCGTACGACCAGGCACGCTGCATACACCCACATTTTGTTGAATGTTATGCGGTCCTAGCGTTTTCTATCGCATCTAATCTTGACCCTAAGCTGATGCCTAAAGAACAAAATCAGATCACGATGAGAAAAGTTTGCACCCTCATACAATCCCTTGTTCGCGTCTCCCAAATCCCCATTCTAGCCACAGCTAGAATTGCGAGAAATACCAAACGCCTTGATACGGAGAATCAAAATTGTCCACGACGTAACCAACCTCAATCAGCACGAGCTGCTTGGGACTGATGCGGGCCGTCCACTTCCTGACGTGACTCCAGAACGGGCGAACCCGTTCATAGTAGTAGTAGGCGTGCAAAGCCATTTCCTCTAAACCACTGCTGCACCGAAGACAATCGGGCATGTCTGCCAAGCACGCTCTGAAAGCCCAGTCGTTGAGGGGCAACGCATTCCGGGCAAGCCGCCTGGTGAGAGAGAACTCAGAGTTGTACAAGAAACAGTTCCTTTCGAGGCTGAGAAAGGCCACTGGACCCAGGAAGGTTACGGAGGGCGTTACGGCACTCGCGGACGAACGGTGCTTCGTCCCTAGGCCTACGATAACCTTCGGCTTTGGGATTGGACTTCAGGCGAGGAAAGACGACTCTCACCTTTTGTCCTCAACCTGTGTCCTTTGACAGGGATCGGCCCAGGTAAGCCAGTCTTTCAATGAGCTAGTGGCTCTCCAGATCCGGCATCCATAGACCCCCATTTCGAGGACGTTAGTAGCAGATCTGTCTACGGGCCATCGTACTTCGACCTTTCCGAAGTAATTTGAAGTGGGATTGTTTTAGCGCCATCCGGTGACTCTTTGGCAGGAGAAGTACGGACAAGTGGTAAAGGATCAAGGGGAAGATTACACAGCGCACACTTCCGCCTTGCTCATTAAGGATAATCGCCATCGAAGCCAGGTACCCACTTGCGCTTCTACCTTGGCCTGTACCTCCGACCAATTTCACTCCAGTTGGAGGCCGTGCCTGAACCACACCCAGAGGACGCGGACGGATCCGTCACTCCAGCGGAAGGGCCCTAGCAGGAAAGCACCACCCCTCCAAACACCCAACCGCAGACCATCGCTTTTATCAAAATTGATTTTGGCACCTGCTACTTCTTCGTACCCCTCAACCGCCTTCTTCACAGCCAGTATGTCCAATTAGCGGGATACAAAGACTGTGATATCATGGCATATACATAGACCTTCGTCCTAACACGGCCGGCAAAGGGGACTCCACGCAGGGCTGCATCAGCCTTATCATCCCTAAGCCCACGAAGCTGGGGCTCCAAAATGAAGACATAGAGAAGAGGAGACAAGGGGCAACCCTGCCGGACTGATCGCTCGATCGCAAACGCCTCCGAACGCTTTCCGTTCACCTACACCACTGCCTGCGGGTTGTGGTACAACATGCTGGCCCATTTGCGGAACTCCAGTTTGAATCCGGCAGTCTCCAAAACCGTTGTTAAAAACTGATGGTCCCCGTGTCGAAAGCCTTGGATTGATCTAGATTGATCAGCGCGGCTTCAGTGTCGTCTTTTTACCCCTCTAGTAACTCACGAACCAGATGCAAGTTGTCTTGGATCGATCTTCCCTTCACAGCGTCTAATCAGATCGCTGATGACAAGCTGCAAACGGTTTGCTAAGACCCGGGCCAAAATCTTGAACCCTGTTTAGCAGAGTTATGGGCCTGTAATTATCAAGTCCTCCCAAACACGCCTACCACCTTTCTTCAGCAATGTGATCACACCCTTGGTAATGCTATCAAGAATGGCTCAATACAGTTACAATTTGGGGGTTCCAAGCCAACTTGAAGATTACCGATTATTTAGATGTCATGTTTAACATACGATAGGATGGTGTCCCCTTTTAGAAAAAGCAATCAATATCCATGATACATAAATGTGGGATCTAATCACCCTAGAAAGGTCTTTGAACAAATCCCCAATGGCATCATGATAAGGTTATCAACAAATTCATCAAATGAGAATATTTTTACTCAAAATAAGCAAGATTATGAAATAGCCCTTAAAAATAGTGGATATAAAGAAAAACTCATATATAAAAGTAGAGATGACAATACAAACATACTGAATAGGAGTAATAATAGGAAAAGGAAAATCTTATGGTTCCTACCTCCATAAAATATGGCTGTAGCCACTAAAATAGGAAGAGAATTTTTTTTTTTAATTTTCCTAAGACGAGTAATTTATCAAAAATATTTAATAAAAGCACCGTGAAATTAAGTTACAGCTGTATGGCTAACACTTCCACATTAATTAGTGGAGGCAACTCAAAAAAGCTTTAGAGAAATGAAAATACTGAACCCCCAAATTGTATTAAGAAGGAAAACTTGCCCCCTCAAGGGAAGATGTCAAATAGAGTGTGTAGTATATAAGGCTGAAGTACTCAACCCGAACAGTAACAGTAACAATAGCAATTATAAACAAGTGTAATTGGGTTCAACGCCAGGTCCTTTCAAAGATATTACGATCATAAAAGTAGCTTTACACATGAAATATATAAACACGAAATTAGTTTGTCCGATTACATATGGGAAGTCAAAAACAAATTTGGTATAGATCCTATATTGAAATGGGAAATTGTGAAAAGATGTAGTAAATATAGGGGGGGGTAGACGTTGTAAACTATGTATGGAGAAAAAAAAACCATGGCTACATATAATAGACCAAAGGAATTGTTTAACAAATATTAATTTAATATTTGCTGACATAGGAAAAATTAGTTAATTAGGATTGATAAAAATTGTTTAATGTAAAAAAGGGGAAATTTTTTTGTCAGTTTCTCGGATAAAGGCTTTTTTTTAAAATATGCTAATTTTTGTATAAGTGGGGGAGTCTTCTTAACCAATGAAATGTATCTTATCCTCACCCACTTTACCAGAGCAATCCTGAAGAGCCGTTTCGTGAAACCTCGGTAGACTCGCTCTTTGCAATGTAGGAATTATTTTCATATAATATACGAGCTGCATTCGATAAGTTTCCAGACTTTTTTCGTATGGGCCCTTTTATGGATAGTACACACATGAAACTCTAGTCCCTTTCGAAGTAATCTCCTTCGGCTGCAATGCACTTGTACTGTTTCAACAACTTCTGGAAGGCCCCGTGGAGGTCCTCTTGTGTAAGCGTGTCAATGACCTTCGTCACAGTCTCTTTCATCTCATCAATTGTCTCATAACGACAGCCCCTGAGCTTAGGGAATAAGCAAAAGTCACAGGGAACAAGGTCTGGACTATAGGCACGGTAAGGAACTGTCTTGATGCCCATCTTGATCAAATAGTCTGTGACAAGGATGGAGTTGTGGGCTGGTGCATTGTCCTGGTCGAAATGCTACTGAACCGATTTGAAGAGTGCGGGCCTCTTCTGATCGAATCTCTTCCTGAACTCCCTTAAAACCTCAACATAGTAACCCTAAACCTTTGGCCAATCAACTGTGGTGTATTGACTTCGTTACTCCTCCCACACCTCTCATCATCCCTCACAGACTCCCTGGCTTCCTTGAATCTCTTATGCCACTCAAAAACTGATTCTCGATTCATGCAAGATGGTCTAAAAGCAGTCTGAGGCATTCCATACGTTTCTGTGGCATTTTTTCCTAGTTTAAAACAATTTTATTGCATAACATTCTTCTAAAGTATCAGATTGCATTTTTGAAATTCACCAGCTGTGACAATCAGGCTTTAGTAGGGTGTATTCAAATTGTTGCTGTAGCTGTTCATTTGAACCAGAAATCCAATAACATATTGAATTTTCAAGAGTCTACGACAACTCTAAATGCCCATACGAAAAAAGTCCGGAAACTTATCGTATGCACCTCGTATATATATATATATATACATATATATATACTTGTCCTTATCTTGATTGTTCTATTCCAAGCGTTTTGGCCTCTAAAATTGCCAGCCTTCTTCAGGTATCTTTTGTTGTAATCAAACCCTTTATTCGATCCGAGGGTTAGTTTATTTTCACTTTGTTATCCATATCTTGGCTTATCTCAAATCAGTTAATTCACCTTCTTAGATTATTATGTTACTTTTCTTTACACTGAACCCAGGGACTGAACTCATAACTTCCAAGTATTATCCAATAAGACTCTCTAAACAAACGTTTTTGCTCCCTTGGCCACAGTCCCGTTGGATGATTTAGAACCTGATTTTGATAACTTTAAACCTAATGTCATTTTTTCTGTCTCTTCAATCAGAGCATGTATGATTTTTTGCCTTACTTGTTACTGCAATCTGTTAGTTTTAGAGCAGAGTCTTTTTAGTTTTTGGCTTTCAATATCGTGTTTATCTTTGTTTGGCACCCTGATTTGATTAAAGAGTTTAATTTAAAGTACACGGAGAAGCGTGGAGAGCACAACGGCTGAGACGTTGTGAATCTATCAATCAAGATGAAGGTAATAGTCCAAGATTTGTAAAGAGTGTAAATAATAACTCCTTATATCAAAAAATGTTAGTGTAAAGAAAATGATTATCAAAATTAACGATGGACAATGCTTCTTCAAAAGATAAAAGTAAATCATTGGTAATTTATCAATATCTATAAAAAAAAAAAAACGTTGCTAAAAGCTTCTTTATCTATTTTTACTTGTGACGAGAAAAAATCATTTTAGTTTTACCTTTTTCAACAACAAAAAATACGAAATGGAAAAAAAAACTATTGATTCAAGTCACGGAAAAGATATTCGGCCTTTACAAAGTTAACTTCTGCAATCAAATTAGAGTTTTGGCTTGGAATCAGATTTTTGGAAAACCCATGAAAAGAACTCACTAAATTTCTTCTGTGAAGCTGATTAATTTAAGAATATGGCCGGGCACCCGCTCTCTCTCTCTCTCTCTCTCTCTCTCTCTCTCTCTCTCATCGTTTTGTTGTCATTTAAAAGAAATAATTCAGTTTTAATATGCTAGATCTGATCAAATAAAACCTGGAATATGACTAAATAAACAGGTGTTATTCTTAATTTTTCTTTGTGAGTTAAATATACAAGTTATATGATGTTTTACAAAAAAACACGGGAAGAAGATGAAAAAGTTGAAAGAAAGATATTCATTTTAGTAAATATTCTGTCTCTCTTAAATGTAAAATCGTATATATAAATATATACGTACATATATACGCACGCACACACACACATATATATATATATACGTACACACATACATATATATATACACACACACATACACATATATATATATACACACACACATATATATATATGGGTATGTGTCTACACACATAATATATATTTGAGATGAGGCTTGATAATTCATATTATTTAGAGTATTCGGACAATTGTGCTCATATTTATTGTTATATACACAACGTTTCGGTTGATGTGCTCTTCGGCTTTCTTCATGTGTTTCTTATTGAATTCGGGAACTTTCATAGAACTTCGAACCGAACCATTTGTTATATTTTGACCTTCGACCCGGCCCAAAAATGCTATTCCAAGGTGATACACCGGAAGGAAGGGACACATTCCAATGGCCAGTAATCGAAAGAGATCGCGTGGGCGGATTAAGGCTTATGATATGGGACAAGGTGAAAGTCCCATTGTGCCACTACAGTGATGCACCGGAAGAGAGTAACCTCTGAACTGCATGACAGCTATTTCCGCTTGATGACGATTAAACATTCGATTTCAAAGATCCAGTGGGCGATCGTGTGGGCGTTGAATTATTATATAATTGAGTTGAGTTGGGTGCCAAAGCAGACTTCCAGAGAGTTAGAGACCAGTTAGGGTAGGGAAATCCACACCCGACCGAGGGGGTCCTCGGAAACCCCCGATGGAGTTAGGGGTCCAGAGAAGATGCTGATAAGATGCCATAAAGAAAGCCAGCATCCAGCAGAGTGAGCCCTAGGCCTCCGGTTGAACATCAAGAGAACAAGAAAGACACAACGTGACAGTCATAAGTAGTGGAGGTCAAAATATGAAGTTTATGTTCGGTCTCCAGCACCCTCTCACATGCAAACCTTGAACAACCCTTTCGAACCCTTGAAATAAAGCGAGAGGTAAAATATATTTGTAAAGAAGTCTTCCTGTGTCTTCCTTCATGCGTCCTTCATTCCTGCGTCCTTTCTTCTTGCGTCTGTTATCATTGCGTCGGTATGTATCCAGTATATATATGTATATTTCTGCATGAATCAGAAGATGACTATATAACACATTTATCTAATTCACAAAGGATTAGACTGTTCTAATTCCGTTAATCACAGTTTATAACTCTTAAAAATTCTGCCTGAATTGTCCAGCAGGACCCGTGGCTTAACGGCTGTAGAAGTTCAGTTTAAACAGTTCTCCATAAAATCAGGGGGAGGTTGCAGGTTCAATCTTAACATAGTGTAACACTTGTGTTCGGTAGATAACGAGTTCGTTCGGAGATCACAGGTAATCTCAAAAAGCCCTTTTAAATTAAATATTTGATCTTATTATTTTCTGAGAAGTCGTATTAAACTACCTATTTTAATGGAGTTTCTGGGCTATTTTAGGCTGAGATTAAATAAATTCCTCCATCGCGCCTCAACACTGGGCAGTAACAGAGAGGGTCTAAGTACATATAAGAGGGTTATCTTCTTTACATATTAATTACGAAAAGGATAAGGTAGAGGTGGGGAGATAGTAAGACATAAAGTGTGAAAGACAGATCTCACCAAAAATCAAGTCAGAAACGAATCTTTTAGTATAATTCAAAATCCTTCTGTGTATGACTCTGACAAGTCCAAATACTTTTGTTGAAATTGTAGCAAAAAAGAAGAAATTTAAGCTCTACAGACGAAGGGACATTTGGTAAATTATGATAACACATTTCGTTTATTTCAACAGTCCTCTGCAGAGGGGTAAACCCCCTCCCAAAATGGGGCACCCTGTTGGCTGTGGATGATGACCCGTAATGCTAGAAAATGGTAAATTTATAAAATTCCAATTATTTAAACATACGGCTTCAAACTGAAAATATTTTAACCCAAAATTTTTTAAATGATCTAACAGTTTCTTATTATTCAGTAGTGAGAGGATGTTGTTGATGCATCGCCAAACCAGTGTGTATATGAGTTGGAAAATGGCTACTGATGGCTTGCCCTATTATTACAACTGTCACATTGTGTTTATATCATCACATCATCATCACGTCGTACTGCTAGTACGGATTTCCCTAACTCTCTCTAGCCATTCGTCTCCATCATCCATCGCTTTCGGCAGTGGATGATTTCTAGTCCGTACATAGCTGTTATTAGCTATGTTTCTAGTTGGTAGTCCAACACTTGCACGTCCGTGTGAAGGAGTCAATTAGAGAACGTCGCTTATGACTTCGTTCTTAATTCTTCAGCTGTGTCCCGCGTATTTTGTTTATCTTATTTGGATGATTTTAGTGATAGGAGGTAGGTGACCGAACAGCTGCTGTTTTGTGGGACATTGCTTCCAGGATTTGTTCAATATGACTAGTAGTTAGACGGGAATTGCACAAGAATGCTACGAGTCATATTGAACAATATATATATATATATATATATATATATATATATATATATATATATCAATGGCGTGTCCTGATTGAATACGCCTAGGTAAGCAAAGAACTGCTATTGCAGATAGAATTAAAGATAATTAACAGTAATTAAAAATCAAATTAAATGCCATGCTACCTCTTAAATGTCAACTGAATTTCCTGAGTGTTAGAATTTATAACTATTATCCGTCGAACGTAATTTTCAAAAAAAGATTCGTAAAATCTTATACCATTGAATCATGATAATTTCTTTTTGCATTATTGTTGTGACCCCGGAAAGGGCCACTAATGAAAACGCAAACACGGATATTAGATAACAGATTATATTACACAAGAAAGGTAGAGTTACATAGAAAAGGTAAGAAGTCTCGTGCCATTTTTTGAGTCTTTGGTCTGACTCAACCTGGGATTGAACACCGGTCTGCCGGCGAACATTCTACTCTGAAAGCCAATGGGTATATATATATATATATATATATATATAGGCTGCAAATTGTTATCTAGACAAGCACTGTTAAATACCACGGACTGCCTCTTTTTATGATCTTCAAGTGAAAATGTTCAAATCTTCTTACTATTCTCCGTATTTTCGGGTTGAAACGGTGGAGATAAAATCCTATATTAGCCCAAGCGTTTTGGACCATTTTGCTAATCATCTTCGGGAGTAGTATTAAATTGTTTGTTGTTTTGAAAATTGTGAGGTTTATATTTATTCGGAGTGGCTTAAACAATACGAAAATCATAAATGAAAATAACTATAAAAACCGTTTACAAATCCTCGAAGCAATAACTATAAAAATAAAAACCCACTATAAATAAAGTACTATTCACTACAAGTATAAACACATTAAACGTATTCAACAACTAACCGCTCATCCTAACAGAATGAAACAACTCCATCTATTATTTATTAAATAAAAAAAGCCACTCCGAATAAATATAAAACACACAATTTTCTAAACAACAAACAATTTAACACTACTCCCGATGATGACCTGCAAATTTGTCAAAAGAGCTTGGACTAATATAAGGTTTTTTTTCTACCACCTCGACCCGGAAATACGAAGAATAGTAAGAAGACTTGAACGTCTTCACTTGATGATCATAAAAAAGAGGCAGTCCGTGGTATTTAACAGAAATTGTCTATATATATATATATATATATATATAATGTGTTTGGAGTGAAGAATATCGAAAGACACAATGCGTATTTGCTCACTTTATCCTTCATTAACTCAGCAACTCCTCCTGATTCTGGACACTTCGTATCTTCTGACTTTAGTCTCTCCCAAGTTCACTCCATATTTTATCAGGAAATGCCATTTTCCTGTGCAAAAAGATTATTGAAATTGAATTTTATATATCAGAGTTGATATTTATAATTAGATTGTTTATTTTGCCTTTTTTTTTTCAAAAAAAAAATGATGAAATTAGTAGGCTCCCCCACCCCCGTCTCGAACAGTAGACCGTCTCCAAACATACCTAAAATTCATTAGTAAATAAACGCTAAAAGGAAAAGGAAGGATTTGAACTCACGTGCCAACAGAGTAAAAATGTTTCAATATTGGTCAGTATGTCTTTAAGTCCTATTAATTTAAAATGCTGAATTTTACAAAATGTTATGCTGTATTTTTGTTTGTAAAATATTGCTTAAACTGTGCGTTTTAAATGTAAAGACACGCTTACTATAAACCCAAATTGAATATATGACTCTGTCCAAATGTCAGCGAACACGGCAAAACGTTTTTGAATCTTTTGTAAAAGTTTAAAATTCTTAGAGGCCTAACAGTAGTTTAGAAGATAAAGTAAAAGTCTAAAACTCCCAATGCTTCCACATAACACAGAAAAAAAATGTCATCTGTAAAAGCTCTATAATTCCTAAAGCCTCCTCGGCTCACAACGGTTGTATAGAAGAGAAAAACTAAAAAGCCTAGGAAAATGTCCCAATTCCGAAAAAAAAAAATTCAGTACCAGTGAAAGTCTGACGAAAGTACCTTAATCTTGGACTTAACTTAAGAAAACTTAAAATCAAAATTACCCCCCTTTTTTTACGTACACATGGGAAGCAGCATGATGTACATAAAGGTGTTTGAATAAACCCATGGACGACCAAACTCAATACCTAAACAGGTCCTGGACGTGAGTTTGACGACTTTACGCTCAGGATCGTTAGTTCGATCGGGGAACTACTGCTGCTCCTCTATAAGAGTGGCTTCTATAGAAGAGAATAAAACAGCCATCGAAAGATAACCATGACACACACTCAAACCACATACACAAACCGCATCGCTCTTCGCGCGGGTAAAAAAGGGGCGCGTCCTGCCGAGGTTGGAACCCTGGCCTCAGTGTTCGAAAAATCAGCTACAGAGCTCAAACGACAAAAACTACTAAAATGCAAACAAACACTACAAATAGCGACATTTAACGTAAGAACCTTAAATAGAATAGGACAACTACCAGAGCTAATCGCATCGGCCGTAGAACATAAGATTGACATACTATGCATACAAGAACACAGATACACGCACACCGAAGATATCAAATATCACGAAACTGGCAATGGATGGTCGCTCGTCACTGTATCGGCATGGAAAAACTCTGTCAACGCCGCAGTAGGAGGGGTAGGATTGCTTATAGGACCTAGAGCATTAAAAACGCTCAATAGCATTGAGAAAATACAACCTAGAATGATGGCAGCTACTTTTAACGGCAACCCCAGAGCAACAATCATCTCCTGCTACAGCCCTACCAATGTTAGTGAAGAAACTGAACTAGTCACCTTCTACGATGAGTTATCCTCATTAGTGCGTAGCATCCCGAAACACAACATGTTAGTCATTGGCGGAGACATG
Organism: Sepioteuthis lessoniana; assembly: GCA_963585895.1. Taxonomy (NCBI): domain Eukaryota; kingdom Metazoa; phylum Mollusca; class Cephalopoda; order Myopsida; family Loliginidae; genus Sepioteuthis; species Sepioteuthis lessoniana. The sequence goes on from OY757938.1 coordinate 29,773,096, forward strand.
AATGCCCAAATCGGGAAAAACGGAAACAACAAATACAGCCTCCACAACACGTCAAATAGGAATGGGCAACATCTAACAGATTTCATGATAGAAAATAGATTAGCATGCCTCAATACAAACTACCAAAAAAGGGAGGGAAAACTATGGACATACACGTACGCGAACAATACTAAAGCTCAGATAGACTACGTCCTTATAAACAAGAAATGGAAAAATAGTGCAATGAATTGCGAGGCATACTCCTCTTTCGAGGGTGTGTCCACCGATCACCGAATAGTCACGGCGAAAATACGGCTAAGTCTACGAAAAAACGCCAAACGAACAGCGACCACCAAACACTATGACTGGGCCCTTTTGAGCAACAAAGATATAAGAGATAAATACGTATTAGAATTAAGAAACAGATTCGAAACACTACAAGAAAAGACGGAAAAAAGTACACCAAACGACGAATATGAAAATTTCGTCAATGTGCACCTCGAGGCAGCAGCGAAATGCATTCCAACCAAACTCAAAACTAAATATAGAGTCCCATGGGAAACTTTAACGGTGAGAGAAAAACGTGCACTAGTAAAAACAGCCTCCAAAAACTATCGAAAAAAACCAACAAACACAAATGCCTTAAAACTAAAAACGGCACAATATCAATTAGCAGGCATATATATAAAGGAACAGACAGAATACATTCAAAATCAGATAGATAAGATTAGAGACTCGGTGGAAGATAGACAATCAAGGAGAGCCTGGCAAACAATAAACGAACTAAGTAGAAGAAAGAACACAGCCAAAGCAAAACTGAAAGCTGCAAACCAACAAGAAAGAATAAAACTGTGGAAACAGCACTTCGAAAACCTACTAGGAAACTCACCGAAAATAAAACATGAACTAATCACCAGAATAATTTGTAAACAATTAGACATTAAACTAGGACCGTTCACACAAGAAGAACTCGACTCGGTTCTCAGAAAAATTAAAAATAGGAAAGCTGCAGGGCTGGACGAGATTCCCCCAGAAGTATGGAAGACCAGACAATTCGACGACATACTGCTCCGACACTGCAAAGCAGTATACAATCAAAATCCGATAGATAGATGGATGAAGGGTTGCATACTCCCCTTCCCTAAAAAGGGGGACCTCGGATTTGCCAAAAACTATCGAGGCATAATACTTACATCCATAGCAGCCAAAATCTACAATGCCCTACTACGAAACCGCATAGAACCCAAAATCGACAACATACTTAGGAAAAACCAAAATGGCTTCCGAAGAAATAGATCCACGACCTCACAAATATTAACCATCTGTAGAATCCTTGAAGGTGTACGGGCAAAAAACCTACAAGCGACATTAATATTTGTCGACTTTACCAAGGCCTTCGATTCGATTCACAGAGAAAAGATGGAACAAATCCTTCTAGCGTACGGCATACTTAAAGAAACCGTAGCAGCAATAACGATTCTCTATAGAAACACCAAAGTAAAAGTACGATCACCAGATGGAGACACAGAATACTTCGACATTGTAGCAGGAGTACTACAAGAGGACACGCTGGCTCCATACCTCTTTATCATTTGTCTAGACTACGTACTTAGAACATCGATTGACAAAATCAGAGAGAATGGCTTCGAGCTGACGAAGAAAAGAAGCAGAAGGTACCCCGCAACAACAATTACCGACGCCGACTACGCCGATGACATAGCGATACTGGCAAATACACCCGACCAAGCCGAAACACTACTGCATAGTTTGGAATGAGCAGCCGCAGGCATAGGCCTCTATGTTAATGCACACAAAACGGAATATATGTGCTATAATCAAATGGGGGACATCTCTACTCTAGAAGGAACCCCTCTTAAACTAGTAGACAAATTCACTTACCTAGGAAGCAGCGTCGAATCAACCGAAAAGGACATCGACACGAGGTTAACGAAAGCATGGACAGCTATCAATAGGCTATCGATTATATGGAAATCAGACCTAACCGATAAAATGAAACGCAGTTTCTTCCAGGCAGCGGTCACATCGATACTGCTATATGGGTGCACTACATGGACTCTAACAAAACGGCTCGAGAAGAAGCTAGACGGCAATTACACAAGAACTGCTGGGGAAGCAGGGACGAACTCATAAGAGATGTACTCTTATGGACCCCCACACATGGCCGTGCAAAAGCAGGACGACCAGCACGAACATACATTCAGCAGCTATGTGAAGATACGGGATGTTGTCCTGAAGACCTTCCTGGGGCGATGAACGATAGGGAGGAGTGGCGAGAGAGGGTCAGGTATATCCGTGCTACCAGCGCGACATGATGATGATGATGATGATTTTGCCTTTCGTCAGATTTGAAATAGAAATGAGATTTTAATGAAGTTTGCAAAGCCTAAAAATGTCTATAGTTTTATATTCATAACCCTTCTTTATTTTTAGTGTAATTACTGTATTTGATCAATTGTGTTATGTAAATCTGTATGTGTGTCCACCTTCTACCATTTAGACTTCAAAAAAGTACATTTTAATACATAATGATACTTCTATGTAATAACCTTTTCAATGTGCTTGATATTTGCTATTTTATGTTTATCAGAATAATCGGGTACGTAACTTGCATAATTTCTTTTTAAAGTAGGTTTTAACAAATAATTGTGCCATCTTATTCATTTTTAATTTGACATCTTTTATCTTCATATATAAGGAATTTTTTTAGGATAATTTTTATGATAAAGTCATTGTGGTGTAAGCGTAAAAAGAAATTATTGTAACTTCCTTCACATTTGTTCATTCAACTGTAACATAGCAACGAGACAAAACACTTACCGTTTTTATATTTATTGTATTATTAGAACAAAAAAAATTCAAATTTTTGGACATTCACTGTATATAATTCGCAATAGATTATTTTTTGTTGTAATCTAAAGATATGAAGCAATGTTCAAATTAAGAAATTCAAATGAATTTTAAAAAGAAATATAAAAAAAAACATGTTTTGCGTAAAATATTGTGACAACAGGAATTTTGTAGAAGTGAAAGAATTTTCATTACTACTTCATTTTCTACGTTTGTGGCGATTTAGGAATTAACAGAAAAAACTCCCAACCGGATATTGACTCGTCGGCTGCCAGATACAAAATGTATAAATGCGTCGCCACGCATAAGGCTCCACGCATCCATCCGGTTAAAATCAGAAAAAAGAAAAATAATAAAATGTAAAATAGCCAATGAAAAGCAGTCGCGCCAAAATTAGAAGGATTTTCGAGTAGCGAATTTGGAGCCGGTGAAGAGAGATAAATACTCAGGTTTTCTGTGAACCGATCTCTTTTTCGGGTGGTGACGTCGAACCGACAACACTGATTTTACTGTCGGGTGTTTTGGACACCACGCTATGTTTTGGGACGTAGCGTTGGTTAGTCCATTCACCAAGTAAATAAAGGAAAGTATGAAAGAAATGTTTTTCGTCTCCTATCTGTTCTTATCTTTTCTTTTTGTATATTTCTTTTGAACCTTCTTTGGGCAAGGCATTCCGCCAGCCAGTCAACTGGGGTAAAATAATATAACCAAAATATGGAGTCAGATATCTTACGGCAACACAGCCTTGCCCTTAGCAACTGACCTTCATAAAAACCTTAAAACCCCACAATTGGTGAACCCCGACAATAAAACCTTCAAACCCCACATTGGTGACCTCGACGCAAAAAAAAAAATACCTTTAAACACCACATTGGTAACCTCGACGCGAAAAAACCTTCAAACACCACATTGGTTAACCCCGAACACGTGAATGAACACCCGGAATAAAGAAGACATCCCAACAAGAAATTTTAAAAAGAAAAAAAAGCAACAAGAACATCATAACTGGAGACAGACGACTTTCCACATGGAACAAAAACAAACAAACAAAAAAAAAAAAAAAAAAAAACGAATAACAACAACAAAAAAAACAAAAAAAAATCCCAGCGAAACACCGAGAAAAATTTTCAAATGTTCCCGCCGGACTAACTTCTGGAAAACAAATGGACGTGGAATTTCTTTAAGCAAAACATTATCTTTCAACACTTTTTCACTTCCCAACTTGCAAAATAAGGTAACTTTTTTAAAACTTTCACTCAACCTACTTCTATTTCGGTTTCTGTCGCCACATGGTTTATCCCTCCCACTACCTCACTAAACCATCAATTACTACTAGAAATTTCAGAGGACCCAAAAAAAAATACTCACACTACTCCTCTATGCCACTTTCTCGGCTCATAACTTTTTTTCCCAAAGTGACATATTTAAAAATAAAAAAAAAAATAAAAAAAACGTACCACGAGGTACACAAAAAAAAGAAAGATTTCCAGCAAATACTAGCGACTAAAAAAAAAAAATAATAAATAAATAAAAATAAAGAAAAGTGGTCACAACTACAGAAAATGCAACGTTTAAACAAGCGAGCGAACACACACACAAAAAGAACAAAAAAAAAACTCACGGATAAAAAATTAAAAAAATAAATAAAAAATTAGTCCCGGATATTAAAAGAAGTTCCAAAGAAAAAGCAAAAGAGTTAATGAAGAATGATCCTCTCAGATCAGACGAATACATTCAACAACTCTATGTATTACCGGAATTAATGCACATAAGAAAAAAATGGAAAAAAAGTCCGTCATATCCAACGAGTCCTAGTTTTCCAGCCACCCTAAACAAATTACCAAAATTGTTGAACATTTGCAAATAAGATACAAGAATTTGATAAATAATCCTCCTAGAAAATAGGACAATTAAAAATCAATACAATCATTTTTGCGAAAAAAGCGGGTTGGCTGGACACACAAAAAAAAAAAAAAAAAATTTTTTTAATTTGAAAAATTTTAAAGGGAACCGTGATACCCTTACAAATATTCATTTTTTTTCTAAGAATCCTCCAAGCTCCGCTTTTCGGGTGGCGATGTATTGTGGCGATTTAGGAATTAACAGAAAAAACTCCCAACCGGATATTGACTCGTCGGCTGCCAGATACAAAATGTATAAATGCGTCGCCACGCATAAGGCTCCACGCATCCATCCGGTTAAAATCAGAAAAAAGAAAAATGATAAAATGTAAAGTAGCCAATGAAAAGCGGTCGCGCCAAAATTAGAAGGATTTTCGAGTAGCGAATTTGGAGCCGGTGAAGAGAGATAAATACTCAGGTTTTCTGTGAACCGATCTCTTTTTCGGGTGATAACGTCGAACCGACAACACCGATTTTACTATCTGGGGTTTTGGGCACCACGCTGTGTCTTAGACGTAGCGTTGGTTAGTCCATTCACCAAGTAAATAAAAGGAAAGTATGAAAGAAATGTTTTCGTCTTTTATCTGTTTTTATCTTTTTCCTTTTTGTATATTTCTTATGGACCTTCTTTGGGCAAGGCATTGCGCCAGCCACGTCAACGTGGGGTAAAACTAAATAACCAAAATATGGAGTCAGACATCTTACGGCAACACAGCCTTGCCTTTAGCCACTGACTACCTAAAAAACCTTTCAAAACCCACACGTTCGTACGACGGATATTCGATTAATTCCTTAACTTTACCCAATTATTTACTGTCAATAAATAAATAAAAACTTGCAGGAGAACAGTATAATGCTGTCGACCAAAATATTATCAATTAATAACAAAAAGTAAAAAACATGAATGTTATCTTTTTATCATATTATTGTTTCTGTTGTGTGTGTATACATACACTAATGTACAGTTAAGTCCCATGAAGTTTTAGTAGAGAATACTTCCTGCCCGGAAGAGCACAGGAAAAACCTCAGTGGAAATAAAGACAGTGTCGACTAAACACACGTGTTGCTGTCATCCGTTTATCAGCGTCTGGAAATCATCTCTTTCTATTACAGGTCCAAGTTCCAACTCGACTCCTGTAAAATTTATCTCACTTTCGTCTTTGAATATAACAATTTCTATTCATATATTGTAAAAGAATTATTGCAGAAAATGTGAACCAAGTTTCCTCACAGGAATTAATTTAAAAGTAATTCGTATAACTCAACAAACTTTTATTGACGGTACAACTAAACAGAAATACAAAAAAAGAGTACAAAAGAAAGAGAGAAGGGGAGGGAGAGAGTTAAAATAAATAAAACACAAGTCATATCACCTGTTTATGTGTGCGTTTTTTTCTGGTTTATATGTGAAATAGACGAGTCTGTGTCTAGTGTTGAATAGAATTGTGGCGGATGGCTTCGTGTTTTAGTTCTCTCGAAACTAAATTTCGAGTGTCGTTCCACAATTTACAACACGTATCTGTATGTGAAGTGACGTCGAAATCCATGAAAAACTTAGTAGTTTGAATGGTGATTTCATTAGAACTAACGTGTTTTCTATTGCTGTAAGTTCTCCCATGGCTGCTATTGAGCTTCTGCCAAGCTATCTCAAGTTGTTTAGAGCAGTGGGTCGCTCACTGGGGAGAGCAGAGAATGAGAGAGTGAGAATCAAAAAAGTTGTTTCTGAGAGCGTAGAATATTTACGTATCCATATCACCTGACCGGCTCGGAATGTAGGATTTGTTTTTGCGCTGGACAAATTCAACACGCGCGGACGTAAGTTAAAGCACTGGCACGTGACTGTTCTGTCCAATCAGGTTCCTGAAACTATTTAATTTATTGACGCCTTTCTATTTTTGTTTCGGTAACAAGTGAGTCTTTGATCCTATTTTTCCAGAATTTTCTGCTACCCGGGCTTCTCACACTGTTTAAAAAAAATAGGTGTGTAAATCCTATAGAGTATAACATGTAGTTTATCGGACATAAGAAATGTTTTTTTGGGTTTCGTTTGTTGGTTTCAGTCGTTATTGTATGTGTTGGTATTTGATCGTTGCTTTTTGGGTTTACAGTATCCGACTCCTTTTGTTCTTCTTCTTACCCCATTTAACTTGTCGGCTTCTTTGTCTGTAGAAGGCTGCCAGAGAATTTAAGAAAGAGAGGAAGGAAGGAAAGAGACGAAGATACCTTTTAGATTTTAATTTTATTTTAAGGTTTTAATGACTATTCTATGGCAAGGAAATTTTTCCTGAACCAGTAGAAATATGTCACGTTTCCAGACAAGGCGTTGAAATGTATTATTCTTTGTTGCTATGTCCGGTAGGGGTTTTTAGTGAGGTATGTTAGCAGAGACGCCTACAAACAGGAGAGTCATTTCTGTGAGTTATGAGTTTAAAGGTCTGTCCTGCGTCTAATAGATATGTTGAACAGTGTCAGGCCACAAGACTCAATAAGCACATGCGTTTGCTGCTAACTGCCGGGTGAAAGAGGATCCTTGCAGAACTACGGTTAAAGTTGAAGTGAGAATGGATTTCTCCCTGTTTTTTAGGCATTTACAGATTTCGCTGCCAGTCAAAAGCTTCTGGGAACTGAGTTAAGTTCATGCCTTTCGCCAATGACATGCTGAATGAAAGAGAGAGAATTCGTGTCTTTTCTTTTAAATACCCAGATTAGTTGCCAAGGCATCGAAGAGTGTTGTTTCCGAGCAGTTGTCGTAAAAGTTATCTTTCAAACAAAGGAAGTAATCCCACAAATGACTTACTTTAGAAGATAATCTCCAATTTTAACCGTTAATGTTAAGAAAGATTTGAATAAATATTGAGTTCGCATCAATTATGAAACAAATACTGCGAATAGAATCGATAATCGACTTGGCTGTTCGATCTACTTGAGTGAGTGAGCTAAATTGTAAAAATAAATTAAATCTATGCCAGGAGAACCACGTTAAGAATTTTTAAGGGTTTGGAAGCCAGTTACATTTTTTCCGTCCTATGGTAGTTGTTATATGATTGATTGAATGACTGATTAATTTTAATGGCATTTGAACCTGTCTAGGGTTATTTTAAGGTTAGAGGTTCGGGAATCGCGTACATTGTATATTCATATTTACATTTTTTGTGGTTGTTTCTTAAGAGTTTTTTCTTCTTTTTTTACCCCCTTTTTTTTTTTTTTTTTTTTTTTGACACGGTCCTGTCGAATACGAATAATTTAAAACAGATCTATTTGACCCCTAAATGGAACCCTAACAGATCTATTTGACCCCTAAATGGGACCTTAACAGATCTATTTGACCTCTAGATGGCACCCTAAAAGGTATGACTACTCCATATCAGTGAGCGCCTTGGAATAATGGAACGGAAGGGATACTCCACAATCCCCAAATCTCTAGAACAGGAGCCTCACCATCAGATATAGTTTAGAACAAAGAAACCAAACTAAACCTCGTTGACAAAATTAGACTATGTACATAGCAGTAGGCAAAAAGGGGACACAAGAAAAAAGGTGAGTGGTTACGTCGGTCAGGTGACGAGGAACAGCTGTTGCAGAGTAAAGAATGTAGTAGTATTCGTTCAGCCTCATTCATCTAGAGAATGGGTTGAATTTAATTGTCGAGTAATTGATGACCAAGTAAGAGAGAGGGGGGGGAGAAAACAAACGAAGGGATAAATATAAAAAAGCATGAGAATAACGCGAATAAGTTAACAAAAAATTAACAGGAAAATGGAAATTTATCATTTGAGAAGAAATGGATAAATGTTTAAACTGTAAAGAAAAGTTCTTGTGCTGGTATATGTAAGTGAGAAATGTCCTTTATAAAAGATAAAAAAATCTTTGAAGAAAGAAAACGTTGTATGTTTTGTTGGCAGTCATAACCCATTTATTGGTGAGAATCTGGGTTTGTTTGCTATGGCCTGTCTATAAGTGTATGTATCTCTTCCGGTATTCGTACATGAGTGGCAGCGTGCTATAGTTGAACGGTCTGCTACGTTAGGTGGCGTTATGAAAATTGCCTACTGCTATATTCCGTGGTCTAATGGAACTCTCCACACTATTCTTGGAGGCTGCTTTAATTTGTTCTGTTGTAAAAGGTTTTTAGCTGCTTTTATAATAAAACGACCAAAATTCTAACTTTTTGGTCGTTTATTGTCATTGGCTGAAACATGTTTTTGGAATCACGTGGTTTGTTTACAAGTACATCAGCATGAGTTTCTCTTCAAGTACATCTGTGTGAGTTTGCTTTTCCCTCCAAAATTGGCGCCTGGATGTCATTAATTTCTGTTCTGAGACCTAATGTATCTATCTTATTTATTTTATTTTTTAAGAGCACAACGCAGTCATGGGTGTCTTTATTGTTCCTTAACGAAACTTGGGAATGACGTCTTTACTCATTAAAGTTTCGGCCGCAACTGGTGCAACAATCCTAGGGGAGATACCACGTGGCATAAATGGGTCCCTTACAATGTACATAAATTCTTTGCCAAAGGAAAATAATAATATTTTTATTTTTCTGTCTATAAAACGGATACATAAATTATAGATATAATTAAATATTTGATATAATATAATAAATATTTACTACCTGAAAATAAAATGTTTTCATTTTCATTGTCGAATTCGCAAACGTTTTTAGGCGAATCTTGTAATGGTTACCGTCCCAGAAAGTGGACTGGATGATTCAAGTTCAAATCTTGGATGAGATTATATTTCACTTCACGCTAATGTCTTTAAGAAAAGTATGAACCCATCTCTTTTCCCGTCAACCAAAAGATATAGTTAAGTAGTAAGGTGCATTGAGCCTCTGACCTTACTAAGGCAACTAAACTTCGAGAAGGAAAAACTCTGAATTCAAAACTAGAAAGTATTCAGTCTGATGTATTGGATATAAAATCCTATATTCTACAACGCATACGGAAAGCATAAATATTTAAGAAACGCTCACATATAAAGCGGATAAAAATCATAAAAACATAAACTTTGATACAAATCAATAATAAATTAAATAAGTGGTATCTTATTGTATAGAATAGTTACGTGCCGGTGTTTTCGACTACGTCAGCACAGTTGAACTCCCAATGCACTTGTCAGGAAATTGTCCTGCGCAAAAATAAATCTTTCATTTGGAGCCGGTCACGTGATTAGGGGACCTATTTCACGCTTTCGACTGCAACACTTAGATAGCCACGAACAACTCTCAGACAGCCTGACATAGCCACGAACGGTCACAGACAGTGACACAGAGCAACACACAGCCGAACAATGCGAGAACTCACGGTCAGTAAACGACATATACTAAAACTCGGCTAAACACATCCATACAAATGAAGACACACTGGAAGCTACATCGACTTTCTAACATCGACTAAAATTCCTCTTTATTATAATGACAACCACGACTTCCCACCCATCAAAAAAAACATTCATAGTCACAAGGAAAATAAGTTTATCATCTTTTTGCCTATTCCTTTTCTTAGGAAATCGCCTCAGTCAGACTTCATACGTCTCCTTCTGCACACGCACACACACTCACAAACACCTACACACATTCAATCAGCAGTCAAATATATACTCAACAACAATGTGTTTTTCATTTCACGCGCACAGACACACATTATACTATCTTCTTACGAAGAACATTTTTGAACTCTTGGTCTTCTATGATCATAACACACCAAAGTACTAAATCATAAGTGTGTAAACACAGTTGTTAAAATGTATATAAATATTTAACTAATTCAACCGGGAATTATTCTTATTATTATCATTTTCGCGATGTTTTATAAATTTGTGTTGTGTTTATGGACAGGATACTCGGATATAAATTTTACTTTTTAATCCAAGTAGACTGACCACACGTTATGTTCAGCCTCGTTTTGACAACCCCTGTACCGACACATTTTTCATAGCATCTTGAATAACATCGGTATTGTAAAAAGGAAAATGTTGCAGCATGGATAATTGCCGGTCTTCCAGGTAACCTTGTTCAGCACTGCACCGAGATCAAGGCGCAGATTTACAGCGTCTCGTGTAACTGGAGGAGATAAGAATATAACAATTTTATATATTTAGGGGAGAAAACTTTTATAGCTAAAAAAATTCAAAGTTACTTCCCTTGGATTAATTTTATAATCGTGAATTTCTTCATTCAAATTGAAAATTGTATTTTTATATTATAAGAAAATAGAGTACAATATATACAAAATGAAGTTTATGATAAAAGAAAGTCACGTTATTTTGTTTTTCTTAAGCAAAAACAAAAAATGGATATAAATAATATTCAACAAGAATGTTGATTTTAACTTCAAGAGGTATGGATTTTCGACAGACATTAAAAGAAGAAAAAGTCTTGAAAACCTAAATGAACAGAGTTTTAAAATTAATAGTTCAGAAGATTTTCTTCCTTTCGTAATTTTACAGTTTTGCTTTTGAATTTTGAAATTTAAACTGCCGGTAAGTGTTGGAATTTGTAAATTCGACAGTTAATGTCGGCTCGAATATATGCTGTTTTGAAGTTGTGCTGTTATCCCCCGCCTCGACTGTGATTCAAGTGAGACCCACCTGGGTTCCCCCCCTTATTTTGACTTTTTTTTCCGACTTGAGCAGAAGGCCCTGTCCGGCTCTCTCTTTTTGATTTGTGAGTTCTTGTTTATTCGCCTTCGATTTTTGGCCTTTTTCTTAAGCAAAGTGGCTTGAGTAAAAGGCCCATTAGTCGCATTATTTCCCCTACAGATTTTTTGTTACCTGAAACAATAAGCCTACTGCAGGCTAATTGTGGTTTTGGTATGCTGTCCCTTTCAAAGGAAAGTTGAGTCTAAAGTTTGGAGGCGGAATTATTAGACTTTTTGCCGACAAGAGAAACCGTTGGCTTGAACAGTAGATTCGGTAAATGCCTCCGTAGACTCAACAGAAGAAAATTCGAATTGAAACAGAAAGATATTCATCTCTAGAAGGAAGAGGCGGTGGTATACTCGAAGTTCTCTTAAAGAAATAGTAAACTTCATTTTCAAAAAGTCTGTACAGGAAAGTAGAACAATACGGTTGTCCAGTTGATTCAACAAAAAGAGACACCGAGTAAACGAACAAACCCTAAAAAATTTACTTCAAAAAGAACTTTGACATAAAATACCAAAGAATGGTATTTTATTATTTACAAAACTTAAACTGACTGAAAGTGGTTGACTTACAATTTTTTTTTTATTGAAGGTATTCAAGTGTTTTCAAAAGGCATTCGCACAAAAAGGAGTTAGAAGGATATTAACCTTTTATTTTTTTTAAATTGTTGGCTATACTTATTTTATAGTTAATAACTATTACTGTGCTCGGTTGGGTCTGGCTTTATGGCATATCAACCATAGTAGGTTATTTAATGCCAAATCAACTTTTATACATATAAACAGTTCTATTAAAAATAATTCAGTTTAAGTACAAAAACTGCCAAAGATCAAAAGGGAAATGGCATGAAAACAATCAGTCACGTTTTCTGTGTAGAGACTTGCATAAAAGATATCAAATTTTATGTAAATCACAACGACAAATAACAAATATGGAATATTCATGCCAGAGACAGTATTTAGCCAGACACGTTTTCATGATCAGTGAAGAAACCAAGTAATAGTCAAACGGACAAGAAAATGAACCCTGAGTGTCATATGTAAGAATTATTATTATTATTAATTGTTTATAAGGAATCCAAGAATCAAGGCGCTAAGAGATGAAAGGCTCTTAAAAAGAGTATTTGAACATCGGTACCAAATTTTTTAATCAACCTCATTTTAGAAGTTATAACATCCCTATTTCCATAGGAAATTGGAAAACATGTCAGAAAGAAGAGATTTAGCTACTGGAGAGGTTTTGCGTAGACCCTCATCAACACTATCTTGAATTGTGATACGAAAAGTCTTAGATAACTAGCTGCTGCATAAATTGCTGCATCTTGCCAGACTCCGGTCATTAGTCGAAGTCTGACTTCGAGTAAATGCACAATGGTTTTTTTAGAGTTGTCTCCTCGATCCTACTGTCTTCCATGAGGCAAGGGTTAAGAACACCAGGTTTTTAATTTAGAGTTGTCTTTCTCCTACACAGGCCGCTCATCCAAGGCTAAAGAATCCAGTCTCCCCTACCATACAGCATTTCAGGGTTACTTTGATTCTACCTCTTTCTCAGTTCAATGCAAGATTCAGACCACCCTTGAGGTCTATGTACGCCTACAATTCCAGCAAACTGGACCAACATCCACTCTTAGTCATGACATATCGCTTAAAGAGGGTCAGACAGATTGATTTGCTCTTTCCAACGTAGTGAAGTGGTTCCGCTCCTTTCCTTCTTGTCGATGAGTCGGCCGATTTAGACTGTTGTAGCTCACAATTAATGAAACAATGAGTGCCGTCCAACGGTTTCAAACCTGATTTGAAATTTAGCAAAGTTTGTGCCCGGGAAATGTGACTCGTGGAGTGTTATAGGCACGGAAGACTGAAGCCGCGAAGAAATATTTTTAGAATTGCTTTCTTTTTTAGAACTTTCAAACTAAGAACGCCAACAAGGTGTGTGTAAGTGACCATCGAGATTAAGGATTAATCACACTTCTGACCCTCTTAAATTACACTGATCTATCCATTTTTACAATCATATAAATTTGCCGACATTTAAGGCTGGACTCTTCGCCTTCGGAAATCCAAAATAACACACGGGTTTTACCGCATATAGTAAAACACTTATCTGTCCAGATAACTAGCTTTCTTAACATCAGCCAGAAGTGACATGTTTTATGAAAAGTTATAATCGCCAGTTTTTCGAATTCTTTTTTGCTTGTCACTTCTCCTATTCAAGGCTAAATCTCCTTTTATCGCCAACCTATTATATGAAAATCTGTGAGTGATGAGGAGAAATTAGATTTACCTTTGCTACGGTGGTTTATTGATAGCGGAGGAAGTGGTGAAGTCAGAGTTTTTCTTCAAGACAGGTTGTTTAGCAAAGTCCACTCTCTCTCACACATATATATAATTTGGATAATGATGTCCAAAAAAATATGATTGAAAAATTAAAACCTGAGTTGTTGAAATTGACAATTTGTAAACGTTTCAACTGTATGGCTTCCTTTGACGTTTTTAAATGATAATGGATTGTTCAACACATCTTGTTGCCATTTAAAAACAATTTCCAAGTATCAGAGGAATCCGTAAACTGTTGTCGTCAAAAATTCTAACTTGAAAATCTATTTTATGATTATTATAATAATATATATTATTGAGGTCTTTTACGTTTATTTCGTTCGCTTACGGAAATTCTGTTTCCGTTCAGTGTAATTGTGTTATTTTGTCAGTTAATTCAAATCTTACGTTACTGAATTAACGCTTCATGGCTGGATAGTTAGGAATAAGACAAAGAATTATACGAAGAAGCTGAATTTTAATCAGGAATTTCCCCGATATAATGAAAAATCTATAAAGTATAGTGATATTGTAAGATACTACTTAGGCAACTCGGGGTCAGTGATAGTGACGCTTTGACCTTAAAACTACACCCAACACATCTGTTGAAGACTTTGTTGACCGCACAACTGTTGTTTATGCAGCGGCATGTGTATATTATTATTAGTAGTAGTAGTAAGGTTATAATTGAAACTAGCAAAAAATATGTGCGCTATAGCCGTAAGTTTTGATGTAATAAAATATTACATTGGCAGGACTAACGAAACTAAATAAGAACGCATATAAAAAGATTTGAAAAAGAAAGAGTATAATCAAATAATAGAACATCTCGAATGATAGCTCTTCACTTTATGCCCGGCTTTTATTGATGAGTTTTCCTAATTTAACTTGTGGAGGGAGTATGTAATTTGGTTATTTCAGTAGATTGCTCTCTAGATTATTCCCACCACAAATACAACACAAAACTTTACAATCGCGTGAAAGAAATGGAATAGAACACAACGAACATTAAACAACAAACAATTTAATATGCATATAACAGAATATGAAAATAAACAAAATACATGATGTGTAAATGGCCTTTTGGAAAATAAAGTTTGACAAAAGGAAAATAAATTTGTTTAAAGATGTGTGTATGTTCATGTTAACGGAGTCCGTAAATAAGTCGTTCTTACTTACATTAAGTTCATAGCGGGTTTTATGATTGTGGCGACAGTGTGTCGCGTTGATGAAAGAATGTTTGTCGGGTTTTTCTTTTGAATGACATTCTCGGCCATTTGAAAAGAGGTCATGAACTTTACTTGAGGAAGGAAAGGAATTTGTAGAACATAGTATCGGCTACTGGCTAGTGGCTTGTGTTCGTCTGTGTTATTTATATCCTACAAGTGGATCAAAGAATCATCCTAAAATTTCGGCGCGTAGACATTTATTGACCAATCAGATTTGTATTTTACTATTTTATTTTCGAGCCTAAATATTTTCTGTTAGTTCACTTCCGATCCTAGTTTTCTAGAATGTTCTATTCTATGTTTTTAGCTGATTGGTTGAAAAATATAAAAATGTAATTTAAATGCTAATACGGTTTTGATCCTAAATTTCTAGAATGTTCTTAAGTATGTTTTTATTGCTTATTTTAAGACTAGAAGAAATTTGTATCCCATAAACTAAATTAGATAGTAAAGAATAAGATTTGTTATTTCTTTTTGTTAATGTATTTCTTTTAAGATTTATCAACAGTATTTTCAATCATATTTATCAAAACAAAAATAAACAATTAGAAATCAATAATATCGAACAAATATTTATTAAAATCAAATTTTAACATCAATATACACATTAGCCTTTCTGATTATAATGTAAAACATTATTTGGTTGTTTATATAATACAATTATACAACAGCATTAATAATATAAAACATTTTTCTTATTTATTAAGATTTAAATATTAATAAAATCATGGAGATTGTGACGTAAATAGTGAAGGGAATTATTTCGTTTTTTTAATATTCAATTTTGTCTTGATATAGATTTAACTAAATGTAGATGTATCTATTAAAGAAACTGAGTCGTTCTTTTGTTTGATATTTCAAGTGTATGGAGAGAGAATGGACATGTCCGTTAGAGGGTTAATGGAGTGTCATATAACAATCCGAGAAGCTCATGCTCGATTTCGTTGGTCTTTGTTCTTTGAATAGTAAAGACGTTGTCTTCTGCCCTGCCGGATTATACTGTAAAGCCAGTATAGCTATAACCATTTTACTGTCCCTCATATCATCAAGCAAACCTTTTTCCGTTTTTGTACCCCTTACCCATACTGCTTGTACATAGAACAATATAAACATGTTTCATCCGTTGGGACACGTTTGTTGATTCTTTTCAATACATTGTCTTTTCTTTTCGTTTATTCAGTGTTAGTATATCATGAATATACTAACACTGAATGGTTAATGAGGACTCAGTATATATCCTCCTTACCACCAAGCAACCCAATACAACAATAAAACGGGTTCTAAACATGTGTTATACACAACACTGAAAGAAAATAACACAAAATATATAAAAACAAAAAGGAAAATACAAATATAAACGAAAATGAAATGAGGAGGCATCTAATATTACCAATAAATTCAACAACAAACTTGAACGAAATTTACAAAACCTTGATATTCACAAGGTGACTAATACCTCCAAGCTGAGCAATACAACTCTCACTGCTCCTGTAACCAGGTTTGATCGGGGTGGGAGGAGGCACTATTCATGTAGCATGTCTGGTGCAGGAATTGCCAGGTGGAGTCCATTCCTCTCAAGGTTGACAACTGGTTTGTATTCAGAGTTTTCCTTCTCCTGGACTGGTTGCCATAGTAAGATTCAAGAACCCAATCTGCCCTATTGTTTACCCATAGTTGGAAAAAAAAAGAAAGAAAAGTTTGATACATACCTTTCCCATGGGCATTAACGCTATGTGAAATGTACACAGCCTCGTTCAGGATTTGAACTCGGGTAGTCAAGTCCACTTACTACGACGATAACCGTACTGCCACGAGCACCTCCATAACACTCAATATACCATATCGTTACTTATCAATGAACCTACTGCTGCTTTTTATCATTCCGTGTTGACTTCTGAATACAAATCACAAATATGATTATTAATGAATACATCACAAGCACGGGGTAACAGTTGTCCCGTGTTCAAATCCTGGACGAATCTGTTTGCATTTCACATAACTTTCATACCCTTGGGAAAAGTATGAATCCAACTATTCTTCCTCAAGATATGGGTAAAATGGTTGGGCAGATTGGGTTCTTCAGCTTTGGTATGGCAACCTGTCTAGAAGGAAAATTCTAAATTCAAACCTGTTAAATTCCATTTAAAATTGACCTTGTGACACATCGTGCTCGTGCGGAAGGGTTTGGTAAGTATATGATTATTAATGTTGTGTTAAATTCATATTTTTCTAATCATTCCATATTATGAAACATCCACGAATATTGAGATAATCCGCCAATATTTTGAAATAATTCATCCAATATTAAATACCTTGTAAAACAATTCGGTGGAATATGAAGCCGTTATTTGTCTAAATTTCTGAGATGAAGCTTGATAATTATTATTACTAAAAATATTCGTACTATTGACTTCTTCTTTATTATCATAATCACAACGTTTTGGTCGATAGGTTCTTCGGCCTTCTTCACGTGTTTCATGTCGAACTCGTGAGTCCACCTAGAATCTCGAACTGAACCCTTTATTTGACTGGTTGCTGTACCAAGGATAAAGAGCCCATTCTGCTGTACTAATTGCCCATAGCTGTGAGGAGGGGGCTATTAGAAGATTTGCATTATCTTAAAGTAAGTAAAGTTGGCAACCTTAGTCGATGGTGACCCGAAGGCTCCCTTTTCAATAGCTACCACAGCAAGGTGTAGCAGAGGGCGTTACTCCATTCCCTGGATTACTCCACTTTACCCTTGAGCAAGGCGGCATCAAGTACTATTTTTAGAGTCTTTGGTATGACTAGACCTGGGATTGAACCCCAGCCTCCCAGACCATTAGCGAACACTGTTCATTAAGCCAATGGTCGCTTACTGGGACAAAATAATTTCCTTTTATTGCAAACATCTTGAGCAGGAATAACAGATGGCAGATTTTTGCTTTCCTATCAAAAAATCTCCCATGAGTGGACATTTCAACAATTATGCCAGTGTCAGAAGAATAAAGAAACGAGATGTAAGAGTGACTGGAAAATTATCTATTATTATCTATTGATATTTTCATCTTAAAAAAAACTTAACAGATTCTTTCGGACATTACCTTTTTTTGATAGCGCAACCAATAACCCTTTCGCTATTAACCTTTATGGCTGCTGAAGGATAATACTAGTCTAAATTATTGATAAGAATTTTTTAAAAATAGTATATTCTCTTAACACACTCGTGTCCATGACAATAACAAATATGGCGCCAATCAATCATAAACAGAAGAAGTGGGGACTGAATGGTTTTATAGTTGTTATTTGAGCTTTTTTTTATACCATCCATGAACTCGATAGTTGTTAAAACAGAAATTACGGAGAACCAGATTTTCCTGAAGTAGAAAGAGATAGGAATCCAAGTTTCACTGGGAGGCTATTCTGTATTCTTGTTTCAAATGCACGATGTTAATTACTATTGGAGAAATTATAACTGAAGTGAAATGCGATGAAAAAAAAATGACAGAAATGAGATGAAGGATAAAAGTCAAAAATTCAACTCGAAAGAAACATGTTGAATTTCTAATGATACAGTAAATTTAATTTGTCCTTGCTGTAGAGCGATGTTTAGCAGACGCCTCGCAAATAATTACTACTGTGGCGTTTATTCGATCACTGTACAAGCCTAAGCTTAAATTTGATCGCTGTGCTGTGGAGTAATATTCACCAATCTATTCAGATTTTGATTTGATTTGGTTTTACGGCATATCAACCATTGGTTATTTAATACAAAATCATACATATATATTAGATATACACGATTTGTAAATTCATTTGGTAGATACATTTTTAAACGAACCTGAGCTCATTCTTCTGTACACAGTTAAATGGTTTAAAGTATTTCTATCTAACGCAAATATTTCTATTCACTATTTATCATTTGCTTGAACACAGTTAAATGGTTTCAAGTATTGCCATTTAACACTAATTATTCTATTCAACATTACTCATTCGTTTGTACATAGTTAAATGGTTTTATGTATTGCTATCTATCACTAATAATTCAATTAAACATTGGTCATTTGTTTACACACAGTTCAATTTCTAACAATTCAATTAAGCATTAGTCATTTATTTGCACTTAGTTTAAATGTCAAATAGTTCTATTGGACTGATAGATAGGACCCTATCAAGTACTACTACACCGAGTGGACATGGGAGCAATGGCAATGAAGGTATATTCCAAAGCTCCTGTATTGCTGGAGTCTCACCATCAGATGATTTAGAGTCATATCAGGACACTCATTGGGTGGGTACTGAAGCACAGACAAGAATATAATTATGGAAGATTGGTTTGGTTTTATGGCACATCAACCATTGTAGGTCATTAATGCCAAATCCATCTTTATACTTATAAGTAAAAGTAAAGTTGACGACTTGTGTCGAGGGCGACCAGAAGGCTCCCTTTTCAATAGCTACTACACCGAGTTGTAGGGGAGCGCGCTACTCCTTTCCCTGGACTGCTCCACTTTACCTTGATACGTACCTTATATTGCTGAGTGTTAAACAAGGAGGCATCAAGTACCATTTAAAAAATCTTTGTTTGGTATGACGCGACCTGGAATTGAACCCAGGTCTTCCGGACCATTGGCGAACACTCTACCCAGTAAACCCATTGATAGGACCTTATCAGGTGCTACCACTCCAGGGTCAGAGTGAACCTGGGAGCAATGGCAATAATGTGTACTCCACATTCACCAAAGCTCTAACATTACTAGAACCGCACCATCAGATTGTTTAGTGTCATATCCAGGACACTCGTTGGGGGAGAGTCTGACCCCTCTGCAGAAGTGCAGTCGGTGAATTCTACAATTCTAGAAGAGGGAATCTTTATCAATCACAAGCTGAACTCTTCCCAGTGTTACAAGTTTGGATGCTGTGATGTGTCCATGGCTTTTCTTTATTCCTGGCCAATTGATGTTCAAACATGTGGCAATGGTCAGCTGAAAGAGTGATGCTGAAACAAAATACTATGCATAGAGTCAATTGCTGAACACTTGAAATATTACAACTGTTCATTCAATTGATATCCAGTATGCACAATCCACGCGTTCTTCTAATATTTGTAGCTGAGACAATGCTATGATGATGTACTTTATCTATGATGACTGTTGATTCTTTGCTGTAGTTGATGGCGAAGTCTGCTGAAGATTGTCGAAAACTCTCTGAACAAATAGTAATAACTCGATTGGTGACCTCTTAGTATCATGGAAAGGTGTATGGCCAACTTAAAGATTACGGCCGACGTTCATTTTCAGCTCATTTATTCATATGAACCCTACATCAGTGGTTTGTAAGAGTATGTAGGGGAAACTGTTACATTGAATTTCACAAGAATTTACTTGATTTACGTCGGGTTCAATTCGCACAGGTGCCGATTATGACTTCAATTTACGATTCCTAATTACAATTCCTAAACCTTTCTTTTATTTAATTCTAATTAGAACCACCTTTCCTTGTTGTTACTCTTGCTAATGAAGATCCAGCCACCTAAGAAGTGTTTTTATGCACCAAAGGGGGCACCCTATTAGAATCTCTTCATTTTCCGTCAAATCGTAGAAATATCAGATATAAAATTTAATCTCATTATGTAATTCTTGATGGTATTCAAAACTTTCCAGTCAATTGAAGTTATCATTTCAATGGCACAAGATTTCGATGAAGTGATATGAAGACACAGGGTACATGTGGTTGGAAAATCGAGACACATCTGGAGTTTTCCTTCAATTGATTTACTTACGACGGCACACCTTGGTTTTGCAGTGCATCTATTCACTGGTTTGTGCGATCCCATGCTGTGTTTATTGAGGAACCCGAGGTCGAGTCACAAAAAAACTAGGTTTGAAGGACTGGATTCGCTCACAGATGGAGGAGTGTGCATGTTACTTCAGACCTTCCTTGGGCACCTTTGGTGGTGTAACGGTTAGCAAGCTTGACTAGCAAACCTACACGAGTGAGTTCGAGTCTCATTGGGCGCCCCATTCATTCGGCCTTGTGCCACATCGAAGCAAAGAGTTTTGTAAATTACTACTTCAGATCTTCCTTTGGCTGTTCCCTGTCCCAATGCGTCAGGCGCGAATTCTACTTTTCCAAATTCGAATAGATCACCCTCGATCTAAGAGCATCAACAGACTGAGCACATCTCTGGTCGCTTTCTCTGGCCAACTCTTTTTGCATTTACACTTGGATATATGTAAGGGTGAATATTTCCGGGTCTTCAGCTACTTATAGACTAAACATAAAAATATTGCCAGACTGTCTCTTGGGCACCCTAAAAAGTTCTGACTCAGCCCTATTCGACTATCTTCACTTATATTGGGAGAAGTGATTCACACAAAATACATACGGCCAAAACCCCACCCCCCGTGCAAATACGCTCGGGTTCCTTTATGAATATATACTATGGTTATGGTCAACTCGCAGCCCTACACGCATGGACATGTGTGCCGATACCTCATATGTTTACTATGATATGCATATAAATACGTCTATCCTAAGTCCAGTGTCACAGTCTCAGTTTGGAATTTACGCTATTATCGACACGTCCGATTGTTTCCTGTCGTGATTATATTATTCTAACTCCACATAGCGTGAGGATATCTCCAACAGTCATACAAAGTCTGTAAAACTTTGGAAGAATTTTTTATATATATATATATAAGAAATTCTTCTAGTCGTTTGACCGTCTCTGTCTTTCCTATATATAAACATATATATTAGGAAAGACAGAGACGGTCAAACGACTAGATGTAGGAGTGCCAAACGTATCCTTATTGGGAAAGCGAAACTCTCACAAAAAAGGATTATCTAACAATAATTAGCAGGAAGACAGGTTGCTGCAAGCCTAATATGTAATTTGCTTTTTTAAACTTCAAGAGACTATAATAATTATACATATTTGGACATTACAATATGTTTATCGGTAGTTTTAATTTTTATTTATTCGGATACACTAAATATTTTTTAAAATGTGTAAATCGATAAATCGCCAGTCACTCACTCAAATTTTGACATTTCTTTATAAAATTGTGACATTCTTCACAGAACAATATTAATTTCTTAAGAGATGTTAGAAAATCTAGAGTGATTTTTTTCTTGCTTCCATGAAATCTTTACATGTGGCATCGGTCAGTTTTTTCGAGACTACAGATTTGCACTTGGAAAAGGTTGTATGAAAGACCGACAGTTAATCATGCAACAAATCTCCCCTCTTTACGATGTTTAACATATTAGACTGCTTTGGACACTTTCCAGCTCATGTTTTTACTACTCCATGATACCACAGGGGTTTGAATAAAGTTTTTTTTCCCCTTTTAGAACGGTTGATCTTGCCATGGTTAAAGAGCCCAGTTTACTCGACTAGTTACCTATAGTTAGTGTGGGCAAAGAAAAAAAAAATCTAGTGATTCATACCTTCCCAAAGAAAATTGCGTGCCGTGAATTTCTAATGGCCTCATCCAAAATTTGAACTCAACAAGTTCATTTTCTAAAATAACCATTACATCACTTGTGTCTCCATCTTACAAAAAAAAAAAAAAAAAAAAAAAAGACAAGATTTTTATTCGCACAATAGCCTTAACTGTTCTTAAGAGAGTAAAGCAATTTCCAATCTGTGTTGGGGCCTCGTTCGCAGTTGTCCCAATCATTATAGTTTATAAAACTATTACATGCTAACTGCAGTATAGAGGCCAATTTATTTTCAATCAATTATAATATAAATTCAACAATAATGACAGAAGTTTGAGTTTAATCCCTAGCGAAGGCAGACTTCAAGCTAGTATTTATATATTAAGAGCTTGTACATTTTTATTAAAACTGGTCTAGATAAATTGTCTAATAAAAAGTCCGTTATTATTTATTTATTTATTATTCCTGAAAGCACCTTGATACAACGGCTTCAATATTACTTAAAATCAGTCGAACATTAAAATATCAGAAACCATTCAAATATAAAATCCGATGAAACAAGACATTACCAGCAACCGGTTTAAACCAAGAAAATTAACGAAAAGGGTAGGAGAAAAAAAGTTAAAAGTGACCATCAAGAAATGTTATATCCATCTTAGCCACTTTACATAGAGAACATCCAAGACAAATATTCGGAGAAATATACTAATAATGAATTAGAAGAAAAATATACTTTGTGTGAACTTGACAGAAAAAAAAAAAACTAAAATAAAAAACAACAAACCACACACACAGGTATTCAGTCGAAAAGTCGAAATACAAGTGTAGCCTCAAAATTCAATTCTTTCAGTCCATAAACGGAGTTAGAATCATTTGATATGTAGCTGAATGATGTTTTTTCTTTTTTTTTTTTTTATATATGTATCTTTTCTTTCTCTCCAATGTCTCACAAATTAAAACCCTCTTTTGTTAGAGAAAGTTTTTTTGTCTCTATAACTTCATAGCCCCGAATTTCAGCTCCAAGTAGAAGCAATTGTCAAAATATCTAAACCAAGGTGAACTCGTTCGCCCCCCCCCCCAGCCCCCCCAATAAAGGTCATTACCTAACTGAGTCTTCATTTGTCTTGCCAGTTGCAAAGTGCAGGACTTTCGTTATTAACTTTGATGTTCGATATCCTGCTCACACAAAAGGTATCATGCCTTTTTCCTACTTATATGTATATATTGGCTGAATACTCCTAAATAACTATGCTTTTTTTCTGACTTAGTCGGATTATCGTCCCCGTCTGGGTGACGTAATAAACAAAATCTTTATAAAGTGTTATCATCGTTAATCTGTCTTATTACTATTAAATCATTATGTCCATCTCATGAGTATACATTGTCAACTGTTAAAGCCATTCGTGTTTTACTTGTGAAGGATATCTTTCGACATCCATTCATATCAGGGATGCAACAGCAATTTTTGTCGCCACAAAAATATTTACTAAAAAAACCTTTTTAAAACATGCCACATATACAAGTTCGTATTTTAATAATTTTTTTTAAAAAGTATATGACGATACCAACGCAGTAGAATTTATGAACGATTTCTAGTTGAATAAAAATATTTATTTTCCTCCATAGAAATATATACATTGTATTTCGTACACAAAAAAGCACTTGGACCGAGATGAAAAAAAAAAAAAAAATTAAAAATGCAAAGAGAATGGTTACCAAACTAGTAAGAGATTTTTTTTATTGTAAAAATGTTTTAAAATTACCGTAGAAGCATTAACATGCAATTTCTAGAGCTATAGTTAGCTATAAAAATATAGAAATTCCAATGTTTAAACAGGAAAAATACGTATGCATTGTCTATTACTTGAAAGACAAAAGGGATCTGTCAAACGGGCTTCCAAGACAGAAAAGCGAGAAAAAAAATATAATCATAGACTTGAATGAATGTTGCCATAGCTTTTACGATCGAAGTTTTCAAGACTTTAATTATTGAAATACTGCGATCATTCAAGAGACCTTTTATTAGGAAGTGTACATAAAATCGACAGCAATTTTAAGTCTTACAACCCACTGAAACATTTGGCAGATAAACCCCTCTTTTTTTTTCTTTTTAAGGTGCTGGTGCCTGTTTATCAATCTAATTGTGCATAGCACAAACAGTATTTAAAAAAAATGCCTGATCTTAGGTTTCGACCAGTCGTGACAACTGCTGGTGAAGAAAACACTATACTTTAGCTACAGCATTAAAAATGGAGGGATTTTTAAATGTCAGAGTATGAAAACAAGTTATTCACATTGAGACATGGTTTTCTGAAAAATTTGAAGACATTTACAAGTTAACTTATGAACATCATGAATTTCATACCGTGCATTTAAAATTAGTTCCAAATGTATTTCACAGATTAGTGATCCACTTAAAATCTACATAAAAATGTACTCCAAACGAGTTCACCCATAAAAATTAAAGAATTAGTTTTTTTTTTGTTCTGTTATTTTAATGAAAATGTTAAAAAGTCAAATTTTAAAAAAATCTAAATGAAAGAAATGTCAAGAAAGTAACAAGAGAAATAAATTGCAAAATATTAAAACTATTTAGTCATATTGTTACAAGTTTGTCATTGCATAACTACCCAAGCTTCAAAATCAATCCACTTACTTTTTTTTTGTTCTGCAATGAGACACGGCATTTTCCACTTTGGCCAAATTATTCCCCAAGTTTGCTGCAAAAGTGAAGGCGCCCCTGAAAGAAGGCAATTCTTTACAGGCAGATAAAAATAAATTCATTTACTTATATTTAGTTGGGCCAGGTCTTGGAGGAAAAAAAAAACAAAAACAAAAAAAAAACAAACATGCAATTATCAAAGTTGTCTACAATATTCCATCTATTGGTTCTAAATTTAAAACATTAAAAAAAAAAAGTAAATAAATAGCATACAAGCCATGCAATAATCCAATAAAAATGTAAAGTCCCCCTCCCACTGAATTTATGACCATCCAAATTTCTTAGACGGGAAAAATCTTTATCAAAAGATAATATAGGCCTAACTTTACATTCCAATGTTATTTCGTAATGATTAATGTTTACCACCCAAAAAAGTTTGACAGCAGGTGAAAAAAAAAAAAAAAAAAAAAAAAAAAAAAAAGAAAATTAAATCAGTAAAAGTAAAATAAAAAATCTAAAAAGAAAAAAAAAAAAAAAAAAATCATGCTCATATCAAAATGTTTTGAAACGGAATTACATCTTTTTTTTTCTCCTAATGTTCTTATCTTTTTTTTTTTTTTTTCTTTTTTAGATATTAATCCAAGATCTGAATGTAAAAAAAAACTAAAGAGGAACCAATCTGCCCTAATAATGTTAAAAATGCAATAATAATGAAAAGAACAGCAAACAAGTTGGTATACCAAGTTCCATTGCATCATCACTGGTGATGTACCGTTGAGAAAAGGCGGTTGTTGTACCTGTCATACATAAGCAGGAGGTGAACTGTGTCAAAGCAACAAACCCACAATTGTAACAAATAGCTGGAAAACCATTAAAACTTTTTTTTTCTTAACAGACTCTCTTTTCTTCTCAGTCATTCATTCTTCATTTAGATAGATGGCAGCAAATTCAAGATTAAATTGATTGCAATATAAACCAATTTGTAAACATTCAAGATTCAAATACCAATTAGGACTGAGAAAAAAAGGCATGGATTAATTGAAGCTCATTGATTTTGAGTGGCCTTTAAACTGATTTTCAATTCTGTACAAGAGAAAAAATTTTGAACATTAAATTGGAAGAAAAGCTTATGGTAACGTTGCACTCATAGAAATAGATATTTATCTGGAAGCAAATGACTGAATGAATCAAAAGTAGCCTTTTATGTAATCACATGCACACAAACAGAAACTTCTTGATGAATTACACTAAATCTGTAGAAAAGTCGATCATGATACAAAGTTTAACATTTTAAGAGAAAAAGATGTCTATGATTAATTTTCTCCCATTTCTGATCTTCACATATATATATATATATATATATATATATATATATATATATATATATATAACCATCTAATGCCATCTACCTTCAATGATTCCATTCTTAAACATCAAGCACAAAACTGGCGCTACACTTTCCTGAAGTGCAAAGTTACTTTAAAAATAGAATACATTTTTAAGGCCAGTTCCATTTTCTTTTTTGTTTAAAAAATAACAAATGTATATACATACATACACACACACAAACTAACTGAAAAAAACTGAAAGACAGACAGACAAATATAAAACAATTTTTTTTTCAACATGCAACAAATTTTACCAGATGCATTTTTTTTTTTTAATTTTTACTTAATAGCACATCAATAAAATCAATCAGCCTTGATTATGAGAATGGTTTAATGATCAGACCAACTACCACATACAATTACTCTCTGTGACAAGTGGTTAAAAGGGAACCACAATCAAGTTGACACTGCAAGAGTGGCAGACGGCTGGCCAATCCAACCATCTCATCTGCATTATCAAATCAACTTTTATTAAAAGTCTTTTTTTTCTTTTCTTTTTTAAACTCCTCACAATTTCTTGCTCCATTTTTATTTTCTTTTTTTTTTTCATGTGGATATCTTTCAAAAATGAATCACTACTGCAGTCATTTTTTTTTCATTTTGTTTTTTGTTTTGTTTTTAAGAGTTAAGTCTTATGTAGACAGACAGCCAACCACCAACAGTAGTTACTGTTGGAGGGGCATTTCTGATTTCATTTAGCACAAGTACAATCAATGAGGCAACACATACCTGGTGCTGGGGTCCAATTGAACCCCAGCACATCTCCTGAGTCCGCACCCTGATCGTCACCAGACATGATGTGTCTGTCCTTGTGTGCTTGCCCTCCTCCTCATCATCCTCCGTGTGCTCCATGTATCATACAGACAGCTTCTCAAATACTAGTTTTACCTACCTTTCTCACTTCAAAAATCAACAGGACTCCAAGATATAGAGAATGTAAAAGGTAAGGATAAAAGGGATGGGGAAGGGGTTGCTTTTCGTTTTTTTTTTTAATCTAATCTTTTTTTCTTTACCAAAACTTTTCCCAATTATCTTTTTTATATAATGCTTGGACAGGGGCAATATGCTTATATATATATATATATATATATATATATATATATATGATAAAAAATGAGGAGAATTAGAATATAAAAATTATTTAACAATTCTTAAGTGTCACTTGTTGGAAAAGTAAAGAGTAAACATGAATTCACCTCAAAACCTCCAGTACAGCACTCCACATGGCAATACAAAATTATAGACTTTATTTAAAATCCAACATGTTAAAATTGGTCTAACAGTCGGTTGGAATTCTTTTTTCCCTTTAATTATTCCTTTCTTCAGTTGCCAATCAATAATTTACATCATTAAATGTGGTCACTGATGCATTAAGACGCCTTCTTTCTTTGCATGAGTGTGTATGTAAATTTGTGTGTGTGTGTGTGTGTGTGAGAGAGAGTGTGTATTAAATCTATGTCTTAAAAGTGAAATACTGCACATCAGTTATTTGGATGTCTGAATTGGGCTGCCTCAAATGTTTATTTTTTTTTTGTTCTTTTTTTCGTTTTTTTTAAATAAACTTTACATTTCATTACATCATATTAAAGGACCAGAGAAAAAAAATCCACTCGCCATTCAAATGGTTAATGGAATTAGCATGAAAGAGAGGAATTTTTTTCTCCTCATGAACAGATTTCTTTTTTAAATATAATTTTTAAAAAAAATCCTTAAAAAAAAAAAAAAAAAAAAAAAAAAAAAATAATTAAAAAAAAAAAAGAAAAAAAAAGGAGAGAGAGAGAGAGAGAGAGAGAAAATTAAAAGTTTGCAGTACCCTAAAATCCCTAATTTTTAACCTTTGGAAGGGGAGGAAAGTATATGTCTGTCTGTATGTATGCGTGTGTGTAAAGAAACCCTTGATAGAAAATTATCTATTATTCTGTTTCAACTTCTGTTTTTTCATCTTCATTACTATTACCTTCATTATTATTAGTATTACTATTCTGTACAGGAGGTTCACAAGGTTCTTGTACTTCTTTTACGGTATCTACAACAGGGGTGATATCTTGAACTGGAGCTACTTGTTCTGAAGGTGAATTATATTCTGTTGGCCTCTCTTCTGAATGTGCAATATTTTCAGAAGGCATAAATTCTTCTGTAGGGGTGAAGTCTTCTGCTGGTGCCGATACACATTCCTTAGCTGGTGTAAAATCCTCTTTTACAGGAGGAGCAAACTCTTCAGCAGAAACGTAAGTCTCATCTGGAGTGAACTTTTCCGTGGGGACAAAGTCTTCAGTAACAGCATTATTGTCAGCAGGTGGAAATTCTTTTGCTGGCGTATATTCTTCAGCAGTTGAAAAATCTTCTGCTGGGGTGTAGTTTTCAGTTATCCGAGTACCTGGGGGAAAATATTTTTCTTGGGAAGAAAATGATTTGGAGTTTTCATAATCATCAGCTGCCATTTCTTCTGCTGGGGGGACATCTTGTTTAGATGTCATATTTTTCCCAGAAGGGTCCACCTCTGTTGAACATTGTTCCATAGGTTCAGAAATGTTCTGATCAGAAACTGGTGGTGCCTCAACACCTTCAGGAACTGTTTCCAAAGGTTTGGCAGGATTCAATTGTGAGACTTCCATAGGAGTCTCAACCGATTTGTCCTCAGCATCACTCCATCGAGATTTTCGAGGTCGATCTTCACGATTTCTAGACCTGCCACTTTCTGAACCCTCTCGGCCAGCTTCACCATGCCTGAATCTGTCTCTGTCATCATGTCGTGTTCTGTTCCTGTCATCATCATGCCGTGAGCGTTCTCGATCATCTCGGCGAGAACGGTCACGGTCATCACCACGTCGAGATCTATCTCTGTCATCATCACGACGTGACCATTCACGGTCATCATCACGTCGAGGCCTGTCTCTCTCATCTTCATGTCTTGAACGCTCACGATCATCATCATAGTGATGTGAACGTTCACTATTTTCTTCATCACCTTCAAATCTATTGCCACGTCGTCCACCAGCCCCTCCAGGATCCCTATTATCTAAGACATAGCGACTCCTATCAAAGAACTCTTCTCTCTGATCAAATTCTCTACGGAATCGCATCCCTGGACCATTATCTCTAGGGCCCCAACGATCTCTACCCATCCATCTTTCACTACCAGGTCTTTCACTTCTTGGACCACCAGGTCCAAATGGACGAGGTGTCCGTTCAAAATTAGTTCTTTCAAAAGTACCATTTTTAGCAAATGTCGTAGCAGGAAATCTGCCTTCAGGATCTGGCCTGGGGGGTCGTAACATAGCCCCCATTGGACCTTGGAATCTGGGGGGTGGTCCACCAGGAAACACAGGAGGGAAACCCCGTGGAGCAAATCGGGGTCCCCCGGGTAATCCCATTCGGGTGGCTGTGAATCCAGGTGGCGGTCCCTCAACCCCCAATGCCCGAGGACCAATGCTAATATTAGCAGGCATGCCTGGTATTCCTATTGTTGCTTGTCTGTTAGGAGGTCCTGTCAAAAGGGGCCCATTCGGTCCAGCCAATCGGAGCTCAGTCGGAGGTCCATTCATGCCAGGTCGTGGTCCCATTCCAGGCGGTAGGTGAGGACGAAGTCCCATTGCTGGGTTAGGAGGTGGTC
This sequence comes from Sepioteuthis lessoniana, assembly GCA_963585895.1. Lineage (NCBI taxonomy): Eukaryota > Metazoa > Mollusca > Cephalopoda > Myopsida > Loliginidae > Sepioteuthis > Sepioteuthis lessoniana. The sequence continues at coordinate 29,803,124 of OY757938.1, forward strand.
GTTGAGCTAACATTTGTTGCAGTGCAGCAGACATTGGGGGCATTGCAGCGGCATGCAGCATTGGATCGGGAGCCGTTTCTGGCTCCTGAGATCCAACTTCAAGCTTCATATCACTATCTTGCTCCTCATTCTGACTGTCAGATGCCGTCCTTTTTAGCCATTCTTCTTTGTTACTATCATTTAGTTTATCCTTGTCAACACTTTGTAAAGCAATACTGGGATCCATAGGGGGTCTGGCAGCAGTCATTCCTCTGACAGCTTCGTGCATCTGCATGCGGAACGTAGCACCTGGTTGAAAAGGGGGCGGGAAAGGCCTTGGTTGTTGTCTTAATTGTGCAGTAAAAGCTGGTGGTGGCCGAGGTGGAACAGTAATGCCTCCAGTGACAGTAACAGTGCTGCTTAAAGTATTCTGGATTCCCTGTGACAATTGGACAGCAGCAGGTGGAGGTAAAGAGGGCATGGAGGGGTTGGACATGGTTGATGGAGCCACTGATGTCAGTACAACTGTTGGAGCCATCTAAAAATAAAATGAAACAACAATAAGAATTATTATAATAAGCAAGAAATGCAGCAATTTTGTGGCAATAAAACTATTCAAAATATCTCATTTCAAATAATTTATTCTTATAACAATAGTTTCTTCCATGGAAACAGGGCATATGTCTTCTAATGCATTATAACCAGTATTACTCAAAGTGATGGTATACGTACTGGCATACAAATTATCAACTGCCAGTAAGTGCCAAGTTTTCAGTTCCACATTATAATAATAATATATAACATGTAAAAAATAAAAATGCAAAAAATCTTTCTGTACTGTTTAATATTATAGTACTTAGGACCACCGGAAAACTATACACTCTTTAACCACTACTTTAGGAACACACACTCACACAGCTTAGTGGATAAACACATCTGAAAGCAGTGGGATGGTACACAAAACAAAACAAAACTGAAGACACTAATCAGAGCAGTATAATAATTTCAGACAAAAAGCCATGCTTGTTTATTTTTAGAGTATCTTTTTTAATATTTCAAGCAATTGCTCCACAAATGATTATAAAAAAAATCATTTTCTCATTATTTGGAAATAATGAATGATTACTTCAAAAAAGAGCACTGAAAAATTTCAAATATAAATAAAAAATAGGTAGGCCAATAGGCCATGAATAGTTTATCAAGCCCCTACACCACAAGCTAGATGTGACACAAAGTCAATTTTAAAGCTGTGTACTGCTGGTTTGAATTCAGAGTTTTCCTTCTAGACTGGTTTCCTAACAAAGAATACAGTTGACACTATTTTACTCATAGCTGGAAAGAAGAATAGATGGATTCCTATCTTTCCCATGGGCATTAGCATGAAGTGAAATATAATCAGCCTCATCCAGGATTTCAACTCTAGTTGCCAATTCCATTTCCAAAGTCAATAGCCATTATTACACCAACACACCTCTATACAATAATCCATGTAGTTAGTTAATCAAACATGTTTTCAGCTGGATAATAAATGTGTACAAAAGTTTTCAGTATTTCTTTTTAAATAAAAACTTTTGTGTATCTTTAATACTACTACCTATGAATAAAACCTCTCACTAGTAATTGATCAATTCAACCTGTTTATAAGCTAATTTAAGCAAAAAACTCACTGATGGTAGAGACATTGCTGTTTGAACAGGAGGTACAGGTCTTGGAGGTAAGACTTGTGCTTGGGAAGTCGCAGCAGGAGTCATACCCAATGGAGGAGGAGGAACTCCAGTTGTTGGTGGTCGTGGCATTCCTGGTGCAATTGGCATCATCAAGGGTGGCATCATTCCAGCTGGAGGAGGAATTTGCATCAGCATCCCTACAAACAAACAAAAGAAATATTCTAAGATATCTAACTGATAACCACACAGAGAAAAAAAAAAGCAAACAAACAAGCAAATTAACATTGTATAACAAGAAAAAGAACAAGAGTCTTTGTAAAAGATTTTCTTCAACTTAAATGAAAAACAATAAACTACAGCTTAGGCTAAAGTTAAATGCACTGAAATTTTCCAAAATAGGATAGTGTATGATAGTGTTAAAACCCAGAAGTTTAAAAAGGGACGACTAAAAATACATGTGAGAAAGTTGTATTTTAAATGTCAAAAAAAATCTTATAGGTTGACATTTCTCATCTAAGAATCCCACTCCATTTCCATCAGAGAAAATTATTTTTACCCCTTTACTTTCTTTAAGAAATGATGTTTTCTTTGATTCTATAATCTAAGTCATGTTGGCAACCATAGTCACGGGCGACCAGAAGGCTCCTTTTTCAATAACTACTACACTGAGGTGTAGGGGAGGGCGCTACTCCTTTTCCTGGATTTCTCCACTTGATACGTACCTTATATTGCTGAGTGTTAAGCAAGGAGGTATCAAGTACCATTTTTAAAGTCTTTGGTATGATGCAACCTGGGATTGAACCCAGGTCTCCCGGATCATTGCACATTCAGTCATCACATTGATTTTTGCAGATAATTACAATTCTTTGGCTAACAATTTCACATTAATAAAATTTTGGCTACAATTCTAATGAATAATTTTATACAAGCAAGAATTAAGTTTGTTTCTTGTGAAAAATATGTCACCATTCTTTTCTTTCTGGCTAATATCTACCTGATCAGATTCTGAAATTGTAATACATAGGAAATATATGCAAATCATAATTTTAATAAAAATATTCTATTGCATTTATTGAGTGTATAATTTGAATAAGTTCTATCTAGTACTGAAAGAAATCATTTATTAATTTTCATATTCTAGAATTTATATCTTTTTTTAAATGATATGAATTACAAGATTCTAAAATTTAAAGCCCTACTTGATCAATAGTATTTAAAAAATATGCACAATCTTTTCAATAAGACTAATAGCAGAAATAATAACACTATCTCTATCCAATAATAGTAGTTACATTTGCATATCAATTTTATGCAGGAAATGTAACTACTGTAGGTAGTATAGAGGTATTTCCTGTACTAACCTAATTTAGACAATTAAAAAATAAATTTACAAAGACACTAAATTAATAAGTATACAATTTTTCTTTTGACTGATTTTAATGGCATATCAATCAGTCTGGGGTTATTTTATGTGTAGAGGTTAAGGAATCACATTCATTATACATTCATATTTACATTTTAGAAGAGTTGTTTCTTCAGGGATTTTTTTCTTTATTTTAACAAAATGTCAAAATCTTTTGGGATTATTTTCTAAAAACTATATAATATGGTATTAATCATGTTTACATTATAATCTTTGATATAATTTTATTTTTCTCAAGTAGGTCCTTCATATTATTTGCCTTGAATATTGGCTAATTATTTGATAGAAGAAAAAAAAAAGTACATATATAATCTTTCAAATACATTAAAATGGTAATTACCAGTTCTTTATTTTCATTTGTACTTACGTGGCATAGGCTGTCCTTGTATAGGAGGCTGTGAAGGTGGAATAGCTGCAGGAGGAGGAATAGCCATAGGGGCAGCACTGGTCATATTTACTTCATTCATCTTGAAGTTTACAGCTGGTTCTTCAATGTTATTTGGTTCTACAGTTTCAGTTTTGTCCAGATTTAATCCAGCTAAAATGATATGGTTCAAATATATAAACACTCATTAATAATAAAGAATTTAAAAGAGAAATAATTACAGTACACAAAAGAACTGCTGACGAAGTAAAAATCTAAACTTTTAAATTAAATAAATTAGGAATTAAACTTATTTTTTGGAATAATGTAATCTAAATCACAAAAAGTGCTAAAGTAAATTCTTATCCAACTTAAATAACATTGAACTAGAATACTTTTTTCTAAACTCAGAGCCACTAAGTAAATTTTTTTTTTTTTTTTTTTTTAAATGGCAAGCTAAATGCTGAATATTCATAAGTAGTGAAAAAGGACTGAGTAAATTTGCAAAAAATGAGAGAGCATGCGTCTGGTTTGTTGTGCATCTATCTTGCATTACAAACCCGATATGAGCTATCCTATCAAATACAATAAAATTGAAGTATTAAAAAAAAAAAAAAAAAAAGAGAAAAAAGTTCTTCTTGATACATTCAACAGCATTTTCATTAAATCCATCAAGATGCTTTATGTTCCCATTTCATTACCTACTACATTGATCCTCATTGTAAAGAGATTTTTAAATTTATATATATGAGCAGGGATTATAAAATATAAAAAAATAAAATACTATAAAACATTTACAAGATATTTACCTTTAAGATGATCAGGTACAGTTTCTTCATCTATCATACCACCTTCCATCAAATGAGTCAAATCTTGCGGCAATTTTTCCCAAGGAATGTATGTTACACCCAATTCAACATCCCATAAATCCTTATATTCTGCATCTTTCACACCAATACCAGGAGCCCAAGCAACCTGGAAAAAAAAAATAAAAATAAAAAAAGAAATGCCAATGTTAAGAAAAACGCTACATTCAGTTTTACAAAATATACAATTACAAATTTCTTTTTTGAGTTGGCAATATTAATGAGTGAAACCAGCAGAGATTTTATATAAAGAAAAAAACTTTTTACTTTAATTCCTTATTGTTCTTTATTTATATGTAGGTTGATATAAATGTCAATCCAAACAAACCATTTTGTTTTCGTTTATATTTACTAAATCAAATCAAATAAGGAAAAATATTCTATCGAAATATTGTTGTTCCATCTTCAAAATGTTAGCCTAGAAAAATCAGAATTTGAAATACTGGCCAACTATTTACATTGATAGAACCAACTACTTCAGTCACCAAACAGTAGGCTCTTCATTTGGCTTTATTTTTGATGCACTATTAGCCTAAACCTGATAAAACTGATTTTCTCATTATTTCACTTTAATTTATTTAATGATCACTTTAATTGGTGTTACAAGAACAGATATCTACTAAGAAGATTTTTATGTTTATGATGTTTGGAAATGATTCAATTAATAGGTACAGAAATCTGATAGTGGCTGAAATGCATGTCTGCTTAAGTTTTTGGCACAACAGAAAGAAAATGCAACAAACATTAAAAATTTCTGTCTTTCTAAAGGGAATAACTTTACATACCTTTAACTGATTTGAATGAATTTTGACACCTTTTAATTTTTCAACAGCCTTTGCAGCATCTTTGCGTCGTGCCATACACACAAATGCACAACCCCTGGGTGGGATCATCTAAATGAATTAAAGAGAAATAAAAAAGTCAAATCAAGTGAAAAAGAAACCTTGAAATTAAATAAACAGCAGTTTAAACAAATTGTTTTAAAACAAATTCAAAAGATTTGAGAAGTGCAGACAAGAGAGAGGAAAAAATGATGGTATTTAATAATTAAACATCAACAAAGAAAGAAAAAAAAATCAGGTGCAACTTACATTTATACTTTCAACAGCACCATATTTTTCAATTTCTAACCGAAGCTCATCTTCTGTGGTCACTTTTGCAACATGGCCAAGCCATATAGTCCTGGTACACACTAACAAAAGAAAAATAATTAAAAATTAAATAGGCTCATTATTTAAAAAACTGATCCTTCCACAAATGTATGAAGAATAATAAAATTTTTATAAGTAAATTATCCTGATACCAGCAAGTAAGTAAGATGAGCAACCATAGTCGAGAGCAACCCAAAGGTTCCTTTTTCAATAGCTACTAAACCAAGGTGTAGGGGAGGACGCTACTTCATTCCCTGAATTGCTTCACTTTACCCTTGATCCTTATCTTAAAAAGCTGAGTATTAGGCAAGGTGGCATCAAGTACCATTTTTTGAGTTTTTGGTATGACTCAACCTGGGACTGATCCTCTGCTGGGGATACAGTCAGCATATTCTAAGCCTCACAAACAGGGCAATTAAATGCAGTAATGGAATATTTAGCCTGTTAAGAGTGCTGCTATAACTAATTAGCCATTGTAAGAAATAGATTTTATACGAAGTGTATTCATAAGGGAAAAGAAAAAGTACTAATAAAAATGACTTTTTATTACTCTCTCATGATTATATATATATATATACACACACACACACACACACACACACACACAGAGACATTTGTACAGAGTAGAAATCTCAATGTTATGTCCAAATATTAATATGCTTTTACTTACATTGAGTTTCATCTTAATTATTACAAGCTTATAAATTTAAGACTTTTCTTTTGAATTTCTTTTCAAATATCTTTGTTACTTTAAGTAGCAAGATTAATGTTGGTTTATTTAAATCTTCATGTGCTAGCTAATCTATGAAAATGATCTTTTAAGAATTAAAAAAAACTATTAGAATATAAATCATTAAATAATGCTAATACAATGAGAATTTATTGCAAAAGTAAATGTTTACAGTTATATAAAAAATTAGAGACTTGAATGTACCAAGTATCATCCATAGTTTGAGAGTGTAATCATATATTCACAGCCAAGATTGTCCAAAACCTATTTTTTTAAAGAGTAACTGATATTCAAAAACTTAAAGAAAAACCTATTAATTTTCTTAATACAATTCAGTGGAGATAATTGAAGGAGAAGGAAGGAAAAAAGATTAACACAAAATGATAATTAAGCAATTAAAACATTTAAGTGATTGACAGACTACAATTCCATTCCAACTATCAGGTAGGTAAAGCTCATTCACCAAAATTTTCTAATAATGAAATGAAAAAAAAAAAAAAAAAAAAGGTTGATTTTGACTTATAGCACCTCATTAGTCATTTGTTAATAACTATAGAATTGGTAATGTATCAAAACTTTTACTTACCACTAAGATTTCTTTCTTTGATATTAGGTAATCCTTTACGCCTTCGTTCTCTTTCTTTTTCTCTCTGACGCTCCCTTTCTCTTTCACGAGATCTACAATAAATTGAAGTTTTTTTTTAATTATCATCAGAGAAAATTCAGAAAAATGGGAATATCCACTGAGAAAAAAATTTTCAGATGAATCTAAATCAATCAAAAAGGTTAATGGTAAAAAAAAAAAAAATGGAACAGATCAAAACAAACAAAATGGCAGAAAGAGAGCAAGAAAAAAAAAAAAAGGGAATGGAAGATGTAAGGGAGAAAGAAAGGAAGACAAAAGAGACAAAAAAAAAAAAAAGAAAGATCAGAAAGAGCAAGAGTAAAAAGACACCACGTAAGATGAAAGGGAAAAAAAACGAAGATCGAAGAGAGCAGAGGAAGAAAAAAAAAACAAACCTGGATAGGAGAAAGACAACAAAATGAAAGACAAAAAGCTAGAAGGAAGAAAGAAAGAAAGAAAAACAAGACATATGAGGGAAGAGAGAGAGACCAAAAAAAGATAGACAAGAGAGAGAGAGACCAAAAAAGATAGACGAAAGAGAGAGAGAGAACAAGAAGAGAAGGAGAGAGAGGAGGGAGAAGGGCAAGAGAAAAGAGGAGAGAGAGAGAAAATAAAATAAAAGAAGAAAGAAGAGAGAGAATAAAAGAAGAGAGAGAGAGAGAGATTAAAAGAAGAGAGAGAGAATAAAAACAAAAGAGAGAGAATAAAAGAAAGAGAGAGAGGGAATAAAAGAAGAGAGTGAGAGAGAGAGAGAGCAAAAGAAGAAAGAAGAGAGAGAGGGAAGAGGAGAGCAAGAGAGAGAGAGAGAGAGAGAGCAAGAGAAGAAAGAGCAGAGTAAGAGAGAGAGAGAGAGAGAGCAAGAGAAGAAAGAGCAGAGTAAGAGAGAGAGAGAGAGAGCAAGAGAAGAAAGAGCAGAGTAAGAGAGAGAGAGAGAGCAAGAGAAGAGAGAGAGCAAGAGAAGAGAGAGAGAAAGAGAGAGCAAGAGAGAGAGAGAGAGCAAGAGAGAGAAGAAAGAAGAGAGAGCAAGAGAGAGAAGAAAGAAGAGAAAGAGAGAGAAGAAAGAAGAGAAAAAGAGAGAAGAAAGAAGAGAAAAAGAGAGAAGAAAGAAGAGAAAAAGAGAGAAGAAAGAAGAGAAAGAGAGCAAGAGAAGAAAGAAGAGAAAGAGAGCAAGAGAAGAAAGAAGAGAGAGAGAGCAAGAGAAGAAAGAAGAGAAAGAGAGCAAGAGAAGAAAGAAGAGAAAGAGAGCAAGAGAAGAAAGAAGAGAGAGAGAGCAAGAGAAGAAAGAAGAGAAAGAGAGAGAGCAAGAGAAGAAAGAGAAAGAGAGAGCAAGAGAAGAAAGAGAAAGAGAGAGCAAGAGAAGAAAGAGAAAGAGAGAAAGAGAGAGAGAGAGCAAGAGAAGAAAGAAGAGAAAGAGAGAGAGAGAGCAAGAGAAGAAAGAAGAGAAAGAGAGAGAGCAAGAGAAGAAAGAGGAAAAATAAAGAGCAAGAGAAGAAAGAGGAAAAATAAAGAGCAAGAGAAGAAAGAAGAGAAAGAGAGAGAGCGAGAGAAGATTGAGGAGAGCATGAGAAGAAAAAATTGAAGAGAAAAGATGATGGAAGAGAGCAAAATGAGATAAAGACATGGAAGATGGAACAGAGAAAAGCAAAGAAGACTAAAGAGAGAGAAACATTGAAGATGAAAGAAAGACAAAGAAGTAAAACAAGATAAAGAAGAGAAAGAGGAGAGAGAGAGAGCAAGTGGGAAGAGAGAGTAAAGGAAGAATGATCAAGAAACCAAAGAGGAAAGTGAGCCAGACAAAGAGATTGGCAGAGACAAAAATAAGGCAGAGAGAAAGTGAATAAAGATGGAAGAGAAAAAAGGATATAAGAGAGAGCAAGAGAAAAAGATGGATTGAAAATGTGAGACAAGGCAGATAGTAAAGAGTAAGAGAAAGAGGAGAGAAAATCAAGAGAGAGATGGAGGTGAATGACACAAGAAAAAAAGGAGTCCAAGACATGAAAGATGAGACAGAGAAAGAGAAGAAAGATTGAAGAATGCAAGAAAAGGAAAATGATGAGAGCAAATGGCAAGAATGATAGTTAAGAAAAAAACAGAAAGATGGGGAAGGAAGAAAGAGAGAGAGCAAGCAACTGAAGAATGATGAGAGAGAGAGAGCAAGCAACTGAAGAATGATGAGAGAGAGAGAGCAAGCAACTGAAGAATGACAGGAGAGAGAGAGAGAGCAACTGAAGAATGACAGAAGAGAGAGAGAGAGCAACTGAAAAATGACAGAAGAGAGAGAGAGAGAGCAACTGAAGAATGACAGAAGAGAGAGAGAGCAACTGAAGAATGACAGAAGAGAGAGAGAGCAACTGAAGAATGACAGAAGAGAGAGAGAGCAACTGAAGAATGACAGAAGAGAGAGAGAGCAACTGAAGAATGACAAGAGAGAGAGCAACTGAAGAATGACAGAAGAGAGAGAGAGCAACTGAAGAATGACAGAAGAGAGAGAGAGCAACTGAAGAATGACAGAAGAGAGAGAGAGCAACTGAAGAATGACAGGAGAGAGAGAGAGAGAGAGAGAGAGAGAGCAACTGAAGAATGACAGAAGAGAGAGAGAGAGAGAGCAACTGAAAAATGACAGAAGAGAGAGAGAGAGAGCAACTGAAGAATGACAGGAGAGAGAGAGAGAGCAACTGAAGAATGACAGAAAAGAGAGAGAGCAACTGAAGAATGACAGAAAAGAGAGAGAGCAACTGAAGAATGATAGAAAAGAGAGAGAGAGCAACTGAAGAATGACAGGAGAGAGAGAGAGAGAGCAACTGAAGAATGACAGAAGAGAGAGAGAGAGCAACTGAAGAATGACAGGAGAGAGAGAGAGCAACTGAAGAATGACAGAAGAGAGAGAGAGCAACTGAAGAATGACAGAAGAGAGAGAGAGCAACTGAAGAATGACAGAAGAGAGAGAGAGAGCAACTGAAGAATGACAGAAGAGAGAGAGAGAGCAACTGAAGAATGACAGAAGAGAGAGAGAGAGCAACTGAAGAATGACAGAAGAGAGAGAGAGAGCAACTGAAGAATGACAGAAGAGAGAGAGCAACTGAAGAATGACAGAAGAGAGAGAGCAACTGAAGAATGACAGAAGAGAGAGAGCAACTGAAGAATGACAGAAGAGAGAGAGAGCAACTGAAGAATGACAGAAGAGAGAGAGAGCAACTGAAGAATGACAGAAGAGAGAGAGAGCAACTGAAGAATGACAGAAGAGAGAGAGAGCAACTGAAGAATGACAGAAGAGAGAGAGAGCAACTGAAGAATGACAGAAGAGAGAGCAACTGAAGAATGACAGAAGAGAGAGAGAGAGCAACTGAAGAATGACGGGAGAGAGAGAGCAACTGAAGAATGACAGAAGAGAGAGAGAGAGAGCAACTGAAGAATGACAGGAGAGAGAGAGAGAGCAACTGAAGAATGACAGAAAAGAGAGAGAGCAACTGAAGAATGACAGAAAAGAGAGAGAGAGCAACTGAAGAATGATAGAAAAGAGAGAGAGAGCAACTGAAGAATGACAGGAGAGAGAGAGAGAGAGAGCAACTGAAGAATGACAGAAGAGAGAGAGAAAGCAACTGAAGAATGACAGAAGAGAGAGAGAGAGCAACTGAAGAATGACAGAAGAGAGAGAGAGAGCAACTGAAGAATGACAGAAGAGAGAGAGAGAGCAACTGAAGAATGACAGAAGAGAGAGAGAGAGCAACTGAAGAATGACAGAAGAGAGAGAGAGAGCAACTGAAGAATGACAGAAGAGAGAGAGAGAGCAACTGAAGAATGACAGAAGAGAGAGAGAGCAACTGAAGAATGACAGGAGAGAGAGAGAGAGAGCAACTGAAGAATGACAGGAGAGAGAGAGAGAGAGCAACTGAAGAATGACAGGAGAGAGAGAGAGAGTAACTGAAGAATGACAGGAGAGAGAGAGAGCAACTGAAGAATGACAGGAGAGAGAGAGCAACTGAAGAATGACAGGAGAGAGAGAGCAACTGAAGAATGACAGGAGAGAGAGAGAGCAACTGAAGAATGACAGGAGAGAGAGAGAGAGAGCAACTGAAGAATGACAGGAGAGAGAGAGAGAGAGCAACTGAAGAATGACAGAAGAGAGAGAGAGCAACTGAAGAATGACAGAAGAGAGAGAGAGCAACTGAAGAATGACAGAAGAGAGAGAGAGCAACTGAAGAATGACAGAAGAGAGAGAGAGCAACTGGAGAATGACAGAAGAGAGAGAGAGCAACTGAAGAATGATGGAAAAGAGAGAGAGAGCAACAGAACAATGACGGGAGAGAGAGAGAGCAACAGAAGAGTGAGTAAGAGAACCATGATGGAAGAAAAAGTAACAGAAGAAGAATCATCAAGAGTTGAAAGATACAAGAGAGCAGAGAGAGAAAAAGAAACATGGAAAAGGAAGAAAAAAGGGAAAATGAAGAAAGACAGAAGGTAAGCAATGGATGAAGGATGAAAGAGGGTAAGAAAAGTAAAAAAATAGAAGGGAACAAGAAGAGAGAAAGACATGGAAGATAGAACAGAGCATAACAAGGAACGTGAAAGAGAAAAAACAAAGATGACTGAACAAAAAAAATAGATGAGAGAGCAAGAAGAGCAAAAGAAATGAATGATGAAATAGAAAAAGTCAAGGAACTTAAAAGAGGGAAAATCAAAGAATATGAAACAGAGAAAGACCAAAAAGAGCAAGAAAAGAAAGAGAAGAAAGGTGGAAGAATTATCAAGAGGTAAAAGACAGAAGAGTTAGAAAAAAAAAGAGAAGAGAGAAAGACAAGGGAGAGAGAAGAGAGAAAAAGAAAAAAGATAGGAAGAGAAGAAAATAAGGACTGAAGAGAGCAAGAGCCAAAGGATGGAAGAGAGCAAGAGATGAGAACACGGGAGAGAAAAAGCCAAAAACCAAAGAGAGCAAGAGCAGAAACATCGAAGAAAACGAGAAGAAAGAGAGAAAAACATCAAAGACAGAAGAGAGAAAGATAAGAAGGATCAAAGAAAACCTAAGAGAAAAAGACTAAGAAAAATGAAAGAGAGACCAAGAGAAGAAAGAAGAGAGAGGGGAAGAGGGAGTAAAAGAGGGAAGAGTGAGCAACAGAAGAAAAAGGGGAGAGTAAGCAAGAGTAGAAAGATAGAAAAGGGAGCAAGAGTTATTAAATGTAAAAAAAAAGCAAGAATAGAAAAATGGAAAAGAGAGCAGATAAAGAAAGATGATGAGAGAGCAAAAGAAGAACAATGGAAGAATCATCAAGAGACCTCAGATAAAAGAGAGCAAAACAAAGAAGCTGGGAGAGAGAGAAAAAAAAAAGAAAGTTGAGAGAAAGACAAGAAAAATGAAGGGAAGACAAAAAAAGAGTAATGATTAGAATATGGATGAGAGCAAGATAAGAATTATAGTAAAAAGACAAAAGTCAAAGAAGATAGAAGAGACAAAGAGAAGGAAAATGGAAGAGAAAGCAAGAGGAAATATGTAAGAGAGAGCAAGAGAAGAAAGATGAAAGAAATAGTTGTTAGAGAGACAGAGACAAAATGATGGAACAGCAGTAAGAAAATGCAGGAGAGCAAGACAAGAGAGAAGACCAATGAAAGATAAAAACAAGAAAAAGGAAAAACCAAGACAAAAATGATGGAAAGGAACAAGAGATGGAAATGATGACACCAAAAACAAGATAATAAAGAGAAAAAGAGAACAAAACTGATAAAAAGAGAAAAGAAAGAATTATCAAAGAGCATCAAAGAGAGAAAGACAAAAGAAAGATAAAGCAAAAGAAATAAGAGAGCAAGAGAAGAAAGATAGAAGAGAGACCAGAAGAATGATGGAAGGATCATTATGAAACAAAACAAGAAATGTGGAAGAGAGACAAACAAGAAATGTGGAAGAGAGAGAGAGAGAGAGAGAGACAAACAAGAAATGTAGAAGAGAGAGAGAGAGAGAGAGAGAGAGCCAAAGAAGAAATGTGGAAGAGAGAGAGAGAGAGAGAGAGAGACAAACAAGAAATGTGGAAGAGAGAGAGAGAGAGAGAGCCAAAGAAGAAATGTGGAAGAGAGAGAGAGAGAGAGAGCCAAAGAAGAAATGTGGAAGAGAGAGAGAGAGAGAGCCAAAGAAGAAATGTGGAAGAGAGAGAAAGAGAGAGCCAAAGAAGAAATGTGGAAGAGAGAGAAAGAAAGAGCCAAAGAAGAAATGTGGAAGAGAGAGAGAGAGAGAGAGAGAGAGAGAGTCAAATAAGAAATGTGGAAGAGAGAGAGTCAAAGAAGAAATGTGGAAGAGAGAGAGAGAGAGAGAGAGCCAAAGAAGAAATGTGGAAGAGAGAGAGAGAGAGAGAGCCAAAGAGGAAATGTGGAAGAGAGAGAGAGAGCCAAAGAAGAAATGTGGAAGAGAGAGAGAGAGAGAAAGAGATACAAAGAAGAAATGTGGAAGAGAGAGAGAGAGAGCCAAAGAGGAAATGTGGAAGAGAGAGAGAGAGCCAAAGAAGAAATGTGGAAGAGAGAGAGAGAAAGAGAGAGCCAAAGAAGAAATGTGGAAGAGAGAGAAAGAAAGAGCCAAAGAAGAAATGTGAAAGAGAGAGCCAAAGAAGAAATGTGGAAGAGAGAGCCAAAGAAGAAATGTGGAAGAGAGAGAAAGAGAGAGCCAAAGAAGAAATGTGGGAGAGAGAGAGAGTCAAATAAGAAATGTGGAAGAGAGCGAAAGAAAGAGAACCAAAGAAGAAATGTGGAAGAGAGAGAAAGAAAGAGAGCCAAAGAAGAAATGTGGAAGAGAGAGAAAGAGAGAACCAAAGAAGAAATGTGGAAGAGAGAGAGAGAGAGAGAGTCAAAGAAGAAATGTGGAAGAGAGAGAGTCAAAGAAGAAATGTGGAAGAGAGAGAGTCAAAGAAGAAATGTGGAAGAGAGAGAGTCAAAGAAGAAATGTGGAAGAGAGAGAGTCAAAGAAGAAATGTGGAAGAGAGAGAGTCAAAGAAGAAATGTGGAAGAGAGAGAGTCAAAGAAGAAATGTGGAAGAGAGAGAGTCAAAGAAGAAATGTGGAAGAGAGAGAGTCAAAGAAGAAATGTGGAAGAGAGAGAGTCAAAGAAGAAATGTGGAAGAGAGAGAGTCAAAGAAGAAATGTGGAAGAGAGAGAGTCAAAGAAGAAATGTGGAAGAGAGAGAGTCAAAGAAGAAATGTGGAAGAGAGAGAGTCAAAGAAGAAATGTGGAAGAGAGAGAGTCAAAGAAGAAATGTGGAAGAGAGAGAGTCAAAGAAGAAATGTGGAAGAGAGAGAGTCAAAGAAGAAATGTGGAAGAGAGAGAGTCAAAGAAGAAATGTGGAAGAGAGAGAGTCAAAGAAGAAATGTGGAAGAGAGAGAGTCAAAGAAGAAATGTGGAAGAGAGAGAGTCAAAGAAGAAATGTGGAAGAGAGAGAGTCAAAGAAGAAGTGGAAGAGAGAGAGAGAGAGCCAAAGAAGAAATGTGGAAGAGAGAGAGCCAAAGAAGAAAAATGTGGAAAAGAGAGAGCCAAAGAAGAAAAATGTGGAAAAGAGAGAGCCAAAGAAGAAAAATGTGGAAAAGAGAGAGCCAAAGAAGAAAAATGGAAGATAGCAAGAGTTTTAGTTTTGTTTAACAGGTCATTTAATGCCAAGAAAGGTTACATTGGTTTTGATTTGTGTATGGGTTTTTATAACAGTATTTGATTACATATGGCCAAATATGGGTGAAATGGTAGGGTTTTTTTTTTTGAAAACTCATGTTCTTTTGGGTTGGGTTGGTTTGTTGGGTTTTATGGCATATCAACCTTTGTAGGTTATTTAACACCAAATCCATTTTTATGTAAATAATCAGTTCTATTTAAAACAATTCAGTTTAGCATGAGTAAACAGTTTAATTGTCAAAAACATTTCTATTTCAAATTATTCAAGCAGTTCAGTTTAGTGTAAGTACAGTTTCAATGTCAAAATAGTTCAATTTAAAACAATTCAGTTTAGCAAAAGCACACAGTTTAAATGTAAGTATAGTTTAATTGTAAAAAACATTTCTATTTCGAGCTATTCAGTTTAGTCAAGGAATTCTACTTCAGCTAATTCAGTTTAGTAAAAGTACAGATTTTGTTTACACAGTTACATGCCAGAACAGTTCTATGTTAAACAATTTAGTTTAGCGTAAGTACAGTTTCAATGTCAAAAAACAGTTCTATTTGAAATAATTCAGTTTAGCACAAGCACGCAGTTCAAATGTAAGCACGGTTCAATTGTCAAAAAACATTTCAAGATATTCAGTTTAGCATAAGTATGCCGTTAGTTCTATTTAACCCATAGATAGTAGAGAAAGAAAACAGGTGGAACAAAGAGGGACAAGATGCAAGACAGCTAGAAAAGCAAGATGCAAGAGATGCAAAATGGAAGAAAGAAAGAGAAAAATGTTGGAAAAACAGTGGATGGAAGATATAAGAGAGCAAGACAAGAAAGATAGAAGAAAACAAGACGAAAAAAAAGGAAGAGCCAGGTAGGGAATATGGAAGAGAGAAACACAGATGGGTGAGAGAGAGAGAGAGGACAAAGATGAAGGAAAGAAGAGAGATAGCAGAGACGGGGCCAAAAAAGAGAGGCAGAAGAGACAGGACCAAAAAAGAGAGGCAGAAGAGATGGGACCAAAGTTGAAACGCAGAAGTCACAGGGCCAAAGAAGAGAAATGAAAAAGTTTTAACGGCATATCAGACTGTTGGTCATTTAATGTCAAGAAAGGTCAGGTTGGTTTTGTCCTCTATGTAGGTTCTTGGGTTAAGGAAATGGATTTTTATGATAGTATTTTGGGCCAGATATAGGTAAAAAGGTTGATTTAGTCAGATTTTAGTGAAAAATGTTTGTTTTTTTTTAATTCAAGATTTTCTCTCGTTGGGTTTGTTTGGTTTTATGGCATATCAACCTCTGCTGGTTACTTAATCCCAAATTTCATTTATACACATTAAACCTAAGATTTCCAAGCAAATACTTAGATAATATTCCAAACAAGCCAGAGCCCACCTGTCTGCATATAATCAAATGGCTCTAAGCACTGCTACATAACACTAACAATTCAATTCATCAGCAATTTGTTTGCATACAGTTAAGTGGTTATACATATGATTTGTAAACATTTTGCTAATAACATTTTCAAACAAGCCTGAGGTCACTTTTCTTCACAGTTAAATGATTTCACATATCTCCATCCAATACAAATCATTTTATTTACTTTTAATCATTTGTTTGCACACAGTCAAATGATCTCAAGCATTGCTATGTAACAGTAACAATTTAATGTCATTTGCTTGCACACATTTAAATAAATATACATAAGATTAGTTGATACTGTATTTGACGGCATATAAGGTGCACTTTTTTGTTTACTAAAAATATTTTTAAATTCTCCATCTTATTTGCCATATGAAATTAAAATTTGTGATAGTGGGCCGAAATTAGCAACCTGGCAACTACTATTAGATTAAACTTTAGAGTAACTTTCATATACTTATTGTCATTATTTAAAAGGTTATTATGCAGATTCAAAGTATTATCATTGGTAATATTCATATTAATTTCATCACGTTTAATATTAGTACATAGTATTTTTTCTTGATTTGCCCTGCTGAAATTGGGGTGCATCTTATACACCTGTGCATCTTATATGCTGTCAAATATGATAATTTAATTTTTACTTTTTAAGTGGATGGTTTGTAAATAAGATTTTAAAAAAAAGGGATTTAGTTCATCTGTTTGCACACAGCTAAATAGTTTTAATAGATTTAAAAAAAGGGATTTAGTTCATCTGTTTGCACACAGCTAAATAGTTTCAAGTATTGTAGTCATTTGTTATACCATACTGGCAGCAATGTGATCTGTGTAACTATCCATGCTTTCTACACTATAGGATCTTTGTAGGGATTTTGTAGATCCCTGATCATTGTTTATTCATTTCCATGGGTGACTTTGTTCTTGCTGCTGAGGAGACTGCATTGAATTTAGCTGGAGGCAGTCTGAATGTGCCTCCTGGTCTTTCATTGTTCACTTTGATGTCTCTATGTATTCTTCTAGTCTGGCCAATAGGACCCTTTGCTTTCTGTTTAAGTTGCTTTTTGATTGTGGGTGTTGAGTCCATTTCAATTTTCATTTGCTCTGTATTTTCAAATTTGTTTTTAGTTTCTATGGGGGTGGGGGGTGGAATTGGTTTTTGATTTTCTTTTTCCTTTGTTCTTGATGTTGATCTATGCCTACTTTTTGTAGCTTGTGTTTCATTTTTTTTGTAGTGGTTGTTGAAGTGTTATTTAGTTTATTGACAGGTTTATTTTCTACATAAGTTTTGTGGTTTTTAGGGTTTTAATTAGGCTTTGTAGTTCATTTATTAGGTTTAACAATTCTTCTATTTTTTTGTTTTTATTTGAGCGTTTACTTGGTTTTCATTTTGAAGAGTTTTTGAGTTAAGCAAAAATTGGTTTAATGAAGGGCATGTCTACAAGTCTTCTTGTTTCTAGGAAGCTAATATTTATTGATTTTTAAGATTTCTCTTTCTTTTTTTCCCCCAGATTTTTCAGAGTTTTGAAACTGTTTTGTAGCTTTCTTTGCAGTTGCTACAGTTTAGATTATTAGTGCACATAACTTCTAAGTGGTCTGATTCATGTGCTCCACATTTTACTGGTTTTCTTGAGTAAGCTGCTTTAAAATCTCCATATTTTTGGCAATTGTGGCACCTTTTAGGATTTGGAATGTACTTTTCCATTTTTGCCAGCATCTATCCAATTTTCATTTCTGATAGGGGTTTTGGGTTGTTAAAAGTTAATATGTACGAGTTTGTTTCGATAGTTTGGTTCAATTTTCTGATTGTGATGTTGATGTCTATAACATTTTGTTTTCTAATTCATTTTTTATTACTATAATTGAGCATAGGAATAGGTCCTTGATCCTTTACTATACCTCTAGAGGTGTTTAGTCTCTCATGAGGATAGGTGTTTATATTATGGAATTTTTTCAGTTTTAGTCATGTCTCAGCTTGTTTTTTGTCGCCATCTCTATGAGGATGGTTTCATATTCTAGGTTTTTGATCAAAATAGGGGTAATTATAGAGGAAATGTTTTTTCAATAATAAAAGGTGATAATTCTGTTAGAGGGAGTTCTTTTGATTGCAGTACAAAGAATTTGGAGTATTTTCTTCATTGTATGAGTCAGAGTCATAATGGGGTCTTTTTGTTTGGACAAGACACCCATTCGCCTAGGGATATCAGAGCTACATAATCAGTATACTCATACTGATAGACAGTTACATCAGGTACCAGGGTTTTCATTCCCAAGGTAATTACTCACCTAGGGACGGGAAGGGGTATAGGTCCTTCCTCAGCATGATCTACCCTACAGCCATCATCCTCTGATTCAGATTTTTGCAAAAATCTGTAAGAGAGCTGACGTGACTAACCAATTGATCAGATCGGGCCTCTTCGACTGCACGTCTAGCCCAGTAAGGGCCAAAGTGGAGTGTTGCAAGTCACATGATCTCATTGGTTACCAGGTCACAGACTGCTTAGCCACCAAAATCCCATCCTCAAGCATTACAGGTCCACACCCACGGTCAATAAGTACCCTCATGGGGAGGGGGAGATCCTAATCTACACAGAGGTGCAGTCTGCATATTCTACAGCTCCAACCGACAGGGCAGAGAGATGGAAAAGAGAACAAGGGAAGAAAAAAAAACAAAAGAGAAACCTAAGAAAGAAAGACAAAAAAGAGAGAGCCAGTTAGAAAAGAAAGATCAAAGAGGGAGAAAGCTAGAGATCAAAGATGGAAGAATCATCAAAAGATGAAAGAAAGAAGTATCCAAAACAAAGAAGTTGAAAGAGAGAAATAAAAGGAAGATAGAACAGCAGTGGATGGAAGATGCGAGAGAGCAAGTCAAGGAAGTAAAAAAAGAGTCAAAAAAACAAAGTGAGTGTAAGAGAACGAAGAGAGTGCAAGAGAAGAAATTGACTGTGTTACACACATCAACATATGTACATGTATCTACACTTCTTATCAACTCTCAACTATACACATATATTTGCACACACATACACATATTAAACTTTGTACTAACACACCAAAATTCCATTGTGTCACACCTCCACATACACCCATACATGATCATATATACGTACACCTATGATCAACTCCAAAGGTCCATTGGTGTCATCAAAGATTGCAAGAGAAGGAAGATGGAAAATATCACAAGGACGATGGATGGGATGAAGAGCAAAATGACAGAAGGAAGATGGGAGAGTGCAACAGTAATGTATTGACCTTCGAACCAGCCGTCAAGCAAGAAACAGGTGCATCTGGTCAAAGATATCGGAATATCACCTTGACCTGTGGATGTGGTTGAATTCGGTGCAGATGCGACACCCGCAGGAAGCAGGTGGGCGTCAATTATATAATCAGGTGCCACAGACGGCTTGGGTTAGTTGCAGAGTCAGTTAGTTGGAGTCCGAGGCAGGCAGAGTTCAGTTTGAGTTGCAGTCACAGAGTTCTAGTCGCAGTTGGGGACAAGATGCTGTATTGAGAGCTAGACAGAGGGCTTGGGCCCTCAGGACCCCAGTTGAGCAGTCCAGCAGAATGAGGAAAAAGTGCTGCTTTAATACAGAGGAACTTGAGGTCAATATGTGACAGTGTGTTCCATCTTCAACTCACCTCTCACACATAACCAACATCAACCCTTTCAAGAATAAAGTGTGAGAGGTATATTTTTCTAAAGAAGTGTGTTCGTCTTTATTGTGGACTGTTTCCATGTATAGTTGTATATGTATTATGTGGCTATACAACACAACAAGGGAGATAGAAAAGAGCAAGAGAGAAAGAAAAAGAAAAAAAAAAAAAAAAGAAGCTTGCTTACCGTGATCTCTTGCGTCTATCTCTGTCTCTATCCCGATCTCCACCTCGATCACGGTCTCGATCTCTGGACCGAGATCTCCTTCGCCGTTCCTTAGATCTCGATCTTGACCTTGACCTCTTCTTCCGTCGAGGCGATCTGAAAATAAAAATTTTATGGGTCATTTTTCATTTACAAACTTGCAAGATATACTTTATAGCAGTTTTATGCCGGCAAAATGTTGGCATTAGTGAAATTTTTTCAGCGACATTTTCTTTACTTCTTTAACAAACATTTGCATGTAAATTGAACTAGGCAAATCACAATAACGGCCTGTGTTTTTTTATTTTTGAAATATGTAAAATGATTTTTACATTTTTATGATAAAACACACACACACAAAAAAAGCAAACTTTACAATTTAGTTAAAATTAAGTATTTCATTCCTGTTAGGTGCAGATTAAGAAAGTTAATAGTCTTATGTTTTATGAATGAGTTTCAACACAGCTAACTTATGCTGCCATAGCACCATCTCATTTTTGGATATGGTCAGTAAATTCAAACAAACAAAAAAAAAAAAAAAAAATTATGGACATACCTAGACCTTGATCGATCTCTATTACGGGATGGCTTGTGGATCTCAGGCTGGTCATCAATCACAATTACATCAGCATTAGTCATTTGGTTATAATGTCGGTCATGTCGACCATCTAAATCCATTCGGTCAGGGAGATCATTTTGACTAGGAGGAGGTGGATATTGAGGCTCTGGCACATAATATGGCATAGGTGGAGGATGCATATTAGGGGCCTGAGGCGGAATCATTGGTGCTTGAGGAGGTTGAGGAGGCATCTGAGGTGGTACAGGCATATGATGTGGTATTGGTGGGGCAGCATCCTACAATTATAAAGAAAAATAAAAATAGAAAAGATAATATTTTACTTTTAAATTAGTTCTCAATATGAAAAAAAGATTTTGATTTTATCATTTCAATTTCATAAACTGAATTTTTTTTATCTAAGTCTCTTGAAAATTTTATGGTAAAATCCCATAAAGATATTTGACAGATTCCAGTTTATCCAAGAGATTGAAGGATTTTCTTTTTTTTTTATAAGTACATCTCGCAAAACTTCCTAAGATGCTAAATGAGAATGTACAAAAGAGATATTTCTAAGATAAAGAGATTCTGAGAATTAACAGGTATGTTGCTTTCAAGCAGAAGACAGAAAATAACTCTTAGTGCAAAGCATCTATTAAAGAAATCCGTAGCAATTATCACAGTGTATATGTATTATACTCTGAATCCAATGTACAAATTGGTTAAAACATTAAACCTTGACAATATAAGAGAAAAAGAAATGGTGTAGTAACAATCAATGTACAAATTGGTTAAAACATTAAACCTTGACAATAAAAGAGAAAAAGAAATGGTGTAGTAACAATCAATGTCTCGTGTCAGTCATGTCAAAAATAAATAGTAAGTGTTGATTTTTGTAGAAGAGAAGGATTAAATGTCAAATACTCACAAGTCTAGAAGAACACAAGATGAAAAAAATTATTTAAAAGAATATATAACATACTTTGGAGACACTCATAACATAATGGTTATCATCATAGGAAGTGGACTCGGCTACCCAAGAACAAATCCTGAAGTTGTTATTTGCATTTCACATAGCATTAATATCCTTGGGAAAGGTATGAAGCCAAATATGGGTAAATAATAACCTTGGTATGGCAACTGTTCTGAATTTGAAGTTGTAGACCAGGAGAGAGAGATGCGCTCCATCAGGCTATTCCAGCACAAAGTGCATACATGAATAAGCACTAACAAACAAACCAGGTTACAAGACCAGTGAGAGACTTTTCTTTCTCTTGAAATGTTCCTTTTAACTATACATTCAAGCAATGTACACCTTATACTTAACTATTTTTATGAAAACTATTTTATATTTAAAGTCAAAATTTTTTATATATTAAATAAATGCAAACAGTTCATCATAAATGCAAAAAATAACATAAGAGAAAGTAAAAGGCAAACCAAACAAAGTTATGTACCTAATATACATAAAGACATCTAGCTATAAAATGTTCAATACTTATACACCTTAAAATACAGAAAGTTATTTAGTTTTCATCAGAATGAGAAAGACACAATATACAAATTAGCATATTCAGCTTTCACCAATGTTCGCCAGTCAGTACAATAATAAAAGCAGTTTTCTTTTAACTTGAAAATAAATAAGTAAAATAAAAAAAGCTCACTTGACTAATTTGTTGGTTGAATTCTTGTTCTTGTTGCTTTAAAAGTTGCTGTCGAAGCTGTTCTTGAATATTCAATTCATTTTTTAGCTGCTCAGTTTTTTTAATTGTTTGTGACATTTGATGAATCTGCTGCATGATAGTTGGATCATTTAAAATATTTTGAACATTTCTGTAAAGATAAAATAAAATTTTCACCATAAAATCCAAGTGAAGTATCTTATATTTTTATACTTTTGTTTACCTAAAATTTTCCAGATATTAATAGAATATTTCTTAAGTCTTATTAAAAGAAAAAGTCAAAACAATCAATCTTGCAAGTTTCTTTCACATTTGTCAAGTTATCAAAAATAAAATTTGTTTTACTGATAGACAATACTTTCTACATGTTTTTTTTTCTTTTTATTGTTAAAGTGTTTATCATTGGTATAAATAGATTATTAAATATTTAAATATTATACTTTGAAATTATTTTCATCTAAATGAAAAATATATAAAATTTAATTTGTTTCATGAGAAAAAAAAGTCTTACCCAGGTATACTTTCATTAGGTTCATCATGTTTCTCATCATCATCATCACTTTCACCATAATCAAAGTCAAGTAACTTCTAAAAAGGTACAAGATTGAACTCAAATTCAATAAATAAAATAAATAAAACAACATGGGAAACAATGTTTTATATAATTAAAAAAATACAACAAATATCTATTTTAAGTTTTATACATAACATTTCTTTTGATTAACAAACCTTCAATCTGTAGATTAGTAAAGAGGACACATTCTTTTTTTTAACTTAATATTGACAATTTTATAATTTTTTTCGCAAAATTCCATGATGAGATATGAAACAATCAGGTCAAGTACTTAAAATTAACTTTTCTGATAATCAAAATTCCTTTATTTAAACAGTCTCAAAAATTAAAATTCTTCTCATCAATTCACCATAATGAAATGGGATTTTATCAGTGTTTTTACACAATATATTCGTATTGTCAATGATATAAATAAGGACTTGGAAACAATATTGCTTTGGGGGGGTGTCCTCGTGGTGTAATGGTTAAAGTGATGGACTGCGGAATCATAGTACGCGAGTTCGTACTCCAGTCGCGCTATTACGTTCACTTTCGGGTAAATACCCTTGGGAAAGGTATGAACCCCCTTATCCTCCCAGCTATGGGTTAAATAGTACAACTACTGTTCTTCGAGGAGAATGGCTTTGGCATTAAATAACCAACAAAGGTTGATATGCCATTAAACAAAGAAACCAAACCAATATTGCCTGAAAAATTTCAGGAATATTTTTAAAATTATAAAAATGAAAAAAAAAAAAAAAAAATTTAAATTGGAAAATTTTCCATTGTCCCTAAATTTCCCTAACTCTGAGTATAATTCCTTCTAGTTTCCAAATCTGCACATTATTCTAAGTTTATTCTTATAATAAATTACTTAAATTTGCAATTATCAAGTGGGAATAACAAAATTTAACTCAAGAGATGGACATAGGAATGCATGAGAAATAAAAAGCCAAGAAACTTTCATAACCTTATTAAATCCTGGTTCTGGTGGTTTTGCATTCGAGGTTTTTATCTGATTGTTGAGCAATTGGTTAGTAAGCGTTTGGATCTGAGAAAGAAGATTACTGTCGATGATTGCTGCTGCCTGCTGTTGCTGGGCAGGCTGCTGCATAAGTTCTGTTTGCTGTAACAACTGCTGCTGAAGCAACTGCAATTGTTGAAGCTGTTGCTGCTGGGCACTTAAACTTGTTGGCTGCTGTTCCAAAAGAAAACATCAAATACAAAACAAAAAAGTTAGTCCAGTCAAAAATATGCAATCTCTTTATTATATATATATAATCATTGTTTGTCTTTTATACATCCACACACACACACACACACACACACATTTTACACATTCATAATCCTACAACAAAAGATTTTGTTTAAATTCTGCGATTTTTAATCTAAATGAATACAGAATATTACAGCAGAAAAAGTATGATGGTACTTTTGGTTTTAATTTTTCTGAAAACAATGAATTAAAAACAGAGTCTACACTTTTCTTATATTTACTACAAGCTGTAATACCTGTGTATGCTATGTATATCTTGGTTTGGAACAATGCAGAAAAATCTATTGAAAATATATTGTTTGAAGATACCATCAGGGTGTCTACACGATTGTCCCTGACAGAATATTTACCAGCTGATCAGTACTAAGAAATTATTTCACAACTACAATCTTCCCCTCTAAACATTTATTTTTAATCAATATTAACATTTGAAATTTAAAATGTTCTGTGAAAACTTCAGTTTTATAGAGAAATTTATTTTTTTAATTTAAGTGAATGACACTTAAGAGATTTATTGATATATATATTTGTTTTCACAACTGATTGTTAGCAATAATGCTATGGAATTATTTTATACTTCTAGACTGAGAAACTATCTATAAACCTCATTGGTAATACTGAGTCATATATGAATAATCATTTTAGTAAGATAATTTGTTTTTCTTTCGAGTCTAAATTCTGACTATGAGTTATAGTTTGCAACAAAATCACATCTCACTGAGTACCCACCTTTCCCTCATGAAGAACAGTTTTGAAATTAAAACACTCTCTGAGCCCAATACCATTTGGTTGTTGACAGAACAATCAAATAAACACTTTTCAATTAGTAATATAAATTCAATTTTCAAAAATTAAACAATTATCAATACATACTAGGTAACATACTTTTTATCATACAATTTTAAACAGAGTCATATAATAAATTTAGTTGAAAATCAGCATTTTTTGTAATAAGGTAAAATCCCACACAATAGTTTACAACATTTGGATAGTTAACAAGTAAGAAAGCAACTTAAACAGTGCATAATAATCTATTATTTGATAAAAATTAAAAAGAATCTTTCAAAATATTTTAAAGAAATGACCTTATCAAATTTCTTATTTTCAAGTATACAATTTATTTTTTTCATATTTTAAAATGTTAACATATTTATCTCCCCTGAAAAAAGGGAGATAACTACATGTATAACAAAAAAAATTAGAAAATTTTTTTGTTTTACTTCGTTTTTATAATTTTTTTCATTGTGAAAGAGAAAAATGACCTTTTGAGTTTGTTGCAGCAATTGTTTGACCGTTTCCAACATGTCATTTTGTGCTTCTAAGACACTGTTAGCAGAAGGGATGTCTTTATCATGCCTAGCTTGGGCTGCAGAATCATGGGAATGGTGGTCTCCAGATGCCTGGTTTGCTGAATTGCTTGTTTTTTGGTTAGCTGCCAAAATGCCATCCACAGCTCGTTGGGCTGTAAAGGAAAAAGAAAAATAATTTGATAATACAAAAAAATAAAAAATAAATAATAATAATAATAATTATTCATGAATTCATTTAGATATTCATTATTTTTGTTAATTCTTAACCAGCTTAGCATCTCGGATATTACACATAAAAGAACCATTTATAGAGATAATTTAATCACTGCTGTCATAAAATATGAATGGAATAACCTTTTCTGTTGTCAAAGATTAAATTAGTCCAAATTAAAGTCAATGATACTAAATCTAAAATAAATTGCTTGTTAATAATATAAAATTATTTTTGCAGATCAAATGAATTCTTTGATTAGTCAAAGAGCTTATCAAATAAAACCATGTAGTTAAAAAGAAAAAAAAAAAAGAAAGAAATAGAAACGATTTTACTTGTTTGTCGAAAATATCTGTAAACCAATTAGCATTTAAATATGTCAGGAGATTTTTTTTAACTGTCCAAACAATGTTTTTAAAACAATAATGCTAATAATGTTTACCTACCAGAAGCTACTAATTCTGGGTTGCCTGGTTCAGCTGCAAGATCCAAAAGTGGTTGAATGACTTCTACTGGAAAAACTGCATTTTTCTGCCACAAGTTTAGTACACGCACGACTTTGCTCTACAAAAGACATTTTTTAATTATTAGAATTATGAATAAATGTTTTGTCTGATTTTTGCAATAGTAACTTTAAAAGAAAAATAATTACAAAATGTTCCATTAAACAAGTTCCCCAAAAATGAATATTTTATAAGAAAAGATTCTTTCATTTGATTAGAAAACATTTCACTTCAAAGAGGTTTAAGCACAAGTCATTTTTCTTCAGTTGATCAGTACGTCTTTTTAATTCACTCTCCCATCCAGAATTTTTTGCCAATTTTTTAATTATTACTCACTCCAGTTATTTTCATAGTAAACACATTAAGAAAATCATGTTGAGATTCTATATTATAATAATCTGATTTTTGTACATATTTTACTGTAACATAGCAAAAATGGCACTTTGCAGCAAGATTTTTGTTTGAGCAATAGCATCAAATGTTCTTTGCAAAAAATAAATAAATAAATAAATAAATAAAATAAAATAAAAATAAAGTAACTTGCAAACCAATTAAATCAATAAAAGGAAAATAACTTTATAATGTTAAATATGGAGTATCTGTTTATTTGCTGTTAATCATAATATAAGTAAAGTTGGCCACCGTGGTTGAGGGTGACCCAAAGACTCTTTTTTCAATAGCTACTACACCGAGGTGTAAGAGAGGGTGCAACTCCATCCCTAAATGGCTCCACTTTACCCTTGATCCTTACCTTATAGCATTGAGTGCCAAGTAAGGCAGCATCAAGTATCATTTTTTGCTATGGCTTGACCAGGGATTGAACCCTGGTCTCCCAGGCCATTGGTGAACACTCAACTCATTAGGTCAATGGACCAGTACTATTATAATATAGATTTATATATTACAGAATTATAATATAAATTCTATAAATTATTTAGAATACAATGTCCAATTCAATTAGCAATTCTTTCTACATTGTTCTAATTTCCAAAAACGCTAAATTAAATTTTGCAGACAAAAAGTTGTATTTGAATAAATTCCTTACTAATTTTTGATCCCCAGACCTATCATTTAAGATGTTCTCTAGTTTCAACCAGAATAAATATAATGAATAATAAAGTAAATATATAAGAGAATGTGGTGAATAATAATACAACAATGACCACCAATTGGTCAAGTAGTTAAGTTGTTAGAATTTCATCAGATTCACAGACCTACTCATCCTTACCTTTTCATCAGCAGGACATTTAAAAAGATTCTGAAATGTCATAACAACATTTTTTGTGAATCTTGGAGCAAAAACATCCTTCTCTGCTCCAAACTGATGTCGTGACTGCCGCACTATAGAATCAATCACATATAAGCCAGGGACCTTATATTCTGGCTTGCACTGAAAATAACAAAAAAATTATACTCTAATGATTGCATTTGATCACTTTGTATTATAAAGAAAAGAACAATTTTTAAATATCAATTTTCATTTACTAACATATAACCACACTAAAAAAATTTTTTTTTTTTAGATATATTCTATTTTATTATTCTTAAAAAAAAAAAAAAAAAAAAAAAAAAAAAAAAAAATTCAAACTGATTCATCAAGAAAAATATTCCTGACATCAAGATTAATGTATATGTAAGAACATTCATAAGTCTGTTTCCTAATGAAGGAAAAAAAATGCATTTATTTTACACTATTTATTTTGTAATGTAATCTTTCTTGTCAATGCACTTAATTCAGTGGTGATTATTAATAATGTAGTCATTTACAAAGCTTTGCAAAATTTAAACACAAGTTCAGATGTATGGGATACCCAGTGAAAATAGAATATCACAGATCAAACATCATACAGTGAAAATTTCAGCTCAAAATTCAGTTAATAACTATGTTAGATAATGGACTTATTGATATAATCTCATAGATAACCCAAATGGCAACCTTAAGAAACTAATGCTGAATTTTACTGAAAATAGAACTTTTATAGGGCCATCATGTAAAAGAACTCATCCAAAATAATGATAGTAAGTTAATGTCTACTAATTCATTATGGTAGAGTAAATATAGCCAAAAGGTAATAATTATATTTATAAATACCACTTATGATTATATATTACTTGACGTATCACTAGTTTGCTTTTTAAGTGTGGATGTTATTTCTTGCGTTAATCTTTAAAACTATTTAAACAGAATCTAAATAAAAGAAATCATTGATTGAATTTGAAACGCAAAAATGATCAAAAGGAAAAAGATTAAAAAAAAACAAAAAATAAAAACTTACCTTTTGGATAAATTTCTCCACACTTTGTACCACATGCTTATAAAACTTTATAGCCTTGATTGCACATTTGGTCAATAAGGCCATTTTGGCCCGTGACACAGGTGGCTTAGCATCATAAAGACCAGACAACTAGAAAAAAAATTACAAAGTAAAAAAAAAAATTCAGATTATCAAGGGGGAAAAAAAAAGAACTGATAAATAATTAGTATCAAGTGATAAAATTAACAGGTTAAAATTCTAGTTTTTAGATGTACACAGTACAATATAAAATTCATCTTAAAAACAAAACTTTTTTCTGTAAGATGGAATTGAGTAAAAATTTCACTCATATCTATATAATAATAATAATTTAGAGTCAAAAATCAACAATGATCTTTTAAGAAAAACAAAATAAGTTTCTATAGAATAATATTATCATCATATATTTATGCATTTTCGTTTTCTTGTCTACTCAACTATAGCTTATTTATTATTCAAAACATTTCTTTTAATTTACAAATTTTGTTTCCATGATGACAACATAATTATTTTCTTTGTTTTTTGTCTTGAATTTATTCAATCCAGGTAGATTTTTTCTCAAACATAACATTTCTAAAATAATTCTAAACTGCATTATATCCAAAACTGTAAAGTGATCTCTGACTTATTTAGACATCTATGATTTTGTCAATAGATAAGACATTGGAAGCATTTCATTTTAACTAATAATATTAAAAACTTTTAACTTTTATGATAGCTTTCATTATCAGCAGACATTTTGTTCTTTTTTTATTTTGTTAAAATTGGCATACTTGTCATTCTAATATTGAACATGGAAGAAAAAATTCAGCACCTTTATTTTAAGAAAGGTGAAAAAATGCAAGAAAGAAAAAAATATTTGTATACTTTATGGAGACGTTAATGTAAAAAATAAAAGTATCAAAAGTAATCAGCCAAGTTTTATAAATCAAAATGAAGACAAAATTTGTGAATAATCAATACAGAAGATGTCCAACAAAATACTGAAAATATCCAAATCAAACATTGAAAACCATTTGCACCAGGTTTGGTTATGTGAGTCACTTTGATGTGTAACTTCCACATAAGTACCTCAATTCAAAAAAAACCAAAAAAACAAACAAAAAAACTACCAGACCCTACTTTAATATTCCCCTTTTTAAACAAATCATGAGTGATGAATACTAGATTCTTTAACCGATCAAATGCAAGAGATCATAAGGCATCAGAAGTAAGCCATCATTAAATATACCCATTTAATGAAAAAGGGGATAGTGTATATAATGGGATGGGTAAGTCTTTAACTACGAGCTCATCCTGAAGAACAAAATAATCAATTCAAACATGTATCAATACCAATTATACCAAATGAAGGCAGCAATTTATGAAAAGAACCAGAAATTAGTTAAGAGAGGCTATAATATTCCATCAAGGATAATAATAAGACTGCATTCTTTTTTGGTAATCTAACGTTCAATCAACTGCTATATCTACCAGATATTACACCATTATATTATCATTTATTCATGGTTTTACAGAACTGTTTTTAATAGCTAAACTATCAACTCAGTTACCTGGAAGATTACAAAAGGCACATAAAGCAGTTCTTGACCAAAAGATAAATCCAAGGAAAGTGTAATTATGAAGTTTTCTGATTGATGGTAGCAGATAAAATAAAATACTATGCTGTTCAATAAAGTCAACATTTAAATTGAAAAAATATCTTCTTTTACTTAATAACCTGAATTGATTTTCCGCATGATGCCCATTATCATAATTTTGCAGAATGTAAAAAAAAAAAAAAAAAAAAAAAACCCTTTAGAAAATAAATGAACATAAAATTATTTCTATTAAATAATTACAATTTTTTTTCAAACTAGATTTATGAAATTAGTTCCAAAATTGACTAACTTTTCCTTTTTTCTTACAACTAAAAAAATTAAGGAAAACTTCAATTGAAAATGATTATAAGAGATGATATGGTCATCAAATTACAAGAGTGTGATATAATATGGAGTAAAAAATAATTTTCTTAAATTGATATGAGAAATCATTTTAATCCAAACATTACACATTAATCTATATAAACTCAATACAAGATTTTAACAGAGTAATTTTATGTATTAATGATTATAAGCAAACATTAAAAAGGGCAATGTTTTAATATCAACAAGTTCGAATTTAATATTGCATCACTGCAAACAATCAATACAAGATTTTACATTTTTTACTGTCACACTCTCCGAGAACAAATATTTTCAAAAATTTACAACATAGAATTTAAGAAACTACATGATTTGTCATCTCTACAAAACTCATACTTGCAGGCAACTATTATTAGTTCTTAGAGAAAAAGTACATTGTTGAATTACCAATTAATTGAGTTAAGACAATAATCTAAATGCTTTATCCATGTTTTAACCCATGACATAAATGCGTAATACGTGTTACAAAAACATCTTGACAACTATGCATCATGACAGATAGTATGATGGAGATTTGATTCAATCTCAAATAGCATCATCACATAAATCATCAAAAGATTATCTTAGTTGGAATGGTTTCTTTGTTTAATGGCACACCAACCTTCATGCAAAATTTCATGCCAAAACCATCCTTATAGAAGATCAGTAGTGGTACTATTCAACTATGGGGGGATTTGAGGGGTTCATACCTTTCACAAGGGTACTAGTTCAAAAGTGAATGCTATGAAAAGTTCATAGGCTGACCAAGATACTCTCATGGAATGTGACCAAATGAGATTTATCTTTAAACTGTTTCCCCTTGCTGTCTACCCTCTTCTTTCATCAGTGTTCCAGTGCTTGAACCTCATTCATCAAAAAAGTCATCAACAGCAGATATGACATCCAATGAACTTTTCAGCCCACTCTTATATTATGCACTTGTCAGTTTTTCAAAGAGACATTATATACAGTTCATAAAAGTATGCTAAGTAATTTTTGCCAAGTAAAATTTCATTCATTTATCTTTGTAAAGATTTGTAATACTGCTCAGAAATTTTTTTAAAATAAATAAATAAATAAAATGAAAAAAATTTTTTTGAATCAAAGTTAAAATATCATTAATACTAAGGTTAGGTTACCTTATGTAGTAAGAAAGAAAAAGAAGTTAATCAAAAATTCTAATCCTTAATTAGATTAATGTATTTTTCCAGAGTGTTTACAATGTTTTCAGCAGAAATAATTATAGGAACTTATTAAGTGGCTTAATAAAATTAAATTTTAAATCTACTACATACACAACCAGTAGTTTTTTGTAATTTACAGAATAATGTTAAAAGTAGAAAATTACATTAGAAAATATGAACTAACTTAAGGTCTTCAAATAATGTGCAAGAAAAAGGAGCTAGTAATTAATTTTAAAAACTAAATTCATGTTTTTTCAAGAATAAACTAAAAATTTAAGTGAGAGACAAAAGAGAAAAATTAGTTCACAGTGCTGCAGGAACAAAAGAAAAAATAATTTTTTTAAAACACATAGTTAAAAAAAAGTCATATAAAAATAAATTTTGACAATTACAATATCTAGGGAAAAAATTAAACCTAAAAAGTACCAATTTATTCAATGTATAACTGATTATTTAATTGCTATTATTCCCTTATTTTCAAAACAACTTTATCAAAGATTTCAAGTCATTAAATTTCATCAAAATTTAGCAGTGGTGTATACAATATTAACTTTATTGATGAATACAAAGTTATGTGTGAAAATTTATATTCACTCTGATAATTACATATATGAGATTGCAGTTCCTGATAGTAAAGATGAGAGAATGAGAAAAGTGATTCTAGTTCTATTTTAGTATAAACTGCATTTGAGTCCATACATAGGCTACATTTCAGCTTCTTATCATGGCCCACTTACTTTATTGCTACTCCACTACTTGGTTTTAGCTACTTCCAACACTAAGAATCTAAATACTTCTGGTGTAAGAAAAAAAAAAAAAAACATTTGATGATTAAATACGATTTTTTTTATTTAAAATTTATTTAAGTAAGTGAGGGTCCTAAACCTATATTACAATTAAATGGGTATTATCTATTCCAAATTTTAAGGCATTGAAACCATAAGAAAAAATATGAATTTGTTGCAATCCAAAAATAATTTCATCTCTCATATATGCACATTTATTTTTGGTTACTGAGTTTCACTATAGTAGAGTTTGGAAATAAAAAATGACTAATAATATCCATTTTGATAGTGTGATATTTTAGTAGAAATAATAATCTTTGGTTTAAAGAAGAAAAAATGTCTTTTAATATAAAATTGTTAAGGGATGTACTTACTTATGAGCAATACTCACTGTGCATTGAAAATCAAGGCAAGAAACATCAAGTCAGGAATCAATGCAATAGTTACTTAAATATTGCCATTACAAGTCTTCATCATTAATATCCCACCAATGAATCAACTTTTATATATTTTGAAACATCTATCAACAGATATTTTGGGTGAGATTGAATCAATAGAACAATAAGACAATCTTAATACATATTCAATAATCTTTCTAATTTTTCTGCTCTTTTTTTTTTTTTTCTATTCATCTAGTCAAAATTACATCATCTGATAATAACAATGAGTGGATTTTATGACTTGTTTTTACAATGACAAACTGGGAAAAGAAAAAAGAAAAGTAAAAGGTATAATGTGCATGTTAATCTGTGAAGTCCACTATTTATTTGAAAGTTTACATAAGAAAAAAAATATTGGAAACTTAAATTCACAAAAACAAATACAATCATTTGCATTTCTGTGCATTTGCTTTAAGTCATCGTTTACAGCTGATATATATATATTTATGAGTTGTTTTTTTTTACTTTTGCTTTACTATTTTTCAATGGTACTTAAGATCAGATCGACGAATATTGATGATAAAACGTGCAAAGTATGTTATATTTAATAATTATTATATCAATATATTATAAAACTTAACAGAAAAAATCAAATCCAATTTAAGGGCAGTTTTGAATAAATGTTTTATACAGTATATAGTATCCATAATATAACCTGATGATGAAAAGAGAAAGCTTTCATTTTCAAATAATTATTTCTCAATCGAATATCCTTCCTTCTAAATATACTTAGTGGTGAATATTAGATCAAATACAGAAAAAAAATTCAGCTAATAATAATTAAATGACAGGTTATGGACTTTGGGATCCTTTGTGTGTGAGTATAAAATATCTAAACCTTCTGACGTTTAGGACTTTTACATTGATTTAAAATGAGTTGTGTAAAAACAATAGTTTAAACAATCAAAATAAATATTTGTTTAGCATTGAAATTAATAATTAATCTATTTGAAAATAATGTTCATTGTTTAACCAATAGGTCCATTATGTCGTTATACTTATTTTCTTTCGATTCATCGCAAAATAAATAAATAAATAAATACCATAAGCTAAACTGCTAACATGAAATTGAAGTAGTTCGTTAACGATTTCTTAATCATTCCTTTAAAATTTTCTAATTCGTTGTTGACATAGACATGCCTTTAAAATGTTTTAAGTGATCTTTTAATGAAAAAAATAATACCAAAATAAATTAAATTAAAACTATATAAATTCAGCCGGGAAATTAAATTATAAGAGTCAAAGTGAAACTGTGCCTTATAAACGAAATGTTGTCATTGTGCAGAATTTATTACATAAGTGCATGATCGTCGTCTAATACAACGATGATGATGATGATCTAATGTGAAACAACATGTACAGACTTGTACTAACAGGTCAACCTGAAGAGAATATCAGTCTATTTCTACTAAAATGTAATCTTTTAAATGAGCCACATTAATAAGAAGCATTGTTATCTAAGTAGTTATAAAACGATAAATCTACGACCCCAAATCGAATTTATCGAAGCAAAACTCTAAAAAGAAGAAATAAAAGAAAACAAAAAGATAACATTTTTAGAAGAGATAAAATAAATGATGGCGGTAAGTTAAAAAAAAAACGGCTACAATGAATAAGGATGACACAAGAGGAGTTAATCTTTACAAACTTCCGTTTACACAGGAATTTCGCACGTGGTTCTTAATATCAACATGAATCAAAACCCTTTTCTTTTCTTTTTTTTATTTTACTCAAAAACCTATCCTTAAACTCAACATATCAACTCAATTTTACTACCCAGCTGAAAAAGCTTACGAATCCTGGTATTATTCAATATAACCATAGATCACATAATTTGAAAAACAAACAATACTATCACTGTACTTAGAAAATACACCAGTCAAATAACGAAATTTAATTCATGGCCATGTTTATACATTTAATTTTTATATTTCAAGTTATTCAAGTTTTATAATTATAGTTAAAATCGAGAATCGGTAGTCTCCCCATATCGAATTATTTGATATAATTAATTGTAACTTATTTTTTTAAAAACATATCATGAAATAGTATTGTCAGTTTGAGTGTGAGTTCATTTAAGAAGTTTTTTCCAGGTATAATTACATGAAGCATTAATACTTTTAGTTTGACCTACTTTAAATGTGTGTGCACATCGTGGCGCCTATTTCTAAGAAATTAGTATACTATACAAACCGCAGTAGCAGTAGGTTATTATGATGTTACAGGTAAATTTTTACTTAATTACACAATATCTTAGGATCCCTAAAACTTAGATTACTTTAGGCTATTATTTACAGAATTATGTTTTTATTAATAAAATTGTTATCATAGTAAACAATCGACTTAATTCTGATCAATTTCTTGTAAGTAAAAGTAAAAATAACCAATGCCGGTTTTTAAGTGATCGTTAAGACTTGACTGAAAGTTTAAACTTCCAGCAATGTGGAATACTGAAAAAGGATACTAAAATGATCATAAAAGCTTGAGCTATAACAACAAAATAATATTGTAAGCAATTTTAACTTTAAATTTAAGTTCATTTATTTCATTAACTTAAAATAGTTATGTATTTAAGCTTTTTAAAAATAAAAAATACAAATTGGTTATAGTTTATGATAAATGATCTATTTTCTCACATCCGTCACAAAAACATTTAAACGAATTTAGGATCTGCAGTAATTAATGTTTGAAAAAGGATTTATTTTCAATCAAAAATATAAATTCTAATAGTTATATTAAAGGGAGAGATAAAGAGACCTTACTAATATCTCAATGATATAAATAACCGCCTCCCCCAAAGCACTGATCTATTTTGAAATCAGAGATGACACAAGTGAGTGATCACTCATTAAACAAAATATAGAAAAACACAAGTTATATATATATATATATATATATATATATATATATAAAAGCATAAAATAAACTATAACTAAATAACTATTATCTACTAAACGCATCAAACTTTCTTTTTTAAATTTTGTAAAAAATAAATAACTATCCTTCCTAAAGCGTCGAAAACGTGAACTTGAAATGAACAGTGCTTGAAAAGATAATTTTAAAAAGCCGGTAGATATTTTTAAATCTAAAGATTTTTATTCTAATCGAAAAGATTTTAAAAATTATTCTAAATAGTATTAAAAGGACTTTGCAAAACAAATCAATTAAAAATAAATGAACTTAAATAACTAAGAAACTAAAAGTGAAATAATATCAAGGGGGAAAAACGTTGCATTTTTTAGGCGTCGAGGAAGTTAGAAAAATTGTGGAAAGATAGACTAAAAGCTCTTGTAATAACTGTCAATATTATAACGAATAAGGACTATTTTAGTTTACTAATCAGAAAAAAATCAAAGTACACGTGTTTAGATCTTTATTACATAGTTTTAATACCGATTTATAAAAGCTGTTTTAAACATTTAGCACAAGAAAACGATCAGGATCAGCTAATCTTTTTTTTTCTTTTTTCTTCCAAGAAAGACTTACCTCGTTGTTAAAAGTCCTTACTGCTTCCATGATCCAATGTTCCGATATGGGGTCCCTTCTTTTGCAATTTTGTTTTGTTTTCCTTATTTTATAGACCTTATATCTAGAGTAAACATTAATTAATGTTTTCCTCTTGATAAATGAACAAAGCACACGATGACCCCATCATGGAAAAAATAGCGTGCTTTGCAATATGGCGAAGATATCTCTAACCCATAATATTTTGATACTTCTGTAAGGACGTTTACGATTGGCCGAGTGTCAGTATTTGAACCACTCAGAAAGCGTGTTATATCAACAAGGCTACTTGCCACGGGAAGTAATAAACTATAAAAGGCACGATTACTCGGTTTTAGTAATGTCCGTATTTAATTTTGGACAATCTCTTATATTTCTACCGCCCCACTCTTATTTTTTTGTTGAATTCATATAGTAAAATCCTTCATTTAGGTTCAGGTATTATTATTAACAAAGTGTAGGGGAAGGCAAGGTTTTCATCTTTTCCATCATCATACTCTGTCTCTAAATTTTCAGTGTTTTCAAAAAAGCAAATTTTAAAAAAGTACAAAAATTTGCAGGTGTAAAGATGAAAAAAAAGTTTGAATTTCTTAGCATGTGAAGTTCGTTTAATTTTTACCAAAATTAGAATTAGTAAACATTCAAACAATTTAAGATAACTTTTTAATGATAAACACTAACAAACATATGAGGGTATTGGACCCCAAATATTTCACTTTTTTTTCAGTGAGAATATGCCTGGTACAATTGCACTAACTTTTTTAAAAATGTAATTTGCATCTAAAATTACTTTTCTTTTCAAGTGAAAATTTTGATTTTTTTTGCCCTGACGTAAATGGCTGATCCTTAGGGGAATTTTATTTTTTTCAAAGTTTTAATTATTGGTAATTTACCTTAGTTGAAGCCAGTTTAATTTTTTTAATTTACGAAGCACGTGTTAATACACATAGCGAGAGATTAAGTTTGGGTTTTCGTGCTACAATAAAATTTAAATTTTTAGCTTTTAATTTATTTTTTATGGATTTATAAGTTAACCAAAAGGACAAAAACTGTTCACAAATATGAATCAAATTCATTAGTTTTCGTGGATTTTATTTTTTATTTCTTTTCTTTTTCTGTTTTTTCTTTTTTTTTTTTTTTTTTTGTTTTAGAAAATTACTTCAAATTTTGAAGTAATTACGAGGTCAGCTACTAATTCTTAACTTTTTGTGTTTGTTTTTTTACCATTTAAATTAACATCTTTTCTTTTTGGATAATGCTGTCCCTTCTGAAATGTGAGGTTTTTTTAAATAAATTAAATTCTATTATATTTCTATTAATGAAATCATTAAATTATTTGTTCTGTATCACATTATTTGTTCAAATTGTTTTTTCGCATGTTTTTATTATAGAAATAACATAGTAACTGCAGAAAATGGTTCTCTAACATAGTGTTTCACCATACATTCCAAATATTTTTGAAAGGATCATACTATCCGAAAAGTACCTAAAGTTGATTAATTTAGAATTGAATCTGTGGTGGTCAACAACTGGATTGTCCTGGTGGCATAATGGTTATTGGCATGAAAAATTGAATTGGCATTCCAAGTTCCCTAATCAAACCCCTGGATTGTTTTTATTTACTTTGTACTAATACTCTGGGGAAAAGGCATGAATCCATCTTTTTCTTGTTGTGAGTAAAATCGAACAAACCAGGCTCTTTGGCAAGCAACCAATCTAGGAGGACAATTCTGAATTCAAACTTCTGACTAACATATCATGAATCAGGATGACCCATTACTCCTTATGTCATGCAGACCTTAGGGAAGATCTGAGTCCATAGTAAAAAAAAAAAAGATGATTATATAAACTGATTAACAAAACATTATGATCTGATAAGGTGTTGTTTTGTGCTTGCAAAACAGTTCTTTGATTAGACATGAATTCAACAAGATCTCTAAAGTTTTACTCTTGGATCTGGTTAATTCAACAAGATCTCTAAAGGTTTACTCTTGGATCTGGTTAACAGCAAATCCATTAACTACTGCAAATAATGTATTTTTTCAGAGTGAATTGTTGGTCTAATACATCCATGATCATATTTACCAACCCCTCTGCTCGGGCAGGATATGACACAAGGTCAATTTTTAAGCGGAGTTTAACAGGCTTGAATTCAGAGTTTTCCTTCTCCTAGACTAGTTGCCTCACCAAGGCTGAAGAACCTAGTCTGCCCTACTATTTACCCATAGCTGGAGGGAGAATAATTGGATTCATACCTTTCCCAAGGGTAATAGTACTATGTGAAATGCAATCAGTCAGGTCAAGGATTTGAACTTGTGTCGCCGTGTCCATATCCTGCGACAATAACCATTACACCACAGGCACCTCCTAATACATCCATGATTAATTTTAGATATTGATGGCCATAGCAACACACTGAAGTTTTCTTCATGTCTTTGAAATAATTTTTGTGCCACTGCTATTGCAGAAGTCACTATGAAGAGGTCTTCTATGATGCTATATTAAGAAGTACATATCAAAATGCCTCCTCTATTAAGGATAAAACCCAGGATAATGATGGCCACATACCATGCTATCCCCTTTCATCATCATTATCATCATCAAATTATGCAGACAGCATGGAGTTCCCTGACACTCTCTTGCCATCCGTCTCTCTCATCCTTTGCTCCAGGCAGGTCTTTTAGACTACATCAAGTTTCCACACAGAGCTGATTTATATGTCCTGGCTGGACAGCTAACACTGGCATGTTCATTTGTTGGAGTCCATAAGAGAACATCGCTTATGAGTTTGTCCTTACTTCTCTGACAGTGACCAGGATATCTTGTTAGTCTTATTTAGATGGTTTGTGAGATTGGAGGTAAGTGGCCGTACAGCTGCTGCTTTGTGGGGTATTGCTTCCAAGATTTGTTCACAACAGCACATAGCATTTTTATGTAGTTTCCATCTATTTTTTTCTCCATGTGTTTCTTTAGCATCCAGGTGGTGCATTCATACAGTAGTATTAACATAGCTACAGTTTCAATAAAATCCTATTTTATTTTATTCAATCAGATTTCCCTATGATCAATAACTTGTCACTCACAGTCCATGTCTTTTCCAGGCTTGTTTAGACACCACTTTCAGTAGATGAGATATTACTGCTGAGGTATGTGAACTAGTTTACTAATTTCAGAGGCTTGCCTCTTAAAGTGGAGATGGCTCCTTCTTATTTAAAACACCTGAACTCTATTTTATTTGCATTTAGTTAGAGGCAATGGTACTTGTTGCTTGCTCCAGGCTATGCTGTAAGGATTCAACTTGGGCAGATGTATTTGCAAGAAGCACTAGATCATCTGTGTAGTCTATGTCTGTTATTGTTTTTATGAGATATCATCAGCTTCATGTCTTTTTTTACCGTGAAATCATTTCTTTTATTCAATGAATTGACATTCATAGTACGTAGTCTAAGCAGGTTTATTCTATTAATATTCTACACCTGTTCAAGTTCCCTGGGAAAAAGATTTCCAAGCAATTTTTTTTGTGATTTGAACTAATTAGACCTTCAAACTTACTGGAATTCTTTTTATTTTAAAAAAAAAAAGTTATTTTGTATCTTATAAGGGGATGGTCATTTTCACATTTAAATTCAATGTAGAATGATCACCCATTTCTGAAATAGTTGCATGTCAGGTTGAATTTATTTTGCTTTTGAGAGAGGATCTTTTTTTTGCTTTTGCGACAGGATCCTTTTTTAAATACTTGTCAGTGTTGAAGGGATACTTTTGTGGTGGTAAGGAAGCTTCTCTGAAGAGGAAAATGCTTTTTTGAAGGAGTGAATTTTTTTTACTGTCTTTTACAAAAATCACTGAAAAAATGCAATCACTCCAAGAAATAACATGAAAATAAAAACTGAATTACTTTACATTAGGAAATCACATTCTTGGCTTTATGAATGTAACCAGACAGGTCAAATTGTTATAATTTTGTTTTTTACTTTTAGAGGTGGGGGTCCTTTTTTAAATTTTGTAATGTGTTTAGCAAGGATTCATTTTTTTTAACACTAGATTTTTCTACACTGTGAACCAACCTGAACCTAACAAAATATGGCTTACCCTATGATAATGTTGGGCTAGGCTGGAAATTTTCTGTATCATCTCTACAATCAGATCTCAAATCTGATTTTTCTTCGTCTGAAAAAGGTGGATACAAATTGGCCACCTCACTGAGTAATTGTTTATTCTTAGTTGATGAGATAAATATCTTATCAAATATTGTAATATATATTTTGACCTAAAACCTGATCACTTAAACCATTTTTTAAGGTTGTGCCAAAATTGCTCCAAGTTTTTTGTGCAACTACTTTCACTGATAAATTCTTTCTAGTGATTAATCATGAAGTGTTTATAGCCTAACTCATTTATGCCTTTGTAAGTTGGCCAAGCATTACTAGAGATGACTGAGTTAGATTTAATGCATTTTGTTATAAGAGGAAAAAGTGTGATGTTATTTATTTTCTCACCAGTTGAATTTAAAGAAATCATAAACCTGCATTTAGTTGATATTTCAATTCCACCAAACAACCTTAATTGTTTCAGAAAACAGCTATTGTATTTATGATGAACAATGAGTGTTTCATTGATTTCAACTTCAACCCCTTCTCCACCAATAGGATTCTGGTTATGAAACCACACATTGGTCCTTTCACAACAAAAGGAATGCTAATCTACAGTTGTCTTTTGAGAAAGTTTTAAGCAACCCAATGTATTAGAACTGTAGTTCTATGATCCTAGAGATAGCTGAGAAAATAGGAGGAATGCATTTACTATCCAAAAAAGATCTTTTCAAATAAGAAATTGTATAGTTATACACTTTTCTTTTCTTTGACTGTGGCATAATAAACCTTTTTTCTGCAATGCCACAACTTTTGATCTTTCCTATCTATATATACACACTGAGTGGGCAGGTGGGCAAATTACTGTCAGTAAAACACTGTATGAATACAGAAAGTCAATACTTTTTACTCATTCTCAAAAAACTTAACAATGCAATAATAATAATAATGTAAAGAACAAGTTTCACAAGACATTACAGTTCGTTAAACTCAAAATTTCATAGTTTCCAGTTTACATATACTTACTGGGAAGTCACATGCAAGCAGGTGATTCCTCAATGTAAGTCAATTTTTATGTTATTCCTCAGATTGATTGCATTTTTTCAATGATTTGTGTAATTGATTTGACCTTGAAGGACCAGAAATGAATAACACAAAGAGATGTAAGGTTTGGTTTGGTTTGGTTTGTTTGTTTAATGGCATATCAACCTTTGTAGGTTATTTAATGCCAAAGCTATTCTCCTAGAAGAATAGTAATGGTACTATTTAACCCATAGCTGGGAGGATAAGGGGGTTCATACCTTTCCTAAGGGTATTTGCTTAAAAGTGAACGTAATAGTGCGACTGGAGTACGAACTCGCGTACTACAATTCCGCAGTCCATTGCTTTAACTATTACACCATGAGGACACCCCCTGTAAGGTATATATTCATTCACAGACAGTAATGGTTACCGGTAACTGACTAAACTCACTTGACTCATTTATTGAGTCAGTATTTATAGTGTCAGGGTGGGTCCATGCAGTGATTTCATGGGGTATATCACCATAACACCCTCTTTTTAGCTTTGCTCCATATGGAGACAATGTTTTTTCTTTTGTAGGTTTATCTTAATTAAATCCATTATTTCTCATTTTCTTTTAGATCTTCTCTGTTCTGGAGCTGTTTGTGGTATCAGAACCTCAAACATGTCGAACACAACATCCATTAGGTCTTCCTCTCGAAGGTTATTCTTGACTGTATTTAAATACCACTTCCTTATTTGGTTCAAGTGCCTTTTATGGGTGAAACTGGGCCACTTGATTATGTATATCATGTTTCCAATCTGTTTGTCCACTGTACCTGTCTCCCAGTAGGACTTGTTGCTTTAAAACATGCAGAAGAAAACTTCTTTGCCAATTTTGAATCATCTTCTTGTCACTTTGTATCTCCAGGTTTTGATTGGTTTTGTAAGAGTTTTTCAAATACTGATTTGATCTTCCTCACAAACATTACCTCTGCAGGTGTCATTGCAGATGGAGCATTATTCTTTGGAGTCACTCTATAAACCTGCAGAAATTGCTGCATTGCTTTATTGGTAGGAATATCTCTCGCTTTCTTAAGAGCTCTCTTAAAGGAATTGACAAAACGATCTGCCTGACCATTACTTTTTGGATGATACAGAGCGATCATGATATGTTCCACTGAGAATGTCTGACAGAATTCTTTGAATTCACTGGACATGAATTGACTTCCATTATCTGAGACAATGCAGTCTACAACCCCAGACCAGACGAATAACTTGTGTAAGAAGCTGGTTACTACCTCCGTGGTTGCCTTTTTGGATTTAAAAATTTCCAACCATTTTGAAAAACTGTCTACTATAATCAGGTATTAGAAACCATCCAGTGGACCAGCAAAATCAATGTGGATTCTAGACCTCAGTCAATTGGTTTTTAGCCAGGAGCTGAGTTTTATGAGAGGTGATTTGCCGCTAAAGCACAACTTTTACAGGCTTTTACTATATTCTAGATGTCTCTGTCCATATAGGTCCAATAGACATAGCTTCTCATGAGGTTTTTCATCTTCAATATTCCAGGATGGCCGACATGAAATTCTTTTAGTATCCTTTTCTA
The DNA here is from genome assembly GCA_963585895.1 of Sepioteuthis lessoniana. Classification (NCBI taxonomy): domain Eukaryota; kingdom Metazoa; phylum Mollusca; class Cephalopoda; order Myopsida; family Loliginidae; genus Sepioteuthis; species Sepioteuthis lessoniana. The sequence continues at coordinate 29,845,761 of OY757938.1, forward strand.
CAATGCTGCAGGTATAACTACTCTATCTCAGTACATAACTACTTCATTACAAATTGAGTAAGTGTCTGAAATTTGTCAAGAGGTTCGGTATGTTTTGGGATAAGTCTCGACAATCCATCGGCATGACTAATTTTTGAAGATGGGAGAAACTCCATTTTAAAATTATAATTGAGGAGAATGGTCCTCCATCTTTGCATCCTGTTTGCAGCATGAGTTGTTTAACCCTTTTTTGAACCATAGATCATAAGTAGTTTTTTATGGTTTGTCTGCAAAATAAAATGTCTTCCATTGATAAATCTATGGAATTTGGTAAATACAAAAATAATTCCCAGTGCTTCCTTCTCAATCTATCTAAAAGTGTTTTTTTTCTGCAGGTAACAGCATCCTTGATGCATAAGCAATTGGCTTTCATGGTCCGTCTTCCATTTTGTGTAATATGCAGGCTCCACAACCCTATGAATTAGCATCACTGGCTGCAATGATTCCGAGGTCTGGATTATAATGTGTAATGATTAAATCCGATGTAAGGACTTCTTTTATTTATTTTAATGCTTCCTGGCATTCAGTCATCTTGACCAAATCTTTTTCTTTTTTTTGTAATTCATTAAGAGGAGCTCGCAAGCTGTGCCTGTTAGGCATAAACACATTGTAGTAATTTGCTAGACCAAGAAAACTTTGAAGTGAATACACCTTTTCAGGCACTGGCATGTTTTATTATCATCCTAGCTCATTCTGGGTCTTGTAGAGAAGAGGAAAATTTTGTATTTTGGTTTGGCGCGCAATTTAATTCAACACTTAATTTCACCCAATCAGGATGACTTATCCTATTCACCCCGGACCTTCATTTCCGGCCACCAAATCGGGTGAGCTGCCAAACACATCCTCTTTGGCTGGAGAACGCCGACCAGTGCAGACGTCCCATTGGCCGTTCTTCAATAGCGATGCTTTGGCTGTACAACGCCGCCCAGTGCAGACATCTCACTGCGGCTTTAAAATAGCAGCAGCAGCAGCAACATGGATACATGAAGGAAACCATCTGATTTATGGATTCCTTACGAGGAATCCCAGTTGAATATAAATTAGATGCATTCAACATGCCTCGCACAGGCACAACTTTATGTCACCCCAAAATTGGCTATGTCGATCTGAGCGTAATCCCACTCTCGACACACTAGCTCCCAATTCACCTCTGGGCCACTTTAATGGAGACCAACGCACGCTTCTCCACCAGACGGACAAAAACCATGGTGACTCCAAAACACAATCCCTCACACGTCCAACGACACACGCTGCCTTCTCAACATCTCATAACGCCATTTCGTCTCAATATTAACAAGTTTAAACTCCACGAGCCTTGCAGCACCAAAAGCAAACCCAATATTCCATGCTGCAAATAAAAACCTATTCACAAAAACACCTTTCGACTCTCGCCATCTTACTTCTTCATCATCCTCCTTATATTTCCTAACAATTATTAGCGAGGGACCTTACAAACTAAGCGAGGAAACAACTCAACGTAAACACACATACGTTACAACCATCTTCCTCGCTAACAACAAACTTCCCCCTCACTACTAACAAACCAACTTCTCCAGCTAAAAACATCCTACAAAAACTAAGGCTAAAGTTTGGTCTCCTACTGTCTTTGTCAATAATTTAGCCAAGATATTTTATTTTTTCCATAAAAAATCACACTTTCCCTCTTTTAGCTTGAATCCATATTCCTGGATTCTCTTGAAGACTTTGTACACATGTGCTTTGTTTTGCTCGACGCTTTGACTATTTATGTGAATGTCATCCAGGTACGCAATCGCAAATTCCTGTCCACTAAGTATGGAGTCCATGACTTGTTGGAAGATAACTGGTGCGACCTTGACCCCAAATGGTAATTGTTCAAACTTGTACAAACCTTTATGGGTGGTTATACATAGCAGCTTTGAGCACTCCTTGTCCACTGGTATTTGGAGATAGTCATCACTTAAATCGATTTTTGAAAAAAAATTTCCGCTGCTGAGTTTTGCAAAGATCTCTCCTGGACTCGGAAGAGGGCAGTGGTAATCTTTTAATGCATTGTTCAATCCTGTGGAGAAATCTGCACAAAAATACTTTTCTTCTTAACAGAGACTGTAGGTGAAGCCCACTCACTGTACTCCCCTTTTGATAGTATGCCTATTTGTTCGAGTCTGTTTAATTCCTCGTCAATCTGATTTAACAATGCAAATGGCACATTTCTTTTCTTTTTAAAAACTGGTTGGATATTTGCTTTCAACTCAAACTTCTTACATCTGCCAAGTCCACCAGTGAAGACTTCAGGGAACGTTACTTTTAATTCTTCTTTTAACTTGTCCGCTTCGGCAGTTAAATTTTGTATTTTTTAGTAGAAAGAATTTATGGGCATACCCCATAACTGGAATTGTTCCATCCAGTCAGTACCAAAAAGATTGTGTTTCTCATCACAATCATTTCTTATTTCAAGCTTTTTTTTTTCTTTGAATGCGACGTTTGTAATTAATTCGCCCACAAATTTTATTTTTCCCCACTCACACTTTTCGCGATTTTGTTAGTTTTTATTATAGTCGGTTTGCCCAATTTCCTCCATGTATGCAAATTTATTATCGACTCATCTGAGCTCGAGTCAAGTTGTAACTTAATACTTTTATTTAATATTTGAACCTGTACAAATGTCCTAATGTTTCGGCCTTCTGATTCGTCAGTCTTAGCGATTTTTACAAAACTATTTTTCTTTTTAGCTCTGCTGTGTGTGCTTTTGTCACCGAATTGGTCACAAGTCAGACACTTTTTAAGTTTGTATGAGCAGTCCTTATACCAATGCAACTGCTTGCAGCCAAAGCACGGTTTGGGGGACAAAATACTTAGTTTTTTCTTCGGTTTACTCGATTTAGTTGGTGACTGGTTTTGTTTTTTGTTGCATATTTTTTTATATGAGATACGCCGCTTTCCTCGATGTCTTTCGAGTCTAGGCGAACACTAACAAAACGTTGACTGACTTCGGCGATTTGTTGTAGCATTAAATTTGGTTCATTCTCGAGTTTATTAAGAACCCTTCGTCTGATCTCTGCGTCCTTTCTGAATACTAAACCCTGTACAAAGATTAAGTATTTGAAGTTGTTAGCGTTCAATTCCGATAATTTAAAATCATTGCAGTGTTTGTTTACTACGCTAGCAAAGGTTGTATAATCTTCGTCGTCTTTCCTTGTGAGATTCGTGCATTTCCATCTTTTATGGAAGAGAGACGTTTTGGGGTTGAATGATTCAGTTAACAATTGCACTACTTCATTGAATGTCAGGTCGCTGGGGGGGGGGTAATATATGATTGACAAATTTGGTATATTCAACTGTACCTAACTTTTTTAGTAGCAAACGAACCTTCCAGAAATCGGTCCAGTTTGCGCAGTCAGTGTTGTAGAGATCTTCGTATCTTCTAAAGTACGAAGCAAGTGTAATTTCATCTTCAGAGGCGTAAGTGAAATTATCGATGGCGCTCCAAATAGCGTTTTGAGAAAACACGTTTCATTATTAACTTTCTGACTCCTATTTGCTGTTTTTGCAATGAAAGCTGTTGTTCTTGTCGATACTTAATCAAGCCCAACATTGCGCTTTTAAATTCCTCCATTTGTGTCTTTTTAATATACAAAAAGCTTGCGTGCTTTTTTTAGGACGTGGTCATACGTAAATTTTTCGACTGGACGTTAAACCTTTGCGAAAAATAAGCTTGTTCGACTTATTCGAATGTTCTTTCTTTTTTTATATCGTCTTGGAGGGCAAAAGTGAGGAATAAAGTCGACTTTTTTATCCTCGTGTTTGGAGAATGACTTGAAATTTTTTCCTCTTTCAAAACGGACTTTTTTGTAGAAAATCCTATTTTCTGTTGTTGTGGTAAACTTTCTTTTCGCTGTTTAGTAAAGCCTTGTGTGTGATATAAAATATATATGAAAATTTACAATAATTCAACCTGTCAGGTTACTTGTCTTTTCCAATGCTAACTGTTCCAGAAGGCATCATGGACGACCTCATTGCGCATGTGGTATTCGACCCAGCAACAAACACCTATAAACCGGGCCATAACAACGACCGCGAAGAAGTAGAGACAACATTTTCCCTGTGCCAGGATCCAAGATGGGCCAGGGACATCCCCACCGCTCACTACACCTGGCTCAGAATCTACCCTGATAGTGGTGCGACCATATGCCTTGGTGGATCGAAACACCTGTGGCACATGGAACTCTCAGAAAGGAACTCGGTCCCTTCAAGGAAAAAGTTGCGCACCGTCAGAGGATTTTCCTTGGTGTGCCAAGTTTGGTTGCCTGTCACATTCAAGATTGGGAAAAGAACCACGAAACAGACACTATACATATGCAGAAAAGTACTGGTAATATACTTCAGCAAGGCAGCCAGCATTGATATCGGTATATTACCTCCATGCTTTCCCAAATCCATGACATCACCAACATGCGATGCCGTACATCTAGATACCCAACATCACAAAATAGACCCTCCTGCAAATAAACATAAGTTCAGTTATACTAAGCCCCCTCCATATCTGCCAACCAGTGAGAACATACAAAAACTAAAGAAATGGCTGTTGGACTAATTTGCCACCACGGTGTTTGATAATAGCTGGAAATTCCCAGCAATGTCCAGTCTTCCAGCCCACATTCACCTCAAAGAAGGTTCAACCTCCAAAGCCAAACATAAACCCCATTCCAGTACCGTACCACTACAAGGAAGAAGTTAAAAAAAGTCCTTTGGGGCGATGTGAAAAGAGGCATCGTCACTCCCGTACTAATGGTGCAGAACCATGGTTATTACCGCGAAAAAAATGGGAAACCAACGACAGTAGACTATCAGCATCTAAATTTCCAATGCAAATGGGAAATACACTATACCAGCTCGCCATTCAAACTGTCACTGCAGGTACCACCAAACACAAAAAATGGTCCTGGATGCCGTGGATAGCTACCACTCAATCCCCTTAGATGAAGAATCACAACCACTTACAACTTTCATTACGGAGTGGGGTTGTTTTATGTATCTCAGAATGCCTCAAGTGTAATTAGCTTCTGGTGACGCCTACACACGTAGGTATGAGATATTCAAAGACGTTCCTCGCAAACTAAAAATTGTCGATAATACCTTACTCTTCGACAAAAACACAGAATCACTTGATGCTGTGCGAAAAAAATGGAATCGTCCTCATCAGAGAAAAATTCGATTTCTTCCTGGACGTAGTCCAATTTGGAGGCTTCAAAATAACTGAGACAATTTACTAAATTCAATCTCCAGCTTCCCGCCCCCTCTCAAATATCACCAGTGCAAGCTCTTAGTTCGGGCTAGTCTAACAAATAGCATGGTCATATTCATTAAGCCCTATAATGCTGCGATTTCAGAACCTCGTCAAAAGAAAAAAAAGAACACATACTTTGTTTGGTAACCTGCCTAGCCTCAGATTGGAGTTTTAGTAGTAAACACTCAGTAGAAATAAAGTCATGTTTGACAACACGTGAGTTGTGGTTATCTTTATGCAGGCGCCGGGAAATCATCTTTTTCTCACAGGTCCAAGTCCAAACACAACTCCGGCAAGCCTTATCTCACTTTCTTCTTTAAATACAACATGGTGTCAGAATCTTAAAGCCTCTTTCCAACGTAAAACTGTTACTCTCTCTCACGCTCCAGTCGCCGGGCGAGACAACATGGCTTCTCAATTTAATCTCTCGGCACTCTTAGACTTTTCCAACGGAAATATTTCTGAAAACTGAAATCTTTTCAATCAAGAACTGAGGCTTTACCTAATAGCCACAGAAAAATTAAAGAAACCAAACGATGTTAAAACCAGTATTCTACTCAATTGCGTAGGAAAACAAGGCCGTCAGATTTATAACAATTTTGAATTTTCGTCAGTGAATAATGAAATGAATTACGAGATAGTAATGACAAAATTCGAGGAATACTGCATTCCTCCAAAAAATTAACAATAGCGTGGTACAAATTTCTCACTTTTCAACAAGATGAGGCAGAAAAATTCGACGACTTCGTAAACAAATTAAAAACGCTGTCACGAGTGTGAATTAAAAGAATTGAAAGACAGCCTCATCGAGGACATAATTATAATCAGAACAAACGATATCCACCTTCAGGAAAAACTCCTATCAGAAACTGATTTAACGCTGAAAATTGTAATAAAGGCTAGTCAAACTGCTGAGGCTACAAGACGGCAAGTAGGATTCCTACAAAGAGAGCCCAAGGAAGTAAATTTCACAAAAAGGGACAAAAATAGCTACCAGTCGGCAAAAAAAGGCATGAGGAAACTCACTCTCACAAAGGGTAGAAACCCCTTCTCCAACCGAGAAAAAAATAACAGAATGCAAATTCTATTCATACTCACACTTTTGAGGCAACTGCCCAGCATACAACCAAATCTGCAACCCCTGCAAAAAATACAAACACTTTGCAAAAATGTGTCCCTCAAACAAACATGTTAAAAAAATCATGCAGAATGACTCACCAGCATCTGAGGATAAACAAGCCTATGTGCTGATATGCACCTAATAAAAAGAGTTCTCAGCATCTCAAAGGGAGAATCTGTTTTCCTCTCGAAATTTAAAGACTATTTTGAGGAACTCGGGACATTACCAGGGTATCATCACAATACAATGGATCTGAATATATAACCCATCATAAATCCACCATGCAAAGTACCATTTGCCCTGAAAGAATAAAACAGGAGCTGCAACGAATGAATCAACTTGACATAATTGTTCCTGTCAATGAACCCATAGACTGGTTTTCCTCTCTACTCGTGGTAGAAAAACCCAATGGCAACCTGCGAGTTTGTTTAGATCCTAGAAATCTAAACAAGGCAATTAAAAGCAACTAACATATTTCAGGAAATGGCAGGAGCACAATACTTCACCAAGCCGGACGCCTCAAATGCCTTCTGGCAAATTAGGGTGGATGAAGAAAGCTCCAAACTCCTCACCTTCAATTTTCCCAAATGCCGTTTCAGATTTCTATGCATTCTATATGGGATTCACAGTGCCAGTGAAGTGTATTAAGCCCACATTGCTGCGATCATACAATCCATTGAAGGATGTCGGAATGCACAGATGGGCAGATACACCTGAACTGCTTGCAAAAAGAACAATTGAAGTTCTGCAAGTCGTCAGACGATCAGGATTAAAATTGAATTGAGCCAAGTGTCAATTCAACTAGCATCAATTAACATTTCTCGGACACACGATATCCAACAAGGAAATAGCACAAGATGTCAGAAAAATAAAAGCTATCACAGACATTCCTGAACCAACCAAACAAAAGAAACTACAACGCTTCTAAGGTATAATTACATACCTGGGAAAATTTCTCCCAAACCTCTCAACCAAAACAGCATCCCTATATTTTCTTCTGGAGAAGGACACTATTTTGTCCTTCAACAAGCCTCAAAAGAAGGAACTTCAAAACCTTAAGAAAATGATCACTCAGAGCCCAACACTAAAGTATTTTGGCTTCAAACTCCCAATCAAAGTATCATCTGATGTATCTGCCTAAGGATTAGGATCCCTGCTGGAACAGCTGCATGAAAATGAATAGCATCCGATAGCTTATGCCAGTAGATCCCTGGCATCAGCAGAAACAAACTACTGTCCCCTGGAATTAGAAATACTGTCAGTTCTGTTTTTCCTGTCCATGACTGCATATATGAACAACGTTTTATCGTACACAATGATCACAAACCACTCAAGTCCAAAAAGCCAAAGCTTCACCTAGAATACTGCGTTTCTTTTTAAGGCTCCAAAAATATAATTTCGACCTGGAATTTACAAAAGGCCAATTAGTGAAGGTTATAGACACACCAAGTCGAGCTGCATTACAAGACAACAGTCCTGAAATCTCCAACGAAGAAATGAACTACTTTGTCCACTTTATGATGTCTTCTCTCCCAATCAGTGAAAAGAGTCACCAGAAACTAGTCACTGAAACAACAAAAGGTGAGACACTACAAAAAACTACATCAAATATCTGTAGGATGGCCGGAATATTGCCTCAAATTCGACCTATGTCTCAAACCATACCACCACTATAACTGAAGATCACATACCAAGATGGGCTTCTTCTCAAGGGCCAACAAATCATAGCACCCTCAACACTCCGATTGGAAATGCGCAAAATCCTACACCAAGGCCACCTGAGAAGTGAAAAAATAAAATCACAAACCAGACAATCGCTCTTCTGGCCAAACAGGAATGCTGACATAACAGATACGATATCAAATAGTGAGGCATGCCAACAATATAAAAAGCGTCAAGGTGCTGAACCGCTCATGAGCCATGAAATCCCTAACAAACCTTGGACAAAAGTCGGTACGGACATGTTCAAAATACAGAGGAGAACCTACATCCATGTTGTGGATTATTACTCCAAGTATTTTGAAATCAATGAACTCCTCAACAACACCTCACCAATAGTGATAAAGAAGACGAAAGCAATGTTCGCAAGACATGGAATGCCCATTCTTTTCAGACAATTGTCCAGAATTTGCCGCGAAAATTTTCAGCAAACTGGGCAAAATACGATGCGTACATTTCTGTCAACTAAGAAAAATGCACAATAACCCTCACATCAAATTTGAAGATACAGAAATTCCTATCGTTGACGAATATACGTTCCTTGGGGTTATATTCGACTGGAAATTAACATTCATCCCCCATATAAAATACTTAAAAAACAAATGTACCCGAGCTCAACAACTTCTGCCAGTGGTCACCCACACAGAATGGGGAGCTGACAGACAAACGCTCCTTAAACTATACAGATCCCCGATTCACTCAAAACTAGACTATGCTATTTTTATCTACAGTTCAGCCAGGAGGTCATACCTCAAACAGCTTGACCTTATGTACCATGAAGGCCGAAGTCAAGTCTTAGGAGCCTTCAGAACTTCTCCAGTTGACAGCCTATATGAAGCACCCCTTCAACTCTGATGTGAAAAACTGGCTCTGCAATACTATACAAAACTAAAATCTTGCCCATTCAATCCAACTTATGACTGCATCGTCAATCCTAAATACGAGCAACACTTTGAAAAAAAGGAAAATCCATAAAACCTTTTAGCCTTTGGATGAAGTCTACTCTAAAAGAATCCAATATCTCTCTAAATGATATCCATGAAAGCATCCTACATCAAACACCACCTTGGATCATTAAAAAACCCGAAGTGATCTTCGAACTGAAGGAACTCCCTAAAACAAAATCCCATCCCATTACTTATTAGGAGAAATTTCACAATATCCTCAAACATCATCCCGACCACCAATATATCTTTACGGATGGCTCCAAGGACAATGACAAAACGGCTTGCGCAGCTGTTCTAAATAAAACAATTATCAAGAAAGCCCTTCCATCGGAAAGCTCCATTTTCACAGCAGAAGCCTGTGCAATAGACCTAGCTCTCGACATAATCTCGAAGAGAAAGCATAAGAAATTTATCATATTCTCAGACTCGCTCTCGGTTTTACTATGATTAAGTAATAAAAAAAACTTGACAATCCTCGGATTATTAAACTGTTGAATAGACGAGACTCAATGTCTTATCATAAACAAATAATTATATGCTGAATTCCAAGCCACATTGGAGTGAGATGGAATGAAAGAGCAGACTCGGCAGCGAAATCAGTCTTAGATCTGACCCCCGACAATTTCAGGATTCCATATACTGACCTGAAACCAAAAATCAATAAACTCCTTCACAAAAAATGGCAACAATGCTGGAATGATAACATCCACAATAAACTCTTTCAGATCCAGCCCACTTTGGGAAAATTGAGACGAGCCTTCCGAAAATCAAGAAGAGAACACGTCATAGTATCCCGATTGCGCATTGGTCATACAAGGCTTACTCACTCTTTCATACAAAACAGGAACAACCACAATGTTTAACACGTCAAATGCCTTGCACTGTTAAACACGTTCTCATAGAATGTAGAGCTTTCATTTTAACCAGAAAGTGACTTTTCAAAGTGAATAGTTTAATCGATCTGTTCGAGAATGTCAGAATAGATGATGTTCTGTCCTTCTTGCGAGAGACAGGGTTGTCCCAAAAAATATGATGAATTGAAACTGGTTAATCCTGTGCAAACAAAGGAAATCCTGCTTAACAAAAATTTAATCAACTAAGTATTCGTTTAGAAATCTTAGGTTGAATGTATATACATGTTAACAGAATTTGGCGTTAAATAACATACAAAGGTTTATATGTTATAAAACCTCAACAACCAACCAACTAAGCAAATTAGGATTTTGAATATGATACTTGTAGCCCAGATTTTGCACAGTCAAATGGCATAGTAGAGAGAACAAAACAAACGATTAAAAGAACCCTAGTGAAATACCTGAAATCAGGAATGACAAAGATCTAGCATTGCTTGCTTTACGCACGGCACCAGGCAAGGAGACCAGGCACGGCACTCTGTCACTAGTAACAAAACTGGTGAAACATGAGTTACAGACATTGCTTCCTAGAATAAAGGAACCCGCATACCAGGGCAAGGCCCCTAAGCAGACACCTAGAAAACACAAAAAAACTCTCACCTTTGAATATCTGTGACCATGTCCATTTACATGATAACAAAACATGGTCAAGAAAGGGGAAAGTAATCAAAAGATGTAAACAACCGAGGTCATATCTCATCCTAACAGAGAATGACCGAAAACTGCATCGCAACAGACAAAATCTGTTAGCCATCCTATAATCACAGGAGCTTAGCATTTTCCAATTCTCAAAACGCCACCTCCAGAAATCCCAGAATACCAACCAACTACAACTGAAATAGTCTGAACTAGAGTTGGAAGAAAAGTGGACTCACTTCGTAAAATGCCTAAATACTTAATAAGTCTGAGTCAAAACATAATCGAAGAACAAAGGATTTGGGAGGGGAGATGTATGTGTACATAAACAATAAACTAATGTAGAGTTAACTCCCTGGGAGTTTTAGTAGAAAACACTCAGTAGAAATAAAGTCATGCTTGACACAATCCGAGCGTTGTGCTTATTTTTATTCAGGTGCCAGGAAATCATCTTTCTCTCAAAGGTCCAAGTCCTAACATGACTCCGGTAAGCTTTATCTCTCTTCTTTAAATACAACATAAGCCACATATATACCACCATACCTTCGGTCGTCAAAAATTCCTCAAGCTCTGTCCAGGTTATTACCACATAACAGGCCAGGTCTCAAAGAAGGGCACAGCCCTCATACCATCCAGCCTACATGCGGTGGGGGGGATGTAGAAGTCCTTTCCGTAATGTGCAGAATAAACAACAATAATAACACTTACTGGCTCAGGGGTCCCAGCTTACATCCAGTTGGCAGACAAAAATAAAACAGGCTGTAATTCAATACTGACTCCACGACATTACTAAAACAAGATAGTATATATATATATTACACTAATATATCCATTCCTGGCCCAGCAACCAATCACTGTCCAAGGAATGGAGTTAACCACATGCACATAATAGAATGCCCTAATGACCATAAAATCTCTCCCTCCTCAGAGTTTTGGAGCTCACTCCAACTTGTAACTCAACTGAGTGCAGAATCATAGTTACCAAACTCAATATTTCGACACAAGTAAAAAAAAAACCCTGAAATTAGAGAACTTTGAAAGTTATAATTCTTCATTGGATTAAGATGTCAAAGTAAATCTTCCTTATGAAATGTAAAATAAATTTTTTTAGGGAAAAATAACCAAATTGCAGTGAGTTTGAGGGTCTGTCTGATTACTTCAAATCACAAAAAAAAACTTACAAGAAAATCTTTTCCCCAGTGAACTTGAGCAGGTGCACATATAGAACTTTACATAATAAACATATGATGGTACTACTGTATCCCCTGATAACAAATTTAAAGAAATTGATGCCACCATCAGGTGAGTGAACCATTGCTTTTGTGTTTTTATAGCAGAACAGTTTCTTTGGAGAGACCATATATCAGTAGCATTTGCTCCATATTTCCTCTGTGCATGGAATCAAATGCTATGGAACTCCAGATTTTTTGCATATAGACCTTTGATGATTTGATGGATAGTCAATCTGTGATGTTGAGGATCGATTTCTTCAAGAATTTTCTCAATTTCAGGTCAAATACAATTGAGAAGCAGAGCATTATAAACCTTAGCAACTATAGCAATAAGTGTTTTGCCTCTGTAGTTTTTAGTGATTCCAAGGTTGCCTTTCTTGGGGAAGGAAACGATGCAAATTTTTGTCCATTTCTCTATTGTATTTTGTTTATACACAGTGTTGCATAAGAGAAGAAATATGTCATCAAATTTCCTTGTCTTCCTTAATTTAGGAGGTATTTTGTTGAGACCTTCAGCTTTTCAGCTTTTAATTATTTTCACTACTGCATCAAATTTTTCTTCCATAAACTGTCCTAGTTTGATATCTAGTTGGCTATTAATAATATTTTCAATTGGTTTATCAGTGATATCAAGAGATTCTTGAAATGTTTTTTCCACTTTTGAAATGTTTGTAAAATTAGTTTCATTTATTATAATTTGATCTATAGAAGTGGACAAGGTAAAAGACACAAGTCTTGATGTTTTTATTTAAAAAATTATGTTGGTTTAGAAAAATGATGATCATCATTTTTTCCTTTAAACAAAGGATACAATGCTTAATATGTTGTTATATGCTGGTTTGGTTTTTCTTATTTCCATATTGAGGTACTTTTACTTTTGTTTTTAATGTCTTAGATATATTTAGAAATGGCTGTACTGTGAGTATATTTCCACTAAAAATAATGAAATTCTCTTGGAGGTGGCCAGAACATTTTTGCTTAAAATTCATCATGAAGGTCTAATTTGTCTTGAAAGTAAATAAAATTGGAATCTAAGAGAGTACCCTCTTTGAAGAGAAACTTGGAACTTTTAGAAGAAAAAAATTAGTCAGAAATTATTCATTCTACAAATGGACTTCTCAGTTAATGCTATGATGAAGTCACCTTGTTTGCCATCATGTATCTTCTCATTATGCATTATATATACTTTGTTATACTGCTGCATATTCTACTGTGTTGCGATGTCAGGATCTCATGCTCTACTGACGCATGAACCCAGGAAACAGTGGTGTCACAAGGACAAAGGAAAACAAAAATAAGATTTGAAGGACTGGACTTGCTCACAGATGGTGGTGTATATGACATTCTGGGACCTTTCTCAGCTTTTCTACTCCCACCTTGTCTGCAGTATGAACTCTACCCTGCCAATGCTATGTTTTTGGATTTTACATGATGTGGGTTCTTGTTATGACTTCCTCCTTCCCAAGCTGATCTGGAAATGCTAGTTTTCAAAATTCAACTTGTATAAATGGCACCCATAATCTCTTCCCATTTCTGGATATGGACCACCCAAAAGACTAAACATAAAGATATTAGTAATGAGTTGAATGTTTGCCAATGGTTTGGGAGACCAGGGTTCAATCCCAGGTCAACTCATATCAAAGACTTGAAAATGGTACTTGATGCTGCTTTGCTTAACACTCAGCATTATAAGGTAAGGATCAAGGGTAAAGTGGAGTAATCCAGGGAATGGAGTTGCTCCCTCCCTGTCACTTCAGTATTGGAGCTATTAAAAGGGGAGCCTTCAGGTCACTCTTGACTAAGGTTGCCAACTTTATTTATTTTACTTTTATGTCTCCAGGACAACCCTAAAAGTGTGACAATAAAATTTAACTCCAAAATTGTGGCCTGATTAGCCTTCTTAACCTTATCTGACCATTTTCACTTGGACTGGGAGAAGTGAATGATTATCCTTCTCACCCAGAATCCATGTTAAAAATATCAGGTGAGCTGGACATCTCACAGTCTAGTGTGGTTCATTATTCTCATGACCCGGGCAAAAGCATCTGGAGCCGCTGAATTGTGTCAAAACATTGCAAAATTTTTGACTCCCCCTAGTAACTGCATGAGTAGGGGTACAGGCAACTGGAACTTTTTATAAGAAAATTGATCAGACAAGAGTCATTCTTACATTCCTGTAAGAATGAGTCTTGTCTTATCAATTTTCGTTTTTGTTTGGCAACCAAATCTGCTTTCATATATTATCTTTATCCCAGGCAACATCAGGTTCTTCTGCTTCAAAAACTGCTGTAAAGATAGGAAAATGATGATATCCAGTGTATTTCCTTTCTATTTATTGATAAAATGAATTCCAAATGGTTTTTAAAAATATCAGGATTCTTTCATTCAAAAGCATAGTGATTAAATTGAACAGCTAATACAGACAAAAACAATATTTTTTAGGGTAGGAAAATGGAGCTTAGCTTTCCATTAGAGTGTAACAGATTTCTTTACTTCCTTTTCTCTTTTATACTTACTTCCTATTTCTTGTACTCTTCACTGCTTGCTGTCATATACAGAATGTTTTTAAAAATGCAACTGTTTTTGATACATTCTATCAAACTTTTAATTTCTTATTTACTAAGCTCTTATTAGTCTAGTACAGAGGTTACTTACAGTACCTGTTATTACAAAGTAGTCACCCATTTAACTACTGAACAGACTCATTGTTGCTTAACTACAGTGATCTGATGGGTGCCAGTGCTTTAATGGGTGGTTGGTTGGGTTTAATGGCATATCAACCACTATAGGTTATTTAATGCCAAAGCCTGTTTACACATATGTATGGCTTGTAAAAACATAATTTAATGATACCATACTAAAACCAAATGACTCATTTACTCGCTTATGAGTAAATATTTTCAAGTATTTCTATATGACATTAGTTTATTTAGTGATGATAGTTTTTTTTTTGTTCTTTTTATTATTTCTCACTACTATTTCTACTAACACAAACATAATGGTATTTCTATTCAGCAATAATTTGCTTTCTGTTGATTAGTTTGTTGTTTTTTTAGGATTGTAACCAAGTCTATATTTTCTGGTACCATCCGGCCTCTTTCAAGAACGACAAAACATTATCCATGAGGATGTTCTCAAATAAGTCCTTCATGGTATTTGCGTAGAAATAGTGCTTTCTGGTGTCATTAAAAATTTTACACTCAAGGAGAATGTGTTTGATTGTGCAGGGCGTTTGGCATGTTGAGCACTGTGGTTGCTGTTCTTGCTTGAGTATAAAAGAACGTATCATAGTCAACTGACCACTCATAACCCAAACAAAAACAAAACAAACAAACGCTATTCCAAGAAGTGATGAGTCATGATGTCAGCAGCCAATAGTATTTAGGAACATATCATTACGGGACTAAATCACTCCGCACAGAACTTTTTTTTTTTAAATATTAAATTTAGCCTGTCTTTCTAAGGACAGTCCTCAACTAATGGACAAAATAGGTAGTATTTAAAAACACATGGTTGAATTAGAATGAAGTTTCTCACTATAATATAGTAATAATAAGCAAGGTCATCCAACATAGACCACATAGCATAGCAGCACAGGGTAGCTATAAAAGCAGTAGTATCAAATTGGGTCAAATCAGTTGGGCTGAGGATGTGGGAGAAAGCAGATTCTCCCCTGGTCATTCTACAACCGAAGCCTAATCAGTAGCAGCTGTCCATGAGGACTGCTCAAAGCTTCCCCTGAACTTTAAAAACCTCAACATAGTAATCCTAACCCTTTGGCCAGTCAACTCTGGTGTTCTGACTTCCTTACTCCTCCCACACCTCTCATCATCCCTCACAGACTGCCTGCCTTCCTTGAATCTCTTATGCCACTGAAAAACTGATGCTCAATTCATGCAAGATGGTCGATTAGCAGTCTGAAGCATTCCATAAGTTTCTGTGGCATTTTTTCCAAGTTTTAAACAGAATTTTATTGCATATCGTTCTTTTAAAGTGTCCTCACGTCCAGATTGCATTTTTGAAATTCACCAGCTGTGACAATCAGGCTTTAGTAGGGTGTATTCCAATTGCTGCTGTAGCTGTTCATTTGAACCTGAAATCATAAAAATTGACCAGTCATCTCATAAGGTGTATAGCAATAACGTGCTGAATTTTCATGAGTCTACGACAATTTTAAATGCCTGTACCAAAAAGTCTGGAAACCTATTGAATGCACCACGTAGGTCCCACATAATACCATACATCCACGAGTTTTCTCTAAGTCAAAAAATACTGCCGTCAGATGAAGGTTTCTAGTCGTATCATATAATCTATGGTTCCTCTTCTTTTCCGGAATCCCGTTTGCATATTTGTTATTAGACTATCTGTCTCGAGATACCACGTCAGTCTACCGTTTATCATCCGCTCCATAGTCTTATAAAGGCAGCTAGTCAATGCGATGGGTCGATAATTCAACAACAACCTGCCATTGTCTGCCTTCAAGAGACATTTCTTAAAACTAATGATGATATCACAATAAAAAACCCACAATAAAAAACCCACCAAAGTTACAATTTCATCAAAATTGCTGGTCATAGAGCTTCGGGTGGTGTCTCAATCCTTATTAGGAATGACATACCTCAAAGCAAAATCCACCTCAACACTCAACTCCAAGCAATAGCTGTCAAAGTGACTTTACACAGAACAATTAATATCTGCTCCATATATTCCACCTCACGATTCCATAATTGAAAGTGAAATCAACAACATATTACAGGAACTACCCACACCTTTTATTCTACTTGGTGATTTTAACCGCTATAACACCATGTGGGTTTGTAGAAGCACAAACCACAAAGGCAAAACTCTCGAAAATATCATTAACAAGAATAATCTCAGCCTATTCAACAAAAAGTCACCAACACACCTGGATCCATCATCTGCTATCTACTCAGCCATTGATTTAGCCCTCTGCGACACTTCACTTTTCCTTGATTTCAACTAGAGGGTGTATGATGACACATGCGGGAGCGACCATTTCCCAATTGTACTCGAGAGTTTGAACCCTCAAGACGACGACCTTTCCCGATGTAGGTTAAATAAAACTAACTGGGAAGAATTTCGTTCTCAATGTCAGAAACACCTCATAGTAAACAATACTGAAACCATTCTTGAATTCTCCGAAAAAACTCATAAATATAGCTAAAACATGCATTCCACATAACCCAACAACTTATAAACGGGACAGAACGTGGTTCAGCAAAGAATGTAAACAGGCTATTCGCCTACAACGAGCAGCTTTGCGGAAATTCAACAATGAACCCACAACCTCCAATTTAATCTCTTTTAAATTCCATCAAGCTAATGCCCGTAAAATCACCAAAGAAGCCAAGAAAAAATCCTGGCACAATTACGTGAGCAAGCTAAATACCTCTTCTAACATCAAAACAGTTTGGCTCATGATTCGGAAAAGAGCCGGTAAAAACAATCAACTCCATTAAAACACCTCTCTGTAACAAACCACAAAATAACATGTAAAAAGGCCATTGCAGATCTTGCAGAAACATTTTCTAAAAACACCTCCAACCAACTCACACAGAATTCTATAAAATCAAATCCAATCTCGCAAAGAAAAAACATAAGGAGTGTGGATTACTCCTTCATTGCCATTACTCTTCAGTCCACACTTACTGGGAGTGGCAGTACCTGTAAAAGTCTTATTGAAGGATCGAGTAGATCTATTTAAAAATTATTCATATTCAACAGGACCGTGTGCAAAAAAAAGGTGTAAAAAAACAACAACATAAATGTAAATATGAATGCATTTCCCTAACCTGTAGGCATAAAATAATCCTAGATAGGCTGACATACTTTTAAAATCAATCTATTGAGCACTTGAAAAATACATAAGAAAATAAAAAATGGAAATAAAATAAAATATATATGAGGTGTATTCAATAAATAAGAATAATAAACATAGGTTTGCCACAATGAGCCTGAATTAAGAAGACAATCATGAAGTGGAAACACACTGATTCTCTGGTAAATGTTCTGGCCACCACACTCAGTAAGGAAGGTCATGCTGACAATATTCTGGGACATGAAAGGACCTATCACTTTTGATTTCCCTGAAAAAATACAATTGTAAACAGTGCTTCCTATTGCCAACTCCTGCAGCAAAATTCATTTCATTTGTTGAATTACCCTCATACATACACAAATGGATATACAAAAATGATTGACTGATAGATTTTAATAGCATGCAAACCTGTTTTGGTCCATTTTATACGTAGAGGTTTGAGAATCTCACTCATTATACATTAATATTTACATTTTTGTGTGGTTGTTCCTTCAGAAGTTTTTTTTGTACATGAACCAATCAAATAGGAATAATTTTTAAACAGATCTATTTGAGTCATAGTTGTGACCCTAAAAGGTACTACCATTCTGGGACAGAGTAGACCTGGAAGTAATGGCAATGAAGAGGTACTCTACACTCTCAAATCTCTTGAACTGGAATCTCACTATTAAATACAGTTTAGTGTAATACCCAGAACACCTCTTTTTAGAAGGGGGGGGTCTTACTCCTCGGTAGAATATAGCATATTCTAAGCCCCATTGATAGGGTGTACAAACCTGAAATAGTATGTATATGTATGATGACAAATGAGTTTTAATGGTTCATTTTCAGTTGAGTAAATCAGTTTAAGTAATTGTAGGGAACATCATGACTTACCAGACTAGCGTGTGGCTGCGTTTTGTACGGTTCAGTTGCTTAACAAAAAAAAAGCTAAAATGGCGACACACAGTCGCTTTTGTATTTGCTTATTTCGCATGAAGTAACGCAGACTCTTGGCTCTCCTATGCAAATGAGAATATCAGGTGTTATAAAAAGAGACGTGGAAGAAACGGGGATATCTGGAAACAAGGCGTGTTGCGTAGATAGACGCGTGCAACAGAATTGTCTGAGTCAGTGACGTTATTGAAATCAACTTTCAAACCACAGGCTATTTCGGTGAGATATTACCTTTTGGCGATGGAGGGCAAGATGTTTGACATCCGGCTGATTCCTGAGTTTAGTGGTGCTGCGACTGATATGCCCATTGTCGAGTGGGTTAGGTCGAAAATGTGGAACTTGTGTGTGAGCTTTGCGCTATGAAGAATGTCGAGCGCGTCCTGCCACTAAGATTGCGAGGGGGAGCTTTAGCCATATATAGGCAACTTAGCGCGGAGCAGAAAGCGGATGCAGAACAGATCAAGCAGGCCCTCATTACCGCGTATGCTACTGAGGCATTTAATGCATATGACCAGTTCGTCACTCGACAACTTCGCCCAGGTGGACGAGTTTTTTGCTGAGCTGCGACGACTGGCCCGGTTGGTTGGGGGAACACTGCCCGAACGTTGGTTAACGTGCGCATTCGTTTCTGGACTACCGCAACACGTTAAACATCTACTGCGTGCCTCATCGTCGATGGAAACGAGGAAGTCAAATTCCGGAAATCCCTGATGGATTAACCCGTCGGCGCGTATTTTCTCTCAGCGGCAAACTTGTTGGTCACTTCCCCGTATGTGGGTGGCTCAGAGTGGCAGTTGCATTTATAAAGCGCCTGGCAACTGCAGTAACAAAAGGATGGGATGATAGAATCAAAAACGCTTCTCTCTGTCATATATTAGCAGAGACTTTGACCAGAGTACGAGAAGCAGATCCCGTTGGGGGAAACTGGTGTATGGACGGTAAAGAAATTAGTCTGGGTGGATGCGAGTTCCGTAGCTACAGGAGTGGCATTGGAAACGAATGGGACGGTCATTGAGGATGTGTGTTGGCTACGTCCAATTAACGACACTCAGCACATCAATCTAGCTGAACTCTATGCGGCCCTCAAAGGAACCAATTTGGCCCTTCAGTGGGAGGCGACAGTGTTACACTTGGTCACTGATTCGGCGTGCGTGCACCGGTGGATTTCCGACACTTTAACTGGAAAAGCACGAGTGAACACGAGGGCAGCTGGCGAGATGCTAGGCTGGCGACGGCTGGGAACCTTGCAATCGCTGGCGAAAGAATATGGACTGACCATCGACGTGAAACTCGTGAAGTCTTGTCAGAACCGCGCAGATAGTCTCACCAGAGTGCCGCGTAGGTGGATGGATCTGCTCAAGGAAGGAAGAGAACCGGTGCTTGAGAGTTGCACAATGGTGGGAAGACGGCTGGACAAAGACTAGGTGGCTGACATCCATCATCAAAGTGGACATCTGGGTGCGAAGCGGACTTTATACTTTGCCAGGTTAGTTGACCCGCAAGTGTCCAAAGAAACTGCTAACTCTGTCGTGAAAGCCTGCGAAACCTGTCGATCGATAGATCCAGCTCCTGTTCACTGGAAAAAAGGAAAACTCGGCGTGAAGGATAACTGGAACAGATTGGCGATGGACATTACCCACCACAATAGTGAGAATTTTCTATCATCGACTGTGGACCCTCTAGATTTGCAATATGGTGGCCACTGCACCGACAAGATGCGCCCACTGTTATCCGACAGTTGGAGAATGTTTTCCTCGAGCAAGGCCCACCGATGAAAATACTGACCGATAACGACACTGCATTCACTAGTAAAGACTTTGGAGAATTTGCGAGGAATTGGGACGTGCATCTGTGGTTTCGATGTGCCTACTCACCGAGTAGAAACGGAATTGTAGAAAGAAGTCATAGGACCGTTAAGACTATCGCAGCCAGAAAGAATTGTTCAATATTGGAGGCGGTCTATTGGTACAGCGTCACCCCAAATGATAACGTTTCACCTTGCACCGCGCCGGCTGACGCGCTGCATAGATACCATGTCCGAATAAAATGTGTTGAAGATAACCCGCTCCCCGAACCAGAGGTGACTAGAGGGAAGTATGAAAAGGGAGACGTGGTTTGGGTTAAGAATCCACGCGGTAAGTGCACAACAAAATATAGCACTGGTCGCGTTACTGAAGTGATCAGCCCGCAGTCTGTGAAAATTGATGGGGTGCCTTGTCACGTCAAAGACCTCCGACCAGTAATACAGACGCAATTATCATCGAGTGACGAAAGCGATTCTGAAGATAGTGAGCGTTTAATCTATCTGAATTCAGATCCGCTCGACAGTGATTCCGATGCCAGTAGCATCCCAACTGATGAAATGTCTATTGAAACTCGAACCGCAGACGAAAGTACGCATGAGGATAAAGCCTGCGTGATTCCTCTTCGAAGAAGTACCCGAAAAAGACAAAAACTACCCCCCTGCCCTGTTTGTGATCATGAGATCAGGGGGGAGTGTAGGGAACATCATGACTTCCCTGATTAGCGTGTGGCAGTGTTTTGTACGGTTCAGTCGCTTAACAAAAAAAAAAAAAAGCTAAAATGGCGACACACAGTCGCTTTTGTATTTGCTTATCTCGCGTGAAGTAACGCAGACTCTCAGCTCTCCTATGCAAATGAGAATGTCAGGTGTTATAAAAAGAAACGTGGAGGAAACGGGGATATCTGGAAACAAGGCGCGTTGCGTAGACAGATGCGTGCAACAGAATTGTCTGAGTCAGTGACGTTATTGAAATCAACTTTCAAACCACAGTAATATAAAACAGTGCCATTAATTTATGCATATTTAGAATTAATTTATTTCCTGTTAAATATCAATTTTATTAGTTTTCTATTTCAAGTTTATTCTTCAATGAAGAATGATAAACTGAAGTTTACTGATTTGAATGACATAACTGATAAGTTGGCAGCAAAGAAAACCGAAAGGAAAATCTTTTCACTCTGCATTTTGGTGAGTGTAATATTAAAATACAAAAATGAAACATGATATTTCATCAAAATTTAGAATACTATAATTGTTTTTTTTTAATTTAGAGTATTCAAATTATTGGCTACATTTTAATGTTATATTCCCAATGTTTTGGCTGATGGGACCTTTGACCTTCTTCAGTTTTTTGAATACTCTAAACAATAAGAATTATTAAGCTTCATTTAAAAATTTAGACAAATAACAATAACATTTTGGGATTAACTTCTGTTTTAGAGGTCGGCATGAATCAATGCTGAAATCTCAGCATCATTTTATGTGTAGAGTGAATTTTCAATTTTCATTAAGAATCTAATGAAGTTCTTGGAGAATAGGATAAAGGAACTACACAAGGATGCTGTGTGCTGTTTTGAACAGATTATTAAAGCAATACCATACAAAACAGCAGCTGTACGGCCATTTACTTTCCATTTTGCAAACCATCCAAGAAAAAGGGGGCAAGACATGCTCTGCACTGTTAGAAAAGCATGGATAAACTCATAAACAATGTTTTCTACTGGACTCCTATTCATGGATACACCAGCATGCATAGAAACAACACAAAATTCTATGTTTGATATTTTATCATTTTTTTTTTCAGGTAAAGAAATGGCATTCATAAGAAAAGAAAAAGCATTTAAACATTAAATGCAAAATTTTTACTTGTTTCAACACATGCTGTTAAAATTGGAGATAATTTAAACAAGAATTCGTCAAGTTATTAGATTATGAAATGATATCAATTTTTTTTAAACACCCTGTATATCTCAAATGATATCAAATTTTTTAAAACTCTCTTTACTAAGTAAAGACAAGCCATTCTGTTCTGTTTTTTTAAATAAGATTCAGCTCAGAAATACAATTTGTGAACACCATCATCATCATCATCATGGCATGTCAACAACATGGATTCCTTTGACTCTCTCTTGCTACCCATACATATTAGCAGGTCCTCTAGACGGCATCTAGTTTCTGCCCAGAGGTGATGAATGGAAGTTTTTACTAGTTGGCCAATGCCAGTGTATCCATGCATGGGAGGAATTCATAGGAGAATACCACTTATGAGTTCATTCTTACTTCAACAGCTGAGCCCAGTATGTCTTGTTCATCTTACTTGAATGGTTTGCAAGATGGGAAGTAAGTGGCCATACAGCTGCTGTTTTGTCAGGTGCTGCTTCTGGATTTGTTCAAAATAGCATACAGCATCCTTGTGTGGTACCCACCTAGCTTTTTCTCCAACAAGAATTTCCTTAAAGTCCAAATGGTGCAGCCATACTGTAATATTGACACCTTGGGTAGTGTAATGGTTAGCAAGCTTGACTAGCAAACCTGCAAGAATGAGTTTGAGTTTCACTGAGAGCCCCATTCATTCAGCCTTGTGCCACATCTAAGCAAAAAGCTTAGTAAATTACTACAGTAATAGTGACATGACTACAGTTTGGGACAATTCACATTTTGAATCTGATCTCTCTCTTTGTAAACATAAGTATAAAAAAATATATGAAATGCAATTCTAACATTTAGAAAAGGACATTAAAGTTTATCTTTAATTATTTATAAAATTCAGCCAAAGGGAATCTAGTTTTTAGTTTTAGTTGCACTGAACTTATGGTGCATGTGTGTGTGTGTGTGTGTGTGTGATGGCATTGTAGATTAAGCCACCACTGCACAGTTTCTCTGGGATTAGGGTCTAAAGGTAGTTGCCAGCCACTTTTGTGTAACAGATTTGAATTCAGTTTTCCTTCTCCTAGACTGGTTACCATATCAAGGTTAAAGAGCCCAAACTGCTGTACAATTTGCTTATAGCTAGAGAGAGAATAACTGTATTCATACCTTTCCCAAGAGTATTAGCACTATGTGAAATGCAAACAGCCTTGTCTAGCATTTAAACTCAAGTTGTCATGTCCATTTCCTATTACAGTAACTATTACACCATGAGCATATGGGGCACTGGAAGTTTCGTTGGTTATAAGTTTTGTTGGTAATCATTGTTATCATCAAGTTCATTGTTGGTCTGTGGGGATGATTTTTAGTTTTTGGTATCTGACTCATTTGTTCTTCTTCTTACCCCATTAACTTGTGAGCTTCTTTTTCTGAAGAGGGAAGGAAAGAGACTAAGATACCTTTTAAATTCCAACTTTATTTTAGGGTTTAACGAGCATTCTGTGGGTGTGAAAATTTTTCCTAAAACCAGTAGAAATAGTCGCATATCCCAGACAAGGCATTAAAGTATATTAGAGTCATTTTTGGTGGGAGGTGAGTTTAAGGTCAGTGGTTATGTCTAGTTAGTGTTTTTCAGTAAGGTATTTTTCCAGTGGTAAAGGTCTGCTTTTTGTCATTTTTCTAGAGGGTGTTTTCAGTCAGTTATTTTTAGCAGAGGTGGCTTGCTTGCAGCAGACACAGCCTACTGAGAAGTCTGGGACTTTGCAAGCAGGTGCACTACCTTACCAGCAGTCAAAAGAGACAAGTCCTTTTAGTGGTAACAGCTGAAGTGAGAATGGATTTCTCTTTGGTACCAGGAAATCTTTTAGGCATGTGTAGATTTCATTTCATGTCAGAGGCTTCTGGGAAATGCCACTTTTTTTTGTTTATTTTGTTTTGTTTATTTCATTTTATTTTATTTTATTTTTCTAATCTCCACAAGCACCTCAATATAGTGCATATATGAGTGAATCTAGCACAGTAGAGAAATTGGTACAACTCTAGTCGATTGCACCCAAAATTAATAAATTTTAAAAGGATAGATTTTCACAGTTCACAGTGTTATGTCATGGGGAATTAATATCTAAATATTCTTTAATACAAAATTGATATATATATTTTTGTTTTTTTCTTTCAATGTTCATTCTTTAACTTTTGGCAGAGAACAATAACTCTTTTATTCTATTCTGATAATAGTATTCTCTAACTTTTAGCTTAGAATGTTAAAAATCCCAGTTGGTTGAGCTTAGAATATGCTGACTCTATCCCCTACAAAGGGGTAAGACCCTCCTCCACAAAAGAAAGGAGTATTCTAGTAATGAAGCTTCAGTTCTGGAGATCTGGGGAGTGTGGAGTACCCCTTCATTGCTATGATTCTCAGATCTGCTCAAACCCAGGGTAGAAGTACCTGTTAGGGTCCCATCTATGTATCAAATAGAACGGTTTAAAAAGTATTCATATTCAATAGAACTGTGTAATAAAAACATTTAATAAAACTTTACTCAAAAAATGTAAATATGAATGTACAATGAATATGATTCCCTAACCTGTTGGCATAAAATAACCCAAGATGGGTTGACATACCATTAAAATAAATCAATTAATCATTATAATGTTATAAGACACAAATTTATGAAGCAAGGTAAAACAATTAAACAATCTCCTTTAAGCAAAACAATAACAACATAATTTTACTTACATTCATTTACAGATGTGTAACAGTCTGTAATTTAATCAAATAAGAAAAAATGTAATTTATTTTAAATCAATGAGATTTAATCAAGTATTTATTTTTGATTTATTGGGAAAGTACATGTAAAGAAGCAACATTTACATCATCTGTTTGCACATTTCCCAAATGGTTTTAAGTTTAGATTTAGCCAAACACTAACACTTTGATACTTTAATTGATTGGAAAGTGATTCAATAAATAAAGTAAATTTTGTCAAAAAAGTTGGTAATTGGAAGCAATGTTTACAGTTGTGTCTTTTTTCAAGGAAATCAAAAGTGATGAGTCATTTTATATCCTAGAAAACTGTCAGCATGACCTTTTCTGTCTGCCATACCTGTAACTTTTTCTTTACCTGAGAGTGAGTGTGTTTCCACTCTATTTGCTCATTGTGGCAAACTCATGTTTAGCCAATTTATAAACATTTTTTGAAACAATTTTGAATTGCCTCAAAACCAATATTCTTACAAGATTAAAATAATTTTTGCTATAAACCAATGCCAAACAATGCAGAATTTGCTTTTATGAAAAAAATTCTGAAAAAAATGTTTTTGCTTTTTTCAAAAATATTCCTCTTATTAGTATCCTCATATTTTAGGCTGAGCATTTTCCTTTACACTGTGATCCTATTTGATGGCAGAGGAGAAGAGGAAATTTTCTTTTCCAACTCAAAAATACATCATAAATAAAAAAATATTGGTACTAAAACTGTATTTACTGAGAGAATCATGAACAATGAATGAAACATTAATTTTCTTCATAATAGTCCCCTTGGCATTCTGCTCATTTCAGTACTTTTTCCATGTGTTAAAGGACTTTTAAAATTCCTCTTTTGATATTGTATGAAGCTGCACAATCATATTTCTTTTTATGTCATCAAATCTTACTCTTGAGATGAATTTTTTTATTCTTGAAATAAGAAAAAAATCATACAGAGTTAGGGTTTGTGAAGTATGGAAGGTGCTGCATTTGTACAATCTTGAATTTTGTCAAAATATTTTGTTAAAAAGTACTGAACTGGTTGTCTGATTTTTAAAGAAATTGGCACTGACTCATGTAGATTTCATATACAAATCTAGACGTCATCTCTTTATTATATAAGTTGCTTGTATTGCTTTATGCCTTGTTAGCACTGCAATATATTTGGAAAGGAAACAAGGATACAAATAACACAATTAGAACAAGATAATATTTAATGTAATTTGGAATCCAGAAAAAACAGGTTCATCAGAGAAGAGTTGTGTGTGCAAGAAAGAGAGTTTTTGTGATGATATTTCTATAGGCCTGTTTAATGTGTAGTGATAAATGTTCCTGAGAAAGAGTTCTCAGAAATAGACAGTAATGTGGAGAAGTGTGTGATTGGAGAAAATTACTTGCTTGTGTAGTTATGGAGTTGTAGTTGAGGTCTGTGTAGCAGAAATAAGAGCATGTGTATGGTAGAGCATGAATGAACTTGTCCTTGGTCTGCAGAGTATCAAAATGAAAAAGAGAGAATGATATGTGTCCCAGGGCTTTTGCACTGGCATCATTGCTAATAATTGCCAGAACTGTAGCACTAACCTGGTGTGGGTGTGTATATATTAAAGATAGGCAATGCGACTTCAAGTTGTGCACGAACATTTAAATTTTAGATATAAAAAAATTAAAGCTTTATTTTTTATACTTTTTAAACCCCTTAAAAAACTGTAAAAAGGAAATGAATTAAAACCCTCAAACCAACTGTAAAAATAAAATCAATTATAAACATTTTAACATTTCATAAGTCAATAAAGAAAGCTTTATCATTATTGTTATATGATTATAATTTATTATATAATTTCTTGTGAGTTTTTCACACCAGCTCTAACTGGTGATTTTTTCACTGAAGTCTGAATGATAGCAAGTCTCCTCAGTTCTTTAAGAATCTTCTAAATATTCTTGCTGATTTTAATAATGCTATCATCTGGTTGGCCTTGATTCTTCCTCTGATCTTGATTTCTCCAGTTTCTTTTCCAAGCCTTTGGGGACTGTTCCAAGTGCACCAACTACTAGGGGTATCACTCTTACCTTCATGTTCCACTGCTTTAATCTATCTTTTCACTTTCTTTCATTTTTACTCTGTGATCCACTGAAACAGCAAAAACCTACAAGATGAAAAATTCTTTTTTCTTGCTAATCAACATTAGGTGTGGCCTTCTGGATGAGATTGAGTGATCCAGAGAATTTTTCAGGTTCTTTGGGAATTGTTCCGACTATGATTGGTTTCAATATCACGTTCATGTTCCAAAACTTTTTTCAGTTTTCTGGCATGATCCAGTAATTTGTCCAATTTCTTGCTTTCTTTTATTTTCATTTTGTAGTCTGATGCAGGTGCAAAATCAACTTGATGATAAGTTCTTTTCTTCTTGTTAATTAAAACTAGGTCTGACCTTTTGACCTGGATTAGGTGAACCATTTGTATTGTAAAGTCCCTGACTATTTTATGTGTTTCATTTTCTAGAACAGATTCTGGTTAGTGTATATACTATTTGTCAGTATGGTCAAGTTTCAGTCTCTTGTACGATTCCCAGTGGATCACTATCCTAATCACATTGTGCCAGTTTGCTGCATTCACTTATAATATGGTTAACAGTCACCAAATCGCTTACATTTACTATTTTAAAGTAGATTATCAATTTTTGCTTTGACCTAATTAGTCCATTCATTATTATTTTGTGCTGCAATTAATAGATTCAATTTTTCTCTTGAGGTTTCTCCTTTGTATCCATTTCCAGGTTATGCCCATTATGTATAATTTCCTTAGTTTGTTGCTTGAAGTATCCATACAGTTATTTTTCTTCTCATTTTTGTTTCCTAGATTTTTTCCCATTTGTTCCTATTGGCATTGTTGTTTGTGGCTACTGTAATTAATCTCTCATGGGTCTTTTTTTGTATATTCTTTGAGTACTTAAATTACTGCATCCATGCAGTCTTCAATACAACTGAGTTCTCTTCTTTCTTCTCTTCTTGTCACATAGAGTCTGTCTATAATCTACTGGACATTGGCATAATGGTTAGAGCGTTCACCAATGTCCTGGGAGACCTGGGTTCAATCCCAGGTTGAGTCATACCAAAGACGCAAAAAATGGTACTTGATGCTACCTTGCTAAACACTCAGCATTATAAGGTAAGGATCAAGGGTAAAGTGGAGCAATCCAGGGAAAAGAGTAGCACCCTCCCCTACACTTTGGTGTAGTAGCTATCAAAAAAGGAGCCTTCGGGTCACCCTCAACTATGGTCGCCAACTTTACTTACTTTATAATCTCTTGGGCTTGAGGCCATGTATATAGTCATTCATTTTCTTGTTGTTCTATGGTCCTGATGTCTGATTTCCTCTCTTGGCCATTCTAAGAAGGGTTGAAAGAATCTTATAAAGGGAGACTGTCCAAGTATTTGTTTCTTTGATTAGATTTCTTCTGTACAGTTTGGTTTTAATGAATTTTCGGATTCTTCTGATGTATTTATTTCATACTTTTTCTTTCTTCTCAGTTTGCTTAGTGGTGTTTTTTAATATTGCCAAGTATTTATAGTTTTCTTTTGCTCCAACTGTTCTGATGTTTTCCTCATTAGCCAGTTTTATTTCTTCACTCATTTCTCTTTTTCCTTTTTTTAATTTTAATCATTGTGCATTTTTCAATACCAAATTCCATTCCTATATCTTGACTGTAGATTGTAATCATTATTATTATAATTATCATTTCATTTTCAGTTTTACTTTTGGTTTCTTAAAATCCTTCAACAGATTTTGGATAAAGACTTCTCAAGAGAGAAGCTAGTAATTTTATACATTCTATGTATTTATGTTTTTTGATGCATCTTTAAGGTGATATTTTTCTGTCACATTGATAGTACAGACCTAAGGAGATGAACAGTTCCACAAAGTGCTATGTTTTTCTATTTCATATAGGCTGGAACTGCCAGGCATCTTGTTAATGTGTTTACATGTCCCTTTCTGGATCATACCCAGGGCTCCCATAATTACTGACATGGTGGGAGTTTTACTCACTTTCTATTTCAGTTCTTTGTATTTACTTATATGATATTATATCATATTATATTTACTTACTATTATTATTATTGTTATCATAAATTTAAACTTTTCTTCTTAGAATCTGAGAATTTAGTTTATACTGGTTTTAAAGAAATTTAAATTTATTTTTACAATATTCTCAAATAATCATTATCAAGGTGTGTTGACAACACAGATTTCCTTGACTTTCTTTCTATTTATCCTCATTAGTCATTGCTCTTGTTACATTGTCTAGATGTCACCCAGTATCAGCATAAAACTGATGAATGTAAGATTTTGCTGGTTGGCCTACACTGGTGTGTCCTTGTATAGGAGTCCATCGAAGAATGTCACTTATGAGTTTGTTCTTACTTCTGCAGCAGTGTCCAACATATATTGCATGTCTTACTTGGATAGTTTGCAAGACAGAAGGTATGTGACTGTACAGCAGCTTTTTTGAAGTGTGTTATTTCCAGGATCTAAAACAGCACCCAGCATTCTTGAGTAGCTTCCATCTAGATTTTTCTTCAATTGTTTTTTTTAAGTCTAATTTGTGCAAGTATATAGTAGTACTGACATAGATACAGCTTGGAAGAATTTCCATTTTATCATAGAGATCAGGTTTCCTTATGATCAATAACCTGTCAATGTTAGTCAATGCTTTATTTCAAGCTTATTTTGACATCACTTTCAGTAGGTAAGATATAGCTACTGAGCTATACGTACTGGTCTATCAATTTTAAAGGTTTACCATTTAATAGGGAGATACCACCATCTTGATTAAAACACATTTTGACATACTATTATAATAATTATTAAAGTCTTGTATCCATATCTAATTCATTTTTGTTTATATTTAAATCCTTTTGAAATATATTTTGTAAAGAAGTTTTACTTTAATAAATGTTTAGAACATGAAAATTTTGCTGATTTCGTCATCTGAATGAAATTTTAGTTAGCAATTCTTCTTATATAATCTTTTATTATACTTTTACCTCACCAAATTTGTTTTTATTATAGTAAGGAGGATATTTAATTTTTTGAGCTATCAAGTCAGACACATAGAGTAAAAAGGTCCCCTAAATTCTCCAGTGACCCAGTACTCATGGCTACCAATCAAAATGTACCATATTTGCTTAGGTCAACATGCATTCTTCTCAAGTGAGTTTCTTTTTTGACATCAGGTCACATTCTAGATTTTTTTAAATTTAAGTGGAGGAATCACCCAGAGGAAAAATTATAACACATGCGCCACTGCTTCTAATTTAGTAACACAATATATTCATACAGTTAAAATACCTACTTCTTAATGTGTGTAATATTAAGCATTTCAATTAATGAGGAACTTGTTACTTTACTAGGCTAGGAGGGAATCGCCTCATCACCTCCTCCTGACACCAAAGTTCAACTTCCTTGGTATTTTCTTGCAGTTCTGGGTCCTGTCATACCAAAAATAAAATTTTATCAGCAGTAAACTCATTCCCTCTATACTAGACACACCCCACCCCTATGAAAAAGGGGAATCTGGATTTAGATGGAGAGGAAACCTTAAAGCCAATTTCTTTTTTGGATTGTCTAATTTCAGTAATGGTTAAAATACTGGATCACAGAATTATAGTAAGCAAGTTTGAATTTCAGTCGCACTATTATATTCACTTTCAAATTAAAACTTTTGGGAAAAGTATGAACACCTTTATCCTTACAGCTATGGGTTACATAGTCCCACTACTGGTCTTCTACAAGGTACATCTTTGCATTGAATAACCCACAAAGGTTGTTTTGCAAAGAAATCAGCACCCCCCCCCTTCAAAGTCTACTTCATACAAGATGTTAAAATTGACACATTTTGTTGATAATGCATGAGTGGTAAGGGAATGAATTTAGATAATTTTGGATGTTCAGAAAAATAAATTGTTTTATTTTTTTATCACTATTCTCAAATTATTTCATATTCTGTAATTGTTAGATAAACTGTTAGAATTAGAAATAAAAAAATTTAAAAGCCACCTTTGATAAGATATTGACAAAATTATTAAGGTATGGATTACTATTGACAGGTTAACAACCATATGGAAATTTGGTCCTGATGATAGAATAAAATAGGCCTTTTCCTCAGCTGTAGCCATGTCAGTACTATATGGTCACACCACCTGGACTTTAATGAAATGCCCTGACAAAAAGCTTGATGGGAACTATACAAAGATGCTGCATGCTGTTTTGAACAAATTCTGGAAGCAGCACCCTACAAACAACTGTTGTATGGCCACTTACCTCCAATCTCATAAATCATTCCAGTAAGATAAACAAGATATGTAAGAAATACTGAGCATTGCAGGAGAAACAAGGATGAAATCATGTTCTCTTATGGACTTCTATACATGGACACACCAATGTAAGCTGACCAGTAAAATCTTGCATCATGATGATTATTGGATAAAATGTAATACAATGTGATTTTATATTGAAAATGGTGAATTTGAAATAAATCAATTTTTAATTACTGAAATTCCACAGATAAAATAATTCATTTTCTAGATCAAGAATGCTTAACCCTAAACACATTTTTTTTTACAAATGTCACATTGTATAAATAGTTTGTGGGATTACCTTTCTTATCTACCAACAAGTTTCTGCTAATGACTGCTAGATAGTGACAATATAGAATTGTTATAGCAACTGAGACAAGTATAAAAGAATGAGGCTAGAAAACCCCATTCTCTTTACTTGCAGAATGACCCAGAAATGAAGACTTGTTTTGTCCTTCCAGAACAATGACATTTCTCCCCCGCAAAACGTGTTGCATTGAGCATAGCACTATACAGATTCACACAGTAAGCTTATTTTCATACATAAAGGTATGTTTAATAATTCCTCTAACAACTAAAAAACTACTCAAATATGTAAGTCTCTCACAAACTTTCATATCTCTTAAAATGTCCTTTATTGAACATTTATGTAGCACTAACACACTCCAAAATATTGCAAAACTTTTGACTCCTCCTAGTTTTTTTAACATTTGATTTTAAACAAGCAATTGAATTTGATAGAAAATACATTAAAAATGTGACATGCTGGCTAAGAAATAAATAAAATTACCTCCATCCTAAAAGCAAAATGTTTATGTGATCTCTAGGACATCCTAAGAAGAAAAAAGCTTTGAATTAAATTAGTGTTGCCTTTATATATGACTAACATGTAGATATAGTAAATAGCAAATAGATACTGTTTGAGGAATTTTTATATTTGTCTGGAGGTAGTGTTTGTAAAAAGTTTTATTTTAATTCTAGCTACAAAATTATTTGTCTCAACTGCTAAAGTAACAAAACTGTTCATGTAAAATTTTATAACTCAATGTTTTATAGTTTTATATTTGAGCTCCAAAAAATTAGATTTGTATGCAAAAGCACTACATTATCAGTTACTACTAATAAAATTCTTTCTTTTAAGAGAGTGATTGGATAGGTTTAAATTGTTTTGAAATTAAGTTTGAATGTGTTATGTGCTCAGTTTTAAAGTTTTAGTTTTTGGTTTTCATGCATATAAGGAAAGGGTATTTGAAAATTAGGTAGATAAAAATTCAAAAAGTTAGTAAAAATGAATTTTGTTGACATGGAATTTAAAGAATAAAAAATCTTTGATCAAGGTTAGATTACTTGGTTTAATGCCAAATCCTGTTTATATATATATATATATATATATATATATATATATATATATATATATATATATAGTGTGTGTGTGTGTGTGTGTGTGTGTGTGTGTGTGAGATTTGTAAATGAATAGTTTGATGGTAAGTTTATTTTTAAATGTATCAGAGCTCATTTGTTTGCACACAGATTATAGTTTCAAGTATTGCCATCCAACATTAATTGACTAACAAATGATTAGTATCAAATATGATACTAATCATTCGTTTGCACACAGTTAAATGGTTTCACATATTGCTATTTAACAGTAATAATTCTATATTTCAAGTATTTCTAGTATGAAACACTTATACCTAGTTGTATGATTTTAAATACTACTACTAATAATAATCTAAAGCAAAGGTTTTATAAAAAAAATTTTCTTCAAACGAGCAAAATATATTATCATGTTGGGGTCACCAATTATAAGAATTTAAGGAATGTGTGTGGTATTCATTGAGACTACCACCATGCTATTTCTATTATGCATAAGTCTATCTAAGGAAAAACTAACAAAGAATATTTTGGTGAGGAAAAACAAAGTTCATTTAGACAACAACAACATACATTTTATATACATACATAGTATACATAACTAAGAAACACGACATGTATAGTACACATAATTAAGAAACATGACATACTGTCCCAAAGTGTAAAAAAATGGCCCACTTGACTGGGGCTGCAGAATACACTGACTGCATCTCTGCAGAGAGGTAAGACTACCCCAACGAATGTCCTGGATATGAAACTAAACAATCTGATAGTGAAGTTCCAGTAATTCTGGAGCTTTGAGGAATGCAGAGTACCCCTTCATTGCCATCGCTCCCAGGTCCACTCTGGCCTGGAGTGGTAGCACCTGATAAGGGTCCTATCTATGGGTCAAATAGAACTGAATTGTGTATCTATGCTAAACTGAATTGTTTGAAATTTAATTCAGCGTTAAATGATCCGAAAAGGGTTGATATACCGTAAAACAAAGCAAGCAACCAACCAACCAAAGTTTAAAAAAGTACATAAGCTGTTCACAGAACCAACAAGCCGATAGCGGCGGTTAAAAACTCACATTTTTCTGATGTAAGGGAATGGTCTACGAGGGATAAATTTGCACGCATGTGCTAGTCGTAAAAGCGAAGACGAAAGAGAGAGGCGTCCTCTTTGTCTGGTGTCTGGGACCGAAAAATGATAGAACTCGCTTCTCGATACGTCACATGACCAAAACATCACGTGATTCTCGGGAGCTCCGCCTACAGCTCTAAAAAAAGGGAGACCACTATGTTTAGTTCCCCAACAGTTTTAACAGTTCTATTTGACCACAGATGAAATCTTGACAGGTACTACCACTCTGGGTCAGAGTGGATCTGAGAGTAATGATAATGAAGGGATACTCCACAATTACAAGACTGGAGCCTCATCATCAGATACAATTTAATGTTATATCCAGGATACTAAGTGGTTTTAATTAGATTAAGTGTCTAACTTATTTTCTTTAGGTTGTAATGACTATGTAAGTTATTATCTACATTTAAGTAGTTTCTGATAGTCTTTATGAGTGTTGGAAAAGTTTATCCACTTTGTTGCATTAGTATGCAAGTGGATACATAAAAAGTTATTATCTATGTATGCACGGTAATAATAGCAGTAATAAAACTGACCTCGTGTGAATTTAACAGCTGATAAAAATTCAAAGCTGGACTTGAGTTCATTATTGCATAATGTAAAGAGAATTAGGTTCGTCATTACATTAGCTGTCTTCTGTAGGGATTAATGAATTAATACAGTTTAAATAAAACAAATGATAAAATACGAAAATAAAACATATTATCAATCGAAATTAGAATAAAATATCACGCAATTACATTTCAACCAAGAGTTTAATTTTTGACCCCACCCCACAAAAAAATCAAAAACGGAGTTTTTTCGAGCCTCGCAAACCCATTGAACTGATGTGTGTTTTGCAGCTTCCTAAAATGAACAATTCCATACTCTAAAACTTTTATAATAACAATTCAGGTGTTTAATTAAGCATTTCAAAAATCCACAGAAAAAGCTGATAAATGGTGACCACTGACAAAGAATAGGACACAGGAGGTATTTTCTCAGCGTGTCAATTTAAATCCGTAAAGTAAAAAAAAATTGTAACTTTATGATAGTGAATTTTCGCCCGCTGAAGCTGAACACTAAAAGTAAACCGGAGACAGTAATAATAACTAATATATATATATATATATATATATATATATATATATATATATATATATATATATGGACATTCCTATCAAATAAATCGCTACTATATTTCTTCTCTTTATTTACTTAAACATGCAAACATAGAACAACGGGAGGAAAAATCAACATCAGTGTCGATAAAAAAAAATCCTGGCGTTAATGGAGACCTCCGCTGTTGATTGTTTTTTTATATTGAAGGTACAATTCTTACTGAGACACAATACCCTCGAGATATAACCATGTGCTTTCGGCATTGCAGCCAGGACTTTTAGCGAAATTATTAACATCTTTTCTGACGACAAAGAAATATGACACTCTTAAGGAGGCGATAATTTCATTGCACGAATGGACGAAACTAGAAATGTTCGCTAATTGAATTAATTACACGAAAATGACCAGTAGGACATCCTCTTATTTACGTGAGCACTTGGCTACTGATAACCGAAGGAGACGGTGATGACTTAGAACGACGTGTTTATCTAACCGTAGCCCCCAGGTCATAACCTCAGATATGGCTGTGGTTCGTAATTTATCTTTGACATAACCCAGAACTTTGGCTGACGAAATAATAACGTGTATGAATTCTGGCCGAGTGCAAACAACATCATACGTTATAGAATATTTGTAATATTCGTGTATGGTAATGAAGGGAGGAGCAATAAAGAGAGAGAAAAGATGGCTATCTTTCAAATCTTACTCTTGAAACCAGTATTATATTCGTGTATAGCAATGAAGGGAGGAGCAATAAAGAGAGAGAAAAGATGGCTATCCTTCGAATCTCACTCTTGACACCAGTGTTATATTTGAGTATGGAAATGAAGAGGAGGAGATAAAGCGAGAGGAAAAGAGATGTAACTCGCTGACTGATGAAGGAAACGCTGTATTACTAACCGCTTGTAGTTTGGTGAGGTTTCTTTGTTTAATGGCATATTTTGTGAGTTATTTAATGCCAAAGTAGAAGTACACTAGTGGTACTATTTAACCTATAGTTGGAATCAGGAGCTTCATATCTTTCCCAAGAGTCTTATTCCTTAAATGAACATACTAACACGACAGGAGTTCAAACTCCCTTACTACGATGTCACAATCCAGCACATTAACCATTACGTCACAAGGACTCTGCTTCTACCTCACCGTTTGTACTGTAATAGGTTGAACAGTAGCAGAAAGAAAGATAATTTTAGCGCCAAAGAACATGAACTTATTTGCTTTATCTTGTTTTTGTTGTAGGAAGGTTGAGCCTGGGGCGTAATTTGTAGCAGTTCCTTTAATGACACAACTGTTGAATGGACGAGCGATCTTTTGGTTTCACGAGTGGTTTGGATGAGCATTCCTTTTGTTAGCACGAGTGATATGGACGGGTATTCTCTTCTCGGGCTTGTTGCAGATAGAGCCATTATAGATCGTCGATATGCATTACGCGGGAGCATGGATACGAATTTGCACTGGATATGGCTGTGTAAATGTGTCTTGTGCTACACTTATTTATGTGAGAAGGGAGCCATGACAAGATAAGTCCGTTTTGGAAGAGTTTTTACGCTGTATCTGTTGCAATTGGTAAAACGCCAACAGAGTCTCTGTGTTGCACATTTATGCAATTTGTACTGTTGTGTAGAGCTTGTAACGAAGGAAATACGGTATGGAATATATATACGAGAGCATTTCACGGCGAATTTACAACATATTGTATTGCCTGAGTAAACTTGAAAGAAAGTATACTAGAATGATAATAAAATACAAAGTTGTATATATGTATGGTAAGAAATGTTCTTAGCGTAGTAAGAAATTCTTAATGTACGTACATATAACAGAAATAAAATGTTTGTGTGAAGACCTACATTTTTAATAGGGGTATTGTTCTATGTTGTGGTGTTCAATACAACACAAGGTCCGTTGTTGGCAAAAAGTTCTTGCGAGCGTGGTTAGAAGAAACTGATATTACATGTTAGTGCGCCAATTTGCTGTCAAGGTAGGAAAAGATTTAGGCTTCCTAGCTTTGCGTTTATATGTAGGTTTGTCCACATCACCTTGTGACTATCGACAGACAAGGGAGGTAATGACCTTCTATGTCATCAAGTACCGTGTGTGTTCGTGATCTTTTTGGTTGTTTAGTTGAGGTTGCTACATGAAGTGTACATTACATGTTAGGCCAGGGCCGAAGATCCGCCACGTGTGTGCTAACTGGCTACCGAGAGAAAAGAGAGAACAAATAGGAAATTCTGATGTATTTATATGCTTCTAGGGACTACTTGTAGTGCCTTTTAATTCTTCACACTCCATCAGTAGAGTTAGCAGTTAGCTAGTGTTCTGTGTGACAGCATAACGTCCTTTTTTTACCTTGACGAAGAGTCATGAATTACAGCGAGATTTGATAGAGTATGACACCTCACTGGTAGAATGATGGGTGATTTATTCATCCAAGGTAGCTAACATAAACGGACTGATTTTTATTTAAAAAAAACCAATCCTTTCACGGAAAATAAAACAGCACTTTGAAAAAAAAAAGAAAGGAAAAATAAAAAGACAAACGTGCCTCGTGCGTACAACTAAGATTTATTTATTAGCAATGTTATATTCTGAGTTGTTGATATCTGTGATATGAATGTTGTGGGCGAGAAATGCGTATGGTTGCAAAACAAAGAACGTATAGATACTCACAATAACACAGTAAAGATGTTGTAGAAAATTTTTATAAATAGATTAAGCACTTGTAAGATTAAGTACTTGTCTCGTGGTGAAGGGATGGTTTTCTTGGAAACAAAGGCAGCGTTCCTAACGGCGGCGATCGTTTGAAGTATCGGATGACAGGCGCCGGTCAGTGGCGTAGAATCTTTAACACGAGTCGTGTGAAGGAGCAAGTCTGACTAATAACTATTTGGTCCGTCTATTTATATATTTTTTGTAGGCTCAGAAACGGCAATTTTTGTGCCCCGCGGGAAGCGTTCCGATTAGATATCTATTAATATATTGTTTTTTGTTAATTTATCGCAAACGGAAGTTCTGCGCGGAGCCGATGCGTGAACGACTAACTTTTCATTTTGAGTTGAGAACTCGAAGTGGTAACTTCCGTTTTTTCTTTTCTTCTTTTCTCCTTTCTTTTTGTTTTTTAAATCAAGGCAAGATCTCGCCTTGTAACAGCAAGTAAATAAAAATGAATAAATAGGAGTTGCAAAGTTTTGAAGAAAAATAATAGTTGCCAAAATTAATTGCTATTTTAGCGACCAGTTAAAAAAACTGAAACATGTTACAATGATACAAATTGTTTCGACATCCCCGCAAAAAAAAACAAAAACAAAAAAAAAAAACAACAAACAAACTGAGTCACTCATGAATTACAAGGAACTAATATGTCTTCAACAAACAAAGGTGCTGGTACTTACAACTCAAAAAAGGGGTGTTGTATAAATGGAAAAAAAGATGTGGAAGAGTCTCCTAGGCGAAAAATATCTCTTAAGAAAACCTGTTGACTTTTCCGTCAAGAATACAGCGAATAATGTAGACACGTGGGGGGTTTATTCAGCAATTCTTTCAGCAGTTGTATAGGACAGCAAATTCAATGGAACACCTCATGGTCTGAGTCGAGAAAACACAAATTCTCTGGGTTTAGGCAACAGCACATTTCTCTAAGAAGAATACAGCTCAGCAGGGCAGCTCTGATGGACACCTCGTGGTTAAAGTCGAGACTGTGCAAATTCACGGATATAGGTAACAGCATATTTCTCCAGGAGAGGTCCAGCATAGCAGCAGAATTCTCTGAGGGATTTACTCCCTATTCCCTATTTTCCCTTAACTGTAGGGAACAGCAAGGTTTAAAAATCAGCACATCCTGCGAAAATTCAGAGGACTACTCAATTCATATATTCTCTGCCCCGTGGCTTGAGCCAAAAAGGGTTATATTCTCAGCAGGCTGTGTCAGTTTCAAAAAATCACTTTATTTCCTTCCGGCGGTAGCAACCATAAAAGTCTCTTCCAATTACTATAAAATAATTCCAACATTCTCACATTACACAAGAAGCGAAGTCGAAGAAATTGTAGCGTCCAATATCAGTTCCAAACACAATACAAGTTGACCCAATCAATTTCGATTTGTAAACATCCTTTTAGTCCCAGGATGAAAACACAATTTTCAGTTAACAATATTTGGAGAAAAAAATGAAAAGGATAGCATTGCAGAGTAAAAAAAAATCAATTTTTATGCCTCTTAAAAACATCCAGACTGAGGCATGTAATCACGAAAAAAAAAAAAAAAATGATTATCTTTTACACAGATGAAAAAAAAAAAATTTTTCAAGCCGAAGTGTTCAAATGCACTACACGGTTAGGGCCGTGTGTAAATCAGTTCATTTGTTCCCGTAGTCGCATACAAGGTGACATTTATCCGTTCAACTTTCATATACATTCAAAACTATAATGCAAAGTTCTGTTCACCTACAAAATGGAAATATCCTGATAATTCCATTCACAGTGTCCTTAAAAATGGTAACAACTCTGCAACTTCAGTTCATATTTAGTTCCAGAGAGCTCACACAAATCAGTTCAATGTTGACTCCATAATCATTTTACAATTTCACAAACCAATTAATGTTTAAACACGCGATTTCTCAAAGTAAGTTCACAATACAACAAAAAAATTACAAAGTGAGAAAATTTTTTTTTGCACCTTACAATTCACCAAAGCAAAATGTGGAACTTTCATTCTCAGCCATCCTAAGTAATAATCCCTCTTTGATTTATGGACTGATAAAATTGACCGGGGCAATGATGTTTATCCCTAAGTCAGAAGAACACATATAGGCCAGTGGACGAGAGTTTATTGCATTTTTTATATCTGAAAGCAGCGTCAGCAGATCATAAAATTCAACTGCCTTTCTCCCGACAGCTTTATAAAGACACAGCTTTTTTGTCTTAATCATTCGTTCCCAGACACTTCCCATCCATGGAGCATATAGAGGGAAATTCAACAGAAGTCTGGTTTTTCTTAACTATATTGCGTCCAGCAACAAGGGATCTTGCATTGTAACTATAGATACACTCAGGGATGCCAAAAAGATTTGTAAACCTGATAAGGACCAACACAAAAGATATCTTACAGCAATTCTATATGAATAGCTCGGACGCTCAAACAGGTAAACACTAATAGGTATACCTTTTTATCTCTCCCTCCCCCGTTTGTATCAACAGATGAAATCAAACCTGTATGTAAAAAAGGTCTAATCAAATTCACTGTATTGTTAGGCAGGTTGGTCAGTCTAGGATATCTAAAGGACAATGCATTGTATTTTCTGCATACAAAACAATCAGCAATATAATGTTTGATAGACTGTTTAGCGCGGTGAAGACAATATCCAGACAATCTCAGTTTACACAGTGTCGCTGCAATACCCTGTGCTTACAATCGTTATGACATTCCTGGACAATCAATTTAGTAAGGGCACTGTATTTTGGCGGTAATATTGGGTATTTAAACTCAAATGGACTTTCTGTTGTCTTGTCTGTTCTTGTCCTCGACTGAACTATCCCACTTTGATCACCAAAAAGGTTTAAATTCTGAACAAGTTCCGGAGGTCCTTTTCTACTTGGATTTTCCAAAAATTCAATTTCATGCCCATAGTGTTGCCTTTGAGCCCACTTTATCAAGTAGACTTTGGCAACGTACCCAGGGTCAGAATCGGAATGTTTCAAT
Source organism: Sepioteuthis lessoniana (assembly GCA_963585895.1). Taxonomy (NCBI): domain Eukaryota; kingdom Metazoa; phylum Mollusca; class Cephalopoda; order Myopsida; family Loliginidae; genus Sepioteuthis; species Sepioteuthis lessoniana. Next base: position 29,886,471 of record OY757938.1, read on the forward strand.
CGATTAACAAACCTAAAAATCAGAGTAAGTTTTGAAAATTTCTCCAGATTGACATGATGTTCATTTTTTTCAACTGCAGCACTACAAAGCACCACTGTCTGTACAACATTTTATCAGTAGCAGACAAACATTTTAATTCACTCTGAGAGCAACTTACGAGTGAGTCTCTCAATCAAGTAGGTCCTCTAATCCAAAAATTTATATTAACTTTGAACTTATTCAAGGTCAATCCCTTCATCATAGGATCAGCAGGATTCTGATCTGTCGGAACATACGTGGTGCCATAAATAAGTTTCCAGACTTTTTTTGTACAGGAAGTTAAAATTGTTGTAAACTCTTGAAAATTCAGTATGTTATTGCTATACATCTTATGAGATGACTGACCAATTTTTATGATTTCAGCTTCAAATGAACAGCTACCACAGCAATTGGAATACACCCTACTGATTGTCACAGTTGGTGAATTTCAAAAATGCAATCTAGACGTGAGGACACTTTAGAAGAACGATATGCAATAAAATTCTGTTTTAAACTTGGAAAAAATGATGCCACAGAAACGTATGGAATGCTTCAGACTGCTTTTCGACCATCTTGCATGAATCGAGAATCAGTTTTTGAGTGGCATAAGAGATTCAAGGAAGCAGGGAGTCTGTGAGGAATGATGAGAGGTGTGGGAGGAGTAAGGAAGTCAATACACCAGAGTTGATTGGCCAAAGGGTTAGGGTTAGGGTTACTATGTTGAGGTTTTAAGGGAGTTCAGGAAGAGATTCCGCCGGAAGAGGCCAACAGTCTTCAAATCGGGTCAGTGGCATTTCCACCAGGACAATGCACCAGTCGACAACTCCATCCTGGTCACAGACTATTTGACCAAGATGGGCATCAAGACAGTTCCTCACCCTCCCTATAGTCCAGACCTTGCTTTTGGTTATTCCCTAAGCTCAGAGGCTGTCGTTATGATACAATTGAGAAGATGAAAGAGGCTGTGACGAAGGTTATTGACATACTTACACAAGAGGACTTCCATGAGGCCTTCCAGAAGTTGTTGGAACGGTACCACAAGTGCATTACAGCCGGAGGAGATGACTTCAAAGGGGACTAGAGTTTCATGTGTGTACTATCAATAAAGTGCCCATACGAAAAACGCCTAGAAACTTATTTAATGATCCTCGTATTTAAATTTCACGGATATATTCAACTTAGAATTTCTTTCTTTCTTGAGCAAACCAATATCCTTTAGCCGATTAGCAACGAAGATATTTTTGCGATTTGCGTTGGTAGACAGCAACTAGGCTAAAACAATTTGGACATCCACCGCTAAATATAAATTCTTAATGTTTCGTCGGCAAAATAACTCACAAACATTTTTTAGGCACTTCAGTGCTAGATATACTGATAATAACTCCAACGTAGGCAGGAACTTCGCCACAGTTGGAGAAACTTTAGCTTTAGAGAATAGTAGGGCAGATCTACTGCACAACATGTACAACATAGACAGCAAAACCATGCGCAGCTTCAGAGGCATCACAAAAAACGTAGAGGTCGGCAGGACCATGCTCATGGAAGACCTGTCTTGGAAATTCCAAGCTATTTAACAGTACAAGTTCTTGATATAAAACTTTCCACCTTGTTCACAGATCCTCCGAAATGGCATCATCCCATTCTAACTTCTGCTTCAGAAGTCCTCTTAATGGTAACTGGTAAGCAAAGGGAAAGCTGATCAAATATTGCTGAAGTTTACGCCAAAATTTTGTGCATCGTATTGGCTTCAGACTCAGAAAGTTTTGGATTTAATTTCAAGAAGTCCCTTTTCTTCACTACCGTCATGTTCTACAAAGGAACCATCATGCTTCATTTGACCCTTTAGCAGGGCATAATTTGAGGTACAAGACCGTAAACAGGAATTGCCTCCAACCATAATACTTACAGCACTTTCATAAGTATTCACTATTTCTTATGTATTATCACTGGTAACCAACAAATTGTCTACATAGAATATGTATTTCAGATTCCCTGCACTCATCGCCTTTGTATTTATCTAAGTGGAATTGGATCAAAAAATTTAAAATGAATGGACAGGTCACAAATCCAAAAATAAGTGTTGAAGTGTCAGAAGTACTACAGAAGATCCAGGAAGTCACTTAAAAGGTTGATGCCAGGATAAACAGCTTCATTCAGCGATGAGGCATTCCTAACTTTCAATGAACAATTGAATACTGAACTGATTTTAGTGGTAGTCAGGTCGCCATCCTTAATCACAGGGCGGTGAGGGATCCAAATATAATGGCCATATTGTTCAGGGGAGACATTGAATCACTCAATAATTCCCTCCCTTTTCTGTTCCAGAAAAACCCTCTGTGTATAGGTTAAGGACCCCCCTATTAGTCAGAGAGTCACTCACTCTATCCAACACCTTCGGAGAAATCGCATGCTTAGAAGGGGCCAAATTCACTTTTCCCTCATCCCAACGGATCTTAATATAATGAGATTCATCCTGAAAGGAAATAGATTTTTTAAACTCCTGGATTTTCTGGTAATCATAGGAGCTTCTAAGGAAAACATGCGATCATGGTTTCTTTCAACCGCCGGGTCTTCAAAAATAATTTCTAACGGGTCAGCATAGTAAGGTTTTGGGTTCAAAACAAAATTCACTTGAGTATAGAGAGAGGGTTCTGCAATCATAACACTAAAGCTGCATTCTGGCATTCGGGTTACTACAACACATTCAGGAGGACGGAAGTCCAAAAAATAGGAGACATTCCCGAATGGAACGATGCCAGAAGAAAACTTCCAAGCACAACCTCGTATACAATTTATTTTTTAGATACTCTCCATATACTGAATGGCGTCTATACTAACGAGTCCCTCTACCTTAAATTTCTCCATTGACCGTTTTATCAAAATCAGCGGCAAGCTTAAACCCTGCTGACTTTAAATTTCAAGTTAAATCATCCAGCCTAGAAATGGGTAAATTTAAATTGATATTACGGTATAAACAACGCCTTAATCGGCAAAGAGTTATCACCTACAGCGATATTGATGGAGGCTTCCTTTAGACACTGCATATCTTCCCTTAAAAACGTCTTCAGATTGAACTGCAGAGCCGATAAGAAGTCAATTTTTATACCTAGCCCTTTAGCCACCTCATCTTACAGGGAAGATCATGTTATATAGCCATGAACACTATACATACACATATGCATGCAGAAACATATTCAACACAATAAAGACGAACGGACACAGTTCTTTAGAAAAAATATATACTTCTCACTTTATTGAAAGGGTTGTGTGTGAGAGGGAGTTGGAGACTGAACAGAACTGCAACATATTGACCCCCACTCTTCTGGCTATCACAGCCTTTCTTACCCGTTCTCCTGGGCTGCTCAACCGGGGACCTGGGGGCCCAGCCTCTGCTGTGACATGGTTCTCATTCCAGCATCTTCTCTCCAACTGATCTGAACTTCCTGTCGCCGGGGTTATATAATAATTTGACATCCACCTACTTCCTGCGAGCGTCACAATTCGCACTCAATTCAACCCCTCGACAGTCAAGGTCGCCCCTGATCTCCTGATATCTTCGACCAGATGCACCTGTTATTTACACAGGTGCATTTCTTTTTTTGACAGCTTGGCCGGGGTCAATATCCAACAATCGTTGGCTGCCTGAATCCAACAAGCAATTCAGCACTTCTTACAAATGTTGCAGGGCTTAAACTCTCCCCTATTTTCCCTCTAGTCAGCACTCAAATGTCGGGGACTGGCACATAAACAGCACAACTTTTTTACTTTGCACTGCTTTAACTTGCTTTCCACGGTTGGGAACCTCGGGCACATAAAAAGAAAGTGTGCATTCGAATCACACAAGTTACATTTGAAAACTTCGTGGTAGGGACGGAATTAGTATTAAAATTTTGTAAGCAAGTTTTATTTCTGCGAGGAGGGAGATAGGCCTTACATACTGTAGGTTATGGCTTGTCCGCACACTTATTCCGTGTGTATTCTACAGTCATGATAGCATGCAGAAAAATGTTTTATTAGGAAACTAATGCTTGGATAGTTACTGCCGGAGAGCCAAATCATTTCCCTTTTGAAGAAGCCGGTTAGTTTATTAAACACTATATGACTAACCAGCTCCTCTCCAGATGTTTCTCTCGTCATAAAATCCAAACTGTAGGAGGATTTCAGCTCTCAGAGGTTGGCTTTCACTTGCATACAAAAAGCTCACAGAGCATTCAAATCAAACACCGCTTTGAGCTCGTGAGACAAAATTTCTGCAAATATTTGACTTTTTATGAAGTCAAGGTCTAAGAACTCACTTTTAAAAAGATCTGAGGTCACGAAATAATTTTCGTCTGATACAGAAAGATGTTCGATAACTTGAGCAGGGTAACCACTGACGCAGTTCCTCAGAATTTGCAATTTACAGGAGCTGGATTTTACTCCACTGACCAAATTCTCAAACTGCACCAAGAACTTCTTAAACGCCAAAACCACTACACTAATGTAAAAATGTAAATGAGAACATAAAATGAATGTGATTCACTAATCTCTATGCATAAAATGGTACATGATGGATTGACATGCCATTAAAATCAATCAATCAATTTAATAAAGTTGAAGAAAAACAACTCCAACTGAAATCATCCTCTCTCTACAAAGATTCAAAAGAGATGAAAACAAGTTATAAAAACTGTTTAAATTTGTAAAGTTGTAAAAAGGCAAAAATAATTGTCTGACATTGTATGTTATAAGCTCTGTTCATTGAACAGAAGCAGGGCTTTGCCTCAAATTCCAGCCACATATTTCATTTCACCTCATCATTGTAATGAAAACCACAGAAAAAAATTAAGACCTTCATATTCTCATTGTTGAATTGCCTTTGTACACTACTTGTTCATGCATGTAATTTGTCTGTTTGAGACACGTTAATCATTATTGTAATATTTGTTATATATATATATATATATATATCAAATATCCTATATATATGTTCAAATGAGTTCATTTCATCTTTATTTTTTGTTTATTCAATGTTATTGTACTACTAGACATAGAAATTCTAATAATGGAAGCTGGTGAGTAAAGACACAGCTAAAGATTCTCCTTAGCACCAAATAACTGGTAAAGTATAACTGGTATCTTTAATTTTCATTAGAGATTCATTTTTTCTGTTTCTTTCCTTTCACACAAATGATCACACCGTAACAGAAGCAAGCAAGCATGGATGTGAAATTCAAATATTTTGACCAAATGAGTAAAGTGTTTGCCAATGGTTTGGGAGACTGGGTTTCAATCCCAGGTCAAGTCATATCAAAGATTAAAAAAATGGTACTTGCTTAACACTCAGCATTATAAGGTACAGATCAAGGATAAAGTGGAGCAATCCAGGGAAAGGAGTAGTGCCCTTCCCTACACCTCGGTGTAGTAGCTACTGAAAAGGGAGCCTTCAGGTTACCCTTGACTGCAGTTGCCAATTTTACACTTACTTTAGTTATGTAATATAGATAATTCACACAGCTGTATGGTTTCGAATAACTGATAATAATAATAATTATAATAATAATCCTTAGTAAATGATTGAACAGTTCTATTTGACTGATAGCTGGGACCCCTAACAGGTACTACCACTCCAGGTCATTCCCCAAAGCTCCAGGATTGAAGCCTCACCACCAGATGTAGTTTAGTGTCATACCCAGGATGCTTGTTGGGAGTGGGGGGGTCTTACCCCTCTGCAGAAGTGCAGTTGCTGTATTCTACAGTCCTAGCTATCAGGGTAGTGTTCCAGTTTTGGAGCTTTGAGTTGTGTGGAATCACTTCTTCATCGTCATAACTCCCAGGTCCACTTGAAACCATATAACTGATGGCAAATTATTTGTATTTGGAATAGTTTCTTGAAATGAAGATTGTTTACAAAACCATTTAACTGTTTGCAAAAACAGACTCAAGCATTAAATAAGCAAAAAAGGGTTAATATTACATTCTGATCCAATTTATTGCATGTTGGATGTGTTCAGAAAGTATTGAGACTGAAGCTATATTTTCCAAGACAGAAATAAACAATGAACAAAATGTTAATTTCCTTCAAAATAGTCTCCTTGGTATTTATCATAATTATTTCAGCAAATTCTTCATTGATTGAAGCAGCTCTGAATCTCCTCTTTTGATATCATAAGAAACTGTGTCATTGTATTGCTTTTAATGCACAAAACATTTTCAAATATTACTTATGGGATGAATTTTCAGTTTAGGAAACAAATAAAAGTTACACAGAACTCACAGACTGGTGAATGTGGAGGCTGCTGCATGTGCACAGTTTTGCATTTCCCTAAAATCTTCTAATCAAAAACTATTGTAGATATCGAGACTGTTGTTTAGAAGTTTAAACATCATCACTTCATTACATAAGCTGTTTAGCTGTGAATAGGTCTTCATTTAAATTTTGCATTTCAAAACTTTAAAGATTTAATCTCAATATTCTTTTGTTTTTAAGATGTAGGATTTCCAGAGGTACAAAGACAACACTATAAAGGGAGTCCCCATAATAAAGACAACACTATAAAGGGAGTCCCCATAATAAAGACTACACTATAAAGGGAGTCCCCATAATAAAGACTACACTATAGGGGAATATCCATAGTATAGTTGTTAACATGCTGGACTGTGATATTATAGTAAGCAAGTTTGAATTCCAGTCATTCTATTTATGTTCCCTTTCAGACTGATACCCTTGGGAAAGATATGAACCCCCTCATGCCCCACTGCCATGGGTAAAATAGGAGCACTAATGTTATTCTGCTAGGATGGCTTTGGTATGAAATAATGCTTGAAGGTTGATATGTCATTAAACAAAGGAACAAACTTGATTATTATAAAAGAAATTTTAATCAAATTTATGCAAAATATAAAAAATTTAGGGAGACAAGATGCACAAAAATTTTAAATCCAAAACTTGAATTTGTACTAAGATATAAGAAATACATAAAATGAATTTGTTCTAAATAAAAAGGAATTGAAGTTCAATCTAAACCTTTACTAGATATAAATTATTTTATTACTCGGTATGTAAATAGCTATATATAATTTTGTACAAAAATGTTCAAACACATTTAAGGACTTTCACAGACATAAAAAGATTCAACTTATTTAGTTTTATGATTATAATTTTTTAAAAGTAAAATATATTGAGTTACGCAAATTCTTCCTTTTCTGTACTTATCCAACCCCTCCTCTCCATTATGGGGGTGGGTGTCCTTGTGGTGTAACGGTTAAAGTGATGGACTGTGAAATTGTAGTAAGCGAGTTCGTACTCCAGTCGCGCTATTATGTTCACTTTTGGGCAAATACTCTTGGGAAAGGTATGAACCCTCTTATCCTCCCAGCTATGTGTTAAATAGTACCACTACTGTTCTTCAAGGAGAATAGCTTTGGCATTAAATAACCTAGAAATGTTGATATGCCATTAAACAAAGAAACCAAACCAAATCCTCTCCATTATGGGCAAGATGTGATACAAGATCAGTTTTTCAGCAAAGTAATGCTGGTTTTGAATTCAGTCTTGCTTCTCGTAGACTGATTTCCATACCAAGGCTAAAAAATTCAGTGGGTTCATGCCTTTCTCTCGAGCATTAGTGTTCAGAGAAATACAAACAGTTTCATTCAAGATTTGAACTCAAGTGACCAATTCTATTTACAATGACAATAACCATTACACTGTGCGTTTCCACTTTTTCCTTTTCAAAAATCAAAATAATATTCAGGTCTGGTAGTTATTAAATTTATAGTTCACTTGTAAATTTCATGTTTAAAAACAAAGTGCTAGGATTTTTCCCTGTTGTGAAGGGGTTATTTTTACAATAAATTTGCAATGTTTAGAATGTTGCAATTGATAACAAATAATAAAGAAGTGATTAAAAAAAATGCTGCAGTTTTTCTCAGAGTTTTTTCTCCATAAGTTGTAGTTTTGAAGAATATATGAAAATTTTAACAGTTTTACACAATGAAACAAATCTGAGAAAAAGATGGTTTGCTACTCAGTCATCAACAATAAGATTTGTTTTTTTTCCTTTTTTAATCAACTGAATTGAGGTCATGGCTGATTTTTACACCATTCCTCTGAGTCTAATAGGTAGAAACTTCTTTACAATATTTATAAGAAGTTGGTAACCTGTTGATGGCTCCCAATGAAGTTAAATTTTTTTTTTAAATAGAGACCTCTAATTGGTCCACAAATATTCAAATCATTATTTTTTAAAAAATTGTTTGAAATTCTGCTGTAAAGTTAAGATGTGTTACTTGATACCTCTTTTGTAGTACCAATTTGGAGCCTCTTGCTTTACAGCTTTTCACAAACAAAACATTAAATTGATCTATTTTTGAACATTTTTAAAAGTACTAAATAGTTTAATTTCATTTTTAGAACATTGCAAAAGTAGTTTGAATTTTTTATTTCCAAAGTAGCAATTTCTTTGATTCTAACTTAATTTTTTAGGAATAGTTATCAGTTTAAATGTTTTTTCAACAATTAAAAAACTTTCTTTTAAAAGTAGAGATGAGGTGATACTGAAGATTATTGGTTGGTTGATGTTTGCATATCAACCCTTGTGGGTTATTTAATGCCAAATCCTGTTTACACACGCACACACACACGCACAGATATATATATGTATACATATTTGATTTGTAAGTGAATAGTTTGTCAGTAACTATTTTTGAACAAATTAAAGCTCATTTGTTTGTATACAGATAATTGGTTTCAGGTATTACAATCTAACATTAATAATTGTACTTGATATCAATCATTTGTTTGCTCATAGTTAAATGGTTTCAAGTATTGCAAATTAACATTGATAATTCTGTTTATAAAGTATTCTTATAAAATACAAACAATTTGCACACAGCTGTATGGTTTCAAATAACTAATAATATTAATCCTTAGCAAATGATTTAACAGTTCTATTTGATCCATAGATGGAACCCTTACAGATACTGCCACTCCAGGACCGAGTGGAGCTGAGAGTGATAGTAATGAAAGAGTACATTCCCCAAACTCCAGGACTGAAGCCTCACCATCAAATGCAGTTTAGTGTCTTACCCAGAATACTCAAAGTCTTGTTTTTCTCAATGTGATTTAACCCTCAGCCACTGCCTTCTAGTACCTTTAAGGTAAAAAGGGTTGAGTGCTTGTTAAAAACCTTTTTTTAAATAGTTTTAATTTTTTTAAAAACTTTATTTTTTGTTTCACTATTTTTAATTCTCAGTTCTGGAAAGTGATAGTTTGATTCTTGGCCCAGTGCACAGATACTACACTGATCCTAAGTAGAACTGTAGGTAAATATGTAAATAATAATAATTATGAGAGCTATTCTACTAATAATATGATCCATGTTCAAATCATAATAATGGGTATTTCCCCCACTCCTGAATAGGATGTGACACAAGGTCATGTTTATTGTATAGATTTTCCTGAATATGGATGAGTGGTATTAGAAATAGCTTCAGCTTCTCAACTTCAAGCATCAGTGCAATGAGGATGTAGTGCCTACGATGATGGGCTTCTGAAATGTGATAATTTTCCCATCATAGAAGACTAAGGTTTTATCTGAGATATCAAAAATAAAACTACTTATCTGTTTAAATGTCTGGGACGAGGAGTTGAGTTATCATTATTTATATTATTTACATTTTTCACCATACTATTGTCCAAGATGAGTACAATAGACTGAGATGTCTAAAAAACCATAGATCAATTTTTGTATCTCTATTATCATAATATAATAAGATCCCACCCTGTTAGTTGGGCTTAAAATATGCTGTGTACTCTACAAACAGCTAAGATTTCCCCCAAAGGGATGTCTTGAGTATAACATTACTCTGCATCTAGTGGTGTAGTTCTAGTTCTGAAATTTGGGGAATTGTGGAATAGGCCCTTCATTAACATTATTCCTGGATCTATTCTGATCTGAAATGGTTGTACTTGTTTGGGTTAATTTCTGAAAAAAAGAAAAAATTGAAAATTTCATGCTTGAACGATGCATTAACTTATAGTGAAGCACAATATTGTGGCTTTATGCCAGTCTAAGCAAAGTTTAAACAAATCAATTACTTGTGAAGAGGAAGAAATAGAAACAGAAAGAAAGAAAATAAATGAAATGAAATGAATGAATGAAAAAGTGATAAAATAGTTTTATCATTATTTTCACTCTTTGTGAGTTTTTCAGACCAGTTTTAACTGGTGGTTTTTCACTGGAATTTGAGTGACAGCAAGTCTTCTCAGGTCTCCAGGACTCTTCTCAGTATTCTAGTCAATTTTAAAAATGCTGTGATCTATATGGTCCCAATTCTTCCTCAGATTCTTAATTCCTCCTGTCTTTTTTTCAAGCCCTTGGGAACTGTTCTAGCCACACCAGCTATAATTAGTATCATAACTACCTTTATATTCCACAGCATTTTTTTGCTCTCTAGCATGGTCTAGGTATATACAAAAATGTTTACTTGCTAAAACAATGTTGTTTTTTGAACCCACCTCCCAAACTAGCTAATTATAGAATTTTATTAAATTTTTTGGTATTCAAAGCAATAGAAGAGGAGATTGCTTCTCAAAGATATTTTTCCTCAAAATTCTGCAGACAAGATGTCATTTTGTTTATTTGATTAACTTAATGAAAATGCAAGTGGCTGATTTTTACATGTTTTAAAGATGATTCTATGGAGAATTAGATTTTGTTTACATTTTTTTTAATGGTTTGTCTATTTGTTTGCATAGATCCCTAATTTTCAAAGTTCAAATAATGGTAAAATAAGGTACAATATTGCTCTTTAAGGCATTTCTTTTACTTTATTTGTTTTTGTGGTTTAATCTTCAAAGGATGTGGTTAATAATAATAAAAAACAGTAAAAATTCTTTTGGGGAATTTAAAATTAACATCTATAGATTAAACTCTTACACTCACACCAGGTGGTTAGGATTTTGTTAATTAATGGTAAAGTACTGAATTAAATGAATTTGACTGATTAGAAAAAAAAAGAGTATTTATCTGAATAATACTTTTTTTGTCTTTGTTTTTGTAGTGTAGTTTTTTTTTATTTGGCAATATTTTTTTCTGTAGATATCCACAAGAGAACCAATATAAAAACGTTGCATAAGGGAGACAAACCTTTTCCAAGAATTTATTAACATAAAAAACAAAAAACAAAACAAAACAAAACGGATTATTACTTTTTTGATTACCATACTTTAGGAGAAAAGGGACGTAGTCTGTCAGTAATAAATATGTAATGGTTCTGAATTATATAATTTTAACCAAAAATAGATGAAAAATTTCTTTTCTAAAAATGTCCTATGTCCTATCAGTAAACACCTCCCAACCCTAAGAAAAAAGAAAAAAAAAAGAGACCTAAGTCAGACTAGTCGACGCTAGACCCTGATTTAATTTTTTTTACAGTTAACTGATACACCACTAGACTCTTAAGGGATAAGAATTAATTAATTGAGTAAGTAGAAACAAAATTTAACTTCAGCAACAATTTAGAATTCTTGAGATTTATATAAAAGAACCGATAGCTTGAAGAGAGAGAGAGAGAGAGAGAGAGAGAGAGAGAGAGAGAGAGATAGATAGATAGATAGATAGAGAGAGAGAGAGAGAAGCGAAGAGAAGAGAAGAGAAGAGAAAAAGCATAGTTAATAAAAAAGAACTCATCTGACGAATAGACGCCAAGGTATTCAGAAGCATAAGAAACCAGTTATACACACGCACGCACGCAAAAAAACAACAAAAAAAAACAAACTACCCCCCCCCCAAAAAAAAAACCAACAACAAAAAAAATAAAACAAAAACAAAAAAACAGAAAGAAATGAAAGACAAAATATTCCAGCGAGTAATTTCCTTTTCTTCACTTACAAGCACCTATACACTCAAAGAGCTGTTAAGGAAAGTTTGCTTCTGACACCAAAATAATTGCAAACTAAGGACTCGCTCTACCATAACACACATAATTAAGACTAAAAGTCACTGTTATTATTTGTTTCCAGGATTTCAGTGTTATCAATTATTCTTTTTTGTTTGTCGAAATTCTTTTGTCCACTTCATTCCCGAGGCCAAGTTTACTACTATCCACTTCATAAAACCCACAGATTATTGCCAATAAAAAGTGCGTGTTTTTTGTACATAACTAGAAAGGTCTGAGTATTTGTCCATTTTCCCCCCTTCTTTCATTTTCACTCAGTTCACTGGAACAACGGTATTTGTCTTCCGTCCCACCAACTGGACGAGTATGGCACAAGGCCTTTTTAAGGTGGGTTCGACGCAGGGCCGTAGCCCAAACGCGCCCAGCAACTCCAAAAATGCCTTGGGCCCCGTCGGCATTCCCTAAAAAGGGGTGCCTCAGGCGCCAGACGATAAACCTAGCCCCTCCAAGGAGGGTTAGAGATAAGTCCAGAGACGTGACACACTCGACAAGATCCGTGCCGTTGATACCACGGCCGGCCGAAGTGTGACCCATCAACTGGATCCAATTGATTAAAATCCACCCAGTTCACTGGAGCAATAAAATCCACCGGATGTTGAGGATATTATTATTTATTTTTTAGCTTTACTTTAAGTTTCTTACAATCCGTTCCCGAGTCTTTACTCAGGACCTAAGTTCAGGATGCAGTAAGTGAAAAATAAAACACACAAAGAATTAAAATAAAACAAAAGCAAATAAATTAAATAAACACAATATTTGATTTTCCTGCATGCTATGTGAGAGACTAAGGTTCGCGCCAAAGAAATAGGATTATCAACAGTTAAAGAGGAATCTTGTAAATGAATAGATGTGATTAAGATCGATTATAAATACTTTCTATGTTCACACGAACTGTAAGTAAAACAGAGAGAGAGAGAGAGAGAGAGAGAGAGAGAGAGAGAGAGAGAAGAAGAAGAAGAAGAAGAAGAAGAAGAAGAAGAAGAAGAAGAAGAAGAAAACAAACAAACTTTCGCACTCAACATTGAACCGATTAATTCCAAGAAGAAAAACGATTTAAAATTCAGAACGCTAGCACAACTCCATTTTATACTTATGTATATTTGGAATTCAGCAACTATGTGAGGATACAGGATGTAATCCAGAAGACCTGCCAGAGGCTTTCCCTTCTCTACACGATGAACGATTGGGAAAAGTGGCGAGAGAGGGTCAGGGATATCCGTGCTACCAGCACGACATGATGATGATGATGATGATGACATTTGGAATGCATGTTTTTATTATCTGTTGAATATCGTTGTTCGTCTTTCTTTTTCTTTTCTATTCCTCTGTGTAATAAATAATAACCACGGTGACCCCAATTTGATATTAATCTCTTATTGTCCCGTCACCATAAGGAAAGGCAGTGATTATATATAATCTACTTTCGGATGTTACTTTTCCAATCACATTGATTGTACTATTTAAGGAGATGAGCAGTTCCACAAAGTGCAATTTTTTTTGTATTTCATATAGGTCGAGACTGTAAGGTATTTTGTATATATATATATATATATATATATATATATATATATATATATATATATATATATACAAAACTATCAAAATAACTTTATTTTATTTTGAAAATTACTGATAAATTTCATTCTGTTAGCGGATTATCTGTTAATGTCGAAACAAACGAATAAACTTTAAAAAAATCGTTTAGATTGACTTTATTCACAAAATTTATGTTGTCATAATTTAAAAGGATGCTTCATTTTTTAAAGATAAAATAAATAATATCACTAAACGAAACAAAACATTTTAGCTGAAAAGTAAAAAAAAAAAAAAATTGAAAGGGAAGACAATTCTCGTTGATTTGTAACGTAGAAACAGGAAGACCACGTGACTCGCACTTGTCGTTCTGCAGTTTTCATTAGTTGAAAACCGATCAGTGGAGATAAACGCAAGGTAAGAAGAAAATAACATTGGATTTATTGTTGGCTTTTTAAAAGCGGGTCAGGAAAAGAGAAGAAAATAGTGAGTGCATAAGAAAAAAAAGAATTCTCTGCGCTTTGCTGTGTTATTGTAATTGTTCGTAAAATTTTAAATATTTGTTTGGCTTGTTTATAATTATTAAATTATGCTGTGAGTGTGATGATGAGATAAAAAAAAGAAGTAATAAAAAAGTGCAAAACAAAACAAAACCAAAAAAAAAACAAACAAACTTGAAACTCCAGCAAAATACGTGCTCGAATTTTGATGAATGTAACGTTTAGAAGCTAAACTCTGAGTTTTAAACAATAATAAAATTATTTCGTTATAAAGTTACCATTGTTTTTTTTTCTTTATTATTTAGTTTTAGCGTAAAGCACATTTTAAAAATTTGAGTTGATATAAATCGATGCTTAATTTTTATTGAAATTTGATTGAAAAAAAAATGTTGTGTTGTAGTTATTGTAAACAAAAAAGAAAAGAAAACAAAAACAAACATTTAAATGATGATGTGACACTTTTTGGGAGATAATTTTTCCCCAATTAAAAAAAAATATGCGCTGATATCAGAGTTAATTGTAAAAGAAAACATTATTTTAATTTTTTGCCGTTATCTGTGTGTGGAAAGCGATATTCACCAAAAATTGCTCTAATTTAGTTTTTTAAAAAAATCTCATACTTTAATATTAGTGATACAAGAAATATGTGAAGTTTACTTATGATACAAGACTGACCGCTTAAGAAAAGTTAAGTTAATATCTTTGCTTGCAGTAAGAATGTTTTGTTTTTCTTGATAACTTAATTGACCACTAAATTATTTCCATTCTTCTTTCTTTTCGGTGGGATAATTGAACTTAGGGAATATTTACTAGACTGTTTTATCTATTAAACGATCGACTGGTTTTAAAATGAAGAAAGAGGAAAATATTTGATGGTGTAAATTTATTTACATCACTGGATGCTTTTTTAATGGATTATATTTATCTTATTTTGATCACTTGAACTAACATTTCTAACGAGTACAGAATTTGCTGGGTTAACAACAAGTTTGTAAATGACAAATGACATCATCCTCTGAGGAAAATATTGATTTAAATGTTTTGGTACACAAAGAAGTCTGCTTTATTTTCGCTTGATTATTCAAACATTCACTTTTCGCGACGAGAAATGTCTCCTTTCCTGGATTATAATGAAATTACCAATATAAATTTCACAGAATGTTGGACGTGTTTAATTACTTAAGATTTCTTTACTCGTGGATGTAGTAACTTGGTATTGACTAAACTTCAAACTACATTATTTATTATTAACGACTAAATGTAGAGTTTTAAAGGTACAATCATTATAAATTTCCGAGTCTTCCAAGCGATGGAAATGGCTACATCACAACAATTTTTGGGGTCGGGTGAAATAAATTGGCATTTTTATTTTTTCAAATTTTATTACTTCGGTAAAATGATGGATACAGTTTAATTGATTATGAAAACAAAAAGAACTTTTGTAAGATCCCTTATTGGAACTGTCTATAATTATATTCAATATTTTGAAAAGAAAGAAAATAAAACAATGTTTTTCTTTACGATTAGATTTTGTTTACATTACAATAATTATTTTACAAAAATGCCTATTACTTTTCATAAGATTCCCATTTAAGATGAATTAAAAGCAAATCAATTAAACAAAGTTAAAGTACCTGCTTTTTTATTAAATACATAAATAGGAGTGTAAAAATAACTTTTTTTGATAGCCTCATTTCGAAACTTGGACCCTCGCATTTAAATTATTAATTTATATTCTATTTCCTCAAAATCGAACGAAATTAATCATAACAATATTTTTTTTATTTTTATCTTGTATGGTTTGTGGAAAATTATCTAATTATTATAATGACAAAAATATCGGCTGAAGAAATTAATACCAGAATAAGAATTAAATATACATTTTTATTTATCTATTTTAACTTTAAAAGAAGTTAAAACTTCGTTTTTGAACAACCAAAGTAACAAAATTATTTTAAAGCTAATTTTAAATAAATGAAGTTAAATTCGAAAAAGAATTTAAATGAATTTTCAGAGAATTTGGTGATATATATATATATATATATATATATTTGTTGCTTCTAAAACTCAACCGCTAAAGTTTTCTAGGTATAGAAATAATTCATTAATGCTAAACCACGGATACAGAGTATTTTGAAATAAATATAAATTATCTTTGATGAGATTCCTAAATTAAACGGTCTCGGCTTAAAAAACAGGTCAACCTTTTCAAAGAAGCACCAAAAATTTTAACGTTTCAAACCTCTAAGATTTCAAGTTTTATAGGCTGAAACCATAAAAATCAGCCCTTAATTCAGTTAATGATTACTTAAATGTTAAAAAATGTATCATTAAAAAGATATTCTATTGTAGTATTAAAAAAAATTATTTTTGACTTAGACTGATGGTGATGCGGAAATGCTCCTAATTAAAAGCAGTATGAAACCTCAAAAGATTCTTTAACCTTTTTTCCCCTTACAATTGATTTCTTATGGAATGTGATTTGATCAGAAATTATACAACTAATCTACTGTTTGCAAGTTTGGTAGTATAAAGGTTAATCAGTGATTCATTTTAACTGAAGGTCAATTGGAAAATAGCCGTGACGAAAGAGATTTTCTTTTCTTTAGTATATTTTTCATGTTCTTATCGCGAATCAAAATAACCCTCCAAACTTTTAAGAAGAAAGCGATGAAAATTATTCATTTGCATTTTAAGTTTTTAAAATTGTCCCAACATTCACTTGAAAACAAAAACCTTTCAACATTCATTTTAGTACTCCTACCAACATATTGTTCTAGCTAAACTTACCACTTCTTAGCTGACCAACCAGTTATCATAATTTTAGTTTATATTTGTATTGTTTCTTTTTTTTTTTTAGATTAGCTCTGCTTGCAAAATACATTCCAGTCTTTGTTAAAGCAAATCAAATGTCATTCAACAATTGTTCATATAATGGACTTAAAATTAAAAGTCAATGAGACACTTATGTAAAATAGCGTTCTGGGAATTATTGGGGGGGGGAGATCTATAGAAATGTAGTACTTACATTCACAACACAGAAAAAACAAAGTTTCATTTACTGTTTATTTTATTTATGAACTTTTATGCAAAAAATTAACGTCCAATTTTAAAAGACGGCCATATTGAATTCCCTAAGCACCCACAAACCAAACCTGATGAAATCTCAGCAGGAATTCTTTCTTTTTTTTTTTTTTTTTGAGACATGAATTTTGTGATTAACTCTAACCCTGATCAATCACCAATTAAACATAAAAATCACCACTCTCTGGTTGAGGGATGGGAGATTGAAAAATCAATTTAGCCATCTTTTGAGATTGTACTGTTTTTTTTAAAGTGTATCAAAGTTCATAAAAAATTAGGCAATGACTGAAACTTATTCTTATTTGGGTTGTGAATGTAAGTTGTAGATTTTTATTGAAATTTGTGAACGTTACTACTTTCATTTTACCAGTGTGCTATTCAAAATAAGTACCGTCAATCAATTTCAATCAATCTATATTGTATTTTTGATTATCTTTCATTTGTTGTAGTTATCATCATCTCTTAACGAGTTTTTTTTCACCCCGATAGTAACTGGTGGCCTTCCCCGAAGTCTATTATTATAGTTGTGGGTTGATTGAAAGTTGTACTTAAGTATATTTTGGAAAGGGAATTCTTGGAACATTTTTCATTTCAATAAAATTATTTATTATTTATTTAGCATCACTTACAAAACTGTTTCATTGAGAGAGGGTATCTTCTAAATGTAGACTTATTTAACGTGCAGAAAAATGTTGAGTGCATTTCATTCATTCAGTCCTTTTCTACAAAAACTAGAAACTTTTGTATACCTCAAATAATTTATCAAATTGATCAAATTCCAATTTTTATGGGTGCTTGTTTGAAGGGATGGTCCTAATTGGAATGTGGTGATACATATGTTGACATCGCACTGGAATGTTTTGATTTAAAACCACAATTGAAATTATTATAAAAATAAATTCTAAGTTGAATATTTAAGGCATAATTTGACATAGATTAATATTCTTAAAAGAAAAAGCGTCTGTGTGTGTGTGTCACCGTAGGAATACCTTCTCACTCTAGTGGATTTGAATTTTTTGTAATTCTAGTTGATAATGAGATTTAATTACAAACATTTTACTGGAATAAAGTTTATTATTAGTTTATTATTTATTTTATTCTAATTTTAAATATCAAATAATATTCATGTGCGTCTTCAGCATGTGTATGACTGCATTTCAATTGGGACCATCACATCAAACAAGAGTCATTTTTATGAATTTCTCTTTTTTGTAGACATAAATCTGATTTGAATTGGAGTCATGGTTAAAAATGCTGTTTACTGTTTTGATCAAATTCTGGAAGTAACACCTAACAAAACAGCAGTAGTATGGCCACTTACCTCCCATCTCGCAAACCATCCAAGAAGGATGAACATGACATGCTGGGCACTGCTGGAGAAGTAAGAATGAATACTTTCCTATGAATTCCTATGCACAGACATACCAGTGATGGCTGACCAGTTACCTCTTAACATTCACTAGCTTTGTGCAGACTTTGAATATTGTCTAGAGAACTTGCCAAAAGTGATGCCTGATAGGGATGCATGGTGAGCGAAAGTCAAGGGAATCTGTGCTGATAGCATGCCTCGATGATGATGTATACTTACAACACACTATGAGCAATCAAATGAAATAGCCAACCTTTTAAAGAGAATGCTGCTATGTAATAAATATTTAACATTATTGCTTTGATTGCAATAAGATTAGAAACAAAAAAATATTCAAGTTATTATTTATATAAATGTTTGTCAATGAACTTATGTGACGACTACTAAACCCCCAAAAACCTTATGTTCTATCTTATACCATTTATTACTTCCCAAGTATGAGTAAATAGCAGGACAATCCTTTAGCTACTATAATTATTTGTGTATAATACACACTATTGTTCCAGATTTCTCAGCCCAAAAGTTAAGAGATGTATATTATATATGAGAATTATATACTGCCTGTCTAAAGTTATTATGTAAGTCAAATAAACCTTAATAACTCAAAAGTTCTGAACCAATATTTGTCACATTTAAACTTGTTCCTTTTCAAATATGGGTAGGGGGAATAATCTAACAACTGCTTAAAAACAGAAAATAAAGTTATTCAATGAGGGAATGTCCAATTTGGGGATATCAAAGGAGTTTTGCAAAGATCATTCAATGATAAAGAAGGCTGTTGAAAATATAACTAATTTAAGAACTTAAAGCAAAAAGAAAAGGCTTTAAGAATTGCTTCCTCAAGATGAACATATACTGAAAGAAGTTATAGTGAAACAACCACTTTTTGTCTGTGCTCAGATCTTTAAAAAGGCTGTAATTGAAAGAGACAAAAAGGACAAAAGGTATAAAATACTTTGTGAATTGGGATCTGTAAAAAAAATTCTCCCAGGCAACCTCCCTCACTAAAACAAATATTTTAAAGCATAAAAATTGAGCTGAGAAATACATGAAAATTGACTTCTCTCGAATAATTTTCATGGATGAATCTTGTGTTGATGGACCTGATGGATGGACCAAAAGATAGATTTTATTCTATTCAGATGTTCCTGTGGCTAAAAGAAAGTGACAAGGAGGTGGTAGTATGATGATATGGACCAGAATTGTTGATTAAATCATTATTGGACCATTCAAAGTTGATGAAGGATTTAAACTGAACAGTACTATTACAATTTTTATGGTCAAGGCTTTCTTTGCAAGACACAAGTCTCGGTCTTGCAGTTTCAAAGGGAAGTTTGTATTCAGGTATGACAATACTCCTTCTCGTGTATCTAAGCTTAACTATGAATTCTTTAAGCCTAAATGATTTACTGAAGAGAAGATAATGGAATAGCCGCCATCAAGTCCTGAGCTGAATCTTATTGAGAACCTATGGTCAGTTGTGAAGATAAAATTATATGAAAGTGGCAAACAATTTAACAGTAAAGAAGACTTATGGAAAGCAATTAAAACTACAATGTTGGAAATTGAGCCTGTCGTAGTAAAAAAATTAACAAAATCAATGAATAATAATTGGTTGTTATTGAGAAAAAGGGTCACTATATTAAAAATTAAAGGATTCAAAGACTTGATATATGTTTATTTATTCTATCATAGGTGTTGATCAGTTTATGATGATTTTATTATCTTTTTATTGAAGTAAAATGTGAATTTTTTTTTTAAGAATGCATCAAATAATTTTCATAAAACATATATACTACTTAAAATTTTAATCTGGTTTAGTTTTGACATCTAAATTTATTTTTCAAAATTAGACAAAATATACATGCTACCTAAAATTTTAATCTGGTTTAGTTTTGACATCTAAATTTATTTTTCAAAATTAGACAAAATATACATGCTACCTAAAATTTTAATCTGGTTTAGTTTTGACATCTAAATTTATTTTTCAAAATTAGACAAAATATACATGCTACCTAAAATTTTCACTCCGACTTTATTTTGACTTCTAAATTTATTGTTTTAAAATTTGACAATTTTTTCCAATCAAATTTGAATTATTGAAGTTTATGTAATTTGCTTAATAACTTTTCCAGCCAAATGTTTCACCACATTTGGAATGAGATGACCAAAAGTAAGTTATATTTATAGTCCAAATTATTGTGTTTTACACTGTTACAGAGAATTATCCACTGAA
Source organism: Sepioteuthis lessoniana (assembly GCA_963585895.1). Taxonomy (NCBI): domain Eukaryota; kingdom Metazoa; phylum Mollusca; class Cephalopoda; order Myopsida; family Loliginidae; genus Sepioteuthis; species Sepioteuthis lessoniana. The sequence goes on from OY757938.1 coordinate 29,907,154, forward strand.
ATGTGTTTGTTTTTAATTTTGTGAGTTTATTTTCACTGTAGGCTTCTTGCATTTTTGCCTTTTCTAATGTCTGAATGTTTGCTCTAAATACAGTTTTATGCCTTTTAGACATAATGTAAACAATATAAATTCTCATTTTAAGTCATACAACCAAAAAAAGTTAAGAAATGCTAAAATTAGGTTAAATTTATCAGCTACAAATTCTAAAAATCAGTGTGTGTATATGAGAATTCTTTTTTCCAGGATTTTGGAGTTCAAAGTTAAATTTGTTAGATTTGGTTGTATGGCATATCAACCATTGTAGGTTATTTAATGCCAAGTCCTGTATATACTTGTATATATATATATATATATATATATATATATATATATGATTTGTAAAATTTTTAAACAAGCTGAGCATATTCTATTTTTTTTTGCACACAAATGTTTTCAACTTTCCATTCTTGTTGTATAACAGTCACAATTTAACATCAATCATTTGTTTGCACACATAATTTGTAGGTAATTTCATTTTAAAATGAGTTAGAGTTAATTTGTCTGTACATTAGGAGTGCTATTGTTTCTACACAGTTAAATGATTTCAATGATTGCTATGGATTACTAGTAATGGATGGCAATATTAATCATTTGTCTGTTCATGGTGAAGTGATAAGTATTGTTATTTAACACTAATTATTCTATTCAACACTATTCATTCATTTGCACACAGTCAAATGGTTACAAGCATTGCTATGTTATACCAGTAATTCATTTTAGGCACAGTTTCAATTATTGCTATTTAACATGAATAATTCTGTTATTAATTATTACTTATTTGCACACAGTTAAATGATTCCAAATATTGCTGTGTATCACAAATAATTCAATTAAACATCAATTGTTTGTTTACACATAGGTAAATGATCAAACAGTTTTATTTCTAACAATTCAATTTAGCCTAAGTACACAGTTTAAATGTCAAGCAGTTCTATTTGACAGATAGATAGGATCCAAGTGGACATGGTAGCAATGACAATAAGAGGGTACTCCACATTGCTCTGATATCCAGGAGCTTTGCCATCAGATGGTTTAGTGTCATATCCAGCACACTTGCTGGGGTGGGGGCGGTCTTACCCTTCTGCAGAGATTTGTCTTGTCTGGTGAGGCTGTAGAATACACGACTGCTTCTCTGCAGAGGGGTAAGACTTCTCCAGTGAGTGTCCTGATATGACAGTAATCCAGTATCTCTGAGAAATGTCGAATACCCCCTTATTTTCATTGCTACCAGGCCCACTTGGATCCTATCTGTCTGTCAAATAGAACTGTTTAACATTTAAACTATGTACTTTGGCTAAATTCAATTGAACTAAACTGCATACTTATACTAAACTGAATTGTTTGAAATAGAACTGTTTTGATATTTAACTCTGTGTAAACAAAAAACTACACTTATACTAAACTGAATTGTTTGAAATAGAAGTTTATATGTATAAAAATGGATTTGACGTTAAATAACCTACAATAGTTGATGTGCCATCAAACAAACTAAACTTCAGTAGAGATGCAGTTGGTGTATTCTACAACACGAGCTGAATGGGCTTCCAAAATTAGAAGTATATGTTATACCCAAATAATTACAGTATGTAAAAGACAATTCATTTTAGGCCTGATTGAAATCTGGTGTCAATACAGAATAAGGAGAAATTTTGTTATTATGGTAACACAAGGCATAATGAACTTTTCTCATGATGTAATAACAGAATTTTATGTTTCCATATTAGATAAATAAAATTCCATCATTATTCAATTTTGAATAGGTCTTTTGTTAATTTTGTTTGTAGGACTTTCCTTTTTATCAGTGGAAGCTGACAGATGTGTATATAAGAAATATTGTTTTAAAGAAATGAATTGCAATTGGCCCTATAGATAAATATACTTTTTAAGCAAGATTATATATATATATATATATATATAATGAAAAAAGTTTTAAAAAGTGAATAAACTTCATCCTCCATGGTGGCCATATTACTTTAAGTTTCATAAACCTATGAAAGCTACAATTGTCTGGTTGGTTGTGTTTTATGGCATATCAACTCTTCTCGGTTATTTAAAACTAAATCCTGTTTAGGCCAATAGTTTATTGGTAACATCATTTTTAAGAATCAGAGCTCATTTGTTTGCACACAGTTAAATGGTTTCAAGTCTAGTAAATGGTTAACCCCATCAATTTCAAGTCTAGTAAATAGTTTAACCCATAAATGGGACCCTAACAGGTTCTACTTCTCTTGGTCAGAGTGGACCTTAGAGTAATGGCAATGAAGAGTATTCCATATTGCTTAAAGCTCCAGGATTAGAGCTTCACCATCAGATGGTTTAGTGTCATATCCAGGATACTTATTGGTGGGAGGTCTTACACCTCTACAGAGATGCAGTTGGTGTATTCTTCTGCACCTGCTGATTAGACTGACAATCATCAGATGTGTGTGTACACACACACACAATTAAAATTTACCAAAATTTTCCTGGTACTTGTTTCATGAATCTGGAGCTTCACTTAGGCAACAAAATGGATGGAATTACTCATATATATGTATATATTTTATGATTTCATACTCATGGTTACATAAGTGTTGGCTGAGCAGCAAACACAGTTATCGGCTCTATTCTGACCCTGGATGCTGTCTAGAGGACTTACTAAGAATGATGGCCAATGGAGATAGATGGCGAGAAAGAGTTAAAGGAATCTGTGCAGTTGGCCTGCCTTGAATAAAAAGAATTGCCAAATAAAATGAACAAATTTGTTTTAAAATAGACATGATAAGCAAATTCCTATTTGAAAACAAAAATGTAATGAAGAGAAGTGAACTAAAGTAGATAACAGTATATATGATGTGGAAGAACCTTTTTAAGAAGCGCTCAGAATAAGGTGAATATAATTGTTACTTATTGGAAAATAGCAAATGGCATGAAATGGTCAGATCCATTATATTATGGACTATTTTGGTAATATTTGAAATAAAATTTTGAATCCTGTTAAATTTGATCAAATTCTATAATTATTCAGTAGGAAATAGAATGTTAGTTGTTAACTTTATGGAGTAAAATATTTTTCAAGAAATTGACATGTATATGCAAGAAATATTGTATTAAAGGAACTCTGATATTATCATTTGACCCAATAGATAAATAAACTTTGAAAGTCATATATATATATATATATATATATATATATATATATATATATATAATTATATTTGAATATCTAAAATTAGTGCTCTGTTTTGAAATCAAAACAGAGCTGGTCTTAAAGTTTTGAATATTTTTAAGAAATAAAAATTGTTTCACTTGAAGCAGGCTCTGTTCATCAAACAGATGATGATTCTGACCTGTTTTGAATATTAAAAACAATTTAGGCTTTGCATATATGAAATAATAGGTTATATAAAGGGCTATTCAATAAATGAGGTTGATTTATTTTTATTTGATTTAATTTATTACAATTGCTTTCATTTATAGCAAAGTTGAGTATAGCAGAGGATCAATTGTTATTTTCACTTAACAATTAAATGCAGAGCTATATAAAGTTTTAGATGTACAGAATTAGTTTAATGTCGTTTTTTGACAGTATGGATAAACTATTAATTGTTGACATATTGCAGAATTTAATTATCAGACAAGATCTTTAAACATGAGCTAGAATTTGTAAGAAAAAGAATTTTTCTATGCCAAATTAAATTTCCACATTTCTCATGAGCAAATAATTGTTTTAATTTCCTAATTGTAGTTTGGTATATTTTAACATCTGCTAAATATTTGATTATTAAATTTGTGTTAGCCAATTCTGTATTAAATAGAAAATGTTGATTGGTTAGTTTTATGGCATGTAAACTTTTGGTGTGTTATTTTATGCCAAGATTATTTTTCTCCCAATTATATTAACTTCTTACAATAATCAAGTAATTATTTATGCTAGCAAGAATATGTGCCCTCCAGGCAAAAGTATTTAAATTTTAATGTAATAAAATATCATATTAAATTAGAAAGACTAACAAAATTAAATAGGACTGCAGATAAAAAAAATTACACTTATTTTTGGAATTGCTTTGTATAAGTGTAAATAATAAAAAATATATTAGTAGAAAGCAGAAAAAAATTAGATGAAATAAAAAAAATAGCATTCAATATTATTCAAAATTAAATTATTCCATTAAACTTTTTTGAAATGGTATATAATTAAAGAATAGAAAAGCTTGGGTATTAACTCCTACCACAACTCATTTTCATTGTTAAATTTTCTTAATTTAACTGTTTAAGTAAATTAGACAGTAAAGAATAAAATTACAGTTATTTTCTTTTTGTTAATGGATTACTTTTAAGATTTATTGACGGGATATTTGCTCAGATTTATTAAAATAAAACCAAACAATTAGAAATCAATAATATCAAGCAAATATTAATTAAAATTAAATTTTTTGATCAATATTCAAATTAGCCTTCCCATTCATACAGTAAACTGCTTTTGGGTTGTAGATATAAATATTGTTATTAGTATGTAGATTAGGTCAACTGTATTAATAGTATAAAACAATTTTTTTAATTATTGAGATTTAAATAAAAAAGCATTGGGAATTTTAATATCAGTCGTGATGTACTTTTGGTTAAAGACAGACAATCTTTATTGTTATTTATATTCAATCATTTATTTGCACACATGATTTGATCTCGTATTCCTGTCTTATTAATAATTATCAGACATCTATCTGGTCTATATATGGGACCATAACAGGATCCACTACATGTAATTTAATGTCATTACCTGGACACTGAAACAGAAAAATCACATTATATATATATTGGCTGTCTGAAGTTATTATGCAAATCAAATAATCCTGAATAACTCAAAAAATTCTGAACCTATATTTGTCAAATCTAAACTTGTAAAACTATTAAAATAGTAAAATATTTAACTAAATTTTTTGCCATTCTTTAATGGTAAGTTTTTGAGATATTTAGAATTTGCAAAAAGGAACTGACTGAAGTTAATATGCAGATTAAACTAATATTAGCTTAATAAGACCTTTGAAATCTAATAAAAATAGTTCTTTTTGTCCATAATGTACCTTGAAAGATGAGTAAAAGGAAGGATTAACAACTGTTAAAAAACAGAAAATAATAATTTTTGAGTAAGGAAATGTCCACTTGGGAGATATTAAAGGAGCTTTTCAGAGATCATTGAATGATAGAGGAGACTGTTGAAAATGAAAGGAAGTTGAGAATTTGAAGCAAAAAGATTTTCTCAAGATGAACGTAAACTAAACAAAGTTATAATGAAACAACCACTTTTTTGCTGTGCTTAGATCTTTAAAAAAGCTGCAATTGAAGGAGTTAAGAAAGAGAAAAGGTGTTGAATACTTTGTGAATTGGGATCTGTAAAAAAAATTCTCCCTGGAAACTTTCTTTCTCTAAAGCCAATATTTTAAAGTATCAACATTTTGTCAAGAATTACATGAAAATTGTCTTTTCTAAAGTGATTTTCACAGATGAATCTTGAGTGACATTTGTTGGACCTAATGGATGGGCCAAAAGATTGATTTTATCCTATTCTGATGTTCCTGTGACTAAAAGAAAGTGACAAGGAGGTGGATATGGACTAAAATTGTTGACCATTCAAAATTGATGAAGGATTTAAACTGAACAGTGCTGACTATTGTAATTTTCATGATCAAGACTTTCTTTGCATGGCACAAGTCTTGCTGTTTCAAAGTGAAGTGTATATTTATGCATGGCAATATTCCTTCTCATGTATCTAAGCTTATCCATGAATCATTTGAGCCTTAAAGATTTACAGGAGAGAAGATAATGGAATAGCTATCAAGTCCTGAATCTGATTGAAAATCTATGTTCAATTGTGAAGATGAAATTATATGAAAGTGGCAAACAATATAGCAGAAAATCAGACCTATGGGAAGCAATTAAAACTACCATGTTAGAAATTGAACCTGCTGAAGTAAAATAAAAAAAGAAAATCAATGAATAATAGATTTCTGGTTGTTATTGAGAAGAATTAAAATGTAAAGGATTCAAAGACTTATCATATGTCTTGGTCGTTTGTTCTATTATAGGTATCGATTAATTTTTGATGATTTTATTATCTTTTATTGAAACAAAATATGATTTAGTTTTGCCTAATAACTTCAGATGGTAGGTTTTTTTTAAATACATAAAATAACTTCAATAAATCATTGATACTGCATGAAATGAGTAGAGTGCACTCTGTCTATGACCAAAGTGTTGTTCTTTGATTTTTGAGCCAGAATTAGTGTTGTATCTATTCCTACTGCTTACGATAAGATTTGACTTAGTTTGGAATCACCTACGTACATGCATGATGGTTTCATCTGTGTATTAATGTTGCTAAAATAGATTGATTATGTTGGTATGTTAACCTTTTCACTACTGTGTCTAACTATAGTTAAACCCTGATTTTATGCTAATATTCTAGCAATTGTCGCCCTGTCAGCAGTGCTTAAAAGTGGGGGTGAGTGTCCTGGGTACGACATTAAACTGCATCTGATGATAAGATGCAATAGAACATTGAAAATTTAGTTATGATTATGATCAAACATTTACAAATTAATCAAATTTTGACATTAAATAAACCATGAGAAGTCAAGACACTTGAATCTAAGACTTATGTAGCATGTCTTGATCAGGAATAGACTGGTGGAACATGTCCCTCTTCAGGTCGGGTTTGAATTTTTTTTTCCTTCTCTTAGACTTGTTGCTATACCAAAGTGAAAGAACCCAGTCTGCCTTATTATTTATGCATAGCTGGATGGAGAAGAGTTAAATTGACACGCTGTTAAACAAATAAACTAACTCATTCTAGCAACTGCTTGCTTGCAAATTTCAAGCTAAACGATCGGGTAATGTATTTTACATTTTGTTGGGTTATAGATTGGAATTTCCTAGGTTCACAAATGGGTAATATGGTTTCTTCTGTGTTTTTGATGTGGTTGAAATAGACTGATATGGTTAGTATATTAACAACTATTTTAAGGAAATAAAGTTTTTCCTTTTTTTCTCATGGAGACCCTGTGGTGTAGTCGCTAACATGTTTGATTGTGACATCATAGTGAGTAAGTTTAAACGCTAATCACTTTTGGACTAATATCCTTAGAAAAGGTATGAACCCCCTTATCCTCTCAGCTATTGGTTAAATAATATGACTACTGTTCTTTTACAAGGATTGCTTTAGCATTAAATCATGTACAAAGGTTGATATGCTATTGAACAAAGAAGCCAAACCAAACCTCTTTCCTCACAGGTTAATTCAACAGCTGATGAAGGCTGAAGAATGAAACAGCCAAGACATTGAGCCAAGAACAAAGGAGGCATTGGGTTGTCTAAACAAAATTTGAAATGTTAATTATTTTCAAAGTTATTGACAAAACTATAATCAGTATTTGTTAAGAGCCCTGTTTGCAGTGCTTAGGATAGCCTGATTGTATTCACTGCAGAAGGGTTTGACCTCCCCCTTAAAAAAAAGGGCTGTCCTTTGTTGGACACAAAACTCCATCAAGTAGTTAGGCATCTGTTCTAGAGCTTTGGAGAATATCAAGTACCCTTTGTTATTCTCAGATCTGCTCTGACTTGGAGTTGTAAGTTCTGTTGGCAAGGCTTAGAGTATACTAACTGTATCCCCAGCAGAGGAGTAAGAACTACCTCTCTCCCCCAAAATGGAGTGTTCCAGGTAAGGTATTAAACTACTACTTATGGTGAGGCTCCACTTCTGGAGATGTAGGGAGTGTGGAGTACCTCTTTATTTTCATTACTCCTAGGTCCACTTTGACCAGAAAAGATAGTACCTGTTTGGTTCTGTTTATGAGTTAAATTGATATGTTTAAAAACTATTTGTATTTGATTGGACTGTTTAAAAATTATTTGTATTTAGTTAGACTGTGTGTAAAAATATCCCCCTCCCCAATTGGTTAAGATTCTATTTATGGGTTAACTAAGTGTATTTGAAAATTAATTGTATAAACAATACTTGAAACCATATACCTGTATAAAAATTATTTGTATCAAATTTTGGCATGTAAGCAAATAAACCAAACCAGACCAGAGTATTGGTTAATCATCTCAGTATAGATAAATAATAAACACTATCTATTATTTGTTTTGATGATATTATTGTTGCCTTTTGTATGAATCTATATTAAAAATTTGAAAGATTTCTCTAGATGACCAAAATGATGTAGAAATACCAAATTTGAGATGTACATCTATTGAATGGAAAGGTTTGCACATAAAAAAAGTTCTACATTGAGAAAAGATCTCAAAAAAAAAAAATAAATAAAAAAATAACCTATAGGAAGTCATGTTGCTGAAAAATTAATTGTACAGAATTTAGATTTTGAACATTCAAAATTAAAAAAAAAAAAAAATAACACATTATCTTTCTAAGCTAATTATTCCCATTTAATTTAACGTTTATTGGTAGTTTATCACACAGGAGATGTAAAATAATCTCTAATGTTTAGTTTGTACTTATATTTTGGACATAAAACAAGAATATTTCAATTGATAAGTCTCACTTAAACATTTTTCTATAGAACTGAAATTTTTCATATATTGATATTAACTTTATATGAGATAATATTAAAGATAATTTTTTTTGGGGGGGATGTGGATTTATCTTTTATCAGTACTTTATTATTCTATTACCGGGTCATTGGCCTAATGAGTAGTGTTTGCCAATGGTCCAGGAAATCAGGGTTCAATCCCAGGTTGAGTTGTACCAAAGACTCAAAAAATGGTACTTGATGCCACCTTGCTTAACGCTCAGTATTATAAGGTAAGGATCAAAGGTAAAGTGGAGCAATCCAGAAAATGGAGTAACGCCTTTCCCTACACTTCGGTGTAGTATCTATTGAAAAGGATGCCTTTGGGTTACTCTCGACTAAGGTCATCAACTTACTTTTACTAGTTTTGATCTCTTAGCTAAAGAAGACTTGTACTTCAACTAGAACCTTTGCCTTTATTTCTTCCTTTGAAAACTTATCAAGTAAATATGGGATTTGAGCCAAACTGCAGACAATATGTAGATCTTTACAATTTACCTACCTAGAATTCATGCCAAAATTTTCTTAGATTCCACCCCTATCTGCTATCTTCCAAAATCATTGTTGTGTGTTGAAGAAACTGTTGCTTTATTTTTCTGATATTTACTTTTCTTATCATTTTTTTTCTTTTTTCCTGACAATCAATAAGTTTTACCATCTTGAAAATTGGAATCAGTTCAAGTTTGGAGTATACTCTTACTTCAAAGCATAAAATTTAATGTGCAAGTGTTTAGTAATGTATTTTGACATTCCGTAGAAGGTAGTCTTACATCTTATTATTGACACCCATTTCTCAATTATTACTCCTTTCATTCCACAGTGGGTTAGAGCAGCCAGACATTGGCTCTTTTTGAAGATTGTTAGTGTAACAGGACTTTTTCTTGGTGGGGCTTAGAATACACTGACTAGGGATGTCTTGGATATGACACTAAACTGCATCTTATGGTGATTCTCCAGCTATGAAGTACCCTTTTCATTGGCATTATTCCCAGGTCCACTCTGGCCTGGAGTGGTACTACCTATTAGGGTCCCATCTATGGCTCAAATATATATTTAGAAATTATTCAAAATTAATAGGACTGTGTGCCCCCACCACCACCCAGGAAAACCCAACAAACATTTGCACCAAAAATGTAAATATGACCATGATTCCCTAACCTCTAGGCATAAAATAAAACTAGATAGGTTAACACACTGTTAAAATCAATTAATCAATCTTAATTTCAAATTTTTGGGCAAACACTTTTAAAAAATTTTATTACTATCATTTTTTCTTGAAAAGTTATGATGTTTTGAAGTTGACAGTTTTATCAAAAAAATTGATGGTTAGATTTATGTGAGCAAAATTGTTGTGCAATCTTTAAATGGCTTTCTAGCTTAGGTATATGCTAATTGAAGACAAAATATCTCTATGGTTTCTAGAAATATTCTGATTTTTTTACTTTTCAGCAAAGTTTTCCTTTCCATAATCAGATTTTAAAGTAGCACCCCTCAATATTTTTGTGGGTGAAAAACATCAAAATTTATTAATTCTGGAAATATAAAAATGCTGAGGTAGAACATACTACTTCCTCTGTCTGTCTGTCTCTCTCTCTATATATATGTATATATATAACAAGGATCTATATACTATCTCTTTGAAGTGATTTCATTCAGTTCCACCTTGGCTATTTGGAAACCTTTTGATCATTAAATTGCTTATATTTTTTCTCCAAAGTTGATTTCTTGTATAGATATTCGGTACATTGTTAGAAGTAAAATCCAAGTTAAACTTTGTATTCATCTAATTTAGTTAGATATTACCGTGTGCTATTTTGATTAAAAAATTTTTTTTTTTTTAGATTTTTATGATAGGTTTTTAGATTTTATGGTAACTGATTTAAGGACAGAAAAGGATTTTAAAGCTCATTATTTTTAATGATTTTAACTGGTATCATCATTTGTATTCTTAATTCTAACAATACCTTTAAAAAATTCTTTACAAAACTCCAGGAAATTTTTGAAAAATGATATTAACTTCATAAGATGAAATTTAAAGATTCTGATTGACTTTTCACCAATCACATTAAATAATGATATTTTTCTTACAATTAATTTTCTTCATCTTCTGGCTCCATCAATTATGATCTTTAAAAATCAAAACCTTTTATCATTGCGACCTGGTTTGTAAAGTGAAAATTGAAAGTAATATGTAGTAGGTTGGTAGACAGTTAAAATGCATTGTTTTTGGTTTGGACCTAATATCGCTATATTTGAATATGTTGATTATGAAAAGTGTGTGTGTAGGGGGGTCCTGGTATGAAACTAAATTGCATCCAGTGGTGAGGCACCATTTCTAGATCTCTGGGGAAAGTAGTCACTCCTTCATTGGCATTACTCCCAAGTCCTTTCTGACCTGGAGTGATACTACCTGTTAGGACACTAATTATGGGACAAATAGCTCTATGATAATTATTTGTATTGAATAGGAATGGTTGAAACCATATAATTATCTATAAATTATTAGTATTAGTAATAGTTACTTTGAATCTAAAATTGTTTACAAATGATACAAATCATTAGTTACTTAAAATGAAATAATTTGAAATAGAACTGATTATTTGTATGAAATGGATTTAAATAGAAATAAACTGCGTACTTATGCTGAACTGATTTGTTTGAATTAGAACTGTTTGACTAAACTGAATAGCTTGAAATAGAAATATTTTTGGCAATTAAACTGTGTACTCATGCTAAACTGAATTGTTTGAAATAAAACTATTTGCATAAAAATAGATTTGACGTTAAATAACCTACAAAGGTGGATATGCCATAAAATCAACCAAACTTAAAATGAAATAACTTTGAAAAACGAAGATTGACTTTGGTATTAAATAATCCAATAAAGGTTGACATGCCATAAAACCAATCAGCCAATCGTCTTTTTATTCTATCATTGTATAACTCAATACCTAGTCACTTATTTTTTTGTAACTATTACTAGATCACTTTTCAGTGGGTTTTTAAACACATAAAATTTTGTCAAACCATACATCAAACGAAAAGAAATTGATTTATCTAATCGTTTATCAAGTTTGCTCATATTTGCATTGTGTTTTAATAACCTTTTATTGATGAAACAAGAGAAAAATGAATTTTCAAACACCATTTTTTTCCCATATAATTCACTCACACAAGATAGTTAGTATATTTTGCTTATTTACAAAAACTTACAGTTATGTTAATCTGGTTGAATTGGCCAGAAAAATAGAAAAAAGAGTGTCATTTAATGTTGCTTATTAGCTGTTTAGATTGGTCAGTTACATTTGTCGTAAACCATTCTTAAAGTTCAGCTTCTGTAGCATAGTAACTTTTTGTTGTGAAAATTCAAGTTTCGCCGAGATCTAATTTATTTTTGATTAAGAAGCTCAAATGATGAGAGTTATGCATTTTTTAATGATTCCATGATATTCACCAGCAAATTTATATATATATATATATATATAATTTCATTGTTCTATTTTGAATAGTTTTGTTGTCAATGAAAACAATATGTTGTAAAGATTTTTTAAGGAAAATATGGGCTTTTCGTTCTGTTTTTCTCACTTCAAGTGCTTATATTTAAAAAGTTATGAATTTTGATAATTCAAAACGCCAAAATATCATATCAATCTATTTTATAAATATCCTTTTTGTTATAGCCAAATCCTACTTAAATTTTTTCATGAGTTTTACTACTGCAATTCAACAAAGTATTTTGAGTCTCACTATGATATTTTCAAAATAAAAAATTAAATATTTTTACAAGGCTAACCACAATTAAAAAAAAATACTTAGTGTAATTTTTTGAGAACAAATTTCTCTAAAATATAGGTAAGTTGTTGAAAATATTGTTTTCAATTGCTATGAGAGTCACTGTTTAGTTGTGCCATTATTGATATGTTACAATTCAAGTGTAATGCTAAACTGGATCCTTATTTTGTGTTCATTATGTTAACTAAATCTAATAGTTATCTCTCTGTTTAACTGTGTAAAGTAGACAACTGATCTGAAAAGCTCCAATCCAGAAACCAATATTATGACCTTTTTATCAAGTTACTGGAAAAGTAAGATTTAAAAAAAAATTGTTTAGATTTGTAGTACCAGCAATAGCCACCAGGGAACCATACTTATTAACCTTTCAATGACATATATCAACTTAAAATACAATGGGATGTATTCCAAGTTGTAGCCATGTCAGTACTATTGTATAACTGCACCAGTTGGACTTTAACGATACACTTGGATAAAAAGCTAGATGAGAACTAAACAAAGATGCTGCATGCTATTTTGAACAAATCTTAGGAGCAGAATTGTACAAAACACCAGTTGTACGGACACTTACATCCTATCTTCTAAATCATCCAAATAAGATGAGCAAGATATTATGCTGGAGAAGTAAGGACAAACTCCTATTGGCACCTACACATGGACACACCAGTATTGGCCATCCAGTAAAAACCTTACTTTCATCCGCTCTGTGTGGATACTGGATTCCATTTAGAGACCTAACAATAGGTAGATCTCTTGAGGGAATACTGATAGGGATGGATTGTGAGAAAGAGAGTCAAAGGAATCCATGCTCTTGGCACATCTTAATAATAAAATGAACAAAAGTGATAAGACAAACAGGACTATTTCTTTGTAATGACTTATTTAAAAAAAATAAAAATTTTTTTTTTCAAATTCTTCTCAATTAGTTTTGACCTTAGGTCATCACCAGGAGAAAGGTTTTTAAAAAGTTGATATAGCACAAAAGAAGAGATGAAAAATGAACCAGTAATATAGCATACCCATTCATTAAATGAGGATTTTTTTAAATATTCAAGTGTTTTGAGCTGATTTTTTTATAACCTTTGCTTCCCATGATCATGTGATTCTCTGGGCCATATATGGAAGACAATCTCTTAGGTGCATCCAAGAAGGTTATTTCAAATCAGCTTTAATTAGATATTTCATTCAGACATTTCTTCATTTATGTGTTAATATGGCAACTCATCAGTCCATTCTATTTTAAAGCAGTTTTTTGAGGATCATTTAGTTTGATGTTTAAATCATTTGGAGGTGTTATATCCATGTAACTTTGTGATTGTGTTATTGTGATATTGTCCAATGCATTTTCTTTCTATCCTTTTTGTGATGGTGAATTTTGCATCTTCATTAAAGTTATGGTTTTTTGAGCAGAAATGTTCTATTAAGAGTAGTTTATTATAATTCATAGATTTGATTTTGTCTGTAGTTGTTTAGTGTAAGATAAAATTGCCTGACTTTCCAATATATTGTTTTAGGTAGTGTATCTAATCTATTATGTAAATTACATTTTTACTTCTGCAATTTGAATTGTGATAAATTTTAAAAGGTTTCTTATTTGTGAAGCTAATGAATGAATTTGTGAATTTAAGATAATTGTAGCATAAGTTGTCCTTAATATTAAATGATTGACAAAATTTAGTAGATTTTAATGTGAGCTGTTTATGGATTACATTATTATTCTGCTATTCTGCTTCCCATAATTTCTTGGAGGTTATTTGGACAATGATAGACAGATATGCCTTGTCCTTGAAAAATGCCTTTTAATTTAGCGTTTGATCTCAGAATTTTTTTTTTATTTGAGCTTGTGATGGGAGAGTGTTATTAGATGTTGTATAAAGAGGAATGTGATTCAGTTTCTCTTTTGAGTTGATATGCCATTAAACAAAGAAACCAAACCAAACCAAACCAAACCAGTTTCTCTTTTGGTTTTAGTATATCCTATCTATAAGTAGTTATGGTATTGTTTATCTGTTTTTTTTTACCATGTGCAAGCAGAAAAACCTTTTAAGAAACAACACAAAAAATGCAAATATGAATGTGATTCTTTAACCTCTAGGTATAAAAAAACTCTAAAAAGGGTTGATATACTGTTAAAATCTATCAACATTGTTTCTCAAGTTTCTTTAAGGATTACAAATAATGTAATTATTTTAGTGGGACCAAGAACTTTTCGGTATTCTTTGTGTATGTGTAATATAGATTGCACATGGTATGTATAATTTTTTTATATTCAACAGCCTTTTTACTCAAACATGCAACCTCATCTGACCTTAAAATGATTGCATTCAACAAAAACGGGGAAAAGAACCCCAAAAACCTAAACAAGTTCAGTACTTAAAGTAATGAATATTTTTTTCTTCTATCTTTTTGGCAGAGATTCAATTCACTCACCTCAAAATCTATTTTCATTATGTTGAGAAGTTTCACTTTTTTTTTTCTTTTTTTTCCTACTCAAAACAATTTTGCTGTTGGCAAATTTGAGTTAAGATGAAAAATTTCTTACTAGTTTTAGCTGAATTCATTTCTGTTCAATTTAGTTATTTGTTTTTTTTTGGTGGGGAGGGACATGAATAATAAATGATTCATTTAAAAAAAATTTTTTTTTTTTTGAGTCCCCTCCATTCATTTATAACTTTCTTTCATAACTAAATTTATTGTAGTCAAACTTATTTCTTTGTAATTTTATTCTGGCTTAGTGCTTTCCTATTTACAGTGGTTGGTTTTACGGCATGTCAACTCTTGTCAGGTTATTTAATGCTCAAGTTTATTTTATTCTTTTTTGCAATTACAGAATTTTAAGTAAATGATGATAATAAATCTTTCATAAATAGTTGTAGCTTCAAGTAACAATTCTTGATGATAATAATTTATACATGCTTATATAGTGGTAGAGTGTTTGCCAATGGCCCGGGAGACTGGGGTTCAATCTCAGGTTGAGTCATAGCAAAGAATTAAAAAATGGTACTTGATGCCTCATTGATTAACACTCCGCATTATAAGGTATGGATCAAGGGTAAAATGGAGCAATTCAGGGAAAGGAGTAGCACCCTCCCCTATACTTCGGTGTAGTAGCTATTGAAAAGGGAGCCTTCGGGTTGCCCTCGACTATGATCACCAACTTATATAGTTTCAGTAACTAATAAGGATAGATTCTTTAATTATAGCTTCAATTGATTATTCTTAATATTAATAATTTGCACTATTATATAGTTTCAAGTATTTCTATCCAATACCAATAGTCTTCAAACATGTATTTGACTCTTGAATTGAACTTGAACTGCTACAACGACTCCGGGTTTGGGGAGGGGAAGCTCGGAGTGATGGCAACAAAGGAGTAACTCCACACTCTCTCCAGGACATTAAGATTCAAAATTCTTTTCAAATATAAACATCTGTTTACAGTGTTAGCTGTTGATCTGCTGACATTGGCATTACTTTCATTCAATTCACAGTGATGGCCTCATTATACCTACTTTGATTACGTCATGTATGAATGACTGCTGAAAAATTCTTGGCCCAACCAAGAAGAGAATGACTTATTGAATTTCAAAGAAGTTATTGAATTCAAGAAGTTTAGAAGTAATATGCCAAGTGGAGAGAATAACATGTTTTATAGCTCTAGCTCATTTCCTCCCTGGTTGGATACAGAACTTTTCTGTACCACCTCATATAAATCGATTCGATCTATGGTCATGAAATCATTAACTTCTGGAATTAGTTTTTTAAGCTAAGGGTTGCTTATATTCCTTTTTATTAAGGTTGAATTTTAACCTTACAATATTATTACTCATGCATAAGTTATCCTAGTATTTTGCTAGCATTGTTAATAGCATTTAGAATGCACTGACTGCATCCTCTGCAGAAGGGTGAGACCTTACTCTCACAAACAGGTGTCCTGGATATTAAGAAAAAAACCTTATAACTATTTGTTTATTTTGTTATATATATATATAAAGTTTAATCCTACGTAAGTATTAAGACCCTAATTTTCCATATTTACCCATCTGTTCATGTCTAGTAAAAAGTAAAGTTGGTGACCTTTGTCGAGGGCGACCCAAAGGCTCCCTTTTCAGTAGCTACTACACCGAGATGTAGGGAAGGGCACTACTCCTTTCCCTGGATTGCTCCACTTTACCCTTGATACATACCTTATATTGCTGAGTGTTAAGCAAGGAGGTATCTAGTACCATTTTTAAAGTCTTTGGTATGATTCGACCTGGGATTGAACCCCAGTCTCCCGGACCATTGGCAAACACTCTACTCACTAGGCCAATGAGCTGGCTGCATCCTGAACTGTACATTGAAAATGTCTAATTATTTATTAAAGATAAGGTTTGACTCTTGAAAAATCTGAACAGTGAACAGTTTACAAGAAGTTTTTCATTTTTTTTTTTTCCCTGTTTGATATAAAGAAACGATAAAAATTGTTATATTTTTGGAGTGATTGTGGTTCAAAGAAACTGATGTTTGTGAGAAGAACAAGAAAGATGGAGGACATTTAGAATGATATTAAGAACTAATACTAAACTATCTGGAAATACTCAGTAGAAACAATGACACAAAAAAATGTAAATATGAACACGATTCTCTTACTTCTAGGTATAAAATGATCCTAGATAGGTTGATATGTTGTTAAAATCAATCAAAAATGTAAAAGATAGCTAACTTGACAGAACTGAATTTATTTCTCATTACATTGTTGATCAAATTCTTTGCTTAAAGCTTTTTAAAATTTTGTAATTTTCAAAAAACTAATTTTTTATTTTATTAATATTTTCAAAAACTAATTTCATTTTTTTATGTTTATAATATTTATATTTAAAAAAAACAAACTAATATTCTATTTATAATATTTATTGATCTTATTTATAAATTTTCAAAAAACTAATAAACATTCTGAGTTAGAAAATAGGTTGACGGATAATTGCTTTCATGGATAACAAAAGAAAATACACAAGCTGTGACCAAAACATTAATCTACATTACTACTTTCAATTTTATATAAATTATCACCAATTAATCTTATTACAATGACAACTAACAACACTGAACTAATATATTTTGTATATTCTGTTAAGCATGTGCATAATGAACACTTGTCTGATGAATGAATTCTGTCAAAAGAACTAAACAAAGTCACAAGAAACTCATTTATTGTTATGTGATACTATCAATAACCTTGTTTGTAATGTAGTTTACTTTCAATCATGCTCAATTCTATTTGGGCTTCAGATATAAACTTACAACATCTGCTTTTGGGTATCATAGGTTAATTTAAAATAGTTTTTATCTTATTTGTTGAATTTTTGGGTTGTTTCTGAATTTATAAAATTAGTTTAAATTGTGAACTGATCCATTTGAATATTTATCAATATAAAAAGAATTAGAACTTGTAATGTGTTAAAAAATTACTTTTATTTTATTTTTTTTTATTTCAGGTGAATTATTTGGTGAAAATAATTTTCTGGCTAAAACCCTTTTTGGATCATAATATAATTCAAAATCATGTTACACTGAAGGATTTCAGATCATTTGTTTCTTTTGTAAGTATTTTTTAAAAATTATTATTACTTGTTTAAAGTGTCCATATAAAGTCACATTGTTTTTATAGGTTTAGGTGTTTTAAGCATTTTCAATATGCTTTACTAAAGTAGAAGTTTAGATTTTTGTTAATTGCTCACTTCAGTACTATATTGTTGAAAAAGACATAATTTTGTATTGTTATACCAAGAAGAAAATAGGAGTTGTTGTTCTGAGAAATATTTATTTACAGAAGAAAGCTATCTACAAACAATTGGCTCACAAATCATATCATATATATATATATATATATATATATATATATATATATATATATATATATATATATTGTCATCCACAGACAGACTGTTTCGTTCTATCAGAACTCTTCAGTGTGGCTAGACCCCAGGCATTAGATAACCATCAAAAGTTTGATATGCCATTAAACCAAATAACCTGATACAAGAGGAGGTATAACTAGAGATAGGAGACCCAGTGCATAAGTTACTCTTATATGCATAAGTGAGTCTAAAATGAAAGTCCAGGTAGATAAGAGCAGATCAGTACTGTTCTCCTCTACAGCATCTTCCTCTTCTAAGAGATGACCCCCTCCTATTTCCTTTTTACAGAATATCATTCTGTTTTCAGTTGAGTTCTAAAAATTGCTGGGTTTCTTTTACTTTTTTGAGGTACCCTTACAAATATTATCAGTGACAGTGAAGGAGTGAGCATTTTGAAAATGATTCCTTTCATGTTATTTCTATCAACAATTCTTGATCAAAGCTGATTTAAATTTATAGTACTTTTTTGGGCACATCAGAACAAGATGGGTTTCATCTAGAAAAATATAGAATTAGGGAACATATTCAAATTTTAAAATTTCTTTCCCTTAATAGCTATTAATGAGTAAATTATAAAGGATTTGGAACCCCTTGAGAATAGACTTCTAATCCAGTACTTTTCAACTCCTACAGTTGGAATCTTTCAGTTTCTTTTACTATCTAAAATTGGCAATAGGAAACTAAATGCACTCTCTCAAATAATTTCTCAGGGAGAAACAAGTCTCTGAGAAATTCTATAATGTACTTTGTGTGATAAAGAGATGTCTGAAGTGAAGTTTTGACAAGTTGAATAATTTGTATAGCAATGTTCATGTCAGAAAGATTAGGTGGATAAATATCTAATGGTAGGAGTATTGAGATTTCAGAGTTGATATTTGTAAATAAAACCAGGGGAAAGATAACTTGTATACATACATGTTGGAAAATCAGAGATTGTTTTCTCATTGTATTTGTATTGTAAACTAGATCCAACCTTCTAAAATCATTAAAAAAATCAATATTTTTAAAATCTCATAAATTGCCTGAGTAGAGATAAGTTTTTAGTATGCAAACAAAAATTAGTTGCAAAAAATGTTTTCCTTTTTTTTTCTTGACAGGACCCATCTCATTTAGATGTGCCTACCGGACATTGGCCTAGCGGTTAGAGTGTTCGGCAATGGCCCGGGAGACCTGGGTTCAATCCCAGGTCGAGTCATACCAAAGACTTTAAAAATGGAACTTGATACCACCTTGCTTAACACTCAGCATTATAAGGTACGGTTCAAGGGTAAAGTGGAGCAATCCAGGGAAAGGAGTAGCGCCCTTCCCTACACCTTGGTGTAGTAGCTATCGTAAAGGGAGCCTTCGGGTCACCCTCGACTATGGTCGCCAACTATGAATCCTAAGCTTAATTTCAAGTTGAGCTCTATTTTTTTTATACACTGTAAGAGGCCAATATTTTGATAGATCATATCAAATATTAAGAATAAAAGGCTTAATGATAGTATAGCTTTGAACAAATATGTCTCTGTGGCTTGGAATGAAGTTTGAATGTGTTTAGTGCTTGATTGTTTAATTGAATTTTGTGAACTCGCAGAGTATATACAATTGTAACATTTGTAATCAAAATAAAATCGCATAAATATCTATGAGAGTGTATTTGTTTTTGACTCTGCTACATATTCATATATTTGGTTATAGAGTTTCAATACTGTAAAATTTGGTAATAATACCTAATGATATCCGTTTTACATATTTTTAAAAAATAATGTTCCACTAGAAATAATAAAATCCTGGTTCAGATGAAAATTAATATTTTATAAAAAAGTGATAAAAAGTGATTTATATACAGGTGGTAAAATCTAAAAAAATACAAATCTCTTTGTGAATCTATTCATTTTAATATATATATATATATATATGGTAGGGTAAAATCATAAAATAGTTGGGTTCTTATAGTCCTAATGAATAATAGTAATAATAATAATCTTTATTTAAAAGAACACTTTACAAAATGTAGTTATTTTTAAGGGAGCATGATTCTACTTCACGCGTTAATCTTTCACTCAATTCCCTCAAAATACCAAATACAAAAACAACATACACTACTATATGAAACACACACACAAAAAAAGAGTGGAAAGAGTCAGATGTATAGTTGAGAATAGATTTGAGTCAGAAAGAGAAGTTATTAGTTTCAAGTTCACTTTTTTCATGCTAGGTTTTCAGAATACAAAATATTTTATGCTGTCATCACAAGTAGCTTGAAACTCTCAAATTCCTTATTCTCTAAATGAAGAAAAAAATTGTTCATAATCTACCCAAATTCATCAATCAATAACAGCTTCTCTATCTTAACCCTCCCATTTTTCTTTTTGACTAGTTTACTAACTCAGTTGATAAATTTTACCTTTGATTTGCTTTTCCACCCCTCCCTAAAAGAATAAGGAATCAAATGCAAAATTTACACACCAGATGAACAATTACCTATATATATTATGTATATGCTGAGTATAATTGCCTTGATTCAAATTAAAACCCTTAAATTTTATAATTTTTATTTATGCCATTTTGATCACAATACTTAGGTTTAAGTAGGGATACCATCATTCAACAGACTAGAGGTATTGATGGGGGTGGGTGGGTTAGTAACAAACTCAATCCTACAAGTTATAAATTTAGGTGAACGAAGTTAGGATTGAACCTCAGGACAATTTCCTATCAAGACTGTCAAATTTATATTTTAGTAAGAGTTAGTGAGGAAGAGAGAAATTATGGTAGGGTAAAATAATGTAAAAAAAAATATGAAAAGAGGAAAAGTTTGATGGGGAGAGACTCAAAAGGAAATGGAAAAAAGAATTCAAGTTCAGTCAGTTATATAAACCTATTTTCTTTTTTTTTTGTCTGTAAATTATGCTTTATTGATAGACAAGACATTTTTTTCTTTCTCTTCATTTTCAGCTCTTAACTTTAAACTGAGAATTATCAAATAAGGGAATGCTTTTTTTTTGTTTTTGTTTGAGAGGTTGCATTATCTCAACTTGAAATGATGTCATGCTGTGTTAAAATCAACACACATTTATTCAAAAGTTAGTGTTATATTTAAGAAGTTCTTTATACAGTGAAGATTCTTTTTTGTGTGCATTTAACTGGTTTTGACTCATTTAGAGTGCAGACACCCTCAATCTTTTAAAAGGAAAATGAGATTCTTCCATCTCTTAAAAGAGCAGATTTAATTTGGGAGATAATTTTTATTTAATTTTAATCTCCATTTCAATAAGGTGCAAATATATTTGGTTTAGAAGTGATAAATGTATATGTATTAAAACTCATTACAGATGGGAGGGAAAGCTTATCATATCTTGTGAATTGTTTAGAGGTTTCTTATAGAATCTCATCATATTGATTTCTGTACCGATTTCAAATTGTTATTTTGAAAGCATGAATATGAAAAAAATAATCCAAGGAAAATTTGAATCATAGACTAAAAGAATGTTCTGTTTGTGCATTTTCTTTTAGCATCACTTTCATGTCAAATAACAAGTAATCCAGGTTAAAAGCATGGTAGGGGTAATTCAAAGTTGAACTTTTTTGACCTTATTTTTTTCATCATTTGGAATGAGAGAAGTTTTGGTAAACTAATCAATGCTGGACCCATTTTTAAAACTTATCACACTTTTAACCTGGACTAATGGCATGATGTAATTTTTGTCATGAAGACTTATAAGAATTCAACTTTGTGACATCAGAGGTCATTCAAAGTTACCAGAAGTCAAACTACAAAAGTTGTTTTAAAGCTGATACAATTTGTGGTATATCAAATCAAAAGTATTAAATTCATATTTCAATAAGAGATTTTGGGGAGGAGAGGAATATAGTGTTGGGGAAAAAAATGAAAAATTTTAAGTAGGGGGGAAAAAATCAATCAAAAGTATTGGGTGAGGGGGAAAGATTCAAAGTTGGGTCTGAGTTTCCCACAACATTTCTATTTTATCTTCAATAAGCTGCAAGCCATTAACTGTTTTAGGTGCTCCAAAAGTGTATCTAAATATTTCTATCTACATATTTGTATGTTTTTCCAGCCTATATATTTAAGCACTTGGCTTCAGGAGATCATACTCACTTCAGATAGCACCTACCTCTTTATCTAAAAGAATAAGAATTATGTTTATTGCTTGGTGCCTGAAGTGTCTCCAAACAATTTTAGCACTGCCTTCAAGGCTCGATAAATAAGAGTAAACCTTTGATTTATACTATGTTTTATTACTTTCTTCTCTAATGGCAGAGTGGTTTTGCAGGCAAAGCAACATTACGTTGAGCTTCGAAAAAAGGGCACATTGCCAATGTACAATAGGCAGAGTGCCCCCCTTTTTTTTGCAATTTCTTATTGTCTGATCATAGACCAATTCAATATCAATGTATTGAAATGGCATGAGGAGACTCCAATGTGGTGTAGGATTGTATAAAGTTTGTTTTGCAAAATATCATAATTAAAAGTGAGTGCTTTATTGTTTTTATACTATTATACACCATTGCTGGTTATATTATCATGTTTGTTTATTTATTTTTTTATGTATGATTAATTGACTTGTTTGAATATACCTTCTTATCTACAAATTTTCTGGAAATGATTTGCCCACTCTACAGGGATTAAAAAAATTATCTGCCTGTGAAAGTGTTAAAATTGTAAGTAAGCCAAATCAGTCAGTCTATGAAAACAGATTTTGATTCTTATATTCCATACATTAGAAATTAAATAAATAAATAAATTTCTCATACTTGATATCAGTTGAAATGTACTAACCAAAATTTGGCATATTACCATTCTAGTCAAAGAAAAACAAATAGTTCTTTATGATTTTTCAGTCAACATTTGGCTGGTAGGAAATACCTAGTTTATAAATGTCTCAATTCTTTTGAGAATGTAATTATTTGTCAAACATCAATAATTTTATATTTTATTTTATTTTTTAGAATTTTTTCTTCTCTCCATCCTTCAAGATGAGAATTTAACATTTCATGGAATTAATCAAATTTAGATACATGAATATTTTTTTGTTTTTTCTTCTTCTTGACTTCTTTTTATCCTGTTTTTCTTTTAATTTTTCTTACTCTTTCTTTTCTTTCCAAATCCTGATGTTGTTAGTCTTTTTCCTTGTTTCTTTCATTTTTCTTTTTCATCCTTTTCTTTCTCCCATCTTCCTTTATCTTCTTCTTTATCTCTTCCCATCTCTTTTGCTTGTCTCTTTTCTCTTTTTCTCCTTTTCTCTTGTCTCATTTCTCTTTCTCTCCTTTTTCTTTTCTGGTTTCTTTTCTCTTATTTTCTTGTCTCTTTTTTTTTCCTTTTCTCATTTCTGTTCTTGGCCCAGTTGGCTGGGGCTGCAGAATATACTGACTGCATCTCTGTAGAGGGGTAAGATTCTCCCAACCAGTGTCCTGGACATGGCACAACAATCTGGTGGTAAGGCTCCAGTAATGCTGGAGCTTTAGGGATCACCATCACTCCCAGGTTCACTCTGTCCTGGACAGAGTAGTAGCACCTATCTATGGGTCAGATAGAACTAAATTGTGTACTTATGTGAAACTGAATTGTTTGAAATAGAACTGTTTATATATATATATATATATATATATATATATATATAAATGGATTTGGCATTAAATAACCTACAATAGTTGATATGCCATCAAACCAAACCAAATCATCTCTGTTCCCTTTCTCTCTTTTCTCTCTCTCTCTTCTATTTCTCTTCTTGTCTCTTTTCTCCTACTCTCCTTTTATCTCTCCCCCACCTTTACCATTGTTATTTTGATGATTCCTTCTCTCTTTCTCTTCCCATTTTATCAATCTCTTTTGTTCACTCCATATTTTTTCCAATCATTATTTTAACTTCTCCACTTCCTTCTCAATTTCATCTTTAACATCTCAGATTTTTTACGATTTTTCTTTTCATTTAATATTTTACTTTTAATCTTTTCACCCAACTTTCAAGTATACCTGATTGAACACAATCGTTATTTCAAATCCCCTCTTCTCTGTTTCTTTGAATAATCTATATTCTTGGATATTTATAACTCAAGATATTTGCATTTAGTTCCTTGGTGCCAACTTCTCAATTTGTTAAAAGTGGTGAGATTTTCAAAAAGAAAGAAAAGAGGTCAGATTCTATCCAAATTCCTATTCTGCCTGTTCCTCATTCAACATCCACTGAAATGTCGAGGATTACATAGGCACTTGTTTGGTGCTGCCTGCAGAATTAAAGAAGAGGATAAATGAAAGCCTCAATTTCTAACAATCAATACTAGTTGCCAAATTGGCTTAGAAGGAAATTCTTATCTCAGAAATGTTTCCAATAAAATTAACAGTAAAAATTTATTGTACTTGGGTTAGTCAAAAGTTTTGTAATATTTTGGTACGTGCTAGTTTGTGGCATGTAGATTACGTGACTGAAGCAGTTCAAGCTGTGGTTTGATACTTACCCCCTCAAAAAAAAACAAAAAAACAAAAAAAAACTTTCACTTTTCTTTTAGCTTGACACTTTTGTTAATTTTCTAAAATGTTTTGTTCTTATATTTAATAAACTTTTAATGTTCAGCTTCTCCATTTACCTTTTGTGTTTGATTAACCCTTTAAACATGTAACCTTTTGGCTCTCAGACACACACCCTAACTGAGCTGAAAAAATTTACAAAAAAAAAAAAAGATTGAATACAAAACTTCATTCAAGAATGTAGACATTGTTTATTCCCATTATTCCAATAATAAAAAATTGTGAATGATTGCTTTATTTAGCCTTTCATTATTAGATTAGATTGAAATATTAGATTTACAGTGTATATACTAATATAGCACATGCCCCCAAATATTGGAATTATGGGTTCAAAGAATTAAGATGGGAGAATAAGTAAATTGGAGGTATCAAAAGAATGTGTAGTTGTTGAAGATTAAACAATGGCTGGTAAGTGATCAAAATCAGCAATCAGTTGCATAGTAAGCTGAGTCAATTGCTGAATTATCTCTGAAGGAGGAGAGCTATTTATGGCATGTTGGAGTATTCCATCATGGACAGGTGGGCAAGTCCATTCTACAATTGGTTGCTGGTTTATACATGGTTTATGCATATATATATATATATATATATATATATATATATACCAGCTTTTACTTTTGTAGTTTTGCAGGAACTGTATTTAGTTACAGCCTGTTTATTTTTGTATAGCAACTGGATGCGAGTTAGAAACCCTTATGCTGGTAAGTGTTACTGTTATTATTCTACATCTCTTCCTCTGCCATTGTGTGAGAGTTATGGCTTCTGGGAGTGAATTAATTCCTTCAAGCCTGGCTGGTTATGTGAGAGTAATCTGAACAGTGCCCAGGTGGTTTTTGCTTTTGTAAGTGTGGCTGAGTGATGTTGTTTGATGGTAGGTGTGTCAAAGATCTTGTTCCATTATCCATGGTTTGTGGCACTGGTGTATTGGGTTTCTGGTATCTTCCTGGTGTAGATGTGAGGAGTTCGGGAAAAACACTAGAAATAGGAAGTGGAATTGTGGGGGCTTCAAGTTTCTTGAGGAATCTGTGATTCCGCAAGGTAATCCTACCTGACCTGTCAACCCTGATCTGGTATTGGTGGTTAGGGAGGGTTTCAATGATTCGGCCTGTCATGTCCCATCAGCGAGTGCTCTGGCATTGTATTAAAACTGTTTGTCCATTTTGGAATGAGCATAGGGTGTGTGCAGTGCGGTTATATCATTCTTTCTGGCAGGCATTGTGTTGAGACATTTATCTGATGGTTTTGGGCTGCAGCTATCCATTTTGTGTGCAATTTGTATAGTATGGGTTGGAATGGTATGAAGTCATGCAGCCAGTGGTGGAGTAATAGTTGAGCAGGGGATAGGCTGATGTTCTAGATGGGCATGTACTTGTATTGGAGCTCTTGCTGCATGATCATTGTCAAAAGACTCTTGGGGTCCTGTGTTGCCATTTATTATTCTTTCAGCTGCTTTGATGGTGAGCTCTGCCTGGCCATTGGATTGAGGATGTGGCAGATGATTGTCTGTGCTTTACAGCCTAGTCCTCCAGAAACTGTTTGGATGGGAAGGATGTGAAGGGTGGTCTGCCATCATTGCTTAGTTCCTCAGGGGTACCATAGGTTTGGAATATGTCTCAGCAGATTGAGATAATCTTTGAGGCATTAGCTAGCCCTTAGCTCAAGTGGTATAGAATTAGCTATCAGCACATGCTAGGTATCCATGGTTTCCAATATTGAAGAAGTCCATGACGATCTGCTGGAACAGCCAATCAGGAAATGGTGTCAAGGTGATTGGCTCTCTTGATTGATTTGGGGCGATTTTTGAGCATACTGTGCAATTGGCTTTGGCAGTACGAATTGAGGTGTTCATTCTGGGCCAATATACAGATTCACTGGCACAGGCCTTTATGTTGACTTTGCCTTGGTATGCAGAATGCAGGCTATGCAAGATTTTTACATGTTGAGTGGTAGGGATGACAATCCTTTGGTCTAAGAGCACTAGGCTGTTGTCAGTGCTGAAATGCTGCCTTATTTCCCAATATTCATGAACCTCGGGTGCGGTGAGGCTGCACGTCTTAGGTAATCCCTTTTGTATCAGCTCTATTAGCTTGGTGTATTGTGGGTCGTTGTGTCTGGCCGCATGAATGAGGTCCAGTGAAGTGAGTGCTATATCATTGTTCACCCCAAACATTGCTAATAGGGTGGTTGATTTGACCCAGTCATTCATGTCATTAGACACAGTGATGTCTGATCGAGAAGGTTCAGCGGGAAGTATGTTTAGAAGTGCTTGCAAAATTGTTACTGAGTTGTGGGAGATTGCATCAGAGGCTCTATGCCTCTTCCCAGGGCAGTGCTGGAGGGTAAGCCTGTACCTTAAAGCTTTTTCTTTTATTCTGAATAGTTGTGGGTTTTGGATTTTATTGCAAAATAATCCTTTTAGTGGTTCATGATCTGTGACCACTATAAGAGTAGGGCAACCCATGGAAAACATGTGATATTTTTCTAATGCTCATGCAATTGCTGCTGCCTCACCTTCGATTGGCATGTATCTGAATTTTGGCATGAATGCAGAATCTACTGCAGACAAATATCAGGCACTAGCTTTCAGGACAGCAAACTGGGGTTTTGTCAGTGGTGCATGAACAATGCTTTTGCAGGAGTAAGAAGCCTATTTCTTCTTTGCTCCAGTCTAGAGCAAGGCAGATGACATGATCCTTTTCAAATGCAGCAATGCTATTCCAGACTAAGTCAATTATGACCTGTTTGGAATGTTGGAATGCAGTTTTGAGGCTTTGGTTCCATGCACAGTGAGAGTCCCATTTGATGAGATCACAGAAGAGGAGCGTAACTGGACCCAGTGAGTATACCCAGGCCACTTAGTTGACTAATTCAAACCATGATCTGGTATTGGTGAGTGTTCTCAGGATCGGAAAGATAAAAATAGCCTCCAGCATGGAATCAGTTGGGGTCATTCCAGAGGGCATTATCTGGAGGCCCCTGAGTGTTACTATGTCCTGGCAGAACTGGAATTTATCCCTTTTGAGAATAATTCTGTTTTTTGCACAATGGAGCAGGAATTGAAGGTGTGATAGAAGGCTTCTTCAATATCAGTCATAGAGAAGTGTGTCATCTATGATCTTCACTTTTCAGGAAATATTCTTTATTATCTCATCGTAACTATGAGTATAGGCATATCCATATGCAAGGTAGCCTTAGGGCATCCTGAGTCACCCCCATTCCGTGATGAAGGTGGTTAGTTGGTAAGATTCTTTATGTAAGGGACCGGAGTGGTATTCATCAACAGCGTCTAAAACTGTTTTCTTTTGTTTAGGTGGCACTTGTAGTGCCATCTGGAATGGTGACTCTGTATGATGTGTCTTTTGCTTGCATTGGGAATTTAAGTGCTGGTAATCTATCATCCTTCATGGCTTACCATTTTTCTTGGCAGTAATGATCATTGTGTTACACCAATCAGTGGGCATGCCAACTAGTACTAGGGTTATGATGCCCCTTTTCCTGTCTTCCCAAAGGGCCTGCCTTACTGTTTCTTTGAAGTGGAAAGGCACAGGAAATGTCTGGCTTTGAGGATTGCTCTTTCTTAAGGTGGATGTGGGCAGTAGGGCCAGATATGGGTGTGAATGTCCCATTGTTTTTAAATGCTGTTTTGGCAAAATACTTGAGGAGCCAATCCTTGAGCCTCTTAATGTTTGTTTCCGTTAGGGGAAATGGAAGGGTTTTTGGATGCTTTGGTAGTTGATCCTCACCATTGTTGGGTTTGGAGCTGGCATTTATGCCTGCTAAGGGTATATGTTGTGCTGAGATATTTTCTTTGGTTGGTGATGTAACCCCGTAGGGTTTTGAAAATTTTCTGGCAGTATTTCAATGTCAATGCAGACTATTTTGCTGAAGTAAAGATGCTGGATTTTTTTGCACATGTAGAGGGCTTATTTAATTGTTCTTTTCTGTTTTACAAATTTCACCTGTAGTCAACCCATACTCACACATATTTGTATATAGTAAGTAGATCTATATTGATATTACTATTTGAGACAACTGAACTAATGCTCTTTCAAATATCTTTAGATAAAAAAAAAGTAGCACGGATGATGTTGACTTAAAAAAATTTCCTGTTTGAATTTGAAATAAGTACTTAACTGATCTATTTTGACATTCAACATGTGTGTGTGTCAGTACTGTGTGTGTGTGTGTGAGCCAAAAAATTTCACCTACTTTGAGTCTATATGTTTACATACACATACGCACACACATACGTACACATATATAAAACACAACATTTAACACTGAAAATAATTCAACAATTAATAAAATCGTACTCTGAATATCTTGTTTTTTCATATTTGTGTGTATGTGTATATATATATATATATATATATAGTATGTTTGTGAATAAAGGCCCCTTTCTCTCACTTAGTTTTGCTGTGTTATTATTTTTGTTCATATATACATATTTACCCAACCCCTTCACTACGAGCAGGATACAACACAAGGTCAATTTTTGAATGGAGTTTAACAGGTTTGAATTCAGAGTTTTCCTTCTCTTAGACTGGTTGCCATAACGAGTCTGCTTTACTAATTACTTGTAGCTGGAGGAAGAATAACTGAATTCATACCTTTCTCAAAAGTATTAGTGCTATGTGAAATGCCTCATCCAGGATTAGAAATGAGGTACCTTTGATCATTTCCTATGATGATAACCAGTGCACTATGAGTGCCTCCATGTATATTGTTATGTAGGAAGAAAGTGTCAAAATCAACCTGTGTGGTTCAGGGAACAAATAGAACTGTAAAATGAATTGTTCTACTGGTGTCATTTGACCATAAATATTGAATATATAAAGTATTTAGACAGAAGTCAGATGTATTTGGTATTTGGTTTGGATTCTGGGTTTGATATCAAGTATTTCGGTATTTGGTATTGTATGTCAATAAAGAGATTGTTTCTGAGTAAATTACTCAAGAGAATTTACATGTATTATTGCTGTTTTTACATACAAATAATTCTAGATCACAGAATGAAAACATGGAACTGGGTGCTCGGAATTTAACAAAGGTTTATTTAAAGTAGGGTAGAGAAATGATTCTACCCCCAAAAAGTCACTTAGCTCAAGTCTTGTTACGACCAAAATGATGTTGATGTGTCTTCACCACATTTGTCATGGCTGCCAATCTTTTTTCGGTGTTGTCTCTAGAAGTAACTGTCAAGGAAAGTAACTGTTCTCTCACTATTCAAAGGGAAGCAACTCTATATTTTTTGTTTGTTTGGCTGCCCTAACATCTCACTTTTTTGAATAATTAGCAATAGCAAGCACACTTGGGGTTAATTCGCAGGTGCTGCACTTTTGTGCGATATCACTTTGGCCGTTTCCTGTGAGGTCCTGCTCTACTCCTATTTGCATTTGTCTGTACAAGAGGTAATGGAGATGGTCGGTCAAATGTGTCTATTAGGAATTCCAGTGGAATAGTTGGAATGTTATCAATTCTGTTGTGCCTGGTCTATCTGGGATGTAATTGGTTTTTATGCTTTGCCCAGAGTTGCTCACCTTATTGAATATTATAAACAAACTTTCCTTTTCTTTTGGTGATGGTACCTGGTGCCCAGTTTGGTTGTCCAGGCCTGAAGTTTCTTACGAAAACTGTTGAGGCTACTGTGAAAGTTATCACGAGTGTCTTGTTTTTGATGTTGTTTATGTGGATGTAAAGTGTCCAATGTGGTGCAAAGCTTTTGTTCCATGAGTGCCTCTGCTGGTGACATGTCATTCTTTACTGTGCCATTTGGTATTGTCCGATACGAGAGGAGAAATGCTTGTAGTGTATTCTCTGTTGTTTCATCCCCTTTGCTTTGAGCAGAGGATGTTTAAATGTGTCCACAAAACGTTCTACTTGACCATTGGATTGAGGGTGGTAGGGTGGAGTACAAACATATGTAATTCAACTTGACCTGCAGAAATGATGTAACGACTCAGAAATGAATTGTGTTCCATTGCCTGAGACATTAGTCTCAGACAAGCTATGTTGACTGAATAGCCGTTTAACAATGATAATGGTTGAATGCATGTCTGTATTTTTCATTGGGAAAATGTCTGGCTAATTGGAATGAGCATCCGCAACTACCAGAAAACTCAGGCCATTAATAGAGCCTGCAAAACCCACATGTATACAGCGCCATGGTTGTCCTGGGAATATCCAGAGGGAGTCCACAATTGGAGTGGATTTTTCTGTGCTTCCATACAAGGGACACAACTCTTGACTGTTTTTTCAATGTCAGAGTCCACATTGGGCCAATATACTACACTGTGAGCTATGGCTTTCAGTTGGTTGATACCAGGATGTCCTGAGTGTGGTTGTTTAAGAACTGCTTTCCTAAGTTTCATGGGAATCACAACATGATCTGCAAACATCAGACACTCATCAATGACAAAGAATCACTGTGTGGTTTAAACTGTTGAAGGTTTCCCGCTAGATCAGGTGGCCATGAATCTCTAAGAAACATGTGGACTTTTTGTATCATTGGGTTGCACTGAGTTTCTCATTTCATCTCTACTCTTGTCACAGGAATTGTTCAGATACAATCAGTGAGTGCACACTAAAAATCATCCACTATGTTGATAGAAGTGATGACAGTGTTTTTATCTGGGACTGATTGCAAACTTATGAGGCATGACAAGGTATCAGCCTGACCAAATTCTGTAGTCTTGTGGTACTGTATGTCAAAATTTTATCCCAATAAGATGATTGCCCTGAGTATTCTGGAATTCCCTTTTTCAAACCAAATATTGACAGTAATGGCTTAAGGTCTGTCAGAAGTCTGAAGCAGCGTCTGTATAACATCTTTTGAAATTCCTTCACATCAAAAATCAGTGTAAGTGCTTCCTTTTCTACTTGGCTGTTGTTGTGTTCAGCAGGCGTCAGGGATCTGGCTGCATGCATTATAGCCTTTTCTGATTTGTCAGCAAAAATGTGTGAAATCACTGCGCCCACTCCCTGCTACTGCTATCTTCTGAATTGGGTCAAAATATGTGAGTAGCAGTTTTGAATTGAGTGATGCTTTAATCTTTTCGAAAGATTGTTGACTATCTATAGGCCAGGTCCATTTGATGTCTTTGCTTAATTGTTTGTTAAGTGGAGCCTTAAGTTGGTGTAATGAAGGTAGGAAACTTCCATAGTGGCTCACCAATTGAAGAAATGATCATAAACTGCTTATGTCTGATGGGGGTGGCATGTTGAATAGCTGTCACACTAGCTGGATCTGCACAGTGACCATAGTGGTCAAAAATGAATCCCAACTATTTAATTGTCTGAAAGTAAAAATTACACTTTTCAAATTGAAGCTGGAAACTAAAATCTTGAATGTTTGTCAGAACTTTGTTGGTCTGTTCTGTCAAATCTTGTTTTGATTAACTGACAACAATGATGTCATCTAGATATGAAACTGCACCTTCTACTCCAGTTAACATAGTGTCCATGATCTGCTGGAATATAGCAGGGGCTGTTTTTACACCAAAGGGTAACCGTGTGCATTGAAATAAACCGCAGTGTGTGTTTATTGTCAGCAGTTCCCTCAAGGCTGCAGGAACTTCGACTTGTAAATAGGTTTCTGTGAGGTCTAGCTTAGCAAAACAGGTGCCACCATTGAATGTGGTGAAGATATCCTCTGGAATCAGCATTGGGTATTGGTGATCTTCCAGTGTTGCATTGAGACCAGTTGAAAAATCAGCACATAACTGGATTGAACCATCAGCTTTTTAAACTACCACAATGGGTGCTGCCCACTGTGAATATGTTACTGGTGTGATGACCTTCATTTCCTCCTGGTGTTTTAGTTCCCTGTCCACCAGTGGCAGTGCCACATATGGTACTGGTTGTTTGGGTCGGAAAACATGTTTTGTAGAAGGTTTAAGTGCCAGTGTGGCTTCGGCTTGAGTGTAGCGTCCCGGGTTACTTGTAAAAACTGAAGAAAAGTGCTTTAGTATTTCTTGGTTTGGTCTGTAATGGCATTCTGAGTTGAGGATCTGGGTACTGCATTGCAGATAAAATTGAGTGGAATGTCTTGCCCAGTCGGTTGGGGCTCTAGAATACACCAACTGCTTCTCTGCAGAGGGGTAAGCCCCCCCCACAAACAAGTGACACTAAACTATCTGATGATGAGATTCCAGTGATGCTGGGGCTTTGGGTAATGTGGAGCACCCCTTCAATGCCATCACTCCTGGGTCCACTCTGGCCCCAAGTGGTAGCACCTGATTGGGCCCTATCTATGGGTTAAATAGAACTAACTGCATACGTATGCTAGAATGAATTGTTTGAATTAGAACTGTTTGACTAAACTGAATAGCTTGAAATAGAGATGTTTTTGACAATTAAACTGTGTACTTATGCTCAACTGAATTGTTTGAAATGGAACTGTTTTTGACACTGAAACTGTACTTAAGCTAAACTGAATTGTTTAATATACAACTGTCTTGACATTTAACTGGGTGTGGACAAAAACCATACTAAACTGAATTGGCTGAATTAGAACTTTTTGAATGAGCTGAATAGCTTGAAATAGAAATGTTTTTGACAAACTGTGTACTCATACTAAACTGAACTAAGCTGATTATTTGTATAAAAATGGATTTGGCATTAAATAACCTACAGAGGTTGATATGCCATAAAACCCAAACGACCAACCAATTGAGTGGAATGTCAAGGAGACCCAGTGACTCGATAAAATCAAGTCCCAAAAGGTTGTGTCTCAAATCTGCAACATATATTTTTCCAGATGCTGTCTTATCCTCAATTTTAATTATAACTGGCAATTCCCCAGGGATATGGACACAATCCCCTGAAGTGCTCCATGCTACATGTCTTGTAGATGTTAGTGGAGGCAGGCCTATGGTTTTCCATAGTCTCTGAGAGATGAGGGTTATGTCTGTAGCTGTGTCTATTTGCAAATGAACAGGATGGCTGTTCAGTTTTACTGACACATTTTTGGTTTAACTTAGAGTTGGGGAGAAAAGTTACTACCAGATTGTGTGTGTTTTTCTTTTCAGTCTGTGTTTGTTATATGGTCGTTTGTTTGTTGTTTTGTGCCCTAGTGGGATGCAGAATCCTTCTTTGTGTTCTTGCTGGTTGCATTCATGGCAGTGGGGTGTTTTGAATGGACATTTCCTTGCAAAATGCCAGCCACCACAATTCCAGCGAGTGGATGGAGGTTTCTTATGTGTTGAGCTTGGTGATGTTGAGTACTGCTGTCCTTGAATGGTCTTGATTGTAGATGTTGTTGTGGGTACTGACTGTTGTACCATATCTGAATCATGCTTCAGATTCACCAGCCACCGACATTCCTCTGCTGCTTTCTGTAGAGTCATGTCCAGATTTTGTTCTATTTTTGATAGAATCCTTGTGCAGATATTCCTATACCATAAAAAAAATCAAACATTTGAACTGTTCGTCTGCAATGGACAAAATTTTAAACCGCTCACATTTCTTATTAACAGTTCCTGCAAATGTGAAATTGACTGTGTCATATTTTTTGTGATATTTAGGCAGTTGAACTTAGCATTGAAGAATGAGGTGTCCTCACTAAAAATCTGTTTCAAGGTCTCCACTGTTTCTGCAAAAATACAATCCCATGGGTGTCTCTGTAGAATGTAGTTGGAATATTTATCATGTTCCGAGGGGCTCATTTTTCATAACAGAAGCCTAACCTTCCAGTTGTCTGTTTGTGAAAATCCACATTGAAAATATTCTCAAAACGAGTGAACCATGTTGAGAAAGTCAAGTTCATGTCTGTGTCATAGTGAAATTCTGTGATAGAATTTTCTAGGGCCTTTCCCAACAAAATCAATTTTGTTTGTGAAGAAGAGGGCCAGAATAGTCATCAAAAAAATTAGTTGCATATTTATAACCATATTTTGCTAAAGGTTGTATGGGGCCAGTTAAATAACTGTGTACAAGTATAAGGATTTTTGTTGCCTTGCTATCCAAAGTCTTATTTCTGTCATTAGACATCTTCCGTTGAATACATATATCACAGATAAGACCATAATTTGGTGTCAGTTTTATCTTCATTCCTTTTACTAATTTGGTAACTTTTTGATATCAGATTTGTTATAGTGGCCTAAGATTTTATGCCAAGTGTGTAAGTCATAAGTGGCATTTCTGGCATAAATGATATTGTTCAAGTAATACAAATGTCCTCTCTGTGTTTTGTTGAAAACTGCTCCATTAGGGTAAACTAATTGGCAGTTGTCACACTCAAAACTTATTTTTTGTTGCCACTTGTACTGAAAATATATTTTATTTAAAAGTTGGTATATATAAAGCATTTTTAAGATACATCTACATGTGTTCTTTGCTATTGTGTAGATAAATGCAGGCATCACCCCTTTTCATCGCTAAGTTATTTACTCGGCTGCTATCAGCCAATTCAACAAAATGGTTCCCTGGTTTAAAATTTTGATTGAAATTGATAAATTTTGACTTATCAGTTATTGCATGATTAGTAGCTCTGCAGTCAATTAATAAATTACTCTTGTCTGAAACAATATCATATCCTAAAGCAAAGAAATAGGTTTGACCTTTAGAATAGGTTCTTATATTATGACAAAAATCACTTTGCCTTCTATTTTTACTGTCAAATGCTTTGTGTCCCCTCCTCCCACAAATGTAACAAATAATATTTGTCTTCCCTAGGTGGGGAAATTTTATAGTCTGCTCTACTATGCTGAGGTTTCTGGTAATTGTGATTATAGTTGGTTGATTTATAATTATAACAAGAATGCGTACTTACTCCGGGTTTATTTCTTGGGTTAATCTTTTTAAATGTGGTCTTCATTTGTAATATATTGTTAGATTCATCTGGGTGGGGTAACACATATGCTCTGTTTCTTCATAACTTCTTAAACATACTTTATATTCGGAAAAAGTTAAGGTTTTCTTCTGGGTTATAACCGTTGTAAAAGGTTTAAAATTTGGAGGTAACCCCTTGAGTGCCATCATGATCAGAAGTCCATCACTTATAACTTCTCTAGCTCTAGAGCATTAGAAATATTCTCTGTCCCTATTATATAGTCTGTAAAAGACTCTGATTCCAATCTTCTCAAAGATGGTAGGTTTTTATAGAGGGAAATAACTGTCAGCTTTCCTTTTGACTAATAATGTTCCCTTAAAATTGTTAAGGCTTTTCTTCCATTGTCTCATGCATCTTTTATCAATAATGACACACTTTTATCATCCAAATACTGAATAAGTTCAGTGAATACAGTTGAATTCTTTTCGACAAAGTCAATATCATCACTCTGGTCTGTTAGAGACAGTATAATTTGATGTAAATGTTTAATTCTAAGATATCCAAGGAACTTCAGTTCCCACAATTCAAACTTGGATTCATTGCCATCAAAAAAGTTTTACTGCTATTGGAATTCAGGTAGGCATCTTGTTTTTGGTTGAGCAATATACACCTTTTAAGTAACAAGGCTGCATTAAGTCTAGACTGTTATTTTGCCATTGTTTATATGTGCCTTAGTCGCCTCTGATTGGCCTATCTATTACCGCTACTTTAGTCGTCACTGGGTACCTCAGGTGGTGTAATGGTTAGCAAGCTAGAATAGCAAACCTTCATGAGTGAGTTTAATTCAATTCTCATTGGGTGCCCCATTCATATGGCCTTGTGCCACATCTAAGCAAAAAGCTATGTAAATTACTTCTTTATTCATTGCTGATAGACTAATCTACTGCTTCTACTGATGTGAAAGTCTATAAATATTTGCTGACAACCTGCAGACGGCTGACATACAGGTTCCCCCACCAAAAAAACAATCCAACAGTCAGTGTGTACCAAAGATTACTTGCTAAGTCCCATTGGGTTAAGTTTTTTAAATATAATATCTATCCTCATTGGGTTGAAACTAACATTGGATAAGGAAAGATATTCACATTAACTTTTTTCCGACATCTTCGAAAAAAATTATTTATTATTTAAAATTATTTTTAAATTTGAAAATATTTTTAAAAAAATAAGCAAGCTTCTCATTTTCAAATGAAATGTTATATATATTTTTATTTGTCAATATTGTTGATATATGTTCTTAAACCAACATTGAAGATCAGATTTATTTATTAGAAAGTGGACCAACTACCCCTTCACTAGATTTTTGCTGTCTTGTCTAAATGTTTGCTCATGCCAAAAAAGATGTTAAATATTTTGATCAATACATCACTTTTATAAGAATTGGCAGAGAGAGAAAGAGAGAGACTGAGGAACAAGAATAAAATCAATGACCACTGGAAAAGTGCTTTAAGTATCTGCAGAAAATCTTCATTGGCACAGCTTAAAAGAATTGAAGAAGTGCACATAAAGTAGCTCTCTATTTACAGTCAATGACAGGGTAGCCATTTTTTTATACTCCAGTTAATTTACTTTGAATGAAAACTGGGTAAACTAACTCTAGTAAACAAGTATTTTTGTTTCTTTAGGTATTCAGCCAAGCATTCTAATATATTCACATGCACATTCTATCAATAAATATTGATATTTGCTGAGCTAATGCTTATTTAGGCAATATGACTCCTATTTATTCATTCATATTGAAGTGTGTTATTTCAGTAAAATACAGGTGTTGTAAAAATTTATGGATTTAGACTACAAGATGTGTTTCATGAAAAAGTATATGCAAAACCAGCATAAAATGAATTAATTTCTAGGCTGGCACTGTAGAATATGATGACTGCCCCTCTGCAGAGGAGTAAGACCCCATCCCCAATGAGTCTCCTGGATGTGATGCTAAACCATTTGATATGGATGTTTTTTTTTTTTTTTTTTTTTTTAAAGTAATTTGAGATTTCTACTCTCAGTTGGTCAGGTGTGAGTGCTGTCCCAGTTTTCCTTTTCTTCCTTCTTTCTTTCTCTCCTTTGATCAGTTCCCGACATATGTGCTTCCACTAGAACATGGGTTCTCAACTGGACTCTGACTATTTACTGACACAGCTTTCCAACAATTGGGCATCTGAATCAAAAACCGTCCAAGCAACATAGTCAGGACAATCATATAATATCTGGACACCTGAATCGAACCTCATGTCTGCGCTATGCTCAAGTTGTGTTTTTCGCATTCAGAAGGACATGAGTTTGATTTAGGCAGGCAAGACAAAGTTTACTCCTCTTTCTTAGAGAATACGGTAATTCCCATTCATTGCCGCTATCCAACTCCTGTTCTCAGTCACACTGGAGCTCTGGGGAATGTATAATACTCTATTGCCATTACTTCAAGGTTTATTTTGAGTGGGAGTGGTTAGTACTTGTTAGGGTCCTATCAATGGGTCAAGTAGAACTTTTTAATTATTTACTATACTTGAAACTATTTAACTGCAAATAAAACTATTAGTGTTTGATAGCAATAATTAAAACCATTTAACTATGTGCAAACAAATGAGCTCTGGTTCTTTTAAAAATTGTTACTTACAAACTATTTGTTTACAGATCATATATCTTTATACAAACAATATTTGTTATTGAATAACTTATGAGGATTGGTTGTTTTTTATGGCATATCAATCAACAAAAACTCATTTCTATTGTAGGAGAGCATTTGACAATTTTGACACAGTAATTTTATTTTTTATTTTTTTATCATTAAATAGAAGATTGTGCTCAAAAATTTCATCTGATGTGATTTGAAATTATATACTATATTTCTACATCCAGGAATCATAGACTCAAAATCAAGCCTTCTTTGTTGGTGGAGTTTAGAAAAAGGGTGTCCTAGGTATGACATTAAATTGATTCTAGTGGTAAGGTTCCGGTTCTGGAGCTCTTGGAAGTGTGGTGTCATCTATGAGTCAATTATAGATGTTTGAAAATTAATATTAGAAACACTTAAAACCATTTAATTGTTTGCAAATTATTTGTATTAATAATAGTTATTTGATTGAAGCTATAATTGTTTGAAAATTATTATCATTGGTTATTTGAAACCATATAATTTGCTTGGGGAAAAAAATCTGACTTTAGTATTAAATAACCATTACAGAAGTTTACATGCTTTAAAACCA
Organism: Sepioteuthis lessoniana; assembly: GCA_963585895.1. Classification (NCBI taxonomy): domain Eukaryota; kingdom Metazoa; phylum Mollusca; class Cephalopoda; order Myopsida; family Loliginidae; genus Sepioteuthis; species Sepioteuthis lessoniana. Next base: position 29,946,012 of record OY757938.1, read on the forward strand.
ACTGACCCATCAACCATCAAAATTAAGTATAAAGATAAAGTTTGTTATCTGACTATATTTCTGAGACGAGGAATTATTTATGCTGTGTGTCTTGAACTAACACCTTTTGCATATTTGTTCTTAACAGTTTTTTTTTTGTACACTGTTTTTTCAAATACAAATAATTTCAAAACAGATCTATTTGTGACCAATACAAGTATTATCACTCTGGATCAGAGTAGACTTGGAAGTAATGGTAAAGCAGTTTTACTTCCCATTCCTCAGATCTCCAGAACTGGAACCTCACCATCTAATACAATTTAGTGTCATACCCAGGATACCCCTTTTTTTGTAGGGTGGGATCTTACCGTTCTGCAGAGGATACAGTCAACAAATTTTAAGTGCTGTCTACAGGGTGTTTTGTTTTTTGAATGGAAGTGGATATTTTTTAGCTAAATCACAAAAGTTTTTCCTGCTTGTGAAGCTATTGTAACTACTTCATTGAATGTCTATTACTCTTTCTAATATTTCTTTAGTTTGTGCACCACAAGTTGTGGCAATAGGAGTTCACCATTCAAAATAGCTGTTTCGCATAAGAATACTGTATCATCTATAATTTTGAATATATTTGAATGATACTGATATTTACACATATAGCCACATTGTAGGAGTAAGAGAAGTGTATTGCACTGATTTCTCAACTAGTGTACGCTTACTTGCCCAAAAAATCAGCATTCTGAATTTTGACTTTTCCTTCAGTTAACCCCATTATGACACTCAACTGCATCTGGTGGTGAGGATAAAGTTCTGGAAATTTAGGGAGTGTGGAATATCCTTTATCATTACTCTTGGGTCAACTCTGAACCAGAATAGTTGTACTTGTTAGGGTCCCATCTATAGATCTGTTTGAAAATTATTTGTATTTGATTGGACCATGTGAAAAAAAACAAACACTTAACCCTTTTGCCGGTAGATAATTCTTTAATTGTTTTCTGAAAATTTGTATAATAGAGGGTGTTTTGAACAAGTCCGTTAATCATATATAAAAAAAAGAAACAAAATTTGATAATTTGATCCGTAATTGAGTATCATAGTACAATAGCATGAAAAAAATAAAGCACTCACTTTTGATTATGATATTTTGCTAAATAACCTTTATACAACCTTTCACCACATTAGGGCCTCTTAGAGATGTTTCTATACATTAACATTGAATTAGTCAATGATCAGCCAATCGGAAAATGCCTAATATTGAACTACTGTACAAATGACAAAAAGCTGCTCTACCTGTGTACTCTGCTTGCAAAAGGGTTAAGAAGCAAATATACAAAATGTAAGTATGAACACCATTCTCTAGCTTCTAGGTATAAAATGACTCTAGATGGATTGATATGCCATTAAAATTTATCAGCTGGCTTCTCCATGGTGGGAAGAAGTACTAATTATTTACTCAGATTAGCTTATTCTGACCCAACCACAGTAATGTATTGTTAGTTAATAATGTTGTGGATTTTGTAAGCAAGCTGCAAGTACCTTTCTGTGGGGCAGGTACAGTGACAAAAGGTTATTGTTTATATCTGACTAAGAAAAGAATGTTCCAATGACCAGTTTGGAATGAAAATAATGTCATGAATGGTATGGTGAAGTGTTATGGTTTCTAGCAATAGAATAGTTTTCTCTTTAAGAAATCGAAAGTGGACATTCGGAAAACTGTATTGTTTGACTGCTACCACAGAAAATAACAATATAAATTTCAGTACTGGCATTTAAGTTATTTAATGATATGTCTGAAAACTAATCCCAGAGATTGGGATAAAAATAGTTTTTGGCTAAGTTAATAGATGAGCTGAGAGAAAATCAGTAGAATGTCCAAAGATATCAGAACAAAGTTCCTTCCTCTTGTTAGTGTAAACCACATATGACTGCCAGGAATGAAGTTTGATCTGCTAGAAGATGACGTAATTTCTCAAGTCATATGAATTTAAGAATTGCTTCTTTACTGTATCTTCCATATATTACAATTCATATGCTTTTTGAGGGCTAAGCATCATTATTAATATGTCTTGCATTCATCTCTTCTATAGTTTTAAAGATGTCAACAATGTAATAAAGTCACAAGGGTCTCGTTTTCAGGAATCACTCTATTACACCATAATGATTTTGGATGTTATTTTGTTAGGCTTTTCTCATCACCTGACCATCAACTCATTAATGTTAGATCTACATAACACTATAATGAATACCCATGTGGATTTGAGTATTGAATTTACCATACAAATAAATTTGCTTATGAAACAAGCTTGCTATAGGTACTATAGTAAGTATTGAAACACATGTATAAAGCTTTATCATGTATAGCATCATGACATTGGTAGCCTTATGTGAATTAAACTTATTACACAACTTTGTTGTAGAGAAGAGGCATGCAATTAATGTAATGGTCATTTTTATAGGAAGTGGAATTGGTGACTCAAGTTCAAATCCTAGATGAGCTTTTTGTGTTTCACTTCATGCTAATGTCCTTGGGAAAGGCATGAAACCATCTCCCTCATAAATACTTTGGTGAGTCAAAGTTTTGTAAAAATTTGCTGCATATTGAAGCATATGATTGAAGCAGTTTGCTGCATATTGCTGCATATGATTGAAGCAGTTCAAGCTGTAGTTGGTACTTATACATTGCTTCACTCTGTGTATAATTTCGAAGTGGCAAAGGTGAATGTGAAATAGTTTAGTTGAGAATTTATGCTATATGAGTTTGAACTGGGCCATAATTCTGTGGAAGCAACCAAAAATATTTATTATCCAATTGGTGAAGACATAGTTGAACTAGATGGTTGAAGAAATTTTGCCTGAGTTGCAAGAACGTCAACATTGTTATGACTTAGTTCAAACTTGTATAGCATAGTTTTCCAAATTTTATTATGTTGCATATTCATCTGTGTACCTTTCAAATCACACACTCAGTGAAGCAATGCACACTGTGTCAGTGTACCAACTACTCTGATGTTACTAACTGCAGTGGGTACCTTGCTTGAGCTGCTTTGGTCACATTATATATGTGCTGCAAACTAGTATGTACCAAAATATTGCAAAACTTTTGACTCACTTTAGTATTTAAACATGTAGAAAGTGTTTAGTGTAACGGTTACTGTAGGAAATGGAATTGGTGGTTTGAGTTCAAATCCTACATTGAAGTTGTTTATGTTTCACTACATACTAATGCCCTCGGGAAAAGTATGAATCTGTCTTTTCTCCCTTCCGCTATAGGTAAATGGTTGGGCAGACTGGCTTCTTTTGCTATGGTCAACCAGTCTAGTTAAAGGATAACTGAATTCAAACCAGCTTTCTTCTGCTTGAAAATTGTGTCACATCTTGCCTGTGGTGTTGGGGTTTAAATACAAATATCTAGAATTTTCTCAACTTACCATTCTAATTGGATGTTGTCATCTCATCATATAGTTCAAATTAACATCATTGGCCCAGCGGTTAGAGTGTTCGCCAATGGCCCGGGAGACCTGGGTTCAATCCCAGGTCGAGTCATACCAAAGACTTTAAAAATGGTACTTGATACCACCTTGCTTAACACTCAGCATTATAAGGTACGGTTCAAGGGTAAAGTGGAGCAATCCTGGGAATGGAGTAGCGCCCTCCGGTGTAGTAGCTATCGAAAAGGGAGCCTTCGGGTCACCCTCGACTATGGTCGCTAACTTTACTTACTTTACTTATCAAATAAGGAGAGTGCAATCATTTTTGATCCACAATTCTGAGTAAAATAACTGAAAATGTATTGCTCTGAAGAATAGAAGGGAACTTTTTGAAACAGCAATTCAGCCTCTCAGGGCTTGTTCCTTGGGTCAGCAGTCTTTGGACCAATCAGGCAGAGTAGGGAAGCTGTTTTGAGGGCTTAGGACACTACGTTTCAACTGTAGTCGGTACAAAAGGAAATCTAAAAGCCAATTTATGATCCTTCTCCTGCCTGGATCTGTTGCCAATCTAATCCAGGTGCTCTCTTCACTTGGAGAAAGTACTGCTGCAAGTAGCATCTCATCTAAGAGACTTGTCATCTTAGAATGGAAGAACTGTGCTGTCATTTGGTCTCTTGTTATCCTCTCAATTCAATCATACTGGTTGCAGTTGCAAGGGAAAACTAGCTGCATTCATACTATGCTTGATGGCATTGTTGAGAGCAGAGTGATTTGTTTTAAATTAAAAAAAATAAGTTCAATATTTTAATTATTTTTTGTGTTTTTATTTTGTGGTTGTTTTCCTTATTGGTCAGATGAAGATGATCCAGATGATATCTGGCATTTTGTATTGGATGTTTTGGTACCTACTCAGTCTGTAGTTGAACTCCTGTAATCCAGTTGGGTTATCGCCATTTTTTTTTTCTTTCTTTTTTGGTTTTGTCACTCAGGATTTATGGAGAATGGTATGATCCTATTTACACCAAATATGTGTGTACAATTAGTAATTTTATTTACTGTTCATTAGGAAGTAGTCTTCCTAACATTTTCATTGGCTATTTTAATAAATTACTAAGAATTATGATAACATTTTAGTCAACGTGAAAAAGATTTTTAGATCTCTGGCTATCACATTATTAACAAGATAAGAATGTCTAGTAGAAATGCAACACTTGTTTGTTCTGTGTCAGATATTTATATAATAAGGGTGGGAGGAAAATGTACTCAGTTGTAACCTTAATTATACAATTATACAATTCTTCACGTGTTCTATTTAATATGCAGTCTAGAAAACAAGAAGCTTTAATTGCTACATAAAACAAATTAATGAAATAACAAGTAGTTATTAATTGATTTTTTAGGAAAGAATTAGTAGTTGTTTTTTCTTTAGCATTGTATGACTTGTTTTGTGCTATTAAGTGACAGACAAGATATTGCATATTACTTATATGTTCAGTGATTTGTACTTTGATTGTTTGGCTGTAGTCATGCATCCACTTTATTTATTGAATGACCTTCATAGAATTCTTTAATACCAACTTCTGTGTGTAGTCACTTATAGTAAGTATGCTCACCTGCCTATCCAAGAATCAGGATTACCAGGATTCCTGCAAAAGAGGGAAAAAAAAAAGAAAAAAAAAAAACTGAATATTTCTAACCTATCCCAATCTTTCTGAAAATTCTTAACCCTTGTTCTTTTAAAAGTTTATCTTATTTCTTTCTTCGAGTCTGTTCTTCTAGAATTTATGGGTATTAAGTTTTATTAGTGCAGATGAGGATCACAAACATGGAACACTCAGTGAGAAGTGAATTCACTGATAATGAATACTCCAGGATTTATCAATATTTTGCCTTTTATGAAGCACTTGTAAATACTTCTCCCTTTTCACCAAACCCCTGTAAATACTTTTGCCTTTTCATCAAACCCCTTTTAACACTTTTCTTCAATATCTATTAAATACTTTTCCCTTTTCACCAAACCCCTGTAAATACTTTTGTCTTTTCACCAAACCCCTATCAACACTTTTCTCCAATATTTAGTAAATACTTTTCCCTTTTCACCAAACCCCTGTAAATACTTTTCCCTTTTCACCAAACCTTTTTGTGAATACTTTTCTTTTATGTGGTATCTATACTTTTTTTTCTTTCATCAGGTCTACATAAATGTTTGCATAGTTTTGACATAAGTATAGGTCTGATTTTATCTGCATATTGTTAATATATATTAATAATTTACTCTATTGTGATAAAATGTATTGATGACCCTTTTTAATAAAGTCTCATATGGTACAGTATAATTTAATTTGTTTAGGAAAATAAGTAATTGCTTTGAAAATGCTATCACTTAATCAAATTGTTAATAATCTAAATACACTTTGGAAAAGCAATTACACAGAATCAATTCCAAAAAGCAGCCAATATTCATTATCTTCAGCCATCAACACAATAACAATCTGTGACTTCTCAATGGAAGAGATATGTTCAAGTGAGAGAGAGGAAAAAGTTAAAGAGATCATGTGTGGATGTGTGTAATGTTTATTTAAAGACCAATCCATTTTGCAGTAAGCTATATGTCCATACCAGAGATTACATAGAAAATAGTACTTCTACAAGGATAGTTCTGGCATCAAATAACCCACAAAGGTTGCCATGCCATTAAAGAAACTAAAAAAAAAAAGAAGCTATTGTTCAGTCTTTCTTGGTCATCCTATTGATGGGGCATAGGATATGCTAACTGAGGGGTAATATTCCTCTCTCTGATAAAAGGGGGACCTGGGTATGAAACTGAACTGCACCTGGTGGTGAGGCTCCAGTTGTGGAGATATGGGAAGTGTGGAGTACTCTTTTATTGACATTACACCCAGGTCCACTCTGATTTGGAGTGGTAATAACTGTTAGTTAACTTGTGGTCCACTCTGTTAACTGTTAGTCCACTCTGACTTGGAGTGGTAATAACTGTTAGGATGCTATCTTGTGGTTAAATAGAACTGTTTGCATATTATTTAAATTGGATGGGAATACGTCATTTCATAAAGCTGTGTTGAAAAAACTTTTAAACTACACATAAATGTATTTGATTTTCTAATGTCGATAAAATAACCCCTGACTGGGTGACTTATTGTTAAAATAAATCTTTCTTGGTTGATCTACTAGGTCTTTCTTGAAAATTAAAAAAAAAATCTGATATAGTCAAAATTGCAAATCTGTGCTGCTCTGTGACAATCCTGTAAGTAGTTAAAAGCTTTAATTGCGCTTAGTCAAGGATTGGTCAAACTATTTCATGTTAGTATTGATACTAATAATAAATAATAAGTAACAATCAGTGCAATTTGTATTTAACTGAGCATGCTACTTAGTTCCACATGAAAAATATATTAAGTTGTTTTGTTGGGAATAAAATTTTTTGTGCGAATCTCCAGTGCACATTCTGTGTTAATTTTTACTATTTCTTTACCACTAAGCATGAAATAACCCGAGAGAGATTGACATGCTGTTAAAATCAATCAGCAAAAATAAAATTGCATGAATATATATAAGGTGTGTACTTATTTTTAGTTTCTTATTTTCAATGCTGTTGAGTTTGGTGATAAATTATACCTAATAACTGAGTGCAAATTATTTGTATTAGATAGTAGTACTTAATACCATAAAACTATGTTAAATGATTATTATAGATCAGGGGTGATAAAACTGCAACTTGTGAGTCACATGCAATGCTATGATCATTAATGTATATGGGAAATTCAAGAGGATTCAAATATTCTTGCTATGAGAACTCATGAAAACCATATTTGTCTTTTACTCCTTATCTTTATGATCTAACTTTGCTGTAACATTGTGCTACATCATATAATAAGATCTTACAATACCCCTATGATGTTTATACAACTCTTTATTTTAAACTTAACATTTATACAATTATTTCTATGCATAATTCTCATGTTAGTTATAAACCATTTCTGGATCTTAGTTAGGTTTTAGTGATCAACTTTGCTGTTTTAGTAGGAGGTGCTGAAAAAGTATCTGGGTTTTCAGGAAAAGTCTGAACTGGTCATTTTTGGACCTTGTGTCCTTGTGGATGTGTCCATATAATTATCTTCTTTCCTATCTCTCATATGAATAAGATAGCATCTGTTTCTCCTCATCATAGAACCTGTTTTGGTTTCATCTGATATGAGTGAGGGTTAACTTGTCTTTCCATGACCTCACCAAACCTTTCTTGATCTCGTATATAATCCATGTTCCCTTTTAGGAAGGCTGGTAGAGTCTGAGCTCTCTGATGGGTGTTGTAATTATTAGCTTATTTATCTCAGTATATTTCCTCTTTCCTAGTTAACTTTTTGGGTAGGAGGTTCTCTTAAATTGCCAGCAGTTTTGTGTTTATTCTTTTCCCCATTAAAATTTCATTTGGGGTTGCTATGTTTTTCAGTGGATGCAATTAATTCTAAATAGGCATTTGCATCTTTTCTTAGGATATTCTTAGCAGTCTTTACAGCTCTTTCTACCTTTCCATTAGGTCGTAGGTGTAGAGGTGATGTGTAAAATCCCAATATTTGGCAAATTCTCTGAATTGCCAGCTAGCGTTTTAGGGTCCATTATTAGAGATAACTGTGTTTGGAATTGCGTGAATTGCAGAAGTCTCTGACAGTGTATGTATAACTGCTCCAGATGTAGTTGCATGGAATTCCCAAATCTCAAACCAGCAGTTCATATAGTCTACCACAATTAGGTATGTTTTCCCTTTTATATCGAACAGGTCTGTGCTAACACAGGCTCAAGGTGTATTGCCTGGAAAGGACAAAGCCATGAGAGGTCTCCTTGGTCTTGGTTGTAGTCTGGTACTGATATGACATTTGTTCACTATGGATTCTATTTGATTATAAGTTGCCTCTATACAGAGTAGCTTGCATGCCTATGACATTTGGTGATTCCCAGGTGACCTTCAGATATGTTCTCTTGTGTTTCTAACTGTAGTGATGAGTTTATTACAATTCTGTTTTTATACATTTAGAGTTCTCAAGGGACTGTCATGTGTTGTTTCTTCACCTGCATCATTGCTTTGAGCTATTGTAATTGCCGTCAGTTGTTGCTTTGTTGCTCATATTGAGGGGACGACTGAATCAGAATACTGGCATCTGGCATCTTTTTGTGCACCCCTTGAACATATATTACTTTTGGTAAGTATTGAGGCATCTGAAGGTGAAATCTTTAAATTCTCAGTGGAAGTTTATATAGGTCTGTGCTTGAGAGTACTACTATTAGATAGTGGTCTGTTTCAAGGGTTAATATTGTCCCCAGTATTGTATAATTCAGCTATTACAATGACAAAAGCAGACTCTTAACTCTTTAGACAAGCATTTTATCTTTTTTTTTATTGTGGTGGATCTAAGGAAAAGAGTAATGCTCAAAATTGATTTATCTTGGTAGAAAAATAAAAAAAGAGTTAAAATTTCTATGAAAATTCTTTTATTATATGACTTTATAGTTTGCACCTGTTTGCCATCCCTGTCAACAGATTATTGGGATCTTCTCCAGGTGGTCCCCCAATATCAGTTTGGCTTTTTTGATAAACATGCTCTAGTAATATTAATATTTTTTCAATCACTTTTTGGAGATTTCAAAAATGTGTTGACAGGGATGATGAATATGTGAAGACTGTTTAAAATTGTATCATAAAGGTAATCCTCCCCATAAAGGTGTTAACATTTTTTAATTACTCTGTATGTAAAAAAAATAAAAGGCAAATAGATTTAGTCATCAAATTGAGGAATTTTGTATGTGTAAAGTTGACCAACCTTCTGCTTGACAGAGGATGAGAGAAGTTAAAAACAAAATTTATCAAACAATTTCTTTAGATAAGAATGAACCACTGTTTAACAGACTTGAGATCTTGATTGGCAGGGTAGGAACAAACCCAATCCTACTTGTATTTCAAGGGATATATTTTTGGGAAACAAGATTTGGACTGAACCTCTGAACTTTAACTAGTTTTATTGTTAAATAGTTACATAGTGGATACAGGTAATCTTGGCTCTTATTAAAGGTACAGAATTTATGTTTCAATTTGTGGAGATGTGCGGAATAAGGTGGAGGAATAAGAAATATGATAGTCTGGTGGGCAGGGCTTTGAATATACTGACTGTATCCTTTGCAGAAGGGTTAGATTACCCCCCCCCCCACAAAAAAGGGTGTCCTGAGTATGATACTAAACTGCATTCTGGGGAGTATGAAGTCACCCCTTTGTTGCCTGATTCACTCAGGGTCAGAATTATTGTACCTGTTAGTGTCCCATCTTTGGTCAAATATAAGGAATACTTGATATCACATCTATGTGTGCAAAAAACCCCAAACAAACAAAACACTTAAGAAACACAGAAGAAATGTATTTATGAACATACAATGAATGTAATTGTAGAATAAACAAAAGAACTGTAGAAGGTATCCATTAATCTACTTATACTCAATCAAACTACTCATTGGGATCTTTGGAAGCTCTACGTGACTCAACAAATATTCTCCAGTAATTCCCTAACCTCTAGGCATAAAATAACCCTAGACAAGTTGATATGCCATTAAAAAAAATCTGTTCATAGTTAAAATCAGCCAGTTCAGAAGTATATTGTCAATAGTAAACAAGTACAAAGTTCCAAAAATGTTGTTGTTGGTGGTGGTGAGGCGCTGCCTTAAACCCTGTTCATATATAGATTTTTAGTGGGGGAAAAATAGTTCAAACTTGACAGAAGGCAGAACTAAGAAATGTCTATTTTCGTATTCTGTTCTAGAGTTGGTTGTTTTGAACTTCACGTGTCACTGGGAGTCAGTCAAACAAGAATAGAAAGAATGTACATAAAACTTAGCAAGTGACTTTCTCTATAATTTAGACCCAGTCATTGAAAGGAATGACGGATATAACCATATTTAATTATAATAAATGCTAGTGATTCATTTATTGGCTTCATTCTTCTATCAACTCTGCTCTGTCAGTGGAGTAAAGAGTGTGTCCACTGTATCCTCTGCACAGAGGTGGGTCTTCCCCCCCAATAAAAAACAAAAACAAAAAAAACATACAAAAGGTTGGGTTGGTTTGGTTTAGTTTGGTTTCTTTGTTTAATGGCATATCAATCTTTGTGGGTTATTTAATGCCAGACCCATGCCTGTAGAAGAACAGCAGTGGTACTATTTAACCCATTGCTGGTGGGAGGATAAGGGGGTTCATAGTTTTCCCAGGGAAATTAGTCCAAAGGTGAAGTAATTGTGCAAATGGATTTTGAAGTCACTTACTCCAGTCCAGTGTGTAAACTACGATGCCATGGGCAGGGTGTCCTGGGTATGACACTAAACTGCCTTTAATGATGAGGCTCCTGTTCTGGTGATCTGAGGAGTGTGGATTACTCTTTTATTGCCATTATTTCCCGGTCCACTCTGACCTGGAGTGGAAGTACCTGTTAGGGTCTCATTTATGGGTTAAACAGACCTGTTTGAAAATTGTTGGTATGTGCAAAAAAAATGAAAAAACAAAACAAAAAATTCTTAAACAACTACATAAATATAAATATAAACATACAATGAACCTGATTCCCTAACCTCTCTATATAAAATAACTTTAAAGAGGTTGACATGCTATTAAGATCAATCAAAATATTAGTCTAAGGTTCAATAAATTTTGTAACATACAGTAATTACTTATATTACATATGGGTTGTAAGATGGTCATTATTAAAAATAAAGGACGGACAAATTCACCTACCTAGGAAGTAGCGTTTCATCAACAGAAAACGACATCGACACACGGCTGACGAAAGCATGGACGGCTATAGATAGGCTCTCAATAATATGGAAATCAGACCTGACAGATGAAATGAAGCGCAGTTTCTTCCAGGCAGCGGTTGTATCGATACTGCTATATGGATGCACTACATGGACGCTAACCAAACAGCTGGAGAAGAAACTTGACGGCAACTAATGTTGAGAGCAATATTGAACAAGTCCTGGCAACAACACCCCACGAGACGCCAACTGTACGGCCACCTGCCTCCCATCACGAAAACTATACAGGTCAGACGAGCCAGACACGCCGGACACTGCTGGAGAAGCAAAGACGAGCTCGTAAGTGACGTACTACTATGGACCCCCACATATGGCCAAGCAAAAGCAGGACGACCAGCCCGAACTTACATACAGCAGCTATGTGAGGACACAGGATGTAACCCAGAAGACTTGCCAGAGGCGATGAACGATAGGGAAAAGTGGCGAGAGATGGTCAAGGATATCCGTGCTGGCGGCACGACATGATGATGATGAAAGTTTAGAATAATTATTCATTTTTAAAAAGAGACATCATTTGTTTTTATTGTTTATTTGTTACCTTGTTTAAACCAGGTATTTTCTGAGGTGGGTGTCATACCTCTCTGCAGGGTATAGTCAGTATATTCTAAACTCTTCTTACAGGATGAGTAATATTTTGAGTTTAAAAATTCAGACCAAAATGATTTATCTCACAAAAAATTTTTAAGGAATTTGCTGAATTGTTTACATTGGGTAAGAGATAGAAACTTGGTTTCCATCTGTTTATTTTACAATATCTTTTGTCAATTAAAAATTTACACAAAATGTTTATGAACTGTAAAAGATAAAGCCACTTAAAAAAGATTTTCTGCTTATATTTTTTGTACTTATAAAAGTTAATGTTCTATGACAAGTTAAGATAGAAATGAACTTTGAATGAAAGATTCTCTTCAAATTAGTCCTCTTGGAATTTAATACAATTATGTTTTTGGTGACTTTTTATTATCAAAATCTAAAACATTGCATTGAAACTCTGTCACTAAAAATATTAGTATGTTGCAGTCCAAAAATAATACACTTATGGCGGCTAACATGCTGGACTGCAGAGTCTTAATGAGTTTGAACTCCAGACCATTATTGTGTTTGCTTTCAGACTAATATGTTTGGGAAAAGTATGAACTCCTTTAACTCTTAAGCTATGGGTTAGTGCCATTACCATTCTTCTGTAAGGATGACATTAGCATTAAATAACCCAAGAAGGTTGATATGCCATTAAACAAAGAAACCAAACCAAGCCTTATATATATTTATACAATTTTATT
>OY757938.1:29976061-29992375 GCA_963585895.1 Sepioteuthis lessoniana
TAAGAAGTTTTTTATGTTTTTTGGTTTAATTTGTATTTAATGTGTGTATTTAGTATAATAAATAAAACTATTGTGTTACTTACCTTATTTCATTAAAAATAACACTTTTAGAATGTGAAATTAACATTTTTGAAGGTTACTAAATACTTTTGTCTGATAGTGTGTGTGTGTGTATGTGTGTATATATAAAAAATTTGATCAATTTTATGGAGACTGGATTTTTAAAAAAAAAGGTACTTTCAAAATTTTAATGAGTATAGAGATTACGTAATTTACAAAGTGCTTTTGCTTTGATGTGGCACAAGGCCGAATGAATGGGGCGCCCAATGAGACTCGAACTCACTCGTGTAGGTCTGCCAGTCTAGCTTGCTAACCGTTACACCACCAGAGGTGCCCTTGAGTATAGAGATTACATAGCTGAGCAACTTGTATTATAAACCTATGATCTCTAGATGTTTAGACCTCTGTTTCTATGTTTCAATGTCAATTGGAATAGGAAAAAAGTGAAATCATTTTGGATACTATAAATGTTGCACCCTTAATAGTCAGGACACTCAGCTCAATTTGACTGCTTGTTTTATCCTAAACTGAAAAATTCATTTTAGAGGATGATTGGAAGAACTTGTGAATATGAAAAGAGAAGTTTTAGAGGTGATTCACTGAAGTAAGTGTGTTGAATACCAGGAAGACTATCTTCAAGAAAATTAATGTTAATTTCTCTTTTGATAAATAGTCTTTGTTTTGATATGATTTAGAAGCATTTTGTATAACTAAATATCATATAGTATCATTTGTATATGCTAATTCAAAAATTTCAAAAATTCAGTTTGTCAATGTTGAAAAAAATTAATCAGAGAAAAATGCTTTGTAAGGAATGTATTTATTTTCATAACTCCTTTATCACAAGTAGGATACAACTTAAGATCAATTTTTAAGTGGAATACAATTGGTTGGAATTCAGTTTTTCTTTTAGACTGGTTGCCTAATCAAGGCTTGAAGAGCTCTGTTTGCCCTTTTATTTACTCAAAGCTCTGTGGAAAATGGTTAGATTCATATCTTTTTCTAGGATGTTGATGTGAAGTGAAATGCTAATAGCCTCGTGTAGGATTTGAAATCGGGTTGCTAATTTCTTTTCATATGGCAATAACCTTGCCTCCCGAAAGTAACATTTGAATAAAAACTAACATTTATGTACCAAAGAAGTATTTTGTGTTTTTTAGCCCACTCGGCTGGAGCTATAGAATGCACCAACTGCTTCTCTGCAGAGGGGTAAGACTCCCCCAATGAGTGTCCTGGATATGACATTAAACTATCTGTTGGGGAGGTTCCAGTAATGCTGGAGCTTTCAGGAATGTGGATTACCCCCTCATTGCCATCAGTCACAGGTCCTCTCTGGCTTAGAGTGGTAGCACCTGATAGGGTCCTATTTATGGGTCAAACAGACCAAATTATGTGTGCAAACATTTGACTGATGTTAAATTGTGATAGTTGTATAGGACTACTTGAAACCATTTAACTGCGTGTCAAAAAGAGCTCAGACTCATTTAAGAATGATATCAACAAAATGTGTTTACAAATCATATATATATATATATTTAATGTATATGTATAAAGAGGATTTGGCATTAAATAACCTACAATGGTTGATATGCCATAAAACCAAACCCAACTATTTTTTGTTTTGAAATTTATTATTCTTTTATTTGTATTTTTTGTTTAGATGACGCTGTTTCAAATATGAGCACAGTGAACACAGAAAATATACAATGCTGCGAATATCTTTACGAAGATGTGTCACATTTGGCATCTTCATCTGTTTTGTTGCTGGGATGTTCCTTGGTTTTCGCTTCATCACTCGAGATGTGGTCAGCGATGATAACCAATCAGCTGACGAAAAGAAGGGAAATGTACGTTGGAAATTATCAAAGCAACAATTTAGTCACAACCATAGCCAATTGTTGGCTACTTCGCCCCAGAAGTCATTGCTGAACAAAATGCTTGAATTTCGAGCCAGAATGCACAAAGAACGTATCTTAAAGTCAAAATTGAGAAGTAACAATACGTTCTTTACTACTCCTCCTCCTCGGCAAACAACGATACCTTTTGATGAAAATGGCTTGAATTACAATGTTCATGTTTTCTATTATATGTGGTATGGAAATCCACAAAATGATGGAAAGTACTTCCACTGGAATCATCGTCTTTTACAGAACTGGAGAGAGAAAGTTAAACGTGCTATGGTCAGACGGCATTTTCCTCCTTTAGACATTGCATCAAATTATTACCCGGAACTTGGACCTTACAGTTCTTCCAACTCTGAAGTTCTGTCTATTCACATGGAACAGATAAAAAATGCTGGAATTGGTAAGTTTTTTTAATTTCTACTTTTTTTTTAATCCAGATTTATTTAGAAACTATGATTCTGTTAAAAATATTATATTTCCACTTGAATTGATTGGTAATTAATTTTATAAAAATTTTTTTACCGGCTGCCATCAATTAACAAAGAAAATATAATTTTTCCATTAGAGATAAAGGAAAAAAGGTCAGTAAAAAAAAATGACTCCGGGGCAATTTAAAAAAAAATCAAATTTTTAACAGTTCTTACTCCATGATTGTATCTTTAAAGCATTCCCTTTATTCCATTCTAATTGTAACCTTGGTGTCAACTGAATTCCCCAAACCCATTTGATTAGAAGTGTTTTTCATTCTTAATATAAGAAAATCAAAAGTCTGGAAATATTGAATATTTTTTGTCTCAACAACTCATTACAGAAACATCAAAACAGTAAAAAACTATATATATTCCTAAAGTACATCTGGAAGTGTGTCTAGATTTTAAAAAAATAAAATATTCATATCTATGCTAATCTTTGATTTGGGCCTCCTAAAAATTGATCAAATTTAGAAATTGTAAAATTCACTCAACTGCAGGGGTCCAGATTTCCCCACAAGAAAATTTTAAAGACTTTGAAGCTTATTTGCTTTAAAATGTTTGATCTGTCAACTCTTCAATAACAATTTTGTTATTGGCAAACAGACCCTTGTATTTCTAGAACAGTTTTCTTAATTCAATGGCTTACAGTACAGAAAAAAAAATTTCTTTTTCACAAACAATATATTCTTCACTTTTCTCTATTTACTCCATTAATCTAACCTTGTATTTGTCTTGATTTGAGTGAAAACTATGTTTATACTGATATAATTAGTTTTAGTCTATATAAGATTGATACTCTGTCAGTGCTTAGATACTAATGTATTTGTTAAATCTTTCTATATAAGTTGTTGTAATGTTGCTTGTCAGTCTCTTTCACTAAACCAGAGTATATAACTTTTTCATTATACACGACATAATCCAGAGATTGGTCTCATTGAGTAACTAAATACACTTAAACCAATGTTTTAATCAGTTAGGTCATATCGGACAATCTAGTGGTCATTTACTTAACTGTGCTTACTTTGGTTCCAAGTGATGATTGCACTCAACTAATAATAATCTGCTAACTTAGCTAGCTAACCATTAAACTATAATGAAGCAGCATTTGTGACTGAATAGTTATAATTGTAAATGATTTTGAGTGAGGTTCTTTGTGTTTCACTTTATGCTAATGCCTTTAAGAAAGGCCTGAAACCTCTTCTCAGCTATGTAGGGCAAACTGGGCTCTTCATAGCAACAAACTTGGAAGGAAAAAAACTCAAATTTCAAATCATATTTACTTTGTTTAAAAATTGATCTTGTGTCATATCCTGCCCATAGTGGTGGGTGTAGGTAAATACATATGCTATTAAAAGTGCTCATTGACCATTACATTGTAAAAGGTGCCTCAGTAAGACAATTTGCTTGTGGTGGTAGTTGAACTGACTGGCATAAAACAACCTAAGAGTTAGCATGCCACTAAACAAACCAGGTTACCACTGTTTTTCTTAATTGTCTCACTATAATTTATTTCCATGGTAATCACCATTTGCTATACAACACCTGCTTGCCTTAGATTATAATTTTTCCAATGTTTTAGCCTTTTTGTTAAAAAGATTTATGATACACTATCTTTTTGAAGCTTATTTTCTTAAATTAAATCAAGTAAAGATATTTATATCATGCTTCTGTTTCTTTGTAGTGTTGTAGTGTAATAATCATCTGAGAAATAATAATTCATTACCCAAATTTTTCATTTCTGAGTAGAAAGTGTTGATGGATGTTTCTTCTAAACCATAATCATGTCAGTACCACTGTATCAGCCCTGTTAACTGGGGCTGTAGAATATGCAGACCCCCACCTATCTTGAGTGTCCTAGATATGACACTAAACTATCTGATGGTGAGGCTCCAGTCCTACATCTTTGGGAAATGTGGATTTCAGGTTCCCTCTGTCGGGAGCCCCCTCTGTGGGTCAAATAGAACTGTTTAATTATTTACTATACTGAAAACCATTTAAATGTGGCAAATAATAGAACTATTTGTGTTTGATAACAATACTTGAAACCATTTAATCATGTTCAAACAAATGAGCCCTGGGTTGTGTGAAAAATTGTTACCTACAAACTATTCATTTACAAATCTTATATATTTAATATATATGAGAATTAGGCATTAGATAACCTACAAAGATTGATATGCCATAAAACACGACCAACCAACAACACTATTGTATGGT
Source organism: Sepioteuthis lessoniana (assembly GCA_963585895.1). Classification (NCBI taxonomy): domain Eukaryota; kingdom Metazoa; phylum Mollusca; class Cephalopoda; order Myopsida; family Loliginidae; genus Sepioteuthis; species Sepioteuthis lessoniana. The sequence goes on from OY757938.1 coordinate 29,980,716, forward strand.
TACACTACTTGGAGTCTTATAAAATTCCTGAAGAAAAAACTAGATGAGAATTACTCAAGGATGTTTTATGCTGTTTTCAACAAATTTTGGAAACATCACACTACAAAACATGTATATGGCCACTTACCTCCCTTCCAAGAAAAACAAGAAAAAAATTAGGATGATTTCTTTAGGGAAGTTCTCATATGTACTCTTACACTTGGAATCATTATTATTGGCTGACAAGCTAAGACATTCATCATTTTTGAGTGGACACTGGATGTTGTTTTGAGAACAAGAACAAAGGCCACTAGGGTTGGATGGTGAGAGAGAGAGTCAAAGCAATCCATACTGTCAGCATGCCTTGATGATCTAGCTGATTTATTTATTTTTCTTTGGCATTGTTTATGTAATCATCATATTAACCCATTGCCCATCTGGAAAATTTAAAATGTATTTTAAATGCCTTATAAAAATATGTATACACAATTTAAGATAAGTACAGATATTTATAGGTGAGATCAAAAATATAAAAATAGCAATTGTTGTGAACTTTTTATGAATGGAATAATGATAACTATTGGCCTAAGTAGATTTCTCACTTGAAAAATGTTAATTATGATGTACGTGGTGCTTTCAATAAGTTTACAAACTTTTTTGGTACAGGCATTTAAAATTGTCGTAGACTCATGAAAATTCAGTATGTTATTGCTATACATCATATGAGATGACTGACCAATTTTTATGATTTCAGGTTTAAATGAACAGCTACAGCAGGAATTGGAATACACCCTACTAAAACCTGATTGTCACAGCTGGTGAATTTCAAAAATGCAATCTGGACGTGAGGACACTTTAGAAGAATAATATGCAATAAAATTCTGTTTTAAACTTGGAAAAAGTGCCACAGAAACGTATAGAATACTTCAGACTGCTTTTGGAGCATCTTGCATGAATTGAGCATCAGTTTTTGAGTGGCATAGGAGATTCAAGGAAGGCAGGGAGTCTGTGAGGGATGATAGGAGGTGTGGGAGGAGTAAGGAAGTCAATACACCAGAGTTGATTGGCCAAAGGGTTAGGGTTAGTATGTTGAGGTTTTAAGGGAGTTCAGGAAGAGATTCTGTTAGAAGAGGCCAGCACTCTTCAAATCGGCTCAGTGGCATTTCCACCAAGACAATGCGCCCGTCCACAACCCCATCCTTTTCACAGACTATTTGACCAAGATGGGCATCAAGACAGTTCCTCAGCCTCCCTATAGCCTAGACCTTGCTCCCTGTGACTTTTGGTTATTGCCTAAGCTCAGAGGCTGTTGTTATGAGACAATTGATGAGATGAAAGAGGCTGTGACGAAGGTGATTGACACTCTCACACAAGAGGACTTCGATGGGGCCTTCCAGAAGTTGTTAGAATGGTACAACAAGTGCATTGCAGCCGGAGGAGATTACATCGAAGGGGACTAGAGTTTCATGTGTGTACTATCAATAAAAGTGCCCATACGAAAAATAGTCTGGAAACTTATTTAATGATTCTCGTAATTTTCTAAGATTCTCCAAAATTAACTTATCTTACACAGTTTGATCTCACAGAATAATGAGAAAATCTATTGTTATGGCATTATTGAGGTATCTTTAGAAATCCAAATGTATCTGTTTGTTTTGGAAATTGAATATATGCAGATGAATAATGGGAATATATCACTGGCATAAAAGAAGAAAATAAGATGCCAAGACTCATTACACAAGATTTATTAACATGCCTCTTAAAACCAATTTATTACACTTTATTAGAAACAGAAATTAAATCTGAAAGAAGAACAGCCATATCTTTTTGCTTTGCCTGATAGCTGCTAAAAAGGAAGAACTTTAGCAGATCATATCTTCACATCATGATTGGCATCTTCAAAGAGAGAGCATCTCTGAAATTTCTCATATTTGTCTGAGGAGGTAACATCAAATCACATCGCCATTTGCAGTCAAAGGGAGGTAATCATTTCTCTCCTAGACAAAGGTAGATAATTATATCAGAACATATCTATAATTTTTTTTCATGGGTAATAACTTTTCTACGCTACTTAATTTTTCTCTCTTTCTCCCTCACTTTATTTCTTTTTTTTTTTCTTTTTGCACTTTTTATACTTCAGTTTTCTTCCTTCTATGCATCACTTCATATTATTGTTCTCTTTTCCTTCTAACTTTTTAACATTTTGATAGGGTCTCGTATATAGATCAAATAGATCTGTTTGAAGATTATAAGATAGGAATAGTTACTTTAAACCATATTATTATGTATAAATGATCAGTATTAGATGTGAATACTTGAATAAAATTCTGTTTTACTTATTGATATTAAGAATAGTTGATTAAATTTTACATTAAGTGGCTTTGGAGAATCCTAGGTCTGCTGATTTTTATGGTAAATCTGTGTAGATGATGCATGCTTTTTATGGTGATTATGAGCAAAGTACTGGATATAATAAAAAAATATGAAAAATTATTTAGTCTGTTTCACTGTGGAATTTTCACTACAAAAAGTTATAATGTTACAGAAGCTGAACTATGAGAATGGTTTATGATAAAAGTAACTGACCAATCTAAACAGCTACTAAAGTAAAGTTAGCGACTGTAGTTGAGGGGGACCCGAAGGCTCCCTTTTTAATAGCTTCTACACTGAGGTGTAGGGGAGGGAGCTACTTCTTCCCCCTGATTTCTCCACTTTACCCTTGATACATACCTTATAATGCTGAGTGTTAAGCAAGGAAGTATCAAGTACCATTTTTTAATTCTTTGGTATGACTCGACCTAGGATTGAACCCTGGTCTCCCGGCCATTGGCGAACACTCTACCCACTAAGTCAATGAGCCCGACAACTAGACTACATTAAATGGCACTCTTTTTTCTATTTTTCTGGCAAATTCAACCAGATTCACGTAACTGTTTTTGTAAATAACCTAAATATGCTAACTCTCTCTTGTGTGAGTAATTTATATGTGAAAAAAAAAAGTGGTGTGCAAATATTCCTTTTTTCTCATCTCAAAAAACGTTATTAAAAGTCAATACACATATAAACAAATTTGTTAAATGATTAGATAAATCAATTTCTTTTCATTTGATGTATGGTTTGACAGGGTTTTATATTTTTATAGTGATTTTAAAAGCATTTTTCAGATGGAACTCTCCAAAAATGCACATGTCTACAGTGATTTAGGATACTGTGAGCATTGTTATGGTAAGGCAACCAGTCTAGGAGAAGGAAAACTCAGAATTCAAACCAGCTGTACTCCACTTAAAAATCACCCTGTGTCACATCCTGCTCAAAGTAGAGGATTTGAGTAAATACGTTAACTCTCTCAAATTGTATTCTAGTAATTAATGATATCTGGTGTCTATGATATTAATTTATTTCCATGCAAAGTGCTTGTTTGTCTGTCACATTGTTTAATATAGAGCTACATACATGGTATTCATATTTTTTGGCCCGCCTAGAAGAAGGTTTTGATATAAAAATTTTTCTATTCCTTATAAGGAAATAGTCGGTGGTCTCATCAAAAGAGGGGTCTCTAACTCTAAGTAGGAAACCATGTTGCTGCAAGATGTAATTTGTACAGAATTTAAATTTCCAACATTAAAAAAAACAAAACAAAAAAAAATGAAACAGATGGTCTTAGTAAAATAATTTATCATATTTAATTAGGTTTATTCAACGTGGAGTTATAAAATAATTGCATAGCATTATTACTTAGTTAGGACTAACAGTCTGGAAAAAACAATGTTTTAATAGATATATATTCAAAGTGTTGCTCAAGTTAAAAAAGATATTTCTTTTAAATCTCATAAATTTTTCACTGAACAATATTAACTTCATTAGAAAATGTAAAAAATATAATTGATAAATCTATTTTCTGTTAAATAGATTTATTTTGTAACAATTACAGTCTGTCTATAAACATCCCTTATAATTTTTGATTTGATAATAAAAACTGTAAAATGACCTGTTGCAATCCAGATATTGACCTTGTGTAGAAAAGTACATCAACTAGTCTATAATGTCTTGTTTGATTCAGCACAATTCCATTCATGGTTGTGTAATCCAATACCATTTATAAACGTTCCACCATTTTCTGCATTTCTGGAAACGTTCCACCATTTTCTGCATTTCTGAAAAAGTTCCACCATTTTCTGCATTTCTGAAAATGTTCCACCATTTTCTACATTTCTGAAAACGTTCCACCATTTTCTGCATTTCTGAAAACGTTCCACCATTTTCTGCATTTCTGAAAATGTTCCACCATTTTCTGCATTTCTGAAAACGTTCCACCATTTTCTGCATTTCTGAAAACGTTCCACCATTTTCTGCATTTCTGAAAATGTTCCACCATTTTCCACATTTCTGAAAACGTTCCACCATTTTCTGCATTTCTGAAAACGTTCCACCATTTTCTGCATTTCTGAAAACGTTCCATCATTTTTCGCATTTCTGTAAACGTTCCACCATTTTTCGCATTTCTGTAAACGTTCCACCATTTTTCGCATTTCTGTAAACGTTTCCCCATTTTCTGCATTTCTGTAAACATTCCACCATTTCCTGCATTTCTGGAAACATTCCACTATTTTCTGTATTTCTGTAAACACTGAACTTGCACCTTTCTCAGAATTTTTTAGTTGGTTATAGATTTACTCAATGGAGACATCAAATTACATAAGAAATTGTCCATCAAAAGTGTCAATGATAATTTAGAGGCCGTTCTTTCTGGCAAACAATCTTATCAAATTCCCTCTATTTTTTACTATTATAATTTCATTTACATAATTTCTTAATTTTTTTTTTCACATGTTTCAGGTTGTGTGGCTGTGTCCTGGTATCCACCACAATTGTCAGATGAAGAAGGTCAACCCCCTGACATACTTATCCCTAGATTACTGCATGTGGCATCTAAATTCAATATCAAAGTAAGTAACTGTCAATTTGTTTGACTGTCAATCCATGAACCTGTTCATTACTTTTTGTCAAAACCATAATCCATGATATTGATATATATTAATATTTAGCCTGAAGGATTCTATTTAATATTTCATAATTAGTTCTGTGATATTCAGACTTCATATGATTGAAAACATCTTCATGAATTGCCCAGTCAGCTGGGACTGTAGGAGACACAGATTGCACCTCTGCAGAGGGGTAAGACCCTCCCAATGAGTGTCCTACACCTCTGCAGAGGGGTAAGACCCTCCCAATGAGTGTCCTGATTATGACACTAAACTATCTGATGGTGTGGCTCCAATGATGCTGGAGCTTTGGGGAATGCGGAGCACCCCTTCATTGCCATTTCTCCCAGGTCCAATCTGGCCCAGAATGGTAGCACCTGATAGGGCCCTATCTATGGGTTAAATAGAACTAACTTCATGCTTATGCTAAACTGAATTGTTTGAATTAGAACTGTTTGACTAAACTGAATAGCTTGAAATAGAAATGTTTTTCATAATTAAACTGTACTTACATTTAAACTGCATGCTAAACTAAATTGTTTTAAATGGAATTGTTTTTGACATTGAAACTCTACTTACACTAAACTGAATTGTTTTGACATTTAACTGTGTGTAAATAAAATCTTTACTTATACTAAACTGAATTATCTCTGTTTGAATAAACTGAATAGCTTGAAATAGAAGTGTTTTTGACAATTAAATTGTATACTCATGCTAAACTGAATTGTTTGAAATAGAACTGATTATTTGTATAAAAATGGATTTGGCATTTAATAACCTACAAAGGTTGACATGCCATAAAATCCAAACAATCAACCAATCATCTTTATGAATGCAGACACCACAAAATTATTAGTCAGTTGCAAATGGGACCAGTGATGGCTTTATACTCAGAGTATTTTATGTGTATTGTTTTAATAAAACTCCCATTTTGATGAGACTTTTTGTTGGGTTATTTTTACATACTTACAAATATAATGAAAATTATAATTTCATGAGTGTCTGTCCATCTGTCTTGTATTTGTCCAGATTTCAACCAAACTTACAGGAATTATTAGGACCTTTCCTGAAAATTATTTCATATGACAATAAAATTTTAAGTCATTTGCAATTAAATGCCTGATTTTCAATGAGAACTGACATTCTTTTCAAAAGTCTTAACAACATTTTTTAAGCCTTATCATAACTATCAGTGGATGTGATATAAATTTAAAAAAAAAGAAAAAAGCAAAAATCACCTTGTCAGAATATAAGAATACACTGACTGTATCCCCTGAAGAGAAGACCCAGCCTCCAAAATGGGCTGTCCTGGAGATGACACTAAACTGCATCTGATGGTGAGGCTCCAGTTCTTGAGATCCAATATGAGTCGGGTATCTCTTCATTGGCTTTACTCCCAACAATAAGTGTTGTCATACTGTAAAACCAACCAATTAATTGACTAAAAATAAGAATTTATATTTATTTATAGTTATTTTCTTTTTGTTTAAACAAATGAAAAATTTGCTTAGTGATTTACACTTTTAATTAGACATTAGTTAGTTTGCATCAAATACATAACTTTCAGTCATGGATATGGCAATACATAGGGAAAAAAAAGTTGATATTTAGTTCTCATGTAGAATACCCAATCCTCATGTTTAGGCTTAAAAATCTGGAAAAATAGAGTGCATATCGTACATGGTATGTAGATGTGTGCATGTATATATATATATATATATATATATATGTGTGTGTGTGTGTGGAATGTTTAGTGGGGCAACAAAAAAACTGTTGCCTTTTGGCTATGGAGTCTACAGAGTCAAAGGTTAATGTAGTAAACCATAAATAAATTCTCATTGCCTATAGAAGGCTTGGGAGAAGATATATAACTCCATAGAGAGAAAATGGCTGTTCATAAAGATGAAATTTTAACTCTTGGAAAGCTAAATCCCAAACAACTGGCCATCACTAAAGAAATTTTATAAAACTAGAGTGAACTACTATCTTAGTTGGACAGATTGACACAAAAATATGTGGTGATAACCCAAAAGATATCAGGCATTCTGATCTGTAACTTTGGCACCAGGATTAGATGAAGCCATCTTTCATTAGGGTAAGAGCAACTTCCACTTGTCAAATTGACACAGAAGAACATTTCTGTTGACTTTTGGCAACAGAAGAAGAGAACTTAAAAAATGCTGATGCCACTCCAAAACAGCATGAAATCTTTGCCAGGATTCATGCTGACAGTGACACCAACTTGACTAATCAAAATATAAGTGTCATAAGCCTCTTTGGGTCTCCAAATTCTGCTACTAATGATACAAAGAAAGTGAATAAATTTTGTAAAATAATAGCTGAGGATCTTATACCATTAGCCACTCAAGTTGTGTTGGATAGAACTATTCCTGCAGGATTTAGTTTCTGGATTTAAAAAAAAGGTTGTTGAGGAACTTCCATCAGAGATGGCACTTTAAGACCAGAACACTGGAAAAATGGTTGCTGAGAAAAAACACAGGGAAATACTTTCTTGACATTAAAGAGTTGTGTAATTAAGTTCTCATGTTATGTTGAGGAAAATTACAACTGGAAAGAAAAATTTGAGAACTTCCTACAGAAGAGCCAGACCTGAAAATTGGGCTTAATTCAGACTCAGGAAATAGAGTGAAATCAATCTCTTTTTTTTCCCTAGTTGTGTGGGTAGAGGGCAAAATGGTTTAGGAGGAGAAAGAACCTGAAGTGTGTTATTTAGAAGAATCTATCCCACACTTTCATACACCAATTCTTTTGTTATCAACTTATCCAAGAAGTTTGGTTGGTTCTACACAAACCTTCACCTGTGTACATTATCCAACAGTTCATATCTTTAACTGGAATGTTGTGCTCATGTGTTGAGATTGACAGAAGAGTCCATAATTGTTATTATATATATATATATATATATATATATATATATATATATAATTATCAAGTCATGCAGATAGCATTGAGTTCCCTGACTTTTGGAAGGTCCTCTAGACTGCACCCAGTGTTCATATGAAGGTGATGTATTCAAGTCCTTGTTAAACAGCCAATACTGGTGCATCCATGTGTTGAAGTCTAGAAGAGAATGTCACTTATGTGTTCTCCTTACCTCCCCAGCAGTACCCAGCATGTCTTGTTTGTTTTACTTGAATTATTTTTGAGATGGGAGGTAAGTGGCCATACATCTGTTATTTTGTTTGGTTCTGCTTTTAGGATTTGTTCAAAACAGCACTTAAAATTCTTGTGTAGTTCCCATTTACCTTTTTTTCCATTCCTTTTGTTAGAATCCTGGTGGTTCATCCATGCAGTAGTTTTGCCACAGCTTTAGAAGAAATCCCATTTCATTTTATCAGATTTCTATATGATTAACAATCTGTCAATAGCAGTCCATGCCTACCCTATCATTGCTTTGTATATATATATACATATATATATATACTAGCAGAAGTACTCTGTCCATGACTGGACTTAAATGATTGTAGCAACACCAGTGAGTGACATAGAAAAGGGGAAGAAAGGAGTAAGCTAACAATTAAAAATGTGTCATTTGTATTTGAAAGATTTCAAATGAAAAATGAAAAGTATTCATTTATACTATGAAGGTTTTTTTTCTATTTTATTCTTTTTATTTTATAGTTAAAATAATATATAAAAATATGTAACATTAAACTGGTGAATGTTTTAAAACCATTTCATGATTTTTCTTTTATGTAATCCTTAACTCATGAGTAGTTTAAAACATTATAGTAATTTTATTTTTCTAAAGACTTTCAAAAATGACAAATTCAAATAGAGTTTTTGGTTGCCTATTTAGTTACAGTGATAAAAGATATATTTGTTTAATTTTTCTTTTTTAGCCTATAAAAATGTAACAGTAAAAAGAATTAAAATAGTGCCTTATTTTTTGGAGAAGAATTATGCGTTTCAATTTGAAAGAAAAAGATTTCTTTATTTTATAAATATTCTATTTAATTTTGAAAAAAAACTTTGAGTTAGACTGATCAAAAATTAATGTATATTGTTCTAAGTAATATGTAAAGGATTCATTTAAAATGTCAGTTTTTGAGTTATTGATAATCCTTTCATTTAAATTTTTTTCTTTTTTGTCTTCTAAAAATGTAACATTATAGATAGGATACAGTAAGAAGCTAAAAAATAAAAATTTATCCTTATAATAAAAAGAAGCTAAAAATTAAAAAATGTAAAATTTTATATATATGTGTATATAGATTATATATAAAAACTGCCACATAAAAAACTGCAACATCCAATCTCGGGAAGAAATATGTCTGCTCACCAGCCATTCTTAACATACTACTCCTGCAGATCTTTTTATTTTTCCAACTTACGCTGTTGCGCCCCCAGTTGATGTTGACCTTAAAAGGAATTGTTAATTCAGCAATGATAACTTTCTTTGAATTAACTGACCAAATGGCGAGTTGATGTTATTTCTGTATTTCTTTACCGTATATGGATGATGGAAGTTAAAACCACATATATATGGCCTTCCAAAAATTCATAAGGATGGTATTCCATTGAGACCCATAGCCAGCCACAGAGGTTCAGCATGTCACCCATTGAGCCGCTTCCTTGTGGAGATCATCAGCCCACTAACTGGTAGGTCCTCATCATATGTTAAGAACTCAGCCCACTTTGTGGAGAGAATCAGTGATGCCTCCATTCATTCTAACCATATGGTGAGTTTGGATGTAGTGAGTCTGTTTACAAAGGTACCTACTGATGAGATACTTGCTGTAGTACAGGATAAACTGGCTGCAGACCCCTTGCTGGAAGAACGTACTTGTATCCTGATAGATATTCAAATGTAAATGTTGACTTTCTGTGTGGAGACAACCTACTTCGCTATGGGATCTGATATATACCAACAAGAAGGACTGGCTATGGGTTCGCCATTGTCACCAGTGTTGGCTAACATATCCATGGAATACTCCAAAGATATGGCATTAGGATCTACATCACTAAAGCCATCTATGTGGCTTAGATGACACATTCATTCTCTGTCCTCATCAGGAAGATGTTCAGATATTACTTGATCATGTGAACTCAATCCAACCATCTATACAGTTCACTATGGAGAAAGAGCAAGACAACAAATTACCCTTCCTCGATGTATTAGTAATGCGCACAGAGCAAGGATTCAGGTCATCTGTGTACCATAAGCCCACCTTCACCGGACAGTACCTCAATTTCAACTCCCATGATTCATATATGGTAAAGAAAGGAAATGTCTGTTGCTTACAACATCGAGCAAAAACCATTAGTAGCGATACTGATGCATATCAAGAAGAAATGAGACACAACCTCCATTGTAACGACTACCCAGAGCGCATAACATTGGCTCTAAGAAACCTAGATGGGAGGATAGAGGACAATACCCGAAAATTCACCATGGTATGTCTGTCCTATGTCAAAGGACTATCCGAAAGAATCCAAAAGATCCTTATCAAAATCAAGAAACGGTTGCTATGATATCAATGGCCGTAAGTAAACGCATTTTTAAATCACAAACTGCACCAAAATGAAGATGAACGAACGTCCAATGTAATGTCTGCTTTTAGTTGATCTTGTGTATACATAGATATATATTTCTTTTAAATACACTGTCCGGTGGCAAAAGCTGCTTGGTAGCGCAGGAGTGGCAGTACCGCCTTGAGCTACCGAAACTGTGTTATCACCCTGGTTGTCGGCTGATGAGGTTAGGGTATCGCATGTGCTTTCACACGTTGTATGATGAAAAAAAATAAAATAAAAATATGTGTTTTGTGTGTGTGTATGTTTGGTTTGGTTTGGTTTTATGGCATATCAACCTTTGTGGGTTATTTAACGCCAAATCCATTTTTATGTAAATAATCTGTTCTCTTGAAAACAGTTCAGTTTAGCATAAGTACACAGTTTAATTGTCAAAAAAATTTCCATTTTAAACTATTCAAGCAGTTATATGTAATAATTCAGTGAAGTGTAAATACAATTTTAATGTCAAAAAACAGTTCTATTTCAAATAATTCAGTTAAGCATAAGCACGCAGTTTAAGTGTAAGTACGGTTTAATTGTCAAAAACGTTTCTATTTCAAGCTATTCAGTTTACTCAATTCATTTTAGCATAAGTATGCTGTTAGTTCTATTTAATCCATAGATAGGGCCCTACCAGGTGCTACCACTCCGGGCCAGAGTGGACCTGAGAGCAATGACAATGAAGGGGTACTCCGCATTACCCAAAGCTCCAGCACTGCTGGAACCTCACCATCAGATTGTTTAGTGTCATATCCAGGACACTCGTTAGGGGGGTCTTACCCCTCTGGAGAGGTGCAGTCAGTGTATTCTACAGCCCCAGCTGACTGGGCAATACACAGATTTAAATGTCAGACAGTTTTATTTCAGATAATTCAGTTCAGCATAAGTACACAGTTTAGATATCAAAAACAGTTCTATTCCGAGCAATTCAGTTCAGCACTAGTACGCAGTTCCTATGTCAAAACAGTTCTATTTTAAACAATTCAGTTTAGCATAAATACGCAGTTTAAATGCAAAAATCAGTATAGTGAAAGAAGCACGGTTTTGTTCTATTTAACCCATAGATAGGACCCTTATCAGGTGCTACCACTCCGGGCCAGAGTGGACCTGGGAGCGATGGCAATGAAGGGGTACTCCGCATTCCCCAAAGCTCCAGCATTG
>OY757938.1:29992575-30205075 GCA_963585895.1 Sepioteuthis lessoniana
CCTCAGTCCTGATGATGGTTCAGCAGAACCAAAACACGATTGTGTCGGCTGACTTTGTTTCTCTATAAATCCCCACTTTCTATTTGGATTTTTGTTGTCAATTTTTCTTGACAAATTGTCAGATTACTATCCATTATTTTCTTGCATATATCTATATGTATATATATGTATGTATCTATATGTATATGTATATATATATATATATATATATATATATATATATATATATATATGTGTGTATATATGTATATATATATCTGTATATATGTGTAATATATATATATATATATATATATATATATATATATTATGTATACGTATATATATATATATATATATATATATTATATATGTGTATATATGTGTAATATATATATATATATATATATGTATACGTATATATATATATATATATATATATATATATATATATATATGTGTATATATGTATATATATATATATCTGTATATATGTGTAATATATATATATATATATATATGTATACGTATATATATATATATATATATATATATATATATATATATATCTGTATATATGTGTAATATATATATATATATATATGTGTGTATATATATATGTAAATAAATATATATGTATAGGAAATATATATGAATATATATATATATATATATATGTGTGTGTGTGTGTATGTGTATATATATATATATATATATTTTTATATACATATATATGTATATATATATATTTGAATATACATATATGTATATATTGATATATATGTGTGTGTGTATATATTTATATATATATATATATATTTATGTGTGTATATAAATGTATATATATATATATATATATATAAGTGTGTATATATATATATGTATATATATATACATATGTGTGTTTGTATATATATATATATATATATATATATATATATATATATTCACGTGTATATATATATATATATATATATTCACGTGTATATATATATATATATATATATTCACGTGTATATATATATATATATATATATATATATATATATATGTGTTTACATCCGTATATATTTCGAGTATCAGTTTTTTAGTGGCAGAAGAGTTTCAAGGATTGCAGGTGTCTGTGATTGATAATGAGAGGTTTGCGTGGTGTAAGGAAGTCAGAACCTGATAGTTGCTTGGTCAACTAAAGAATTTCCTGGATAAGGACCATGGTGTGTCTCTAGAGACAATAATTTCACTGGTTGATGCCAGTGTGGGAACTGTACACAGAATTATTCTCGGGGAACTGAAGATGTGGAAGAATTTTGGAAAGTTTGTCCCAGCGGTGTTCAGAGAAGATCAGAAAGAAAGATGTTGTTACCACAGCAGGAAGATTGTTGTGATGATCAATTCTCATCCTGTAGTTTTTGATGCTCTGGCAACCTCTGATGAAATCCCGATCTACTGCTACGACCCAGAGACCAAGAGACAGTGTTCCCTGTGGAAGCATTGTGGCTCTCACAGACCCAAGAAAGCCAGACAATGGGAATCCATCCTCAAACTTTTGATGATCCTTTTTTTTGACAGCAATAGCATGATCAACATGTAATGGGTTCCGCCTGAACTGATAGTCAACAAGGAATACTATTCTGAGGTTTTAAGGGAGTTCAGGAAGAGATTCTGTCGGAAGAAGCCAGCACTCTTCAAATAGGGTCAGTGGCATTTTCACCAGGACAATGCACCAGTCCACAACTCCATCCTTGTCACAGACTATTTAACGAAGATGGGCATCAAGACAGTTCCTCAGCCTCTCTATAGTCTAGATCTTGGTCCATGTGACTTTTGGTTATCCCCTAAGGTCAAGGAAAAACTTAGAGACCGTCGTTATGAGGCAATTGTGGAGATGAAAGAGGCTGTGACGAAGGTCATTGATATGTTCGCACAAGATGACTTACAAGATGCCTTCCAGAGGTTGTTGGAATGGTACAACAAGTGCATTGCAGCTGGAGGAGATTACTTCGAAGGGGACTAGAGTTTCATGTGTGTACTATCAATAAAAGTGCCCATACGAAATAAGTCAGGAAACTTATTTAATGATCACCATTAACCCAGCTGTAAATCACGATAAAACCAGTTTTTATTAAAAGCATTGATATAAATCAATGCCCTAAAAAATTAACGGGACTTCTTAAGATCAAAGAAGAAATGGATTAAAGTAAAGTTTTTTCACATTTACTACAAGACCCAAAAAATCTTTTTTCTCTTATATAATAAATCAAGCCTAAACCTTCAAGTAATAATAAATATCAAATTATTATGGCATGTAAAACAACATCCGGTTTCATTATACTTTAAATTTAACTGAGCCAAAATCTTCAGTTAAAACTAGTACATGTCAAAAGTTTATACAATTATAAAAAATTATTCACGCATATCTAATTTTTGTGCATCAATTTTTCAATTTTAGCATATCAATTTTCATCATTGAAATGAACTAAAAAATCTAAAACTAATGTTTATTATGGTAACACCTGTAAATTACAATGATAGAGTAAAAATGAGTAATATAAACTAAAATTCTAATTCATTTACTAATTTAATAAATCATGGTCATTCGTTTTCTGTTTTTTCATTCATTTATTTACTTTTTTTTGAAAATAGTCTTAATTCATTTTCTTGCCTACATCTAGCTATTAAATCACATCTCTGATTTAATAAGTTACCAGGATCAAAGTATAACATAATTTGTATCTTTTCTTCCAGACACAAATTACATCTACCATCGAAGCAGCTAAGAGTAGTTGATCTTTTCAATATTTCCCATTAAATTTTTGGAGTTAAACCCCCATTTTTTGACTTGAAAAATGTTTGGATAAAGCTGTTTGATTTCACAAGTGTTTATAAGAGAACAAATGAATATGATTATTATATCATAACTTTCATCTAACCCACGAAATTCCGATATAAATTTTTAAAAACTTTTCCATTTTCCTTTGGCAAAATAGTAGGTATATATACTTAATAATGTGTGTGTGTGTGTTTGTCTATATATATATATATATGAATATGTGTGCATATATATATATATATATATATATATATATATATATATATATATATACACATGTGAATGCGTAAGTATATGTACATATGAATGCATGTGTGTGTAGAGATATATCTCTATATATTGATATCATATATATATATATATATATGTACATGTGTGTGTTGGTATATAAATGTATATATGTATATGAATGTCTGTGTGTGTGTATGTATATATATATATATATATATATATATATACATATGAATGTGTGTGTGTATGTATATATATATATATATATATATATATATACATATGAATGTCTGTGTGTGTCTATATGTGTGTGTGTGTGTGTGTGTGGGTATATATATATATAATTAATATATGTGTGTGTATGTAAATATGTATGTGTATATATGTAGTTGTATGTGTGTGTATGTGTATATATATATATATATATATATATGTGTGTGTGTGTGTGTGTGTGAGTGTGTTTGGATGTATACATTCATAAGTATGCAATTATATATAAATATATATATGCTATTAAAGTTAATTGTCCATAAACCATCTGCAGAGGCCAGAGGTTTTTACAGACTATTAACTCTAATAGGATATTCACTGTTGCAAATCCTGGTATTAAAAAGGATCACTCCCCTATCAGAAATGAAGCACACCCTAACCATGATCAATCCACCGAAGAAGATCATAAAGTCTGAAATACTTGTAGCGCCAAAATGTATGAAATAATAAAAACCCAAATATTTACTTTTGATTCATTTGTGGACCTATCCATTTTAGAATATTTCCCTTTCTTTCCTTGGACCAACAACCATTTTTTGTTTTACATATATATATAAAACTGGAAATAAATCTGATAGCATATTTTTCATAAATAAATTTTGCAACCCTAATTACATCACAAATTTGAAACAGAATACTCCAAATGGAAATTAAATGTTTTGAAACTTTCTCATCTTTTTCGTTTCATTTAATAACTTACACGCCCTGATGATTGCTTGAAAACCAAAACGTTTTATGTATGCAAATATTTCTATGGATAAAATCTTCCCCTGAAGACCTTGTATTTTTTCATTTGTAAGCATTTTTGTATGTGTGTGTGTGTGTGTGTGTGTATATATATATATATATATACACATGCATATTAATATGTATGTGCATATCTATGTAAACCAGCCTATTAAAGTCATGGGTTATTTTCATTTGTGGGTGGGTGTGTTTATATCTATATATATATATATATATATATATATATATATATATATATATATGTGTGTGTGTGTGTATGTATATCTATGTAAACTAGATTATTAATCTAGTGGGTAAAGTGTTTGCCAGTGGCCTGGGAAACTAGGATTCAATCCCAGGTCAAGTCATACCAAAGACTCAAAAAATGGTACTTGATACTGCCTTGCTCAGTATTATAAGGTACAGATCAAGGGTAAAATGGAGCAATCCAGAGAAGGGAGTAGTGCCCTCTCCTGCACCTCGGTGTAGTAGCTAATAAAAAAGGAGCCTTCTGGTTGCCAATTTTACTTATTTTTTGTATATCTAAGTTTGTACATATGTATACATGTTTCTATGCATATATATATATATAAGTAAGTAAAGTAAAGTTAGCGACCATAGTCGAGGGTGACCCGAAGGCTCCCTTTTCGATAGCTACTACACCAAGGTGTAGGGGAGGGCGCTACTCCATTCCCTGGATTGCTCCACTTTACCCTTGAACCGTACCTTATAATGCTGAGTGTTAAGCAAGGTGGTATCAAGTTCCATTTTTAAAGTCTTTTGTATGACTCGACCTGGGATTGAACCCAGGTCTCCCGGGTACTCATAATTGATTAATCCAGATCTATATTGTTTTTTTTTACTCTTTTCTCAATGTATTTAAATTAACTTATAATATGTGTTAAAGGCTAAATCTCAAACATTTCATATCTCATCTTAAAAAATATTAGCCTGATAAATTAAGGGAGATAACTATGTCATTTTTAAAATCTGTATTTACTTACACCATTTAATAACGTGTATGAAATCTAATGAGCTCATTCCACTGTAGTAATGGTGTAGCCTGTTAACTATCATGTTAAGGTAACACATCCACGATTACCTTTCATAATAATTGGAGAACTATATAAAATGTGTCATGTGTTGATAACTAAAAATCATTCATTGTATCTTCTGATTCTCTCCCTAATCCTCTCCAGTATTTATTGTACATCTATGTTTTAATCTACTATGTATATTTGTAGATCAGTCTCCTTTTTATCCTGAGTATTTACTATAGAGAAATGTATGTGGCTTATCTACCAAATGTTTCTCTTAGATGTGAAATTTATTGCACACTACAACATTTGTAATGACCATGAATGTCACTCTATTATTTAGTAAATTTAAATCTATCCTCAAGGAAAACATGTTTATGTATTCTTATGTAATATTTACCAAAATTATGCATAGTTTGTGTGTGCCATGGAAATTGTAAATTTGAGATCGGCTGTTATTAATAAACTGTATATTATTGGCATAGCAGTAAATTATTTTGTTTCACTAGGCATATAAGTTTAATAAGTGCAATATATGACATTTGAACCAAGCAGTGTCTTTGCGTTTATCAGTTTCTGAATGTTTCTGTTGGAGTCACTGTTGGAAGATTTGACATTAAACAATAATACAGAAAATAAACTTGTGTGAAGAGTTTAATTCTAGTTAGCTAATAGATTATTGGTATCATGTCCTAAGTGAATAAAATTTATATAACCTAGTTTTGTATTAAATCCAGAAAGGTTAAAGTTCCAAATAAGTAAGTCCTACATCAGCTAGATGTTCTTTTCTTTGTTCGAGACATTGCAGATAAATAACTTTCATGAGTTAGGTTCTTTTTAAATAGTAATTAGAATATTCATTTTTCCCTGAATGCAATATCAGTGGTTATTTCGGACTGGAAATTGGTTATAGCTTATATCCAAGACAATTAACCAACAATCTATAATTGTAGTGTGATCAAACGTGGCTGCATATAAGTTGTTTTAACAACCCTGATATGCAACATTCACTCAGTTTTACTAAATGTTTTATAAAAAAACAAAAACACTGCTTGCTTCCCTTTAGTTTCCATAATTCCAAGAGAAGGGGAATTAGAAACAGTATTTGCAAACCCAACATGTGACTTATAAATGAGTGGATGTAAATTATCTACTTTGATATATTTATTACCATATATGGTTAGTATTTACCCAGTGGTAGCTCCCAATGGCAGGATATGGTACTAGGTCAATTAAAACTGATTAGGTTCAGAGTTTTTCTTCTTTTTTTTTTTTTTCCTTTTAGACTGGTTGACTAACCAAGTCTAAAGAACCCAGTTAGCTCTATTATTTACCCATAGCTGGAGGGAGAAGAAATCAATTCATATCTTTCCCAAAGGCATTTGTGTGAAGTGAAGCACAAAAAGCCTTTGAAGTCTGGTTGCCAATTCCATTATGCTAAATGTGATATATATATATGGCACATGTTATAGAAATGTGGATTAGTTCAAGATGCAAAAAAGGAATCAAGAATCTACAAATATTTTGTACTCCATAAATTTTAATGCATCACAATTTTTATACCTTCTATCTTTTCCAGCCTTGTTATCTTTTGCTTCATTGTCTCTTGATATCCAACTAGTAAACCTGTCTATTCTCTTTTTATATATGTCAATATATTTATTTTTTCCTTTCACTAGGTTTTCTTTTAATTTTTCTTGAGCTTTCTTACTTCTTCTGTTTCCGTCATCATATTCAATTTTCCTCCCACCCTGTTGTTGGGATCTAGATTATATCACTTGTATTCCCTGTAGCAGAGTAAGGTCCTTCCTCCCCAAATAAAGGGCTATTCTGGGTATGACACTAAACTACAACCATTAGTGAAGTTCTAGTTTTAAAGCTTTTGAAAGTGTTGAGTCACTCCATCATTACTATTATACTCTCTGGTCCACTATAACCTAGAGTACTTGTACCTGTTAGGCTCCCATCTAGAGGTCAAATACATCTGCTTAAGAATTATTTCTACTAGATAAGATTACTTGATACCATATGATGACTGTGTGTAAATTATTTATATTAAAGATAGTTAATTGTAGCCATAATTGTTTACTAAGGATTAATGTTATTAGTTACTTGAAACTATATAATTGTTTGCAAGTAAATGATTATTATTAAATAGAAATAGTTACTTGAAATCATATAATTGTGTATAAAAAAGTTTTGTTTCAAGTGTTTATCTATTTAGAATTATTGTGAAGGTACATTTTTGTACTGTTCATAATTGGAGACCATAATTGTTAAATTGATTTTGGCATAAAATAATGCAACTAGAGTTGATATATAAAACCAGCAAACCTATTTTCCTGTACCTAGATTTTTTCTGATTCCCTTCAGCTTTATATAGAGGGTGTTTCAAAAAAGTTGATGTCATTTGAGATGTACAGCCTGTTCCCAGAAAAATTAATGTCATTTTGTAATCTAATAACGTGACTAATTCTTATTCAAATGATCTCAAAATTTAGCAGCATGTGTATGTTGTATACTCATATGCATATACATCTACACACAATAAAGATAACGACACAGTTCTTTTAGAAAAATATACCTCTCACTTTATTTGATAGTTTTGTGTGTGAGAGGGAGTTGGAGACCAAACAGAACTGCAACATATTGACCCCCACTCTTATGGCCATAAGTGTTGTGTCTTTCTCATTCTCCAGGGTTGCTCAACCGGAGGCCCGGGGGCCTAGCTCTCTGCTGGTTGCTGGCTTTCTCTACCGCATCTTGTCACCAAAAATCTCTGATCTCCCAACTAACTGACTTCCTGTCTTCACCGAGTTATATAATAGTTCAATCGCCCACTCAATATCTCCCCATAACTGGCCATCGGAATGTGTCACTTCCACTGTCCCTGGAATGGCATGTTTGATCGTCATCGAGCGGAAATAACTGTCATGCAGTTCACAGGTCACCCTCTTCCGGTGCATCAGTCTGTGACTGTACCGTGGGATTTTAACCCTGTCTCATATTGTCAGCCAATGGAATATGCACTTCTGCCGTCTTTGGAATTGCATGTTTGGCGGGGTCGGAGGTCAATATACAACATGTATAAAATTCTATGTTTAATGTTTAAACACCTTAAACAAAACATAGTAGTCAGTACACCAGATATATTCCTTAAAAAGGCTAAATGACCAAACAATAGAAACAAACAAAGTCATTGTCATACCCTCCAAACACTTATTAACTTCAGATAACCTAACCCTTTGTGATGTAATGTTATGATTACAAGTTTAAGATCTTATTTATCATAAAAGAAATTTGGTTATGTGTGGGCATATTGCTGAGTACAAATTATAGTTTATTGTATTTTAGCATAACTGACTGTATGGACATTTGATCTCTTTGATAAAATAAAACAGGAATTCTTCCAAGGAGCAATTGTGTCAGTACTATTGTATAGTTCCACCAAACAAAATAATTAGAGAAAAAGCTAGATGGGAACTACATAAGGATGATGTGTCTTGTTTTAAACAGTTCCTCAAAACAGCAGCTGTACAGTCATTTACATCTTGCAAACCATCCAAGCAAGGTGTGCTAGGCTCTGCTGGAAAAGTGAGGACAGATTCATAAGCATTGTTCTTCTATGGTCTCCTCCATGTAGGCTGATTTGCAAATACTTACATTCATCACTTCTGTATAAACACTAGATGTTGTCTAGAGGACTTGTCAAGCGTGACTGTTGATAGGGACAGATGATGAAAGAGTCAAAAGAATCTGTACTGTTAGCATGTCTTGATGGTGAAGTCAACATTCAATCATCGTAATCTACAACTATCCCGCTGAAACTTGTTATACCACTATTTTAAAATATGATGTCATTGTTGAACTTTTCTAAGATAGAAAAATGCTGTGTATCTCATGTAGAAGTAAATTTTTTTCACAGATGGTGAAATGTTTCCTATGAGTCAATATCAGTTCATGATAAATTATTGATTATGTGTATGAAGTGTGATAAAAAAAATATTGAAACCTAATCTTTAAATTTCCAAGATTTCCAGCTCTATATAGCCCTGAGCAGAGTTGGAAATCTTGAGAGGTTGCAAAACCTCACAAAAAAAAGAACAAATCTATCACAAACAATTTTGTCTATCCAGTCATCTTTCATGATGAAAATATTAGTTATATCAGAATTTAAAGTGACATTCATGTTATGCGTAGATAAATCAAATATTTTAACACAAATTACTTATCAAACATCAATGAACTTTATAAATCCACTATGTAATATAGGTAAGTATGGCTTGTTAATTATGATATGAAGGTCATTCATTAAAAAGGAATTTTTGGGGAAAAAACCAAAAAAATTTTTTTTCAAAATTTTTTTACACAAATGAATTGTTTGGAACAAATAAAACAGTGCTCTAGGCTTGAGCAGAGGTCTGGTGCAAACCATATAAAATTTATAAAAGAATGTGTGATGTGTTCAGAAAAGCAGTTTTAAAAAAATGATAACAAATGGGCTAAACATGAGTTTGCTATGTGAAGCCTGAATCAAAAAGACAGTCCGTAAGGGTAGAAGAAGACTGACTCTCCAATAGAGAAAAGGTCATAGGTGGAGAGTGGTCCGTCAAGAAGGTCATGTTGACTGTCTTCTGAGGACATGAAAAAAACCCACGATTATTGATTTCCTTGAAAAAGGTGCAACTCTGAACATTGCTTCCTATTGCCAAATCCTTAGGCAATATTTTGCCTTATTTATTGATTGACTTGTATATATATATATATATATATATATATATATATATATATATGTTATATTGAGTTTGACACCAAAAATAACTTTTAAGAGAGTTTACTTTTTTTTTTAGTTTTTGTTTACTTACAAACTTTAAACAATTATTATTAGCGTTCAATTCTAATTTATATGTCTTCCATTAGATTATTTACTCCTGTAATAATATAAATTCATGAAATTTAATGAAAAAAAGCATTTTTTTATTTTCTGTATTTCAGGTGATATTGCATTTAGAGCCTTACAGTGGTCGCAACCACACTTCATTCCGGCGTGATATTATGTACATAGTGCGTGAATATGGTGACCACCCTGCTTTGTACAGACGATTCCATCGGGGAAAGTGGTTACCTATGTATTACATCTATGATTCTTATCGCATATCACCCAAACACTGGAGTGAAATTCTTCATGAAAAAAAGAGGTATACCTTACGCAATACAAAATATGATGCTATATATATTGGCCTCTCTCTGGATGAAAGTCACTTGCTCAGTTTAAAGAATGCAGGCTTTGATGGGTTTTACACATATTTTGCCACAGATGGTTTTACACATGCCTCATCCTGGAATAACTGGCTTCAGTATTCTCTATTTGCTAAGAATCACAACATGTTTTTTATTCCAAGTATTGGACCTGGTTATATTGATCTGCAAGTTAGACCTTGGAATAATGAAAACACGCGAGATCGTGAAGATGGTAAGTACTATGAGAGAGCATTCCTCGCTGCTTTCCAGGCCAAAACTCAGTTTTTAAGCATTACTTCATTTAATGAATGGCATGAAGGAACCCAGATCGAACCAGCTATCCCACAAACATTTGACAGTTATCATTATTTGGACTATGGCCAGCAAGGTCCCGATTATTATTTGAAGCTCACAAAGCGCTTTTTGAAAAAGTATCGACGACTCATCTGGGAAATGTCAATGACAACAACACCAGTCCCTACCAAAAAATCCATTATCAAAGTATTAAAAACAAATGCTACTGTGCCACTTTCCACTCCAAAAATTATCGCCCCCCAGCATCATAAAGAACCATGATTGTAACAAATATTTGTTTTAACAATGTTTTTGGATACTTTTGTTTTTTCTGTTTTTTTTATAAATATGTTTTTTGATATTTATATAATGTTAAAAGTAACAGAAATACTGTTTTTTTTTTCATTGATTTTTAATTTTGTGATAATTTTTTGAACATATTTAATTATCTCTTCATGAACTTCATTTTTTCCTTATGAGTGTCTCTGATTAAGTCCAGGTTAAAAGCATAAGTTAACTCAAACTTTTTTACTTTATTTTTCCAATGCTTTGATAAGGAGAAAAATTTTGGTAAACAGGTCAAATTTGCTTCATTTACCAAAACTTTAGCTTTGGGTTACTCTTACTGCATTTTTAGCCTGAACTTGTTGCTGTACAAGAGAGAAAACATTGTAATTTTACAGGGGTTTTTTTGGGTTTTTTTTTAATGAAAAGTTTTTAAATGCATAGATCTGCTTTTTAAATAACATTATTTGGAAGCTTCTGGGTGATTTTATTTTGTCTAACGGAAAAAATTGGGAAACATTTTTAGAGTCATTTTTAAGAAGCAATCCATCTCCATATGATCAAATATTTCATTGTCCATCAAAACTTTCTAATAATAAAAAAAAATATTTATATTATGGATGTCTAACAAGGAGTTTTCTTTTTGTCTGAATCTCTGAGATGAAAAATTGTTATTCACTGGTGTTCCAGGACTAGTATCCTCATTTTGGTTGTTGTTATAAGCACAATGGTTTAGCCATGGTACACTTTACAGCATGGCAAAAACCATATACCATCAAACACATCCATAAACTGTACCAACTTCAACCATACCCAGAGAAAAATTCTATAAAACAAGAAACATGAAGGAGCTTCTTAAACAAACCAATATGAATAACATCCTTAATTCTATAAAACAGTTGTGTGGTTTTATACAAAGATGTAATCTTTCACATGAAAAAAATAACAATTCCTTACAACCTCTTTAACTAAAATCTCATTTGCAATGATTTCAACTACAAAGTAATTTGTTTACAAATCATGTGTATACTAAACAAAATATCCAGAACTCAAATAATTCACAAATGAGTTGACTTTGAACAAGAAAATTAAAACAAATCATTAATAACCAAATAAAAGTTATTATGCTATTTAACCTTCCAATTTAATCCTACACATATCTCAACTTACAATGAAGCAACAAATTTTGGTATTAAATGACCTAATAAGAGTTGATAAGCCATTAAACCATACAATCTAATGTACCCCCTGGCTCTCTCTGGTGTCTATCTTCATTGGTAACGTTCCAGTAACCTCAAACCAAACCCTCTATTCAATTTACAGTGTTAGTAGTATATTGTTGTCCATGTTTCACATTCAACACACTACATGAAGTATGGAGATTTGAATTTGATACTCCTATGGATTAAATGAGGTGTTTGATTTGAAATTCCTGGAAGAAAGTTTGAAACTATGACTGATGAAGAAGGCCAGAAGATATGATGGCTAAAATACTGTGACTATAAAAACAACTAAGATAAGGACACTAGTCAGAGTACACCAATGAGTTATAAGAGGTTTTCTTTTAAGATGTTTTGAATAAAGGTTACATTCCTTTTCAAACTCCCCACCCCCTTGTTTGCATTCATATCTCATTTTTATACAATATTTAAATGTAGGAAATATACTTTTTTAAGCTATATAAGAGAAAAGTAAAAGTTAATCTTTTTGTTTGGGATTTTAACATTTTTTGGCCCATAAATACCTCCGGATAAAAAAATTGATATAATGTTAGTAAAACATTTACCTTTGGATTTAAAATAATAAAAATATTTTTAATAATATTTGTATGATGCTAAAATAATGTATTAGTCTATAATTTTCTAAGGAAAAAACCTTTTTACTTTATCTGTTATTTATAAGTGTGTTTTATAGTATTATCATCATTTAAAGGAATGTTAAAAAAAAATTACACTCATTTTAAAAATATTCATTTTCATAAAAAATATTTGCTCTTTAGAAAATTTCAAATATTTGTATATTAGATATCATCAAACTTGAAAAATGAATTTTTTTTTATAGCAGACCAAAATGAAACCATTTATATTGTATTCAACATGTTTTTTTTAATCAACTTAATTTTTTTTACCATTTTTGTGATACTTATTGCAAATATCCAGGACTTGATTGTTTTTTTTTTTCAGACAATGTGATATTGAAACTGCAATCTTTAGCAGACTAATGTAAATAAGAGAAAATTATTGGGCCTAAGTAAAACAAATTTTGTTTCTGTTTTCCATTTTCAATTGGGAATTGTGATTTTTGAATTTTTGATTTGAAATCTCATTACAATGATTAAAAAAATGTCATGCCAAAAACTTAAGTAGATTCAATAACAAGATTCTTTTGTATTCACAAACTACCAATTTAACAAATAGTCATTTCAGTTTGTCTCAATTTTTAAACTCATGTTTCCATTTACTATGTTGACATTGTAATCTGATTAGTTAATTCTGAATTAACATTATTGACCATTAACATTTCAATCTTGAGCTCATGAACATTGACTGAATAGTTAGAAATACAAGATGAAATATATGAAAAGTCTATATTTTCATAATGTGATGGAAAAACTCAGAAAGTCTGGTGGTATTGTAAGATATTGCTGGGATGCTCTGGGTTAGTGGTAATGATAATTCAGTCTTGAAACCATGCCTGACCCAAAGGTCATCATCTAATGAAGACTTTGTTTGTTGCACACCTGTATTTCTTTTAGCAGCAGCAACATGAAATGATGTTTATGTTGTAAATTTATCTTTATTGTAAATGATCATAAACTAGGTGATATCAGAAAAATAAACTCTGTGTCTCAATTTTCCAGTACGAATAATTTTTTTTATTTAATAAAACTATTTTCTATAATAAATTTTGAAAGGTGATATTTATGGAATGCCAACTGAAAATTTTTGTAACTGCTTAAATAATTGAAACAGTTTCTCTTAAATCTATTTTTTTTTTTTAGTTGTCTCCCCCTAGGTTGAGAACTCTTGGTAATATTTAAGAAAGAAAAAAAAAAAAGAAAAGTAAATTTGTCCTTTATAGATGGCCAAATATTTTGAGATAGAATTACTGAATTTGTTATTCATACTCATTGAAACCAGTGAAAGTTTTTAATATTGAAAAAAGTTTTTTTTATTCCTCATGGGGTTGGAAAATGGGGGCTCATTTAGATCTGGAGTCTAATAATAATTAGTAGGAAACCAAGTTGCTGCATTATGGAACTATTTGTACTGGATTTAAATCTTTAAATGTCTAAAGAAAAATGAATTATCTTGTTAAAATAATGAATCACATTTTAATTAAACATTTCTAATTAGGGTTATAAATTGTTCTTCTAGTTACAACTCTCAAGTAATTATATTGAATTATGGAGCTTATTTTTCAATAAATTCCATAATTTAATATAATTATTGTTTGATAAAATATTTCAGTTTCCAAAATTCCAGGCAAAAAGATTGCTTTTGTGTATGTGTATTTGTATGTAGTCAGTGTTGAAATTATTTAATGATAGTAGCCATATTGAGATATCTGAAAATGTATTTTTATTAAATTCAATAATTGTATTCCTATCTTAACCATATCTAAAACATGCACATTCTTTTATAATATTTCAAAAATAAGACATAACTCATTCATTTATATCTGCACATTTCAGTTCCTGTAAACTCTAGGAGCATAATGAATCTGGCTTTAATGAACTTGTGTGTCCATCTTAAGTGACACTGGATTTGCGAATGAAATTCAATACATGTGGTGAACATGTGGACCATAATAAACTTTCTTATTTACTAGCTGTACTTGTGCCAAGACTGATGTTAACCTGAAGGAATTCTGACATGTGCATGTGGTTATGGCTATAGAACCATAAAGTTGTTTAGTGTCTATGTGACCTTAATATGGAATATAGTGTCTATATGACCTTAATATAGAATGAATTGACACAGATGCCACTTTAATTTGGCTTGTGAAATTTGAGTAGAAGTAATGTCATATATTTGAATCTCTGTTTATGAATGAAATTCAAACTAATATCAGTTTACTGGATAAGAGACATATGTTGTCATAGAAACAATATAACCAGTTAAATTCATGACTAGCAAGTGAATATGAGAAAGAGAAAGTGTTCCAAGTTTAAAGTTATAGTATTTATCATGATAGTGTTAGAGTTCATAGAGAAAAGATGGTATTTCACTGTGAAAATGTGATTAACTATTAAATTTGCTTCTTATTCATAAAATGAGGTGGGGGGGGATGCAACCATTGGGTATAACAAAGTTTCATCTTCAACAAATCTTACTCCCACTAATTAGTTCACTATAGCAAGGATTTATGGTTGCGGGTTTTGTTTTACTGTTGTTTTCTTTGTTTTTTTTTTATTGTCAAATTTTAAATGATCTAAAATTGATGACTAGATGTTTCTTTTTAGAACAATTGCAATGTTTTCATCTATAGAAAAACAGGATGTTTATCTTGATTCTTTTTTTGTTATTCATTTATCATAGACATTAATAATCATTTTACTTATGTAAACAGTTATGTCATTAATATATATATTTATCTGAATATTGTATGTATCTAAATCAAAGTCTTCCCATTTTACAAATAGAACTGTTTCCTGCATTACATAGATATATTTTTTATTATATGCATTACACCCAACCCTTCTGCATGAGCTTTAAGGTTTGAATTCAGTTTTCCTTCTAGATTGGTTGCCATACCATGGTTAAAAGAGCACAGCCTGTCCTACATATATATTACTATACCTAAATCTATTCAGACTAGTGTTCTCAATTTGGTTGTTGTAATCTACTGGCTTGTAACAATGAAAATGTAAATCCTAGTCTTCATAAATCAAATCAGTTGTTCTCAAACTTTTCTTGCTCAGTGCATACAATATTTTGTTGTATTTTGGACATAAATTCAATAATGTATTGAAAAAGTTACTTATACATGATTTAAACTACAGAATATTAATTGGTCTAATGGTTAGAGTGTTCTCCAATAGCTCAGGAGACCTGGGTTCAATCTCAGGTCGGGTCATACCAAAGACTCAAAAAAATGGTACTTGATACCTCTGTGCTTAACACTCAGCATTATAAGGTACGTATCAAGGATAAAGTAGGGCAATCCTGGTAAAAGAGTAGCGCCCTCCCCAACACCTTGGTGTAGTAGCTATCGAAAAGGGAGCCTTTGGGTTACCCTTGACTACGGTCGCCAACTTTACTCATTATTAATGAGAACCATGGATTGGATGTTTCTTTAAAGCATTTTTTGTGTCAGGACATATGTAAACGAACAGACTCATCCCTTCTTCATAACTGAAAAGCCTTTCTCTTCTTTTGCATTTAGTGTTAGTAAGAGAATTAATTTCCACTTCAAATGAATATGAAGTGGGAAATTGTATAAGAATAATTCAAACTTTTTTAGCTACTGAAGGATTCTTTTCTCTAATAAAAATCTATAATGTATCAATTAGTGATGCATGTTTGATTTTAAACCCACAATCAATGAATATAGAAACCAATTCTTTAAACCCAACAATAATCTTCAGTATTTAATGATAGAAAATAAAAGTCTAATTTCTGTTTCAAATTTATCAAATGTTTAACTGTAATAGAAAGGATTTTTTTTTATGCTGATTTTTTATATGCTTTTTATAACACAGTTACATCTTTTGGTGTTCTAGTGTGCCACAGAAAATAGTTTGGGAATCTTTAAATTGATGTAATAATTATTCTTCATCTTAAAAGATGAATTGAAATTTAAAAAAAAATTATCCTTGAATTCTATTTGCTTTTTATTAGACAAAATTTTAAATGTTTACAAAAATCTAGTTTTGTGTTTCATATTTTTACCCACTTGGTTTTTAGAATAAACATTTCCTTTTGAATGCTTAGAAATACATAATAGCCATTTATTGTATAGATGTGATCATTTAAAGAAATTGTGTATTTGATTTGTATTTTCAGTCTCTATTTCATCCACTTAAATTGATTAATTGCCATAAAAAATAGAATGACTTTCACTTCAAAAAGTAACACAATCATAACTAATGGATTTTATAAGCCTCATTGAAAAAAAAAAAAAGAAATTTAAAATGATTTAATGTTATTTTATTTTCTAAGGATTAGTTTTTATAATTAGAATACTTGGTTCTTATTTAAACTTGAAAAAGCTGAAAGTAAGTTTTGGATATATTTATTTACTAAGCTTAGTTTAATTGGTACTGGGCCAGAAGTATGGTGCACCCAGTGGGAATTGAACACACTAACAATTTTCTGTTAATCTAGCTTCCTAATCATTACACCATATGAGGTGACCTAGTCTTGGATATATATGACAAAAATGTTCTTGACTGAAACTAATATTTACTGTAGCAAAATTAGAATAAAAGGAATTTTTATCTTGATAGTAATTCCAAAAATGTAATCTCTTAACAAAACCTATTTTAACAAAAAAAGAAAATTAAAAAACAATCAGTTGCTTCAATTTGATTGTAATGTTGACATATTCCAGATTTAAGAAAAACAGATTTCTATGATTGGCAAACAATATGAATGAAATAATGTCCCCCCCCCATTTCTTTCTGTTTTACTAATCCTTAGGTTGATTTTGGAATCACCTGAGGATTTAAATGATATAATAATAACTTATTTACATTGTATTTTTTTGTTGTTTCAATTTAATATACTCTATTTACTTGTGTAATAAACAACTTTTAAGACAAATTTTTCATCTAAATTGAATTGTCTAAGCTGAACCTCATCTCCAAGCCTAAACTTGTCATGACCTCAATTCAGTGTGTCCCTGCATAGTTTATACCTAGACAAAAGCTATCAGTTAAAATAATAAAGTTTTTTCTTCACATTAATTATTATATTATCAATGCCATTGTGTATCAGTAGAGGAGTTTTATTATGTTTGGAATATCCAAGTAAAGTCAGTAGTCTACATGAATATTTCAACTATATTGTTTATATTCAGTATTACATTGATTTTGATTGTATTATAAGATATGGATCAAGGGTAAAGTGGGTCAATCCTGGGAAGGATTAGTACCCTCCTCTACGCATTGATGTAGTAGCTATCGAAAAGGGAGCCTTCGGGTCACCCTCGACTACGGTTGCCAACTTACGGAATTTTTTTCTCTTTATGTTATTAGATGTTGAAGAAATATTTTTTAGGCTAGCATAGCCAAAAGTTAAGGGTTTTACATTTCATGCAAGATATGATACCCCCTCCTTTCTGTGGCTAAAAATTAGGGTTTATTCATTACACAAGTTTATACATTCATTTGCATTTACATTGATCTATGCAGTAGAGAAGGGAGATAACCGAATATAACTTGAAATATCTGTTCATTCATTTGGTTCAAATTACAAATCCTCACAGCATTTATTATATATGCATAATATATTTATTGGTGCAGGAAAAAGTAAATGATATATATATATATATATATATATATATATATATATATATATATATATATATATATATATAATAAAATAAATCTTGTTTATTTCAATTCTAAAATCATTTATCTCTTTTGGTGTTCTAACTATGATTAAAAAAAAACGTATTCACATCAGGTGAGGGAATCTCATGATCTGATAAACTTTTCCACTGACACCTACAAGCACAATCCACTGTTAACACATTTTCTGATATTTAATCTGCATCTGTTTGATTTAACAGTATGTTCATGATCTCTTGAGCCAATGTACCTTCTTGTAAATAATGTATTATGGTCATTTGATTCAAAACCACACCATTTTAAACATTCAATCACCCAGGACTATCATTTTCTCATATTGTTAAAAATCATCATCATAACAGCAACCACAATAATCCTTATAATAACTGTAATAAATAATATTTATTATTCTTATTCTATCTTGAAATACTATAGATATTAAAGTATTCATTCTGTAAATAACTAATTTAATTAAACTTAATTCAGTTTAATTATAAATAAATCTATATATTGAACCAATCCTGTTAAATGTGACAAGTTATATTCTCATTAGCATATAGGCTGATTGTGTGTGTGTGTGTGTGTGTGATTTTTTTTTTTAAAGTAAAGACATTTTCTTTTTCTAAAACCATTAATCACTTGTGGTCTTATAAGAACTAAAATAAATTCTTTAAAGTATTTGTATCAACCAGTTGACTAATTTAAAACTACATTTAATCTTAAACATTTCTATTAAACCTTCCTTTTTTATTTTCCTACTTTATAATGTTGTTATTTACTAAACTTACCTTAGTTTGCCAAAAGGTCAGAAGTATGGGGGTACTCTCTGAGAATTGAACTCAATAACAATGTTTTACTAACTTAGCTCACTAACCATTATACTATGAAAAGTGCTAAAATAAACTAATCTTAGCTTAGATTTGGCACAAGACTGCAAGCATAAAGCACCCTGTGAGGATTGAATTCTTTACTTAGTAGTAATGGATCTATGAGATTAGCATTACTTTATGATGACATAAAAGAAAAAATAATTACCAGACCAAAAATATGGTGAAGCCAAGTCACTAATAAAAGGTCTTCTAGGCTACCTGATTAACCATTACCCTACACAAGGTGCCTCTGATTTAATAAAGTTGTTAAACCGGTAAAAATGTTTACAATAAATTATCAGGTGCAATCTTTGATGGTGAGTTAATCTAATATTGATTATTTACTTTCATTCTTTTCCATAGAGAATGGCTGTTTTGTATATGCAGATTTCATACTGATATTCTGATAATTTTGATACTTTTTTATGTGAAGAAAATTAAGACAGTTGAAATTCCTATGACTGCCAGAATATTCATATGTTAGGTACCAAAGACACTGGTAATTCTGACAAAGTTTGATATTTTTAGCTATTTAAAACATTTTAAAAACTTTTATAAGATTATGATGTTTGATTATAATAATTTTTCAATGGAAATAACTATTATGGTTATTATTGAAAGTACTTCTTTTTATTTACAAATGAAATATAAATTCTGTAAATAGTATCTGACTTGACATTGAACTTAATTGACTACCAAATATGGCTTTTAAATGTGTTTGTTTTCAACAGACTTTTTCATAAGAAGAATGTTGATGAATGCCTTGGGTCATTTGTCCATGTAGCCCATTGATATTCCACTGAGGAAATGGAGAAACTGTTCAAAAGAAGGGATTAAAAGTGACTAATAGGGTCTGTGCAGACCCCATCAACAATACTACCTTGTACAATTTAACTCCAGGGACACAAGAAAGTCAACTAGCAGCAGTGCTCAAGTTGCAAAATCTTGCTAAATTCCAGTTGGAGTCTTCCTGATGAAGGAATACAATATTGGGAATACCATTAGTTAGAGTCTGCTTTCATATACATGCACCAAGATTTGTTTTTAGGATTCTCTCTCTTTTTTTCTGTTTTTCTCTCAGCCTTCACAAGGCAACAAGGCAGGGGTTAAGCACTTCAGCTTCTGAATTCAGAGTTGTCCTAGACTGGTGGCACAACCAAGAGAAATGCTTCAAGTAAGGTTTATTTCTTATATGATATATACCATGAAATCACAGGAATTTACCACTGATCTTTTTGAAGGAAAGATTGTGTGGAAATTTTGGGAACTGTAAGCCAAAAAAAAAAAGGGGGAAAAGTTGGCTAGGGTCTCATATTTAATGTCATAAATGTCTTTCAGTGGAACATTTTGCATAGTGTGTGTTTTATAAGTACAAAGGTCTAACAAAAAGCAACAATATGCCAAATTTTCTTTATCTTCTTTTTTTGATATGCCTTTTTAATGATACATACTGTGCATTTTTACATTGTATTTGTGATATGATTTTATAAATATATTTACACTTTTAGTAAGAAACCGGCCAAAACTGATTTTTCAGGTGTTTATAGTCTAAAATCTGCCTTGTTTCATTTTGTAGATATGAAATAATATTGTTCTCTTCACTTCATTCATTTAATCTCATTATTTTCATCTCTTTTATAAAACAAAAACATTTATCATAAATGATGTTGTCTAAACCTTAAAAATTTGAGATATTTAGTCTTTTAAAACTGCAATTTTTATAGACTTGTTTCATTAACTCTTAAAATCCTGAGCTCCTCATTAGCTGTAGCCCCTCTCACTATAGGCTGAAAAGTATCTAAAAATGTAAAATATTGTAATCTGTTATTTGACAACTTGCAATATTTTATGGCCAATGTAGAAATGAAGATTCCTCAGTTTTAATTCAGGTTACACAGGCATATATACTTTGAGGTAACAGCACAAATACAGGTTGCTCAGCTTCTAAGAGTTAAATTGGAAATTTAGATTAACATTTTTTTGTTTCAATTTTTGCCCAGATTGTTTTGCTTATATTTGTGGATGTTTTTGTATTTTGTGATGTTGAATGTAAAAATTAATCTCATTTGTCACTTTAAAATTTTCATTTGATGTGTGATTGATTTAAAAAAAAATATCATATATCAGGAAAAAAAGAAATTTAAAAAAATTTTTCATTGTATAACATGTTATATATATATATATATACATTTATGTATAATAGTTAAATTTGTAAGTGGTACTTCTTTTGTACTATAGTAGTTGTTACAGTTGCATATATATTTCATTCACTAAATGTAACAACTATTTTTGGTACTGAAGTTGTACAAAACATGGCAAAAAATTAACCTTTAACTTTTATTTAGAATATTGAGAATTAGGAAAAAAAACCCTCAAAGGTAGAATGTCGATAATAATAACAAACAAGGAATATATGAACAAAAACGAAGAATACCAAATGAAAGTAAATTCCTGCATTTACAAATATTCTTGTATTAACCCTTTGAACCATTAAGCCTAATATTTTGGGTTGACCTGTATTATGTACTCAGGGAGATCATATCAGATATTAATAATATTGATAATAAAAGGCTTAACATAGTGACCATTTAGAATCTATTTTAATGGAATGTGATTGGATATTTACACTTTGGAGTTAAGTTTTGAGTTCCATTGTTTTTGAAAACTGGTGGTGGGTATTTGAGGGCCCAGAGGCTTCGAGTTCAAAGGGTTAAAGCTTTTTAGATAAAATTTGAAGGTGCCTTCATTTTTTTCTTTTTCAATTTTATATTGCAAATTACATTTACCAGATTGTTACATTTTTTATGTGCATGATATTATTTTTCTCTTTGTAGAAGAGAAACTTTTAAACTGTTAACTCATTGCAGAATGAGAAGTTTGAAAAGTTTATCATCTGATGAATTGAACTAATAAAAGTCAAAAGCTGTTAAGATTACTATTTTCTATTTGATTAAATTTGATAATAAACTTTACTTTGACTAGAATGGTTTATCCTTTGTATCCATTTGTCTGATATTTTTTACTGACTGCCATTTTATTTTAGATTAAGCCCAATATTTTGGGTTGAGCAGGTTTATGAAACCTTGTAATCCCAATATTTTGGGCTCAGGAAGATCATGTCAGATGTTAATTTATAAGAAATATGATAGGATAGCTTTTAAATAAAGATGTCTGTACCCTGGAGCAATGTTTGGATGTGTTTTGTGTTTATATTTTGTGAATTTTGTGAGCTCAGGTACAGGGCATTCAAAAGTCAACAGGTTCAAAGGGTTTTAAAAAATTCAGAATGAAAAAACACAAATAGAAAGGTTTTTATTTATAAACCCTAAAAAAGTTTATAAAATTTTTTTTAGCAATGAAAATCTTGCTTAAGAAAAAAAGATTGTTAGAAAGGATAATATATTTATGTAATAGAGTTTCATGTTACATTAAATGAAATTTATTCAGTTAAAGATTTAAAAAATACTTAGCAAATAGAAAGAAAAAAACATAGGGAGAGACATTGTTAGTTTTAGTATTTTAATTTGAGAGAACAATGTGCCTTTTGGTTAAAACTGAGTGTTATGTTTTTTAAAATTCAGCTTATCCAGTCCAACTTTGAAAAGTTATTTCAAATGTTAAAATCTGTTATTTAAGATATCATCATGTTTGTATATTTATGATACAATCTTTCATAACCAAATTTTTTAATTAAAAACTTTTTTAAAATCACAGACTTACAACCAACTTCCTGTCCTTTGAGCTTGGATTAAAATTATTTCTCTCAGTATCTTGTTTTCAGACAGGACACAGCCTAGTCCTGGGGACTCTCACTCTATGACAACACCTTCCCTATTGCACTGGATGAGGTTATTCAGAGTAGTTTGACACCAGCATAAGTGATTGCAAGGACATGGATTACTTTTGGCCTTGCCAATACATTGTGCATGGGATCTCTTGTTAAAAATGGCCATGTGTTATTCATATGGTCAAATAGGGACTTAGAATTATTGGAATTTATGAATTAGAAATTAATGACTTATTTCATTTTCCTTTTGTTTTCTTTTTAATTTGAAATGATAAAACTTGATAACACTTTTAATTATACTGTTTTCCTTTTAAGAACTTGATATGTGTGATAAATATAGTTAAAGGTATTTAAATAAAATTCAAAATTTGACTAATAATCATAACGAAGATCATGATGAACTTGAAACCTTCATATTCAGTGATGAATGCCTTGCATTTATTGTCTCATAAGATGCATGTTTTCCAGTATCAGTTTTCAAACTTTCTGATCTTCAACTCATACTTTTGATGCTTCTAGGATCAGTTTTTATCTATACTCCCTATTAAAACTTTTATTCAATGCAACTGATCCTGAACCCCTAGTTGTATAATTTGAGGTTTCTAATCTCATCTTTAATACCAGTGTATTGAATCAAGTCTATTATGGTTACTTAAAAAAAGATATTTCTTTTAAACTATAATGTCCAATAAAACATTAATTCATATTTATCAATATCAATGTATTTATCCGCCCCTTAACATGAGCAGGATATGACACAAGGTAAGTTTTTTAGTGGAGATTTCCTTTTCCTTGACATGTTGCAATACCAGGTTTACAGAGCTCAGAGGTTTCCTTTTCCTTGATATGTTGCGATACCAGGGTTTCAGAGCTCAGTCTGCTCTATTATTATTATTATAGAGGGAAAATACTTAGATGCACACTTCTCCAAAGGGTATTAGCATTATGCAAAATGCAGCTCATCTTGTCCATGATTTGTGAATGCAAGCTTCCTAGAATGATAACTGTTACACTATGAGTGCCTCTTTCAACATAGTATATCATAGATTACTCAATATACTTTTTTCATTTTTCATTAACTTTTGCTAACTGTATTATCAAGAAGTGTCAGAATTATTGATTTTGTTTTGTTTGATATTTTTTCTTTCAATTATTTCGCTCAAACATTTTTCTTTTGATTTGATCTTTTGTTAAAAGAAATATTACAATGATCATGAATGATTGATTTCAATGGCATGTCACCCTGTCTAGTTTATTTTATACCTTGAGGTCAATGATCTTGAAATTACTGGGCAGTGAGTTATTTTCATAAACTTCAAAACTTAAATTTTTGCTTGTAATTGTTACAAATGAAACCATGAGGAATGCTTACCAATATTTAATATCAAATTACTGTAATTATTTGTGCATAACACACAATCAAAACTTTTGGACTCTGAAATTCTTGGGTAAAAATATTTTTGTGTACAATATGCACTGACTTTTTAGAAATTGCAGTAACTAAAAACTAAATTTAACCTCAACATTGTCTTAAAACACAAAATCTACACTGTATTTAAAGCAAATTCAGACATGTTCACATAAAAATGTAACAAGTTTGTGGCAAAACATAAGCCCACATTTGGAGAAAGGAAATTATTTACAGATCCAGTGAATAGTGGATATTTCTCTATAACTGTGTAAAACATAGTTTAGATTATAGATATAACTTACTTTTGGTCATCCTCTCCTGAATATGGTGAGGTATGCGGCCTGAAAAAAGTTAATTGTATAATTCTCATGTATAATGTGTACCCCCAACTTTTGGGCTATAAAATCTGAAAAAACAGCCTGTCACAAATAATTACAGTAAACAAAAAAATTATATCATGTATTATGTTGTTTAGTATGTAATGTCTGAATTTATACTTAAATATAATTTAGATTAGCCATTATTTTTTAAACAACCTAATAATTGTTCTTAAAGAGAAAGTAAAACATAAGAATATATCAAAGTGATATATATATATATATATATATATATATATAGGATATTCAAAAAGTTACCTTAACATTAAAAAAAGAAAAGGAAAAAAAAAAAGAAAAGTTTGAATTTTTTTTTTATATAAATCTATAATTTTTCTTTTTAGAATATGAATTAAACTGCTTCATTTTTCATAACTGAGATAAATTTAATTCCATTGAATAATTTTTCTATGTTACAAAGAATTACCTACAAAAATGCATTTTCTTTTGTTTTCAAATACCTATGTGGCATTTAGGACACCCTGTATTTGAGTGTGATATTTTGTTATCAGCATTAAAAGAAAATATTGTCCACCATTAATTTTGGCAGGTATTTCATTTTTTTTTTTTTTTTTTTTAGATTTAAAAACAAAAGAATTTTTAAAAGGTTGCTTCATGGCCTGAGTAAGTGGGGATTCCCTGTGACATAGTGGCTGATGTGCTGGACTGCATTGATATCCTAGTGAGTTTTCAGGCTTATCACCTCAGCTATAGATTAAATAGTACTACTACTGTTTTTCTATAAGGATAGCTTTGGCATTAAATAACCCACAAAAGTTGATATGCTTAATAGTATACCACACCTGAGTGAGTTTAAAAAATCAACTAAAAATCAAGCTGAAAAAAAAACCTAGTCAAAACTAATGGTTAAAATTGTTTCATTTGAAAATATAAATAAATTTTATATCTTTTTATAAACAGAAATGTATCCCTTACATTCTGTTATCACAAGTAAAAATTAAAACATTTATAAATGACAGATCATTCATTCATAAATAATAAATACATATATATATATATATATATATATATATATACACTAAAACTTGAAATTTTGATTTATTCAGAGAAAGCATATTTTTGAAAAATTAATTTTTTAGTGATGAACTTTCTTATTGCCTTCAAATGTCATGTCAGTGGCAATTTAAAAGAAAAAGAAAATAATAATTCCATTATTTTTTGTACAATAAGTATAGCAGTTTTTAATAATAAAATGAAAAATAGTGATTATTAAATAAGAAGAAAAAATGTATTTATCAAAATTATTTACTGTAGAGTGATTGATACTTTAAACTTTGAGAGACCTATGTGCCAAATAAGCATGATAAAAATGTCCCGAGTGAAAAGATAAGTTTTAAACAGTTTGAACTAAGATTTATGAGTGCAGCTTCAACATGAAGAAAAGATAGATTTGATAAATACACTAAAAAGAAAAAGTATCTACCATATATACTTGTGTATCATTTGAGACCTAAATTGAAACTTTTTGCAGTTGGAAATTGTAGGTGTACCAATTGACCTAGGCTAACTATTTACACACATACAGTGTAAACCACCCCCCACATATAAGGTTAAAATTTAGTTCTCAGAAAGTCACATGATATGCAAGCATATGCAGTGTATTTTCTTGATTGATGCCAAACTGTAACTAATGTATTTGGTTTTTCATTTAAAATTCTTTAATGCCATTTTTTTTCAGGGACTTGTCTTAAAGAATTTGATTTTGTTTTTTAAAAAAAAGAATAAATTTTACATTATTCTTCCATGTTTTATAATTTGTTGTTAAAAGAAAAAAAATCTTCTGTATCCAAATGTTATCATATTTAATGGTATACAATTTTTGAGGGTAAATATTAACAGAAGGGCCTTATTTTTACATAAAGGATGTGAGGTGATTTTTAAGTCATTTTTCTTTAAAAATGTTTCAAAAATAGTCATTTTTTTTGTTAAATTTTGAATCAGTAAATTGTTTTGTAGAGGTTGTTATGTTTTTCACTTTGATCAAATAATGTGTAATGCATGTGTGAATATATTTATATATGAAATATTTGACAATTTTTTAATGGATAACAAAGATATGTAATAACTTATTTTGATGAAGAAGCACAGCTAAAAATGGACTTAAATGACTTTTAATCCTTGAATTAATTGTGGCATTGATATTGAGAAATGATTACTGCACTTGTTAATTTTTTCTTTTCTTCTTCCCTAACTAAATTTTTTTGGCTCTAA
Source organism: Sepioteuthis lessoniana (assembly GCA_963585895.1). Taxonomy (NCBI): domain Eukaryota; kingdom Metazoa; phylum Mollusca; class Cephalopoda; order Myopsida; family Loliginidae; genus Sepioteuthis; species Sepioteuthis lessoniana. The sequence goes on from OY757938.1 coordinate 30,019,658, forward strand.
ATTCAATATCAAAATTTTTGTGTAATGTTTTGAAGTTCATTGAAAGAAAAACTTTATATAAAAGTTAAAACAATATAATGAAAACTATTGCATTGTAATCTAATCCAGTCGTTCATTAACCCTTTGAACTTGTAAGACTGATGTTTGCACTATGTACTCTTTAACATAAACCCCAAATTTTGGCCTCAATGAAATATAAAATGGTTTAATATAGCAACCATTCACAAACTTTCTGTTGAAGAAATCCTGTAATGACCTTGAGTGAACTTTGAATATGTTTTGTACTTAATTCATTTTTTTTTTGTAAACTCAGGTCCTGGATGTGAGGGCTAAGAGCCTGAGAGTTCAAAGGGTTAAAACTTTCCCTGATGACTATTTACTAATTTACTTGTTTCATTTTATCAAGTTTGTCTCTTTTTTGCTTGATATTTATGTATGCCCACGTATGAACAATGACAAGATTTTTTTATGTGGACATTTGAAAAAGATAAAACACAAACATCTTGCATATTGGATTTAAACATTAGATCATTCAGACTTACTGTCAAGTCATACTAAAATATCAGTTCTCATAAATTAATCATCGATAAGCCTGTTTATTGTTTAGATGAGTGACCACTTAGTAATAGAAGGTACTGTAAATGACATGAGGCCTGTGTACTAGACTAAGCAAAGAGTAGTAAATAACATTAGATCATTTTAAATTCAGTTCGGAATTCCTATTCAAAGATAACTTTCAATGTAGAGTAGAAGTCATATCAATTATTACCATCAGGATAGAAATTGTTCCAATTTAATGAAAAGAAAGTAATCATGTATTGCTTAACTTATGTCTTTCATTTTTGCGACTATTTTAGTGTCTAGCCAACCTAAAACAATTTTTACCAAATACAATGAACAAGGGAGATAATTTCGTAAGAGTTGTGGCCCTGGGTCATTTGTTTGCTATTTTTAAATTTATTTTTGCACACAACCACCTACTGATAATTGTGTGCGATTGTATATGCACATGAAAAAAAAAGTTGACAACATTTGTAGCAAATTTTCTCTGGAACATTTCTCTTAAAAAAAAAAAAAAAAAAGCCTGACGAAGGTTTTTTCATTGGCCATATTAACATTTTCTTTTTTTGTATACTTACATATTTGACAGCTTATAGGACGCTCTTTTTCCCCCCAAAGTGGCTCAAATTGCTCTGCATCTTATTTGCTGAATTGAAACCTCAATTAGGTTACTTTCTCTCTCCCCCAACACTTACTACCATTGGCCATAATTTAACCTTGGGTGGTTACTTCTACCTAACCTGATTTCATAATGATATTATTTAAAAAAGAATCATCATAACAAACTATTAGCAATGTTCATTGGTCTCAGCTGATCTGTCACTCCTAAATAAGCCTCAACACGCTCCTTCCAGCTGGAAATTACAGTTTTTGGTTAATGTTCAACTGTTGTGGTAACTTTTTATAAAATGATTTCTGCTTTATTTTCTCGTATCATGTGGGATATTTTCATTATTTCACTACAGTAATGTTTTCTATTATTGTGAAAATGCTTTTGTAATGTTTTTTGGGAGTCCCCATAGTCTAATGGTTTAGATGCTTGATTGTAGATTCTTAAGCAAGTTCTAATTCCAGTCACGCTATTATGTCCACTTACAGACTCATACCTTTGGGAAAGGTATGAACCTCCCAGTTATGGGATTAATAGTAGCACCACTGGCTTTGGCATTAAATAACCCATTAAAGTTGATATACCGTTGAAACAAAAAAAAATGTACTGCTAGCTTCCTTTAAACATGACATGTTTAAATACACAGTAAACTTTTTTCAGGATATGCTGTATGTTTTCTGTGCTATCAAATACTATATATTTACATATAATTTCTTTGTGTGTAGCTATTGAGTAAAACCTTAATTGTCACTGAAGTCTTTATAGAAAGCAATATGGGAGCTTAGCAAGAGATTTGTTGGGTGGAGCTTGTCTCCCTCTAATATTTAACAAGATTTGTTATAATGTCAGTAGAAATGTTAGAGGTGAACTATTACTGTTTATAAAATTTCTGGGGGCTTTTTCTTCTATTGAAGGTCCAGGAGACATTTTTTGAATAATTTCTTTCCTCAGCTGCACCTCTGCTATCATTAATTTTGTACTTCCTCTGTTCCATAATAATTGTTACAGTTACTGTATGAAAAGTATGTGCAAATGTCACTCTTATGCTATATATATATATATATATATATGATTTTTGTGTCAATTTCAAATGAAATCAGACCACATATGTTAAGTCAGTCTTCCATTTATCATTTCAGACATTCACTCATTGTAACTGATCCTGAAACCCTTTGCTGTACAATTTTGGGCTAAAAAAAATCTTTGTCAGTTCTTAATAGATTGAGAGTACAAGAAATGAATAGACTCACATGTGTTCATTGAAAAATTGGTTGTGTTTTTTTTTTCTTTTTTTTTCTACTTTCAGATTCCCTATTTTTTAAAGAAATTTTCTGGGGATTTGTTTTTAATTTAATTTTTTTTTGAGGTTCAAAGTAAATTATGTTTTACATACATGATGAACAAGGAAAACACATTTGCCAACTGCAGTTATTTAGGAAACTTTTTCTTAAGATTTTGTTGGGATGATTTGGCTTTGTAATATAACATTTTCTTTAACACTTTTTAAATTCTTTTTAAATATTCTTGAATTAAAAGGAATGAATTAAATTTCTATATAAAAGTCTCTTATAACTCAATTCACCCTATTTTGGAAAAGTTTGTCCTTTATAGATGGCCAAAAATTTACTAAATTTGATATACATACTTACTAGAATCAGTGGAAGATTTTAATGTTAAACAAAAGTCTTCATTCCTCATGGAGAAAAGAGTGTGTATGTGTGTGAAGGGGGACTGATCATTTGGGATCCCTTTAATGAACAATATTTTACAGGAAGCCATGTTGCAGCAAGATGTAATTAATTGTTCAGAATTTAATTTTCTGAACTTTGAAAGAAAAAAAAATTAACAAATTATTTTAAATTAAATTTTTTTAATTAGGATATAATGTTTTTCTGTAAGTTAAAACTCTAAAATAATTATATTGCACAATGGAATCCATAGAAAAGACATTGGTTGAAGATTCCATCAGTGTCTACTGGGATTTTTGATAGAATTTCTCAAGTTTTTCAGGCCTTTTAGAGTTAATTTTTAGTTTTTAAATGGATGGTGCCAGAGTTGGTAGTACTGCCTTAGATACCGAAACTGTGATATCACCCTTGGTTGGCAAATGATGAGGACAGCTGAAACAATTGTATGTTATATGTAAAAAAAAAAACCCAACTATCTAGTGGTCCATTAAAGTATTAGGAATGAAGAAGTCTATTTAGAATCATGTAATTCTGAATAAGGAGAAATCGCATTTTTAGAATAATTTGATAATTTTTTTGTTATTATATTTCTTTGAATAAAAAGAATAATTTATATTTGTTATAAAATTTTTTTAACTAGTTAGCCCTATTCCTGTTGTACAATAAAAGAATTGTGGAAGAAAGTTTATATATATATATATATATATATATATATATATATATATATTAGTTAAATGAGTTAAATTAAATTAATTAAATAAGTTAAATTTTAGAAAAAACTAATTTTTTAACCTAAAATTACTATCAACTTATTACATGAGTTTGCAAGGTTGAAATTCATCCATGATGGAAATGAAACACTTGGCTTCATAGATTAATGATTTTGTGACCATACATCAAAGTTCAACCTATACACAAATGTGTACTGTATTCTACATTGGTATTATAAATGGGCATTAAAATTATTGGACACAAAGTCTTTATGAGAAGTAATTGTTCATTTTATCTTTTTTTATGGAATTTTTTTTTCTACTCAATTTTTGCATGGAAAGTCCAAACAATTTTAAGTTTGAGCTTCAAATTCTTTAAAAAGAGAAAAAAATAAGTTAATAAATTTGTGGATGATTTTATTGTTATATTTTTTAAACCTTGTTTAGATTTATTTCTATTTGTATAGAGTAAAAATGAATCTTCATATTGATGTGTAAAATTCCTATACTGTCTTTTTTTATTGCATGAATTCCATTTTCTTGGTTTTAATGGCATATCAACCTTTATGGGTTATTTAATGCCAAAGTCATCTTTGTAGAACAACAACAGTAATACTATTTAGCTCATAACTGGCGGGATAAGGGGATTCATACCTTTTCCAAGGTTATTAGTCCAAAAGTGAATATAATAGCATGACTGGAGTTTGAACTTCTTTACTTTGAGGTTGTAGTCCAGCATGTTTGCCTTGATGAAACAAGAACTCCTTCTTGTAAATATCATTCATTGTTTGCATTTAAATGCGTTAATTATTTTCACTTGTTAATTACAAATGTTTTTTATGAATATATGAATGGAAATAATTTGTTTTTTTTATGTTTTAAAGACAAGTAAAAAGAAATTAATAGTTTTATTTATGTTTAAAATAAGATTTAAAGGATGTTATATCTACATTAGCAAGGTATATTAACCTCAAATGATTTATTCAGAATTATGTATACAATATTCTACAATGGCATAAAAGTGTTGGACAAAAAGGCTTTATCAGAAGCCATTATTTTATTTTTCATAATAGTAGTTTTTTTTTCTTTTCTTTACTCAGTTTTTGTATAGAAAATCCAAACTATTTTAAAAGTCTAAGCCTCAAATTCCTTTAAAAGAATGAATTTGTGGAAGTTTATTTATTCTTTGTTTTTTTAAGCCAGTTAAGTCCAAAAGAAAAAAACAAAAAACAAAAACAGTTTAAATTATTTTCAAATTTGAAAATATGGTAAAACAATCGAGCTTATTATCAAATGAAATTTTGAAAACATGTATCTTCCTTTATTATAATAAATTTTTAGTCAAAATAAGTGTAGATGACAGATTTTGTAGTTGAATTTATTTTCATATAAAGATGATTGAATTTGATTTACTTTCATTAACAGTATATAAAATTATCTTGGTTAGAGTTTAATGGGTTCAACTCCCCACTTTATATATATATATATATATATATATATATATATATAATTGAACTCTTGTATAACAACCAGTTTAATCCAAGAAGTTTCTTGATTATACAAAGCCACACATTCTCAATCCCATGAGACCATTATCAAAAATTGATCATTTAATTAAGATGAATGGTAGAGTCTGTCATTTATAATTCCATGTGTTATGAAATTGAGTTTTCATATTTTTTTACTGTTTTCCCTCAGATTCTGAATTTTTGTTCTAGGGAAGAAGACCACCATTGGTTAATAAATGTTTGGGGAATATTTTTAGGTGTTATTTTGAAATGTTTGAGGCAATTGTGAATTTTGGTAATAAACATTTAGACAGATTCTGGGTTTCCTTTTTATTTTTGTTTTCATGTATTTACCCAACCCCTCCTGACACACAGGCAGGGTGTGACATCGGTCAATTTTTATGTAAAGATGGTTTGAATTCAGAGCAGTTGATTAACCAAGGTTAAAATACCCTGTTTGTCCTTCTATTTAATCCATGTCTAGAGGGAGAACAGATGACTCCATGCCTTTTTCCAAGGAAAAAGCAAACAATCTCATTCAGGTTTTGAACTCTGGTCATCGATTCCATTTCCACAAAAATAGCCATGATGCTAAGTGTACCTTCTATGATTATTTTGTCTTTATGCAAGGCATGTGTACATAAAATGGTGATTTATGGAATGTAAAGAGAAAAATATACAAAGGTATATGGGGAAAATCATCGAATTTGGTTGACTGAAATAACTATTCATTGAAATACCATTTGCAAGAAATGTTCTACAATGGCTTTTAACATATAAACTTGATGAAGATGATATGTTTACTTTAATGTCCAGCAACAAAATAATAAACAGAGATTTATTTGTTCTACTCAGGACACTGATATTGTCTCATAGTAAAAATACTTATAGATAGATAATGATTACTCAATCTTCACAGATGATTGCAGTCTCTTGATTCTCATAAAGAAATAAAGGAAAAAAAAAGAACACCTGTTCATCAGGGGATTAAAGTGGCAAATGCTTGTACAACATGAATACCACTCTGAGTGACTATATACCAGTGATATGTCAAGGTGAGATAACCAGTAATTACAAAACACTGCAGGATATAATGACTTTCTTTCCACTATAGCATTCTACTAACTTTAGTGGCTATTCTCTCGTGTTGAGATCACTATGTTTCTCTATGAGACCACAATACTATTTTGCCATACTGTCATTCTGCTGATATATTCCTTCAGAGTTATGGCTATCCATAGAATAGCAGGATTTGTTATCAACATTCTTTCCTTTTGATCCATTGTTTTGAATTCAGTTTTTTTTTCTCCTAGACAGGTTACCTTACTAAGACTTGAGAGCACAGTCTGCTCTGCTATTTAATCCATATATGGGGGGGGATAGATTTCAGTACATCTCCTCAGTTTGAATTAAGTCCAAGGTTATATCTACAATTATCTTTAGGTCTGGTACTTCTGTAAAAAGAAATTCTCAAGGTTTTTGTTTCTATTTGTAATTAAGGGAGTAAAATGTTTTCAGTTGATGATATTAAAAGAATATTTGCTCTCTTAAGAGATTTGAAAAATCAATATCTCTGCATTTTAAAATTTTGATTACAAAACATATCCATGTATATAATTACACATGCATGCATACATACATATATATATATATACACACACACACACACACACATATATATGCACACAGATACACTACTTTTGTCAATGACATCAAATATAGTAGTCATTTCCTTAGTTTAGCACAAGGCCAGAAATATAGGACACCCAGTGAGATATAACTCACTAATAATAGTCTACAAGCCTAACTCACTCAACATTACACCATTGAAGTTGAGGATGTTTCTTTAAAACAAAACCAAATCTTCTTAATTGTCATGTCTTGTGATGCAACAACATTCCCTTGTCTGCTTCTAAGTATTCAGCAATTCATACCAGCATTTATGGAATATTTCAGTGTTGTTTCTTTAACTTAAATGTTTGAAAATCATCTTTAGCTTTCTTGTGGATTTCTTTTTATTTGAAAGAAAACTTCTCCTGTCTGAAATATTTTAAATAAAATCCAAACAAATAATTAAATTATGTGTAATCATTAAAATGAATTATTCAATGAATTAATATCTATTACAGCAGTAATTCTTAAAATTCCCAAATCAGGAAATCTTTTATAAATACTCATAAAAAGAGAACAAATTTGTGATAGATTAGAGGTTTGAAAAAAAAAAAGAAGAAAAATCAATGTATCTTGCAATTTTGACTCATGAAAAGTCGATTTTTTTTTTTTACTTGTTTAAAATTCAGTAATGAATTTTTGCTTAAATTTCTGAGATGAGGAATTATTAATCTTATCCTTTGAAGTACTCCAATTAGTGTCCTCAACTTAGATGCTATTATGATCACAATGTATTTGTTTGCATTTTCCAGTCCTCTCAATTTTGTTGTGGATGGTAACCTAGGAATTTTGAATTAAACACTTTATTCAATCTATGGGGATTGGATTATTCATTGTTTAATAGTAGCATGTGTCAGCAAACAAAAGAATCCTATGTGCTGTGGTACAATTCACTAGATTTACAATCTCAGTCGAAAATTGAGACTATAATGTCATGTACTTGTTGTCTCTTCCAGTGAATCATACATCTCAATGATAATAGATACAAGTTATCCTTTATATGTTGACTGCAGAATGAGAACAATCCACTCTTATGGATTGATTTAAAATTCCTTATTTAATAACTCAGATAGATATCTGAAGAAGTACTGAATGCATCATAGTCCAAATATTGTGACTATAAAAACAATCAAGATGAGGACACCAGTCTGAGTATATCAATGAATTCTGTCAAGGTGTTGTGAGACTTAATGAGATTTATGCTGATGTTGAATTTAATGAGTGCATTTAACTAAGATTCAAAGAATTTATTAAAATTTTAAGATTTTAATTTAAGAAATACAAAATATACTTTACAAATGCAAATCAATAAACAAGACAACCAGAAAAAATGTCAATAATAAAAGTTAAGCTTCAGTATAACAAATGATGCTCCTAAAAATATTTCCCAAATAATTAGTTTCTTTTAATAATCGTAGTAAAATTTGCCATTTTATAGCAATCCATTTATGTTGTCATAAATCTCAACTAACATATATTTTTAGCACTTACATATGATGATGTTTTGATATAATTGTGTTGAATTTTAAATAATTATTATCCATAATTTGCAGATAACAAAAAAAGCTGGAATTCATGCCAAGGTACTTGACACAATTGCAATTAGATAACTCAGTTGGTAAATAACATGCCAAATAGTAACAAAAGAAAGACTGAATATTTTGTTTAGAAAAGAAACCTGCCAAAATCTAACAAAACTGACGACATGCAATACTAATGCATGTAATATAAAAAACTTCAACTGAAAGTGCTGGCTGGTTTAAAATTGCAAATGGTGGGTACATGCTTATTTTTTGGTTAAGAATTTCAAATATACAAAAATGAGAAACATTTCAATAAACAAACTCTCATACATTCACTCTGACAAGTACACAAAATATAGGCTTTGAGGAAGTAGAATATTTTTGGATCATGATTTTTGTCTTGGATATTATTCTTGAATGTCTAATCAATATAGATTAAATTTTATTTTTTCAAAGTTTACTTTTTAGAGTGACTTTTTTGTTTACATAAAAAAAAACCCATTAAACTTAAAAATCTATTCAGTTATATCATTTGAATAGATACTTTCCTTAAAAAGGAGCTTTTGGATTTATTGAAATGAACAAGATGGATGATATCTGACATGAACATCAAAGCTTGAGATGGTTTTATACTAAAAAGTCCCTTGAATTGCCTTGAGAATTTAAAATATTAATTGGCGAAAATGTAGTAAGCATAAACAAGCTATGCTATACAATAAATTAGACAATTATTTATAATGAAATATAAAGAACTATTAAATACAATAAGCTAAAATTTTATGACCATTAATATGTGGTAACAGATGATAGCTATTGACTTATGCATGTCGGTTTCAGAACTATGTAAGCAAGTAAAAAGTAAAGTTGGCGACCGTAGTCGAGGGCGACCAGAAGGCTCCCTTTTCAATAGCTACTACACCGAGGTGTAAGAGAGGGCGCTACTCCTTTCCCTGGATTGCTCCACTTTACCCTTGACACGTACCTTTTATTGCTGAGTGTTAAGCAAGGAGGTATCAAGTACCATTTTTGAAGTCTTTGGTATGACGCTACCAGGGATTGAACCCAGGTCTCCCGGGCCATTGGCGAACACTCTATCCACTAGGCCAATGAATCGGACGTTGGCAGGATGGTTAGAGTGTACGCCAATGGCCTGGGAGACCTAGGTTTAGTCCCAGGTCGAGTCATACCAAAGAGTAAAAAAAAATGCTTCCTTGCTTAATACTCAGTATTATAAGGTACGTATCAAGGGTAAAGTGGAGCAATCTAGGGAAAGGAGTAGCGCCCTCCCTTGCACCTTGGTGTTGTAGCTATCGAAAAGGAAGCCTTCGGATCACTCTTGACCACGGTCGCCAACTTTACTACTTACTGTAAGCAAGTAAACTGGTTTTAAGTATTTCATTTTGATATATTGAATACCAAAGGACGAATTGTTGTGACTTGAGTAGAACATTTTTGAAACGTGGAGTTGTCTAATTCAGTTTTACTGAATACCTGATGATAGTGGTTCATGAAGGAGAAAATCACTTTCAACAAAGCATTGGGCAGTCAAACTTTATTAATGCAAGAAATAAAGACATTCCCATCAAGTATAAGCCAACAGGAAGGCAAAAATTGCAGGTTGTTTTAAGCAAGTTGAAGAAAGGAATACATCAAAATATAGAGATTTTTGATGCATATTGGGTGGTATTGTTACAGGTCAGTTAGTGCTAGACTCTTCCATGGACTTGAAAAGTAAGCCATTAAAAACTGCAGCTTTTTTTCTGTTTTCGTTTTCTAATTCAGAATAGATAGATGCATATATAAGAAATTGTTCATTGAGCCAAATTAAAGCGCAGTGAAATTGTCTCAAAATATACTTAAAAAAACAAAGAACGATGATAATACATACATATATACATACATATGAATAGACCGAGATAGATTTATTGGTAGTATCCAATGGAAGACCATTAGAATTGTCTTCAAATGATAAAAACAAAAACCTTCAATGTCCACTGATTTTATCACTTGTTCATCTTCATTTTATCCATTGATGATAAAAAGAATGTGTCAGGTCAAAGATGACAATTCATTTGACCTTAAGTAATTCTCATTTCTTGGTTCACTTGTTATAAACAAGTCATCAAAGCATTGAGTATATGTGACGTCTTTGCAACATAATAACAAGAATCAATTATCTTGGAAATGTGTTTGGCACTGTGGCCAAAGTGTTTAATACCGTATGAATTGTATTCTGATCACATACATCTTGGGAAAAAAACGAAAACTGCTTTCTCATAAGTAGGCCATTCTTATTAGGCTTCTGATATCAACTGCCAAAAAATTGTATTCATCGTCGTGTACGTCATTAATACGTCATCAGCGATTAGCTAATGTCGTTACAAGTTATACTAAACATGATTTCAATATTGTTTCATTTTGTTTCAGTAAAACGTCAGACATCATGTTTCCAGTCAGCATCTATATTAATTATTAGGAAGATTTTGTCTGCCTCTGTAGACAGCTAAATGGGTTCATATAAGGTCACAAAATTTGACTGACCGTTTATCATTTGTCTGTAGAGTCATTCGGAGAGGATAGGTAATTTACCATGACCACTGCAAAAGCAAGATCACTAAAGAAATCAATTAGTATTTTTTTTTTTTTTTCGCCTTGAGCTACCGAAACTGTGTTATCACCCTGGATGGCGGCTGATGAGGCTAGGGTATCGCACGTGCTTCCACACGTTGTATGATGAAAAAAAAAAATACTAATTGATTTTTTTAGTTTTAAAATACTGGAATAATTTGCCATTTTTTTTGTAAAGAAGAGTGATTGTGAAGATAATGAAGACGTGATTAATTAAATTTCTTACGAGATGCTTCCTACCAACTTCGACACCATGGGTGGCAGATATATAAAAAATGCAAAGGTGCGATTTCCAGGTGACGGGCCAACGTTTGCTAAAACAAGCCTGAGAAAGAGTTAGCAAAAGCAAGGGTGCGCGGTAATTTGCTACAGGCAGTCGCATTGTATTTAGAGAGATTTTAGTTAGATTCAAAAAATCAGTTGGGTTTTTCGAGAATAACAGAATCATGCGTGTTTTAAGGATTTTTAATTCTTTTCTAAGCCCTCGGCAAAGTGAACCCCAAATGCGTTGAAGAATTAAGCGAAACTCTGCTTATAGTGGTGGAAAAGAAGAAACAGGCCGACTTTCGGCTAAAAATGACTAAGTTCCACAACATTCCGGATAAAGCATACCCTCATAAATCCCTAAACAGAAGAAAGGAAGTTGTGTACGATCGATGAAATAAAAAAGAGAACTAAAAAAACAAAGGGCGACAGATGTGGAAAGAGTACTAAATAAAGAATAGAAAAAATTAATAGAGACTAATATTTATTTAATCACATTCGACACACCAAAAATTCCAGAAAAAATAAAAGTAGGTTATAAATGGAGAGTGTGGAACAGAGCATATCAAATCCACTCAGATGCTACAAATACCAGAAATACAGTCACCATGAAGACAATGGTAAAGGGCCAGAAGTGTGTGAGAAATGTGGTCAACAAAAACTTGATCATCGTACTAATGAATGAGATTTTTTCCACAAATGGACCAGTTAACACAAGATCTTGTGGGAATAGGAAACCAGAGAAAGAAATTCTTGCTATAAAATATAAAGATAACATTCTTTTACCATGAAGCATGGAATATGGTAACAAAGTTTAAGACCACAACCTATTCCGAAGCGGTCTAATGAGGAAAAAACTTCCCACGCCGAGAACAAATATGAACGAATTGTCAAGAAATTAATTCGTTTAGAACCTTGCGACTGTGAAAGCTTCATTAATGAAATTAAAATCTTGCTAGAACACTGCAAAAACGATATCCTCAAAGCTGCTAAAGTACAAACTAAACTAAAGGATCTTACAACAAACAAAGAAAAAATTTCAATGAAGTATATATATATATATATATATATATATATATATATATATATATATATATATATATATACATACACAAAACCTACTGCTCAAACACAGAATATTCCTCCAAAATATGAAAAAAATCTCCTACAAAACAAAGGTCATATAAATTTTCAATTCGTTTACCAAAAATCATCAGAGGCAGACTATAAAATTTGTCTCCAAGAAAGCCAGAAGCTCCCATTGATCATTCTAGAAAAACTATCAACACCAAAATGAACAATAAAAGAGCAAGAAGTGCGTTCAAACTTGATAGAGATCCCTGAACATCGAGAATAAAATCATCAGAAAGAATTAATAAACAATGCCAGGCCCAGGGATCTACAACCAAATCTCTAAATAGATCGACAGTGTAGAAAGTATCGATATTGAAACTGACAATATAATTGAAAACATTAGTCAAGCAGATATATAAAGTACATATAAAAGCAATCGAAATTAAGGCAGAAATATCAATATATAATTGTTTTTTTTTCTTACAGCGATTGAAGAAAAAGAATTACGATCAATGATTAATGCAATACTTGAAACAATTTAACTGTGTGAAAACAAATGAGTTACCTAAATAATATTCACGTAAACATTATATATATATATATATATATATATATATATATATATATATATATATATATAACGAGATTTGGCATCAAGGGTTTATATACCATTAAACCAAATAACCAAACCTTTCCATTTCTTTGAGTTGCTGATGTTCTTCGCCCACCACTCCAAGATCTTCGGGAGGAAATCAAAAATGCAAATCAAAATAGTGAAATTTGAAACCCATGTTCTAACTCCAACCCCTAAAGGTTGATTAATAATTTGCTGTCGCATTAAAAGAGAAACCATTGGAATTTTGTGTACCCTACTTCTGGCGCAGTAAACACAATTTTTAAGTTTCCACATCTCAAATTACAGCATTCATTGTAGTTGTCATTTAATAAGTTTGACATTGTTTAACATAAAGCTATAAGTATGGAGAACCCAGTAAAAATTGAACTCACTAACAATGGTTTTCTAGTCTAGATCGCTAAGCGAAGCATCCCACTATGCAACAGGTGTTGATTCATATTTATTACCATTATAAAAAAAAGGCGTCTCCTTTTCAGACGTCTTCGAATTGAATCAATAAATAATTTCCATTCTTTTGCCTTGGTTCGTTGGGTTTTATGGCATATCAACTTTTTTGGTAATTAAACGCCAAATCCTGTTTATATATATATATATATATATATATATATATATGATTTGTAAACGAATCATTTTTAGGCCTCATTTTAAGCTCACCATAACTCATTTGTTTACCAACAGTTAAATGGTTTCAAATGTTGCTATTTAACACTAATGATTCTCTTCAACATCAATCATTTGTTTGCACTCAGTTAAATGATTAAATGGTTCTATTTGACCTATAAACGGAACCCAAACAAGTTCTACCTGTTCTGGTTAGAGTGAACCTGGGTTTAAAGGCAATGAAGGGGTACTCCACATTCCCCCCAAACTCCAGAACTATAATCTAACCATCAGATTGTTTATTGTCATATCCAGTACACGAGTTGGCGTGGGTGGGTGGTATTACCTCTCGGCAGAGATGGGGTAGGCGTATTTTACCCCCCAATCCAGCCGACTGAGCTCTTTTGCATTTTAAAGCATGCTAGATTTCTAAACTAGACCCGAAGGATCACGCCTGGTTGAAATTTTTTTCTTTTGTTCTTTAATATACACTACAGGGTGTTTCCGAAAAAAAGTGATATCATTTCATTTTGAAATGGCTACCACGTTCCTCAGAACTGATACCTTGCAATGGGGTTATGTGAAGGGAGTGTTCTATGTCTCCCTCTCTTCATACACGCCTAGAGGAACTCAAGCGAAGAATCACCACCGCACTGGAGACTTAACCTAAACATACACCGTTTTAACGTGTTTGGCAGAAGCTGAACAACCGACTTGACGTATGCTATATCACAGGCGCTGTGCAGATTGAAAACGTGTGAAATCTGCTATGAAATCTTCATTCTTTTGAATTTCTCATTCAAATTTTGACGAACAAATAATGTTTTTTTTAATCAACATTAAACCTGTTTAGTTTAATTTGCCTAGAATATGTAGTAACTCAGATACTTTCATCTCAAATGAAAGCGACCACAAATGAACGAATATCAGTTTTTCTGAAACACCCTGTACATTCTTTTTCTAACCAGACCTTCAATAGCCTGTAGTATTTGAGGGGTGGTGGTGGCTGGAAGGAGACTGGCGTCTCTCTCTAAATTATTGAATTCATACTGAGAGAATGGTTTTAGCTTGGTGATTGAAAAATTCTTTATCTTTATTTTCTCCTTGAGGAATTTCTAAAGAAACAAAATTAACAAGTGGAATATGGATTGGTAGACACACGGGAAACATGTCTTGGTAAAAAAAAAAAAAAAAAATAGGATAATTTCTTTCGGATTCTTTTTTTTCAATTACCATCCTTGAATTTTGCACCAATATAAAACAAGTTGTTTTAAACATGGACTTAATATTAGAAAATATTCAATTCAAATAAAACATCCATATGTATTTTGCGAACTTGTAGCGAAAGCTAAAAAAGAGTTTTAAAATGCTTCGTGAAAGGAGAAAAAAAGGGGGAAGTCCTGGGAATGACACTAAATTGTATCCAGTGGTGAGGCTCCAGTTCTGAAGATCTGCTATTACTCCCAGGTCCACTTTGAAGCAGAGAGGTAGTACCTGTTAGGGTCACACCTATGAGTCAAGTAGATGTGTTTAAAAATTATCAATAAGAAACAAGTAAAAAAAATATGTAAATATGAACATATGTACGTGATCCTCTTATCTCTAGGCATAAAATTTAGAAGGGTTGACACACAATTCAAATCAATCAATAAAAATATGTGAAATGTTTTTTTCGGGAAATATTAAATCTACAGCCTATGAGTGTGTGTGTGTGTGAGAGAGAGAGAGAGAGAAAATACTTCCTTTCCTTTTCCCTTTCCATTTCTTTAACAGAGTTGGTTGCACTATCATTAAATGTGTATGCAGCTACCGTTTTTCACTGGAGGCAGACTTCTGTCATTGTGCTTATTTTGAAAAATTTTAATTCTTTAAATTTTTATTCAAATTGAAAAGAATAATTTTCCATTTTGAACTTGCGTTGGATTGCTTTAAGTTTATAATAGAAGATACAAAAGTAAGTATATTCACTTATTTTCTTTTTTTATTGCAAATAATTTTATGTTTACTAAAAAAAAAAAAATAATGATAAAGAAAAACTTTTACATTTAGTCCAGGTTAAAAGCACGGTAAGGTTAACACGAAGCCAAACTTTTTAGACCTTATTTTTCCGATGCAGGAATCATCCAGGGAACGAGACAAATTGTGGGAAACGGGCCACAAAAAGTTCGGCTTTGGGTATTCTTACTGCTTTAAAAACCTGGACTAATTGCCAAATTTATGAAGAATGTACAGTGGTAAAGAATTGTGTCACATAAAGTGAATCGTAATTTTTCTTTTCATATTTGTTCTTTACAATAACAGATTTTGATAAAATTTTAATTTTTGTGCAAGGTTTGTGCTTTTTTTAAAAACGTGTACTTCTTTACAAAAGACAAAATTTTGAATTCCTGCAAAATAAATATTAATCATATTGTTTTAATATTCTAACCATTTATTGCATAAATACTCAGTAGTCTAGAGTTGTAAAAATAAAAACAGAACTATAAAAAAGTACTTTAAGAAAAATTTAAGGCTGTTTTTTTCTCTTCATAGAACATATCCCGAAAATACTAGAAATTAAAACTAAAAAGAAGGTTAATATTTTTCACTTTATTTTTATTCCAAAGTAAAACATACGTTCATATCTAGCTTTGTTTGCTTCCTAAATGATAATTAAAAAAAGATTATTTTCTAATTAACAAAATTACATAATGCGTAAATAAGTAAGATAAATCCTCAAATTAATTAGGAGTGTAAATGTGCGCAAGAAATTAAGTTGTAAAGAATTTTCTTACTTAATGTCAATTTTATATTTTCAGAACAGATTTTTAACTTTATCGAACGTGTAATTAAAATTATAACTAAAACCTTTAATTCTCTGATTAGAATCCTGAAAGATGATAAATTCCCATGTTTAGTCTCCTTATGGATTTGTATAGACGTGGAAATTTTGTATCATTTTGAGCCAGGGTATGAGAATTTAGTTTAGCTTCTGTTGTTTTTATGGCATATCAAACTTTGGGGGTTATTCAATGCCAAAGCCATCATTGTAGAAGAGCAGTGGTACTATTTAGCCCATAGCTTCGAGGATGGGAATTAAGAGTTTTCCTAGTTTGGAATATACCTATCTTTATCTATATCTACATATATATATCTTTATAAAAAAAACATCCCAAATATTGTGGGATGGGATAAAGTTAAGTGATCTGAAAAATTCTACTAGTTTTTTTGATAAAATAACGAATGCATTATAAAATTCATTCTTTAATTAATGAACATTGAAAATTTCATCAAAATCGGATAATTCCCTGGTTTTTGTTGATTTTTTTTTCAATCAGAGGTAGTGTAAATATATATATATATATATATATATATATATATATATATCGTTGCATGTATTTTTCTGATTTATTATACAACACCATGGACCCTGATTGAAAAAAAAAAATATGAAAATCAAGGAATTATTCAATTTTAATGAATTCTAATGTTCATTCATTCATTAAGGAATTTTATAATGCAGCAGTTATTTTATCAAAAACCTTGCAGATTTTTTCATGTCTCTTAATTTAACCCCCATGTTTGGGTCGTTATTTAATCGGTAGGTGTATATGATATTGCATATTTCTGTGCTTAATAAAAAGACACAAGTCTGAATGTGTGAATAAAATAATGATGAAATTTTTTGATTGGAAGAAAAAAATTACTAAATGTGAATATTGATTTTAAAAATATCTTTAATGTTTTAAGAGCTTCTAATACTATAATTTTATAGAAAATATAATTTTCTGTGAGATTATCAAGGAAATAATTCTGTATCGATATTTGTTCTATTTAAAAAAGTTGGGGGACCTTAAGTTTTCATTGGATTTTGACTGACTTTTCTCCAATCATAGGCTAAATCTAAGTATCTTTTTAAATGAATATTTTTACTAATCGAAAAATATAAATTTTAGAGCGAGAAATTGTTTTTTCAAATTTTTTAAAATAATTTTTTAAGATATAAAAATTTTTGACAACCAAAGTATGGAAACTTACAGTAACACTCATTTGTTAAGCAATTTTGAGTATTGTCTCTTGAATTCGCGTTGAATATTTAAGCAAAAAATGTAAGGAAAAAAACAAAATTTTGTTATGAAAACGTTTTTATAACAAAATTTTTCTTTTTTTTAAAATAAAAGTTTTGTAAATAACCTGCTAAAAAATTAAATATTAAAAAGGCAATTAAAAATATTATTTTACTATGTTAATAAATTAAAAATAATTATTTCTTTGAGTTTTCTTAATTGTACATTTAAAAACCATAAGTATTTTCCTTTTTCAAGATTAAATACAAAAATTATTGATACAATTTTCTATACTTAAAAATGTTGACGCTTTTTTGTGGTTGGCAGTTTTGGACTTTTGTACCTTTAATGGAAAAATAAAGAGTTGTGCAGTAAGTGACGGAGAAAAATGTCTCCCATTAATTTTTAACCACTATTGGACTTAAAGAGGATATTAAGTGATATAGTGATTAATATGAAATATTTTTGCATAAATCGGTTTATTAATGTTTATAGTTAACTAATTTCATCAAAAAAACTTCTAAAAAGTATTTTAAATTTTGTAATAACACTTTTTGATTACATAACTTTGAATTGGGTAAGGTTGTCACCTTTTGGTAAATGCAAATCTGCAAAATATATAAAAAATTAATTGGATAAGTAATGATATTTTGTTTTTATATTGGTGATTATGATGTTACTATCTTTTAAACAAAACTAAAATTTAACCTTAAAAATAACTTTAATTATTTTTTAATTCGTTTTAACAACAAATAACAAAAAAAGTTGTCAGTACTTATATAATATCAAATACATCTATGTAATGAACAACTTTTTTAAGCCCATTTTTTCGCATCAAAAACAAGGGGTCTGCAGTGGGCTGCTATAGTAGCCAACAACTGAAGGTTGTCTTTGGTACATTTGTCGTATTTGGGTACGAGAACTCTCGCGAACATTAAAAGAGTGGAAGATAACAATTTAGATAACTGGTAGCAGAGGAAATGTATCTTCTAATATTTCCTTGTGCAGAACAAATGTCAGAACAATTCACGATGAAACAACAACAACATATTCTATTTGCTTGAGTTAACTTAATTGAATAAATACAGAAATGACAGTGAGATACAAAGTTGTACATGAAGAATGTATGTAAAGAAATGTTCTTGTGTTTAGGTTGAAAGAATCTTAGTGAACAAGCGTATAAGAGAAAATTGAAGTTTTTGTGAGAAGACTTATATGTTTAAGAAATGTATTGTTCAATGCTGTCGTGTTGAAAGCGACTCGATGTTGTAGGGAGCGAAAACCACCTCGTGTCTCGGAGCAACCAGAATCAAGTCTGTTTTAAGACATTGTCGAGGTTGAATTTTGCTTTGGCGTGCCCTTCTTTTATATACAGATTTGACGACGTCAGCGAGTGGCTGGAAGTCCCCGTGGTGTAGTGGCTAATGTGCTGGACTGTGGAATCGTAGTAAGCGAGTTCAAACTTCAGTCGCGCTATTACGTTCATTTACGGACTAACACTCTTCGGAAATGTATATTCCCCCGTACTTATGGGTTAAATAGTATCACTACTGTTCTACAAAGAAGACTTTGGTATTAAACAACACACGAAGGTTGATATGGCATTAAAAAAAACCCAAAAAACACAAACCCACCAGCCACTGGTGGGTTTGTGTTTTTTAGGGTTTTTTTTGTTTAATGTCATCAGCAGAACTATTGGACTGATAAGAGCTGTAATGACCGTTGTGGCTCTAAATAGCCAAACTTCAGTAGGCAAGGGATGTAATCTTCTCTGGTCATTCATTACACGAGATATGTTTTTGAACGTCTCGAAGCTTACCGTCGTTAATTTACAAACAATAAATGATAAAAATACTTTTTTGTGGATAAAATTTAGAGTTTGTTCATTACACCAAATCATTCACTACAACAAAATATCTAATGTTGTATAATCAAATACTTGTAGGAATCTTTAACAAATATCGTTGTTAGTTTCTGAAATTGATATTTTCAAAATGAAAAGGCATTATGAAATCATATTGTCAATTATATTTTTCAAGAATTATTGTTTGTCTCCAAAGACAAAGAAGCAACACTAAAAGGTTTGAGATTTTCTTCAAATTTCTTGCGTGGTATTTTCTTCCTATTGTAAGAAATAAATAAGGTATATAAATGAGGTATATATATATATATATAGATAGATAGATAGATAGATAGATAAGGTATATATAATATAGATAAGGTATAGAAATAAATAAGGTATATATAAATAGATAAGGTATATGAAAGTTTATAAGTATGTGGAATAATTTTTTTACTATTATGAAGATTACTTTTTCTCAGAATTTCTTTAAACGGTTCTCGACACAGACATGAATTTTCCCCACACAAAAAAAAAAAAGTTGTTAGAAAACAAACCAAAATCCAAAGACGAGACAGTAGCAGCATCGCCATATCTGACGACACACACGGAAGTTGTAGTCCAGAACTTTATGACTCTAACTAAACCTTATCCTTTAGAGAATATTGGGATAGATAAGAAAATTGACTCTTCAAACAATATCAAAGCATTTACGTTCACATGTTTAAAAAGCCATAATCATACGACACATCTTATCCATCCATTTTTCTGCAATATCTAAAAATGCTGAAATGGATTTGATTAAAGGAAATCTGTTCCAAAACAATATTCTCGTTTTGTGAGATTTGGATGGTAATTTTAACATCTCATTTTTTTTCTTTCTTGCATTAGTGATGACAAGAAAAATAATTTTCTGTACAAAAAGTCATACAGAGGGGTAAGGAAAAACACACACAAAATTTGAAAGGTGTTCAGTTAAAAATACCGTAAAACCATACAAGAAGATTGAATGAAAGAAATCAAGTGAATTTAAAAAGAAAAAGATTTTTTAAGAACACCAAAGGACGAATGAGGTTTAATTAAAGGGAAAGAGTGTAAATGAATAAAAAAAATTGAATGAAAATGAAATAACATCAGTGATAAAAAGTAGTAACAACTAAAACTTAAAAAATGATAAGCAGATAAATTTGAAAATGAAAAACCAAAGAGAAAATTTCATGTCGAAA
The DNA here is from genome assembly GCA_963585895.1 of Sepioteuthis lessoniana. Taxonomy (NCBI): domain Eukaryota; kingdom Metazoa; phylum Mollusca; class Cephalopoda; order Myopsida; family Loliginidae; genus Sepioteuthis; species Sepioteuthis lessoniana. Next base: position 30,040,244 of record OY757938.1, read on the forward strand.
GAGTATCAGCTAAAAGAAGAAAAACAAAACCTTCAAAGGGAAAAGAAAAAGGAAGAACGAAACATACGGAAGAATGAACAAAAGAAAAATAATTATGGCAAAACAAGGAAAGAAACAGGTCAGAAACTGAGAGAGAAAAGTAGAAAAGGGAGAGGAAAGTAGAAAAAGATGAAGGGAAGAGAAATAGAAATTACTTAAAAAGAAAAGAAAGAATAGAAACCAATAAAAGTAGGGAGCAAATTCAGGGTGAAATTTTCCAAAAATGGAATGAGAAAAAGTGATAGAAAAATAAAAATGGAGGATATTAAGGAAGAAGAAGGAAAAGAACGGAAGTTCTCGAGACGAGGGCAAAAATAATCGAAGAGATAATAAAAAAAAGGTAATTTGTTATTCATGTTTTCTTTTTTGAACAATGTGTTGGACAGTTGTTTTGTTGGGAGAAATTAATGTAATTAACTGCTCCGTACCTCGAAGAGCTTCCAAACAGAAAATAATGAAATAACCAAAGAATAACAACTATACCAAATACCTTCAGACATTTATTTGCATGAAGATTAAATAAAAACATTAACAAATATAAAAAATGGTACTCAGAGTGTTTCTCACAATATGGAATATTTTTCCATCTTAGTCGGTTAAAATTGCTCTATCTCCTGGATTGGTGATGTTTATGTCCGGTTCGGGCGTACCACTAACGCGTCCGACCTTTGCCGCGGTCCACTTACTGCAAGTTTTTTGGTCAGTGTCAAGGAATAGTAGCGAAAGCAGAAGCTGGGCGGGAGGGTCATGTGACCACTAGTAACTTAATTCCGTAGGCAGGAGCACTTTTTATTCCATCTTGTCCCTTCAACCCTCCCTCCTAAGATGCAGAGTATCTAAAAATGAGGAAAAAACGACAAACAATTCAAGAAGAATCAAAGTCTTGTAGATGCTTTGGTCATCTAATATGCCTGCCTGAATACGTTTTAATTGTTTTTTTTCTGGCGTTGAACCGGTTGAAACAATCTTTAGGGTTGCAATTTCTTATTATGTATCTTCCAATATGACTGGTTTTAACCTGTCTAAAGAAATATTTTGCTCTTCATTCTTGATAGTATTTATCAAGAATGAAGAGTAAAATATTTCTTAAGAACTTGTTATGGTTTGATACAAGACTGAAGGGACTGTGAAAGTTGTAGAGAGTGAGTCTCTAAATGTTTTGGTTCGCACACTGCTATTTTTATTTTGCCCTGTGGGTGAGAATGCCATATTAGCGGTGCGTCTATTTACAAATTATGTCAAATCCTACATCTTTTTTGGTGGTTCGCAGATATATTGCGCTGGTAGTCGTAGAGTGGTTCCATATAAGGCTTCTGTAGTTGAATAGTTCATTTCTTTCTTTACAAGCCCTAAAGGTATGAGCGTAAAGAGGCCTTCAGACTACGATGTAATGTTTCTACAATGCCTTTTGCTTGGAGGTGGTAGGCTATAGTGTGGATGTTTTTTTTTTGTGCCGAGAAATCTCGAAAGTTTATGGAATTGATCAGACTCAAACTGTCACCCTTTTCCATTGTTATAGTTTCTGGGACACCAAATCCTTCTACTCAGTCAGCGGGGATTGTCTTGGCTATCGTGTATGCTGTCATCTCTGGCATTAACAATGCTTCATACCAATCTGGAGAATCTGTTATTAAATGTCAACAAGTATGACTGACCTTCACATGTGATGTCGTCATGAATGTGTTAAAATCTTTCGTCTGAATGTGCCTATCGGAGCGTGAGATGGTGACCAATCTTTGCTTTCAGGCACTTCAGACACATCTTCACCCATATTATTACATCTGCCTTCATTCGTGGCCTGACGAATCTGTCGGTCAATTGGCGGACGGAGGCATTGGTTCCAGGATGTGATAGACCATGCACTGCATTGAATATGTGTTTGCTTATGGACGTAACATGCCTGTTCTGACGTGACGTATGATAGTCTCTTTGCAGGTGGGGGCTGGTGATTTTTACAAGATTCAGTGAAATATTATTTTCCTGGAGAATATGTGGTAGTTTGTTTTATTTCTGCTCTTTTGACAATGTATCAAAATCGATGGAAGGTTCCTTTAAGAAGGAATTGATTCCACGTGATAAAGTGTCTACAAAGACGTTATCTGTAACTTTGATATGTCGGATATCAGATGTGAATTGTCGGATGTAGTTCATCAAACAGATTTCCCGTGGAGGGTACGTGTCCGAAGACTGCAAGGCATCTAATAAATGTTTGTGGTCTGTTAACGTACGAAACTACAGACTTTCTAGAAGCTGATGAAAGTACCGCTCTGCAGAAAATGGAGCTTGCAATTCCTTTCCAAAGGTATTGTACCGTATTTCTGTCTTTGACAGTTTTCTGAAGAAGGATATCAGTCTCCATTTGGAGTCACATTTCTGTTGTCATCATCATCATCATGTCGTGCTTCCAGCACGGTTATCCCTGACCCTCTCTCGCCACTTCCCCCTATCATTCATCGCTTTTGGTAGGCCTTCAGGTTTACATCCCGTATCCTTACATAGCTGCTGTGTATATGTTCGAGCTGGTCGTCCTGCTTTTGCTTGGCCATATGCGGGGGTTCATAGGAGTACATCACTGATGAGTTCGTCCTTGCTTCTCCAGCAGTGTCCTGCGTGTCTGGTTCGTCTAACTTGTATAGTTTTCGTGATGGGATGCAAGTGGCCGGATAGTTGGTGTTTTGTGGGGTGTTGACGCCTGGACTTGTTCAATATTGCTCTCAACATTGTTGTGTATTACCGTCTAGTTTCTTCTCCAGCCGTTTAGTTAGCGTCCAAGTAGTGCATCCATATAGTAGTATCGATACGACCGCTGCCTGGAAGAAACTGCGTTTCATTTTATCGGTTAGGTCTGATTTCCATATGATCGAGAGCCTATCGATAGCTGTCCATGCTTTCGTTAGTCGTGTGTCGATACTGGCCCAATTTAATGGCAAAGGCATCGACTGCCAGGCACAGTTCATAGTTTGGCTTGGATGTATGACAATTTTTCCACATCTGCTAAATCGGATTTCACTTTGTGGAATACTGATATGATTACTTCTGGTAATGTGATATTGCAGTTTTTGACATTGATCAACATGTCTATGAATGGCAAAAGTACTAGGCCTCAGTGTGGGAGAAACAACTATACCAAATATCTCAGACATTTATTTACGTGGAGATCAAACAAAAACATTAACACATACAAAATGGTACTCACAGTCTTTGTCACAATGTGGAATATTTATCCACTATCTTAGTAGGTTGGAAGTGCTCTACCATCAGGATTAGTGATATTCTTACCCGGTTCGGGCGTACCAGCAATGCGCCCGTTTTTTGGGCAGTGCCAAAGAATATTGGCGAAGGCGGAAGTCGGGGGTCACGTGACGGCTGGCATCTTAATCCCTACAATTTCGTCATGTTTCAATGACTCGGCTATACCAAAAAATTAACGCCAAAGCAACAAAACACACACACACACACACACACACACACACACACACACACACACACACACACACACACACACATACACACACGAAGAAAAAGTGTACCCATTGATATTCATTAATATTTGCCGAATTTTTACGAAGACTAAACAACGGATGTGGGCACAGTTAGGCGGTGGGTAATACGTTTCAAGAGTGGTGACAATTATGTAATTGACAAGCAACGTTCAACACTGGTGCGTATACCGATGAAATGAAGATCACCTCGACCGGTTCATGCACACGAAACAGGCCGATGAATGATGAACTACGCTGACAACATTTTCTTGGCAGTAAGAAAAATGGGTCGTCTCCGATGATTTAAACAGATTTTTTTCTGACTACAAAACAATTCATGTGAAAAAAGAAGAAATTTAGGAGGATGTAAGATTCAATGAAAATAGAAACTGACAATATTTTACTTTTGTAAGAGAACTCACTATATCATGCGGACTATTGCTTGGCTTAAAATCAACCAATGTAGTCTGAGATTCAATCAACTGATATTTGCTACTTATAAAAATAGCATTTCTTTTTATTCAACCAAATTTTTTGTATAAAGAAATACGAAGATATCGAAGATGTGTGTGTGTGTGTGTGTGTGAGAGAGAGAGAGAGAGAGAGAGAGAGAGAGAGAGAGAGAGAGGTGTAATAAATGGTTGGACGACTAATTGATATTTTCTGTCGAAGTTATGTGGTAAGGTTTTATTTTTTCAACTTGACCTTTTGCATAGCTATCTAAATTCGGATTATCATCAACAGAAAAGACAGATGTTCCAAGACCAAACGGGAGAGTTATTTATATAGATTTGGCACTCTCACACTGCGAGGAAAAAAAAATAAAGAAGAAGAATTCTGGTGGGATCGTGAGGTACTGCTCTTGTCTTAGGTTAGTGGTAGTGACGCTTTTACCTCGAAAACATGTCTGGTCCCATAATCATTATTTAATAGAGTTTTTGTCGGATGTACTGTTACTGTTTGTACAGCAATAGTTGTACGTATTTGTTTTTCAGACTCGCTGGTTAACCGACCTTTCTGCACGTTGAAGTCGGCTACCGATTTTGATGGAAACCATAGAAATCGCGAATCAAGTTCACAAAGGAAAAAGAAAGAAAACGAAGTCGAGAATAGAGTCGTATGGTCAACTTTTTCGATGACTTGTTAGAGTAATGTGTGTGTATCATTTAGCTCAGCAATCTTAATCAAGCTGACGATAACTGAAGCGGATAGATGAAAGGGAAAGAACTCAAGCTCAGCATGGCAGCTTTAGACTGACAACACCAACTAGAGCGGATGTTGGATGGATGGGGCTCGGCTCTCTTTATATCCAATTGACAACCATTCCTAACACTTTCTTAGACTGAACAGACTTTGTTAAATATATGGGTTTCAACTTCTGGGCAAAACCTGCGCTTTTCCCACTAAATACTAAAGACATAGTTAAAAAAAAATTTTTTTGTCTGCTGACCTTTTGACCATACTAGCGTCGAAGACTTCAGTTTATTACGGACATTAAAACGATTCTCTCATTTTCATTTTATTAATGTTGAGAAATCCTTTTTATTACTCTTTAACATTAATATACACAAGTATCAATAGACGCGCACATACATTCATATGCTCAATGTCTATACGTATACACATACAGATACGCTACAAAATGAATATGCATTATTACACCTGAAGGTGTGTATATGGGGACAGAAGAGCTTATCATCATTAACAAGACGTAACGATAGAACGGTTCCCTTGTCACTCCCTTACTGTCCATTCTTATCGGTCATTGCTCTTGGAAAGTCTTCTAGACAGAATCCAGTGTCCATAAAGAGCTAATGACTGTAAATCTTTGCTAGTCGACAAACAGTTGTGTGTCCATGTGTAGTAGTCCATGGGAAAACGTCACTTTTGAGTTCTTTACTTCCCCGGCAGTGCTTAGCATGTTTTGCTCATCTTACTTGAATAATTTCTTTGATAGGAGGTAAGTGGCCCAACAGTTGCTGTTTTGCTGGGTGTTGCTTCCAGGATTTGTTCAAAACAACATGCAGCATTCTTGTATAATTCTCATATAGCCTTTTCTTTAAAAGTGTCGTTAGAATTCAAGTGGTATAACCATACAATAGTACTGACACGGCTACAGATTGGAAGAATTCTTGCTTTATTTTATCAGACATATCAGATTCCAATATAGTTATTAACCTGTCAATGATAATCAATACATTACCTATGCGTTACCTATGCGTATGTTGACATCACTTTCAGTAGATGTGATATTGCTACCGAGATATACGAACTAGTCGACTAATTTCAGAGGTTTTCCATTTAATGAGGAGATGGCATCAACTCACGAACTCAGTTTTATCTGAGTTCTCAGAGACCGATGCCTCTTGCTGCCTGGTCTAATCAATGCGGCAAAGATTCGGCTTGAGCAGGTGTATTTACAAAAATCGCTTGATCATCTGCCTAGTCTGCATCAGTAATAATTTCTGTTTGATATCGTCTGCTTCTTGCCTTTTTTAAAGTGTGAAACCATTTTCTTTCATTAGATCTATTGACGTTCATAATACATAATCAAAGCAGATTATGAATAGAAATGGTGCCAGTGTATCTCCTTGCAAGATTCCAACGAAAAAGTCAAAGAAATCAATGTCAGTATCGTGTAGCGAACCATTGCCTTCGTGTTTTTGTAGCACATTATTGTAGCAGTAATATTTAAAAAAAACTATATGCTTGAAGTATCTGAGAAGTTCATCTTCCAAGTTGTAGAAGATGGTGAATCGTTTAAATGGTCTGAAATGCGTTTTTGAGCGAATTCTGCAATCCTAACATAATTATTTCAATTGAATTCAAATAAAAGCCGGTTGTCATTCAACTTAAGACAATTCGATGAATTATTTGTGGCATATCTTTTAAATTGAAGTCATCTTTTCGAAACCTTTCAAGTCGTCTTTGGCAATTTCTCTAATCATCAAATATTTGTTCCTTTAAACATCATTTCTCTTGCTTCTTCAGCATTAGTTCATTTTTTTGAAAGTCATGCAGCATTCACAACATGTGCTATATGCTCTGTAATCGCTTCCATCTTAAAGAAACTTAACTACTAAATTACTTGAATTGAACTGTAAAGACGTAAATTATTTGCTCAGAACTCTACAAATATATATTAATATGTATTATTATTATAATTAATTTTTCATACTAGCCTTAGCTGGTGGTCTTTCACTGGAGTCTGAGTGACAACAAGTCTCCTCAAGTCTTCAAAAATCATCTCGGTATTATGGCCGATCTTAATAATGATGTAGTCTGGTTGGGCTCCGCTCGTCCGATTTCTAAGTCTTCCAGCCCCATAACCAAGTCATTGGGGGTCGTTCCAAGTAAACCAACCACAACTGGTATCATCGCCACCTTCATGTTCTATAGCTTTTTTAGTTCTCTGGCAAGGTCTAAGTACATATTTCTCTTTACGTTTTCTTTGATTTTCCTTCTATGGTCCACCGGGACGGACAAGTCAACTAGTCGACAGGCTCTATTTTGTTGTTGTTGCTATTATTATTATTATTATTATTATTATTATTATTCTCCTTGCGAGTTTTCATATCAGCGTTTACTGGTAGTTTTTCTCTTGAATCTCAGTGACAGCAAGTTATTAGATTACAAAATGATATCAATTTTCATGAAACCCCTATATGTGTGTGTGTGTGTGTGTGTGTGTGTGTGTGGTTCTAGTCACGGTACTTGATTGTGGCCTTAGTTCTGTGACTACTATATACGTTTCCGGATAGATACTTTATCAACTTGTGTGCCCTCGAAGTGTTTGAAAGATTCACCAAAGGGGGATAACACAATCTACTCAGAACTTCTGACGGTTGGGTGGTTCGTTCGAACAAGTTGACTTGGTGTTGACAATTCAAAGACAAGAAAAGCTCTCCGTTTACAGCTACCAACTATTCATTGCAAAAATGATACATACAATATATATATATATATATATATATATATATATATATATATATATATATATTGTGTCGCTTTTTGTTCTTTTGAGAGACAGACGAATGAGATATCTGGCTGGTGCAGTTTTTCTATGATACTCAATTTTTCGGAGAGTGAGTCTTTTGCTTGAGAGGGTTTAGTTCTTTGAGAGATTTCTTTTCTTATCCTCTTATCTTCGGCATGGACATCGAATATCTTCTCCCTTCTAACCCTAAAACCATATTTTTTATAGAGGATTCTCCTGGGAACAAACATTCCCGATTGGCTCACCAATCACAGATCATTTTTTATTCATCTACTACTTTTCGACTGTTCAGCCAATTAAATGCGCTGATCTACGTCTGTGAGAACAGTATCCCTTCTACGTATCAGACTTTAATTGGTCATTCAATCAAACCACAATATAGGGGCTTGGTTAATTAAGAGTCCCAGCCTACGCTTTGCGGGGGAGTATCTCTTTTCACATTAACCAAAATGAAAATCAAAGATCTGATTAATCTATCCAAAGATTTTACCTGTTAACCCCAACAGGTGGGCAAGAATTAGTTCGGAATGTCATGATTTAAAATCGATCAAAGAACCAACAAAATCTCTAGACTGCTTAGTTTTTGTTTTGATAATATGAAAGTTCAGTTCGTACTAGCCCCTCACTGACATTTTAAATTGACTTTTGAATTTCTTTCAAAGTCAATAAGACTGTTTTATATTTTTATGAAAGGAAAATTATATTTTCCTAAATAAAAATATGCATCATGCTCTCCATAAGTTTTAGCATCAGAGAATGTTTCATATTGTTATGTGTACATATATATATATACATATAATGTTCCCTTGTTCGCCGTCACGAATTGAACTGATTACATAATTTTTAATCAAATTTTTTAAATTTATGCATATATTTAAAAAGCTTGTTATTTATTAAGTTTTGGTCTGTCTAACACGCGTCTAAGGTTGCGTGTATTATCTGCTGCCACTTGATATTCAGCCATCCGAATACTGGGGCAACCTTATCGCTGCCTGAGTTCGAGGTCTCGAGTGACCTTGTGCTTTCAGCTTGACTTAACCGTAAGTATATTGAAACACACTTTTTAAATGTTTATTTATTTATAGAGTCAATCACAATTTATGATTTCCTGAAACACAATTTTTCTTGTATACACATGTACAGGGTGCGACAGAAATACTTCCCACATTTCAAACTGTCACCCGCGCGGTTCTTTTCTACCGAAAAAATGTCTGTCTCGGACCACCGAAAAACATGTTTATCTTTTTTTAATCGCGGTCTCGAACTGAAGTCCGCACTCTGCACTCCGCACTGAGCTCTGAGCTTGAATCTCTCTGCCGACTGCTTATATGGAGTAGAGCGAGGTATCGACAATTTTTGGCTACGCCCATGAATAATGATATGTAAATTGCCAGGACCGTATTTCGTATAATCTTTTAAAACTCCACAGATGACTGTTTTTAAGTGATACTAAAAAATGAATTCGGATGCCCCGCTGATTTTTGCCCAGACGAAGATCCTTGAATCGGAAGAAATCCACTTATCCTATCTCGGACTTATCCTTCTATCCATTTAATTAATAAATTTATTCCAATCCTTATAATCGTTAATTAATAAATCCACCTGAGGTGGGCTCTCTCTCTGTCATACCCTATCCTGGTACCTTTTGAGTTTTCCTTCTTTTACCAATATTTTTCTGCTTATTTCTTGCAGTTGTGCGGTCAGACTTGTCTGTGGTTGTCTTTCTGGGGCCTTTTCTTTCTGTTAGGTTTCTATGTTTCACCGTCCTTAGAAGTTTCGCTTGTTGTCGCAATTTCTTTATTCATCCCTCTAGCATCATTTTCGATCCAGGTTTTCTTTTTCTGTTCAAATTCCTTTGGAGATACTTATTCTATCATCGACTAGTTTTGCTCCTTCATAGATTAACTTGGTCAGTTCGATGATGATGTCCGCTGGGATATATTGCAATACTTTATCGGTCTTTACTATGACTTTTTTCATGTTTTGATTCCTTCTGTTCACTCATGATTTTTAAAATTAATTATACACATGTCCTGTCTTCTAATATTAATATTGATGTGTTTCTGGGTTCAGTAGTGATTTGGTTTCCAATATTTTGCGTCTCAATTATTTTAGGGGGCTCTCTCCGAGTGTGTTCTTCACGATTTACCTATCCATATATTTCTAGTATATCGTGTTCAGACAATCAGCCTTTCTTTAAAATCAACTTGGCGTGATCGTCAAGTCTTTGATGTATCAAATTTGACGGATTCTGCCCAGATCGCCACCATCTGTTTCCTATATCCTCTTTACGTAGGATGGTTTTAAAATAACAGTCAATTATTTTTCTCTTGTCCATTTTTTTCCTTTGAAGTCTCTCAGCTGCATTGATTTTTGGTCTTTGTGTACTTGGGGTAAGAACAGCCAACGTTCGCTGGATACCGTTCGGATCCCCCTTGTTGACTATCAAGGGAGTACTTACCGACCAAGACACTCAGACCTGTTGTCTTGGTCCCACGTTGATTTAGATTTGGAATTTTTCATGGGTTGCTTATTGCGGCTATACCACATCCAAGGTTTAATTAATATTTGTGCTTCACACACAGATGTGACTTCGTCAACTTATAAGAGGACACTTGAGCGGACAAAAAAAAAAAAAAAAGAAAAGAAAAAATCCCCCCCCAATTCTCGGTTAAAACTTAATAAGTTTTAACTTAAGTCCATAGTCATCTTTTAAAAACTGTTGGATTTTAAAACTTAATTGGTTACTTAAGTTGATTTTTTTGTGCGCGGATTTGCTTATGATATGTGTTTAATTATCTAGATACGAACCATTTTTATGTAGTCCATAATGTCCAATCTTTGCTCACCGTTTGAGTGTTATATTCCCAACTCCTTTCTTAATTATTCTTACCACCCATTTATTCGTTAACGGCTTTTTGTTTAAAAGTTCCACTCACGTGACTACTAAAAGTTCTTTACTCTTCTTCTTCTTCTTCTTCTTCTTCTTCTTCTTCTTCTTCTTGATTGTAACTGATCGTATCTGAAAAACAAACAAACAAAAAACAAACAAAAAAAACTTTAGCTTGGTGAAACTACCATTCTCACTTGCTTAAATTTATTTGCACCATACAAGTGACCGGATGCTTTGGTCCCAAAACGTGTCCTAAAGGCTTTTTTTTGTTTCCCAGCAACATGTGTACATGATATTAGATAATATATAAATATATACATCTACTTTTTAACTTTGATATCAAATATTGTTATTTAATATAGTATGTGGGGATTTAGGAATTAACAGTAAAACTCCCAACCGGATATTGACTCGTCGGCTGCCAGATACAAAATGTATAAACGCGTCGCCACGCATAAGGCTCCACGCATCCATCCGGTTAAAATCAGAAAAAAAGAAAAATAATAAAAAGTAAAGTAGCCAATGGGAAGCGGTCGCGCCAAAATTAGAAGGATTTTGGAGTGGCGAATTTGGAGCTGGTGAAGAGATATAAATACTCAGGTTTTCTGTGAACCGACCTCTTTTTCGGGTAGTGACGTCGAATCGACAACACCGATTTTACTGTCTGGTGTTTTGGGCACCACGCTATGTCTTGGGACGTAGCGTTGGTTAGTCCATTCACCAAGTAAAGGAAAGTATGGAAGAAATGTTTTCGTCTCTTATCTGTTTCTATCTTTTCTTTTTGTATATTTCTTTTGGACTTTCTTTGGGCAAGGCATTGCGCCAGCCAGTCAACGTGGGGTAAAATAAAATAACCAAAATATAGAGTCAGATATCTTACGGCAACACAGTCTTGCCCTTAGCCACTGATCTCCTAAAAAAACCTTTGTCACATTGGTGACCTCGACGCATAAAAACCACAAGTATGAGAAAATTACGAGTTATCCTCAAGACAGTTGTGTACCCGGATGAAGAGAGGCCGAGGGTAGTGGAGGAACGCAGGATGGAGGGGACTTGAGCACGTGACTTGGGCACGGCTAGAGGAACAGAAGCGACAAAAGTCTCCACGAGGCGAGACGTGGCTAAAGACAATCTGGTAACTGAGGGTGTTAGCAGACCATTTAACTCTGCAAACAGAACCCAGAAAACAATTTTGAGCTCTACGAAACCAAACGTCCACAGCCCTTTTAAAACAGTCTTAAACACAACCAGAAAATATACAGAAAGACAACAGGACATTCACCAACAACAGATAAGTGTATTATAATTTTAACTTTGTTCTCTTAAAGACTATTGACCACCAAAGGAATATGCTTTAGCGACTCTTTCGTACTTCTTATATAAACGTATTTAAACGTCTTACCGTGTTGCTTACTCTTTCTTACGGCCCATTTGGGGGGGGGGGTCGTTAAATTTCCTATTATAGTAGAGCCGACTGGGCTCTTTTGCTTTTGTACGGCAACCGTTCTAGGAGTAGCAAAACCATGAATTAAAACCAGCACTATCACACTGAAAAATTGACCCAGTGTCACATCCTGCAGTGACTGAGGGGTTAGCTAAATACATACATTAGTAATCCACTGCCCTGTAAGTGTTAGATAAGGTTCTACTTTCATTGTCATCTATGTGAATAACTACAGGGAATAATTAGTACCTGTTATACTACTGGTTATATATCGGAAAAAAATAAGATATTTACTGTGGATAATGAGTTTCTCCTCTTATCTCAAACTAGGCAAAATAGACGCCACAAAAACACACTGAATATTCATTGTATTCCTATCATGACAAACGAGAGGTTTAGAGAATATCTAGATATGTAAAAGAGAAAGTACCAGTCTCTTTTAAAAGTTACCGCAGATAACTACACATAAAAATTCCTAGTCTTGCTTATTCAAAGTATTTATTTAACCATTAATTGTAAATTAATTAAACAAATTCACTTTCATAATCATCTTTATGGCAGTTAAATAATCCTGATTATATCAATAACTACGTCCATAAGAAAAATAAGATACGAATTGTCTCCCTTACATTTGGAGCGTTCGGACGTATTTTTCTTTGCGTATTTTAAAACTTTTTCTTTTATTGTGTGTGTGTGTGTGTGTGTGTGTGTGTGTGTGTGTGTGTAATTTTGAATTTTCTTCATATAATTTTATTTTGAAGATTCTGTTAGAAGATAGATCATCATTGGCTGTAAATCGGCTTTGGTAATTATACGTCCAAATTTTTGCCAACTTTTTTGCTAAAAAAACTTTACTTGCCGATTCTGCTCTCAACATAATATCAAATAAAATTTGACATTTTTTCTGATTAAGACATGCTTGTAAAATCTTTATGAAATGTATTCAGATCCAGAATTGTATCTCTAATAATAGTTTTTGACTGAAACATATGAAAGCTGTCAGAAAAGACGTGTATGTAGGGTTTGCAGTGGGCGAAATCCTCTCTCATCAGATAAACAAATATTCCTTAGGAAAACTGAAGTCGAGATGTCACTGTTGAACATGTTACCATGGCGATTTTGTAAGCTGCCCTTAGCACTAGCAACTGATAGAGAATGAGTAGAACACCCACAGGGAGAAGATTAAAAAAAAATGAATTCTAGCAAGAAAAAGGTGAATAGAAATAAAGAATAATTTACTGGAGGTTATATTGCAGGACAGAATTTGAATTTAATTACATGGTATGGCTTAGTTTTCTTAACAAAAAAATGATTGAATCAATAATTTCTTAAGCCTCATTCACTTAAATTTAAAATCTCAGCTATCTCTTTGATAAGGTAATATAAAAATATAATTGGTAAATCTCTTTTCTCATTTGGGAATCTATTTACTTATCTAACTCATGGAAATTCCTTGGTTTTATCAAAAAGATAGATTCAAGATCAATATGACATTTTGATTCTTTATTTAGGAGTTTGATATATATCCTAATAAAATGCACTAGACTTATTTTCATATATACTAAACAAGAAAATCAATAAAAAAAAAAAAAAAATTGAAACAACAAAAAAGAATTCATGATAAACTGTAATGCTCCAGAGTAGGAGACACAGTTGGTTGGAAGTAGAAAAGAATTCAGGAGAAACAAAAAAGGTTTGAAATAAAAAGAAGGTTCAAATAAATGTTCTAACTTTTTTTATTCATGATAATAGTAAATCAATAAATACAAATATCAAAAAGACCAACAAAAAACAAACAAACAAACAAAACAAAACAAAACAAAAGAAATGGTTTTTAAATACTTATGGGCTGGCATTCAGGTACATGCATTTAAACTATCAGGGAATAAGCAAATAAATAGGTAATATTGTTTATAGAAGTAGCTCAAGAATTTAGAGGCCCACAGTTGATGATAATGGGATCTTAGAAGATGAGAAGAAGTCAAGCTAATATCTTTTTTGTGATAGAAAGTATTTGTGGTTTTATCCTAGTTTCAATTAATTGTTTCTTAAGAATCATGGCTTCTTATTAGGGCCAGAAAGATACTTTTTCTGGCATGATTTAGTAATATCTTAATCAATCAGAGTTTATATTCAGCTGTGCTTGTCAGTTTTTCAGTTAAGATGTAAAGTGGAGTTAAATTAAGTGGAGTCAAGAAGAGAGTCTGTCAGTCAGTCTGTCAGTCAGTCAGAGGACTTGGTTGAGACCACTGAAAGAGAAAGTCAGTTTTCTGGAGGGGGAAACATGAAGTCCCCATTTTGAGTCTTTTTAGCTCTTAGGAAAAATGTTATTAGCGTATTAATTTTTCATGATGTTTTAAATCATTTATCAATTTTTTCTTTTAAATATTGAATCAATTTATGAACAAAAACATTTCCTTATAAATGCGTTGTACCTCATTGCAAAGGAAATTTTAAAAGTGGACCTAAAGTCCATGTGTTTTCTTTTATGAAAGATAAAAACATTATCTGATATGTGCAATCAACTGAATAGATCTGATACCAACAAAATTTAGCAGAATGAGTATTTTTTTATATAAAAAGCAAGTAGATCTAATTGAAACTTTAATGATTGAATTAATTTCATGTTCTTGTAATTCACAATACATTTAAATAAAGTTATAACAGATAAATCTAGCAAAGGTTTTAAAAGCTAAAAACCTCATTTTCAATAGAAATCTATAAAGGAATATCTCAAGGCATAAAAGTAATTTTAATAACTATTTTTAAAAAAATTGTTTTATTCATATAAAATGATTTTATTTATTATTTTAATTAAAAAAAATGCAGAAACATTAAATATTCTCTCTTAATCTTACATAGCTTTGCCACTAATAATGTTTTGTTGAATTAATAAATTAAATTATGTTCCAAAGAAATGTCAGAACACTCTCTTCATAATTCCTAGAATTCTAAGAAAAATGCTTCATACTGTGGATTTTTACCAAAATTTAAAATAAGTTTGATTTTTAAAGTCTCTTTTAGTAGATGAAGTACATTTTGGATTAGGGGATATAAAAAGGGAATCATGAGCTTTTGACAAAAATAACAGGAGCCAAAATTGCAATTAGATTTCAAAAAAACATATCTTCATGATTGTGCTTTCTGAAGAAGTTTACCAAAGTGTCCTTCATATTTTAACTTCATTGACCACCCCAAGAGGATCACCAGATTCAAGAAGAATTTAACTTGAGAATTCTGTCCTTAAATGTGCCTTAAATCAAAGTATTATTGATGACTTAGCATACAAACCACATAAGAAATTCCAAAATATTGATGATCTAAATGGGAAATTAAATTTTCTTGATAAAAATTACAGGAGTGTTGTTAGGCAGCAAGAGACACTTATTATATGCAGCATCATCAAATCCCCATATCCAAAAATCAATTTGTCTCTTGTAATTAAATCAGATTTTGCAGTACATATACTTTGTTGAGATGTAGAAATGAATACAAGTGGGGACTATAAAATTCCTAAACATGTAACTGATCAAAATACTAGTGAAATTCTGATGGAAAACATGAAAGAATTTGACACAGAACAAAAGCAAATTAAACCTTAAAATGGGATTTCTATATTAAAATTGGTAATGTCATTTCTATTATTGGAACAAAAGAAGAATTACAGAAACATTTTAATTCAATCAAATTGATATATGAACAGCTTCAATTAATGACACAGAATAAGTTTGATTATTCAACCGAAATGATCATTTTTTTTATCATTGTATAACTGCTCTCCTGAAGGGTACATGTTATTTAGAGACAATGAAATATAATCATACCAAGCTATTCAACCATTAAAAGACTAACTTTATCAATATATATGAATCCTTTGATTTAACAACATTATAACAATTTTCTTGTGTATATTAAAAACAAATTTATGTTACTAGAACAGAACAACATCACAGACATCACTACTAGTTGATAAAATTTACCTAAAACCTTATTTTGAGAATAAGGGTGGTAATATTGTTTGCTTATCTGACAACAACAATGAAGCTAAGACAAGTGCTTTTTGTTCTTATACTTAGCAGTATATTCTCACAAAATATTGATGTTGTGCATGTTATGCCAACTAAATGTCTTCAAGCTGAGAATTCATTTGATATAGTTAAATGCATAATAATTGGTTTTGAAGAGATTGGCTTTCAAGAATACCAGATAATAATGCAATAAATAAAAAAAGTTGTATCTTTTTTGTAGTCCAGTAAAGCTTTCAATTGTATATCTAAATCCAATTATGAAGTCTAGACCTCTTTTCTTCCTATTTGATTCAGTCCATTTATCAGAATGCATTAGAAACAATTAGAATGGTCGAAAAGATGCAATTAAATCATAATTGAAATAAAAACGTACAAATTAAAACAACGCTGATTATGATTTTTAAAAATTGTTTTTAATTATAAAACAATTAAAATAATGAACGAATTTCAGTCTTTAAAATTTAATGAAACGTAACAAATTTTTTTCTTATTACTATTCAAAAAAAAATGAATATTAAATAAAATTGAGTATTAAATACAACCCTGTTTCTTTCATTTTTTAAAATGTAATTTCCAAAAAGGTTTTCTAAAACCTTTTTTTAGTTTACAATGATTCATGATCGACATTACTTAAGATTTCTGCCAGCCACGCTAGCTTCCTTGGACTATTTTGTGACGTCACATCACAATTGAACTGGCGTTGTTTTTCTATGGTCTCGACTTGGTGAAGTCGTCATCAGTTTGGTTCAAGTTCCTAGTGATGGATTTATTGTCAATGAACTACCAAAGAAAACGAAGGGAAACCAAGTGTTACAAATCTCCTGAGATAGTGCTAATGTCGAGGTTCGGCATATGCTATAACTCAACGTGAATGAAAGCATCCTATACTCTGCTGGTATGTCCCTTTTGATTTCTTTCTTGCTCTCGCGATAATCTGATTACTTTTTTTCATGCGATTACCATCCTGCATCTTTTCTGAATCGAGCAACATCAACAGGGTGCCATCTTGCTAACGAAAATCAAATGCAACACGGCGAATGTTAGCGAGTCATGGACAAACGGTTTAGGGGCATGTATGGTATAGGTTCATGGAAGAATATTTTTGATAAAAGTAATTTTTCTTTTAGTGCCCTCACTCATTGTTGGATTGCACAACTTTCACTTGAACATCATAGTCCGTTCGATTTGATGAGTGAGGAAGGTCGGAAAGCAGATCTGCTGTTGATGTTTTTTTTCTTTTATGCATATTGGTAACCCGGCTTGCCGTCTGACCCTTGTAATAAAAACATATGCATGCAATTGGACGGGGAAATATTTCACTTAACTTTTTTTTGTCTATCACAGAGACACTGGTTAAAACTGAGAAAACGATCAATGCCGCTAGATAGAAAGACATAGGCGGGGAAAAACCTGTTTCATTCTTCAAGAGATTTGAGACTTGAATGGAGGTTCATCTTCCATGACAAGCAATACTTTTAAGAGGAAACATTTAGATATCTTGGGATGTCCGTGTCAAAGCCAAGACCTCAATATAACTGTAAATCTATGATGTAACTTAAAAATTGCTGTACAACAACGAAACTAATCGAATTTAAAGGAGCTAGGGTGATTTTGCATTGAAGAACGGCAAAGATCTCAGAGCCAAATTTACAGAGACGAAACCCAGATGATGTTTTGCTATAATTACAGCAAAAAGTGGGTCTATGAAGTATTGATCTTCAGCTGTGAATATTAATGTCCATTTAAGTGGTTTCTTCTGTTTTTTCTATTTATTTTTGTTTTTTGTCATGTTTTATTGGTTTTTGATTTTGAAATATTTTGCACTTTAAAAGTGGTAGGTGTACTTTATAGATGAAGTGAAACCAGCCCTACCCAACAAAAAACATCCAATCAAAATCGAGGTTATAAATCAAGAAAATAAGAATAACGCTTGTGTGGAGGGGAGAGGTAAATACTTTCGAAAGCAACTGTATAGAAAACTGGATGAGTGATGAACAATAGATAGGTATGTACATACGTTGACACAAACAAGCATTTTAATCTCATGACAGTCACAATTAACTATTAGATGTAAAATCTTAATTGACTACAAAAATTATAAAATAGACATTGGGTTGAAGAATAAAATAAAGAGAAAAGATATATATATATATATATATATATATATATAAGAGAGAGAGAGAGAGAGAGAGAGAGAGAGAGAGAGAGAGAGAGAGAGAGAGAGGTTTTACTCGTTATTATTTTGTGATCGTTTTATGATCATATTAATTGTCATCTCTTGTGTTGAATGAAATAAAGTCGAAAGGAATTTTGGTATCAGTCTTTTAGTTTTGATGTATTCACGATACAAATCTTAACCATTTATTCAGGGTTGACGGGTAGTGTACATATGTCTTTATCTTGGTTTTTCGTACTTGATATACGCTTCCGCACAGAATAAGATGCCACAGAAAATTAGGCTTGCTCCATTAATTGCAAATCCGAGATTATAAGATCCAACAAATCCCCGCAAAACTCCTGTTGAAAAAAAAAAAAAATCACGTGATTTATTCAGGAAAGAGAAACAATGAAAAAAGAGAAACAAAGAGAAAAATGCACGGATTTACTAATGATTTTGTTCATTGGGGAAAAACATAATCAACGTCTTACGTAAGGTCGAACTTCACACTTTCAACAACTATAGATTTTTCATCATAATTATATTCAGCTATTTGACGCCTCGTCTAGTGTAATGGTTAGTGAAATTGATAAGTAGTCCATTGCTCGTGAATACAATCCTCACTGGGTGCCTTATATTTAGGGCCCTGTGCCAAACGTAAGTTAAGCTTAGTAAATGAATACTATTCAACCATGGTAATTTTTGTTTTTACATTTAAAATATTGCAGAAATTAACTCGGCTGAATTTACTTTAAAAATTTTACCAAATTTTAAGATAATTCAAATTCAAATTTCAAGTTCTGTACACTAGAGAAAATTCTAATACAATATATATATATATTGTGGTAAGATTATCTTCAAAATATGTAGTACATAAATCTTACTCATGATCATCTGGATGTGGCCGTGTCATAGTCATATTGTCAATCGGCCTACAGAATGTGTATGCACTTGTTCAACTGCCAGTGCTGCCAACTATCGTCTGAATAAGATAAATTCATTTCTTTCTTTTGCCTTAAACTTGGGATCAGAGTCAAAAATTGGTTTTCATAGTATCAAAATTCAATAATCCATAAATGAAAACCCACAAAATAAAGCTCAATGTCGAGTCACATCTTATTCATAACATTTATATCATAATCAATTGCATTTAAATAAGGTAACGTTCTTTATGATCAACATTTAACAGTTTTCTAGCACAGGAAGATATAAGGATCAGAGTGAGGGCGGATACTGACCTCACACTATTATTAGATGGGGAATTACTTTATTTCTTTTAAAAATATTTTTATCGATATTGCGCTAACAAACATCTTGCTATGATCTGTCTATCTATCTTAAAGGTGAGAACTTACCAGCAAACGAGAAAGCAACGGCACCAGTAAAACCATTAAAAAAGAGCATTAAGCCGAGTCCTTGTGATAGCTTTTCAATTCCAATAAAGTCAGTTAGAATTGTGGTTGATATTGCAAATACAACGCCTCCACTTGCTCCGTAAATAGCACAGTAGACTGCAAAAGTCTGGAATTTATAAAAAAATGGAATAAAACAAGCTACAATTCCATGTACAATAAGAACGGTACCGAGAAATCTGGGACGGTTAAGACATTTTTGGTCGGCAATCAGTGTAGTTAATAGCCGACCACCAAGATCAGCAAATCCAGCAATGGCCACAAACAACATGCCGTCTTTTCGATTGAGACCAATGTCCTCTGCGTGGGAAGGAAAAAATGATTGTGGTACACTAGAAGCCAATTGGCTTATTGAGCAACCAAAGAAGAATAAAACAAAAATCTTTTTCTGAAATAGTGTGAAATCGACATATATAACAATTTTTTTAAAGATGGATTGGATAGATTTTCCACAAGTGCGACAAGAATTTCCACGTCTTTTATCCGGATCAGTATCCTGTCTCAAGTGAATAATTTCATTTTTTGAATCCTCTGAATTTTCAATTGTCGCTTTTTTTTCTTGATCGATACGACTATGTAAATTTTCTATGTCTTGAATATATTTGATTTCTTCTGTTGGATTGACATCACTGGAAATGAGTAATGGCTGCATTTGTTGTGCTTCGTGTGTATCATTAGCATTTGGCTTCATTTCTAATTGAACACTTTCATGTTCATTTTCTTTTTCAGTCTCTATCATACAAGTCTTTTCACCATTAATTTTATCAGATATCGTCTCAGTGAACGAATTCTCTTCCTTTGATTTAATAGTCTTGTTTGAATCGTGGACAAAGAAACTTGGTGGACGTAAAAGCATGCCAAATATGACACACTGGAGGAAAGTACCAGCCTTTAAAAGAAGCGCTCCCTTGAGACCATATTCAGAAATTAAATAGGAAAAAAGGGGAGAAAAAGCAAATTGTCCCACACTTGCTCCACATGAAACCAACGCATTGGCAGTACCACGATATTTGACGAAATAATGTCCAATTATTACAATAGTGGGTCCATATAAGAAGGCAATTCCCATTCCTGAAAAATTTAAAAATACAAAAAAAAAAAAGATTAGATATTTTAATCAATTAATTATATATTCGAAATGATCATAAAAGCGAATGAAATAAAAAAATGGGCAATGAATCACAAATAAACAAAAAATATTTTCTTTAATTTGTGAATAATTTATTCCATGTTTTTGTTACACTGTTTGTATATAATTGTCTTATCTGATATAGGAATCTGTAGTGTGTGGTATTTATTGCCTTATCTGATATGCATGTATAGGAATTTATAGTGTGTTTTATTAATTGAGACTGCCACCAACCTTTTCCTATAACGCATTAGGCTATCTGAATGATACCATAACACAGAATATTTCAGTAAGGAAAACAAAGTTCATTTTGACTAAAATAACATATATTTTATATACATATATTTACACATAATTATAAAACATTTTTAATGTCCCAAACCATAAAAACAAAAGCTGTTCCAAAGAACAAGAAGTGCTGAATAGCAGTGGTTGAACACTTATGGTGTCCTGGTGCCGGGAAAACTCTCAGAAGATAATTTTCTCGCACGAAGCTCGCAGAGCGGAGACGAAAAAAAAAAAAAAATGGGTTCTTCTCTGAAAGATGTTTACTATCAAAAAGATGTAGAACTCGCTTCTCGAAATGTCACATGACCAACGGTCACGTGATTGTCCGCCCATAAATCCCCAAAAGGGAGACAACTATGTTTTGTTCCCCAACGCATGTAACTCATAAACCATTGAACACGTTATATTGATCTTTAATCTTTGATGATTGTTTCAGATTTAAAGCAGAAATGTTCGCAGGTTCAACTAATAAAAAATAAATAAGGTTGGTTTGATTTTATGGCATATCAACCATTGTAGGATATTTAATGTCAAATCTATTTTTATACATATGAAATTCTATTTCAAGCAAATCAGTTTAGTATAAGTTTTATGTTTGCACACAGTTAAATGTCAAAACAGATCTATTTCAAACAATTCAGTTTAGCATAAGTCCGCAATTCAAACATACAATTAATTTCAAACAGTTTAGTTTTGTGTAAGTACACAGTATAGTTCTATTTGACCCATAGATAGGACCCTATCAGGTTCTACCACTCCGGGTCAGAGTGGACTTAGGTGCAATGGCAATGAAGAGGTATTCCCCATTCACCAAAGCTCCAGCATTACTTGAACCTCACCATCAGATTGTTTAGTGTCAGGACACTCGTCGGGGGAGTTTTACCCCTCTGCAGAGATGAAGTCAGTGTATTCTGCAGCACCAATTGACTGGAGCCGAAAAATAAATAAGATATCGTTTTCTATGAATGAAGGATTCGAAACAACAAACAAAACTCGTATAGTGGCCTGACAATATTTTTGAGCACTTTACAAAAAATATCAAATAGAATTTTTTGCTGCTGAGATGATTTGTGGTAAGAGACATAATTTAGGAATGGTTATTTGTAAATGAATTTTAACAAAGTTTTGTTTTCCCGCATTTTAATTTATGTTTTGTTTATTGTTGTCGAAACTTATCTGACAATCCACTCTGTCGGCAGGGATTATAGTATCCTATGTAGCAGGATAAGACCCCACTACCCCCTAAAAACGAGTGTCCTCATTATGACACTGCATCAGATGGTGACGCTACAGTTCTGGAGCTCTGGGAAAGTGGAATACTCCTTCATTGTCATTACTTCCTGGTCCACTCTCACCGGGAGTGATAGTGCCTTTTAGGGTCCAATCTATGGGTCAAATAGACCTGTGTTGAAAGTCAATAGAATTCGACAGAACCGTATGTTAGAAAACAACCTCACTTGAAACTATATATTCGTGTATAAATGATTATTATTAGATAGTAATGCTTAATATCATGTAACCGTCTGTTCCCTATAAAAAAGATTTTAAAGAAACAACTATACAAAAAATGTAAGTATGAACGTACAAGATTTGCTATTCCCTAACCTCTTGGCATAAAATAATCCTCGACAGGTTGATATGCTGTTAAAATAAATCAATATTGCGACAATCTTTTTTGGAAATGACAAAAGTTGAATAATTTCAAGGGTATTTAAACAAAAACCCTTAAAGTTCTTGTAATGTTAGCTCACTGTTATATGTAAAATAATTGTTTATGAATTGTATCGTAAACGTTAAATATGAAAATCTTTCTAAAACTCAAATGATGAAATTACTGAAGAACAATCTATTCAAAAGGAATCATTTGATCTAAAAGAAGTGAAATGATTTCTTAAACATAAAATAGTGAAAAATGATTATAAGCGGAAAAAGGAGGACTGGACAGATCGATTGAGGAAAAGGACAGTTATAAAGCTTTTTTGAACACTTCAAGAAATATTGACAGAAAATAATGTAAAGGCGAAGTACAAAATGGATGAACATGTTCGAACAGCGTATTTCTTTTAATATTTAGGACAAAAGGTCACACTGACCAAGGAGGTCTGTTGCGTGTGGAGGGTGCTGCTTTTGTATGATTTTCTGATCCTCTAAAAACCGCTGATAAATGAGTATCGAAGATTGGCACGTCTTGATCACTTTATTATAGATGTCTTTTTTCTTAATTTTGGTTACAGAGATATTGCTATTTTATTTTGGGTTACGAGGTGTTGTATCTCTTTTTTTGGCTATCGCCGCGAAAAATAGAATCGGTGTATCAGTTGAAATTAAATTCACGTTGTAAATTGAACATTAGTTAGGTTTTCTTTCTTTGTTTAATGGCATATCAACCTTCGTGGGTCATTTAATACCAGTCGTGCACTTGAGCCATTACGCCAAATTGAACATTTGGTATCATTAGAATGGACTGAAAGTCAGAGTCTAATTATACATTATACATTTGTGATTGATATAGTGGAAGATCCTGAAACCCCCTGTGAATGAATTATTCGGTCTATAAAAGACGCGAGTAAGTGGTAACCAAGTAGTAGAAGCGAGAGTACTCACTCTGGCATTCAAGATACAATCGAGTGTCCATATATTATTTGTACGTTGTACTTTCGAACGATAAACCTGTTATACTTACTCTACGTGTGGAGTCTTATTTATACTGAGTATATTCCCCCAGGGATATATCAGATTTGGCGACGAGGGATTCGAAAACGAACACACACAAATCTATATCAGATTTGGCGACGAGGGATTCGAGAATGAACACACACAAATCTATATCAGATTTGGCGACGAGGGATTCGAGAACGAACTCACACCCAAATCTATACCAGATTTGGCGACGAAAGATTCGTAAAACGAACTTTCGTCCAATCTATAAGATTGGACAAACAACGTAGAGTTTTTTTTTGTCACCGTATTAGGTGGACCAGTTGAAGAAAAAAATTTTTCAACATACCCAGAAATATAACAAGGATTTGAAGTACTTCAAATGAACACGAATAAATAAAAAACCAACAGTGGCGTTTAGAAAAAAAACTAAGATAACTAGTTCCCCATCCCGACTCATTGAAAGAAAAAGTGAAACTACATCTTTCTGGCCAAAACTATTTAATTGTTGGTTAACTGTTTGGTTGGATTTTGTTTTACATATTTGTTTTATGCTAAATATGGAACAATTAACGGAATTGACAAAAATGCTAGGCGCTATAGTACAACAATTACAACAACAGTTTGTACAGCAACAAGAAAATTTCCAGAAACAACAGACAGATGTGCAAAAACAAATTGTAAAACAGCAGGACATTTTGCAAAAAATATTAAAGCAAGGCGAATGGGAGAAAGGTTCGAACACTTTTTCTGTAGAGGGCATAGCAAACTCGCTGTCAGAATTTATTTATAAACCTGAGGAAGGAATAACTTTTCCTGCATACTTCAAAAGGTACGAAACAATTTTTGAAAAAAGGTGTCAATTATGGTCCGATGAAAAAAAATTATGTTAGTACTACAAAAGTTAGGCGCTTATGAAAACACGAAATATACGAATTACATATTGGAGAACGGGATAGTTTGTTTCATACCAGGTATAAATGTTTGAACATAATTAAAGAAGACGATGAAGATTTCGTAGCATACGCCGGGAAAGTAAATGCCCTGTGTGAACGGTTCAAACTTAAAGACCTTAAGGAGGACATGTTTAAGGGTTTAATATTTGTACAGAGCTTGACATCAAATAAGGATAAAGTGATTCGTTTGAAGATATTGACAATGTTAGAACAAGATACGGAGATAACATTTCAAAAAGTATCGGAAGAATGCCAGAAATTAATTAATATCAGACAGGATAACATATGTATTGAAGAAAAAATGTTGCCCGAATAAATAAAGTCAAACGTGACAATAAAAAAAGAAAGGAAAGTGAACCTTATGAAAGAAGGGTAAAAGAACACTATGAGAGAAAAAACTATTGCGAACCATGTGGAAGTTCGAATAATACTACAAGTAGATGTTATTTTAAGAACAAGATTTGTTTCGAATGTGCTCAGACGGGGCATAAGGCTTCTATGTGTAGAAAGAGAAATTATCAGAAGCCTAAAAAGATAAATGCAGTTTTATCGAAAGTTATGAAAAATAACGTAGACATGAAAGTTAATGGTCGAAATATTACTCGTTTGCTGGATACAGGGAATGACATTTCTACAATTGACGAAACTACCTGGAAAAAAATAGGCGAACCTGAATTACGAAATACAGGCAAAATAGTAAGAGGTATTTCGGGAAGCAAGCTAAAATTCAAAGGAGAATTTGATGCTAAAGTAACAATCGACGGCAAAACGCTTAAAATGAAAATCTGTCATAGCAGGGAAAAATGCAAATTTATTCGGCATTGACTTAATAGTTTTATTTGATTTATGGGAGAAGCCGATAAACGCGTTTAGTAGAAGGTTAAATGCGTCGAGTAAAAAACAAAAAAAAAAAAACAAAAAAAACTGAAAACTTTGTGAATAAGTTAAAAAGTGAATTTAATAAAGTTTTTGCGGACGAACTTGGTTGTTGTATGAAGACTGAAGTGAGATTCGAACTCAAAGACAACGTAAAACCAATATTCAAGCCAAAAAGAAAAGTCCCGTTTTCATCGTTAGAAACGATAGACAAAGCATTACAGAGATTAGAAGAAAATGGAGTAATTAAAAAAGTAGACTATTCGGAATGGGCATCCCCTACAGTCTACGTGAAAAAGAAAAACAATAAGATAAGGATCTGCGCGGATTTCTCAACCGGACTGAATGAATGTCTATGGGAACCCACATATCCACTTCTCACACCGGAGAAGATATTTTCAAAGTTGAATGGAGGCAAAGTCTTCTCGAAAATTGATTTTTCAGAAGCTTATCTGCAAGTCAAAGTAGAAGAAGAATGTACAAAGTATCTAACCATTCACACACAGAGGTTGAGACGGTTGCCTTTCGGTCTGAAGGTAGCACCGAGTCTATTTCAGCAAATTATGGATACGATGCTTTCTTGTCTGGAATATGCTATGGCATACTTAGACGATATATTAATAAAGAGCGAAAATTTTGAGGAACACAAAAGTCATGTCCGAGAACTTTTTAAAAGAATTGAGAAATACGGATTTAAGGTCAGACTTGAAAAGTGCGAATTTTGTATGAACAAAATAGAATATTTGGGTCAGATAATAGATCATGAAGGAAGAAGACCGAACCCAAAAAGAACGGAAGCCATAAAAAATATGTATATTCCGGATAATGTAACTAAACTACAATCATTTCTTGGTTTAGCAAACTATTACAATTTATATATTCCTAATATGCATGAATTGAGATCGCCATTGAACAAGTTATTGAGTAAAAATAAAAAGTGGTGCTGGACTAAAGAATGCGTCTATGCATTTAATAAAATAAAGAAGTGCTTATTATCGGATTTAGCTTTAGCCCACTACAATCCGAAAAAGGAGTTAATTGTAGCTTCAGACGCAAGTGATTATGGCATAGGAGCCGTGCTGCTACACAGATTTGAGGATGGATTAACAAAACCTATAGCTCATACTCCAAGAGCTTTTCTACCTGCGGAGAGAAATCATAGTCAAATTGAGAAGAAGGGACTCGCAATAACGTATGCAGTGAAAAAATTTCATAGATTCATTCACGGGAGAACATTCGTTCTACAAACCCACCATAAACCGTTATTGGCGATATTTTGGTCGAAAAAAGGTGTTCCTACTCATTCCGCAAATAGGTTACAAAGATGGAGTGTGATTTCATTAGATTACAACTTCAAAATACAATATATGCCATCCAAGAAAATCGCACACGCGGATGGTCTTTCGAGACTAATCCCGGACAACGCTGAACTGTTGGAAGAAACAGTGATTGCAGCCCTGAAGCAAGAACAAAAACTAAAGGAAGTATTGATTAATACCGTTAGCGAATTACCAGTTACGCTGGAAGAAATTAAAAAAGCAGCAAAAACGGACGAGTACATAATCAACATGAATAAACAAGTGAAAGGGAACGAGAAAAATAAAAAGCTAAAAGTATCACCATTTTCAATATGTGACGAAACTTTGATGTATGCACAAAGAGTAGTAATACCGCGTGTCTTACGAAAGAAAGTTTTGAAAGAATTTCATTTGGGTCATCCGGGTATATCCAGAATGAAATCATTAATGAGAAGTTACACGTATTGGCCGAAAATGGACCAGGACATTGAGGATTTGGGAGGACATTGTAAAGGGTGTCAATTAGCAGCCAAATCACCACCAGTAAGAACTCAGCCCAGGTCAAAGATGGATATCCTTTGGTCACGTATTCATATAGACAGGGCCATTAAATGGATATTATTATTTGGTGATCGTAGATAGCTACTCTAAATGGCCAGAAGTTTTCAAATATAAACACCCAACAGCTACAAATACGATAAGAGCGCTAAACGAAGTGTTTAGTCGGCTTGGAGTCCCTAATACCATAGTAAGTGACAATGGGACGATGTTCACTGGAAGTAAATTTAAAGTTTATTGTGATTCGTTAGCAATCGAACACATAACACCGACGTAAAATCCTCGATCAAACGGACAGGCAGAGAGGTTTGTCGATACATTTAAACGAGCGTTAAAAAAAGCCAAAGGGTTCGACACCGAAGAGAAAAACACTCAAACTTTTCTGATGGTTTACAGAATAACGCCCAATCAGAATATAAAGGGAAATTTATGGCCTGTCAAAATCATGTATGCAAGGAAAATACGTTTAGTATTCGACAGGTTGTTGCCAAATAGAAAGACGAACTATGCGAAAATAAAGACGAGCTATAAATCGTATAAAGAAGGGGATAAAGTCTTCTTTAGGAACTATCGGGCTGGAAAATGTTTTTGGGAGGATGGTATTGTAACTAGAACAAGTGGGAGAGTTATCTACTTAAGTCATGGATCAAAGTTTTTCTGTAAGAGACATATTAATCAATTGAGACCCCGATACATAGAAACCATCCAAAATAATGAAGAAATACCAATGGAGGTATTGTATGACTCTTTTCAAATAAAACCACCCATGAACGTTGGAATGCCGATAGAGGCAACAACGAACCAAAAAAAAATGCTGATTCTTATAAATGTGAAGGTACACGGACTGAGAGGAGAATTAGTAGTAGGAAAAGGAAGAGGACTAAACATCTACGTCTTAATCTTAAAAGAAAGAAATACTGAAAGCAAAATTCGATGAAGAGTTTAGCTTGGGGGAAGGTGATATAGTGGAAGATCCTGAAACCCCTTGTGAATGGATTACTCGGTCTATAAAAGACGCGAGTAAGCAGTAACCAAGTGGTAGAAGCGAGAGTACTCACTCTGGCATTAAAAATACAATCGAGTGTCTATAGATTATTTGTACGTTGTACTTTCGAACGATAAACTTGTTATATTTACTCTTCGTGTG
Organism: Sepioteuthis lessoniana; assembly: GCA_963585895.1. Taxonomy (NCBI): domain Eukaryota; kingdom Metazoa; phylum Mollusca; class Cephalopoda; order Myopsida; family Loliginidae; genus Sepioteuthis; species Sepioteuthis lessoniana. The sequence continues at coordinate 30,068,607 of OY757938.1, forward strand.
GAGTCTTATTTATACTGAGTATATTCCCCCAGGGATATATCAGTGATAAACTTAACGCCAACTTTGTAAACAGATCACTGTTCGCCGATTCCATTTTCCAGGGCGATATCTATTACTCTATCTGCATTTCTATTCCAATTATAAATACGTATATATGTCAATGAATGTATTAAATGTGACTTACCATTAAATATGTGTGAGATTGTTACAATCTCTATTGTTGGCGCTTGTGAATCCAAAATGGAACAAAGAGCAGAAGAAAGTCCTCCAAGGATGACCAAAACTCTCAACTGAAGAACTTTTGAGAGACAGTTAAGAACGAAAAAGGCTGTCAACAAAAGAAAATAAAAAAACATATGATTCATGCTTTTTCATAAAAAATCTCATAAAATTATCATTCATTTGCAAATTGCTCTGGAAATATCTTTTTCACTAAATTATAGCATTTTCAGTGCTTCGCTCAAACAAAAATCTTGCTATGATATGCCGTTTTTTTGTTGATGTGTTATTGTTACATACAAACATAATGAGTAAGAGATAAAAAGAATATTCCGTCATTAATAAGTACACTCCAAATAATAATAATAATAATAATAATAATAATAATAATAATAATAATAGGTGTCATGTAATTCTTAGGAATGATATAAACGCCTGAACTTAAGAAATATCTTGATGTATACAAAAACTAAACAATTCTTCAGGAACACTCGTTGGGTAGAGGTTAGTACAAACTGCTCTTTAAAAAAAACACTAGATTTTCTATGACTTGTAAAATCTGTTGGTGAATTTTTGTCATATTTTAACTGAAGAGTTTTTACTTACTAATCGGCTAAATGTTTTTACCTGGTGGAATTATCTCGAGCTAACTGAAGAATTGTTTAAATTTACCTCGTCACCCTCCATATTGCCCAACGACTTTTAACCTTGTATTTTGCCGTAAAATCCTCAGAAATCTAATGTGAAAAATTATCACCCGGACATTTAAAACTAGGTTAAGTATAAGATATTACCATTAAGCTGGAAAAAATCTTTCAAGCAGCCCACTCTAGTTGCTAGGGAAGTAAAAAATAAAAGACAACGGACTTTAACGAATTTAAAACTTAGATTTAGATGTACTTCTCGAATTTTTTGTGACCCGCTGTTTATGAACCGTCAATATGACTGTTCGTGGTCACATCTGTGTCAGCCACAATATATCACCCATGATAAAAATGTCCAATATCAATATTACAAAACGTGGGACCCAGGCAACAGGCTTGGTTATCATGATCGGCAGGTACTTTCCTGATAGCCAACATGGGAGAACCGATCGTTATCCTGCGAATGTTGGCTGCTCTTTTTTCCGGTACATGAATGACGATATTAGCAAACACAACGATCAAAGACCAAATGGCAAAACATGGACCAGGGAAGACAATCATCTTGCACTACACTGCTATTTTAGGAGCAACCCTTCACAAAGAGGATATAGGAAAAGAATTATAGAGATCTGGCAAGAATGTGCAAGTTTTCAGACTACAAGCCAAAGGCTTGCCGATCAAGTTAGAACAATAATAAAAAAAAGGATGGTTTTCTGACCTTGAAATACTAGAAATACACCAGAAAACACAGACGCAAGACAGTACAATTCCAAACACATCAAGTGGCGCCAACCAAAAACAACTTATCAGAAATGAACTGCCAACTCTTGAAAATGAACACGCCACAGTACAAAGTAACCCTACAGAAACACTATCACAAGAACAACAGACAAATCTAGGAAACCTAAAAAGAATTATGAACAGTGTGAAGACCACCCTTCCATCATTAAGAAACAGAATAGAGAACACTTAAAACAGAAACAAACAGAATAAATCAAATGCTACCTTACATATCAACAAATAATATATCTGAGTTAAATGATCTAATCTATGCAGGGGCGAAATTAGTGTGTGAGAAAATTAGGGTCCCCTCAAAAAGTACGAAGGATGGGAAGTTCGACTGGAAACCCAGATAAAAAATCTACGAAAACTAGCCAAAATGGTAAAACAGAAAGATCCTAGAATATGTGGGAAGAGAATGGAAAAGACAACACGAGAAAAAATAACAGTACAATTTGAGGAAATAAACCAGAAGGTTCTAGCGAAAGAAGGAAGACTAAAGAGATATCGACAAAGGGTAAAACAATACAGACAAAACAGGACATTCAAAAACAACGAAAGAAAATTTTATCAACAATAGGGAGGACATGACGCAAAAACATACCAACAACCAGACGCCAGAGAAACCGAACGATTTTGGACGAAAATATGGCAACCGAAAAAGCATAACGAAAAGGCTGAATGGATAAACGATATGACAAGAGAACTAGAAGGACTCGAGGAAGGCCCCAAAGCGGAAATACACATCAAATTACTCAAAAAGACACTAAAAAGATATAAAACTGGGAAACGCCAGGACATGATGAAATACATGGATTCTGGTTCAAGAAAATTCACCTCCATTCACGACAGACTAGCACTAGAAATGAACAGATGCCTACAAGATGCACAAGGACCTGACTGGATGACCAAAGGAAAGATCACATTGATCCAAAAGGACCCAAGTAAAGAAACTGCTCCAAACAATTATAGACCCATAACTTGTTTACCGATGATGTGGAAAATATTAACAACACAAATAAGGGAAGCGATATACAACTCGCTATTTAGCCGCGGATTGTTCCCTGAGCAGAATTACTCTACATAGATCAACACATTCTAAATGAAAGCAATAACAGACGGAAAAATCTAGCTATGGCCTGGATAGACTACAAAAAGGCATACGATATGGTTCCACAAAGCTGGATAATAAACTGTCTCAAAATATACAAAATATCACACGAAACCATTAACTTAATCGAAAAAACCATGAAAAACTAAAGAGTTGAATTGACAGTAGGAGGAAAAAGCTTGGCTGAAACAAAGATCCAAAGAGGGATTTTCCAAGGAGATACACTATCACCCCTACTATTCATAATTGCCATGATGCCACGAAACTACATACTCAGAAAATGTACGGCCGGATAGTAGATTGTAAGAAAAGATCAACCACCTAATGTACATGGATGACATCAAACTATTTGCAAAAAATGAAAAAGACCTGGAAACCCTAATACACACACTTAGAATATACAATCAAGACTTAGGGATGGAATTTGGCGTTGAAAAATGCGCTCTGCTCGTCATGAAAAGTGGCAAACGACATCTAACTGACGGAATAGAACTACCAAATCAAGACAAGATCAGAACACTCGCAGAAAACGTGACCTACAAATACTTAGGAATCTTGGAGGCTGACACCATCAAATAAATCAAAATGATAAACAAAATTCAAAAAGAATATCTCAGGAGAACTAGAAAACTACTCGAGACAAAACTCAATTGCAAAAACCTTATCAAAGGAATAAATACTTGGGCTGTACCCCTCGTTAGATACTCGGGACCCTTTCTCAAGTAGACCAAAGATGAACTTAAACAAATGAACCAAAGAACTAGAAAACTAATGACCATGCACAAGGTATTACATCCCAGAAACGACGTGGACAGACTATATGTACCAAGAAAAGAGGGAGGAAGAGGACTTGCCAGCATCGAAGACAGCGTTGACACATCCTTACAACGACTTGAAGACTACATAGAAAAACACGAAAGAGGACTGATTAGGGCCATCAGAAACAATACAGGCAATGCGATAGATAACAGAATGACAAAAACTAGGAAACAAAAATGGGAAGGACAACAACTCCCTGGACGTTTTAAACGACTAATAAACAACATCTCTCACGACAAAACCTGGACATGGCTAAGAAAAGGAAACTTTAAGAGAGAAACAGAATCTCTCCTAATGGCAGCTCAAAACAGCGCCATAAGAACCAATCATATCAAAATGAGGATAGATAAGACGCAGCTAAATGGCAAATGCAGACTATGTGGTGACAGAGATGACACCATCAATCATATAATAAGCGAATGCAGCAAATTGGCACAGAAGGAGTACAAGGCTAGACACGACTCGGTGGGCAAAGTGATCCACTGGGAAATGTGCAAGAAATTTAAATTTGACCATGCCAACAAATGGTATATGCACAACCCAGCACCTGTCCTAGAAAATGACACGCACAAACTCCTATAGGACTTTGTTATACAAACGGATCACCTAATCTCGGCCAGAAGACCAGACCTTATAATAATCAACAAAAAATAGAAAATCTGCAAAATTGTCGACTTTGCTGTCCCGGCAGACCACAGAATAAAACTGAAAGAATGTGAAAAAAGAGATAAGTACCTCGACTTTGCTAGAGAATTGAAAAAACTATGGAACATGAAGGTGACAATTATACCAATTGTGATTGGTGTTTTTGGCGCGGTAACTTAAGGATTATTAAAGGGCCTGGAAGATTTGGAAGTTGGCGACCGAGTGGAGACCATCCACACAACAACATTATTGAAAACGGCCAGAATACTGAGAAGAGTCCTGGAGACTTGAGGAAACTTGCTGTCACTCAATCTCCAGTGAAAGACCATCAGCTTACGCTGATGTGAAAAACTTTAATAATAATAATAATAATAATAATAATAATAATAATAAAACAGTTAATTTTTTTAAATACCAAACATTGCAGGATTTTATGATTTCTAAACAATCAAAGCGGATATTATTTGGTATTATTTGTTACCAAAATCTACAAAACCCAAATACTGTAATCAAAACAATGGATATGTAGCAACTGAAAAATTAGTAAATCATTTATTTCTATTTATATAATTTTATTTTTACTCACAGAAATGAAGTAATTTTATTTTTGGTTAAAAAAATTCCCACGAGAATACTTTTTACAGGCGATACTGTATGTTGTATTTAAGATATGCCAGTAACATGACATGAAATATTGGACAGGTTTTTAAACCCTTAACACATAGCCATGGGAGAATGTTGTCTTTGAGGCATGCCAGTAATGAGATTTTGGACGGACTTTCAATATTGTCCACCTACCTGAATTTATCTAAAATAAAAAGAAACTGAAAATTTCAGAAAATTCTTTTGAGACAATTTCATATATTTAAGAATATACGGTATAATACTTTACCAGATATGCTGTTGGCGACCGCTTCGATTGATAAAATCAACGAGATAGTTGCAGCTGAGGAGTTGAATTCTTTTTGAAGTTCCACCACGAAAATTCCAAAAGTGCGAACATTTCCTTGGTTGATTAATATGAGAGAGGAGCAGGCTAAGATAGATAGATAGATAGATAGATAGAAATGGAAGTTCAAACAATATTAAGAAAATGCTCAACAATAAAATCAAAATTAGTTAAAATATTGACCATCATCGTACAAGAAGCGCTCCGAAAATCATGCCTCCTGTTTGTTAATACGTGAACGACAACATAACCAGGTAGCACAATCACACTGTTGGATAGAGCAATTGTTCAGTTATAAAATTCTACTTTTACTCTTTGTCACTGAAATTGACGATACATTTCCCAAGCGATGAACGAGAGGGTTGTTCTGAAAGTAATGCTTCTTATTTTATTATTCTGTTTCACCAGATCAGAAATGGATGTTAGTGATAGGGCATTAGTGGTTGAACACATTTTCCCGCTTTATTACAGAAGGGCAGATTAGCAAAAAAAAAAAAAAAAAAAAAAAAGAAAAAAAAGGCGTCTAAGATAAAAACAGATGCGTGTCATTAAATTTTATCCTACGTGGAGGAATACAGGGATACATCTATGTTATCATATCAGATGCTATTTTTCTTGACTGACTCTCGCCTGCTATCTGGAACAAGGCTGAAAAGGTCGTCCTAAGCTGTCCTTTTTTTATGAGGTTTTAATCCCCCACATACACTTAGCTGATCTATTTTAAAGAACAAATGATTTAAAAATAAAAAAAATACCGAGTTTAAATTGAAGATACAAGATGTCATTTTCCCTTTTAATCAGACGGGTATGTCCCTCAAAGTGACTCAAAATTTGTATTATTAGTCATTCTTTGTTTTGTCATTTTAATAAACATTTAGAATTAAGAAAGGTTGTTATTCATTCATTTGATTTTGTTTGCCCCAAAAGAACTGCTCCACAAACAATATAATTTCGTGACTTTTAAATGTGTGATCACTTAGTATCAGCAGATATTGTTGACAGTTTGAGGCTTGTGTGTGAGACTAAGAAAAGCTTATTAAATTACAAATGCCAGTGATTTTATTCATGAGTAACGACTATATTTCTGTCCTAGCATAGATCCCGTCCAAATGATGAGATTATAGATGTATGGATCGGCACTTCTACCTCCGACCAAAATGACGCTCCCAAACACATTTACTTTATAATTAAACCTCATTTACACGGCTATCAGGTTGGGATTAAATGTAGTATCTGTTCTTTGTCTTTGGATTAGATGAACTAGGTCCCGACAATAACACCTTTCCCATTTCACCAAAGAGGAAACATCGAAGAAGTCTGATGCCTGCTTTTCCATGGGTACTCGCATGGGAACCCTCATTAAAAAGATCACGTGTCGTATACTCTAACCCAGATGACGTAGTTAAAGACTCAGATTGTAGTTCCCGGGCCTTCCGTGGGGGACCAAAGTGCAGTATCTGTTCCTCCTCTTAAGAATAAATAGAAAATGATAATAATCAAATTATAAAAGTAAAAACACACGAAAGTAAAAAAATGAATAAGTATAATTTTTTGGCATTTGTATAAGCAACTTGATTATATTATTGAGTAATTTAAAATTCCGCTGTCATAGTAACACAAGGTATATTCACCTCAAGTACCGTAAAGTAATGTCTCCTGTAACTGTAACAACATAAGTCTTCGTTTCTTTATAACTCATTATTCAGTCGAAAACGAGGTTGCGTAACCAAGATTTTATAGATCTACTGGTGGGGAGACTTGGCATTACTCGGAAAAATAACTTAAATAACTGAACAGTTAAAATGTGTAATTTAATGAATTTCCTCAAAATCAATACTACAAATGAGAAAAAGATTCTTGTTATATCCCAGATGGTTCGGATCTACAAATTATTAAAATAAACAGTACTATCTATTTTTAACGCAATTAATATTTGTCTTTATTCTCACGGACCATGGTACATGAGAATAGAAAAGGATTTGATATTAATAATCCACATATGTGTGTTTATGCTGCCATCGTCTTTTATTTTTTTTCTGTCCCTTGTCCTCTTTTACTGAAGAGTGATATCGTTTCTTAGTTATCTCCCCCTAACAATTAATTATCTATACTATTTAAACATGAGAAAGTAGCTGTTACTGAAAAAATATTGCGATTAGCAAACCAAGACAAATGATATACTCCTTTTGTAGGAGAAGATTTCTGGATACGTAACTGCTTCAACCATTCGATGCTAGTATAAAAGATTTGTTGGTGATTCATCTCTAAAACAACCAACACAGAATTGGTTATGGAAAAATCAAATATAATCCATATGTGACGAATAATAATCGAAAACTTGTATAAAAATTTGTACCATTCGTAAAAAGAATGCATGAAGGATATTATGATATGAAAATTATTTGTTTCCAATGTTTAGAACGGGATATTTCATCGTTTAATTTCTCGTCATCGCAAATAACAGCCAATGCCAACACCACCTATGCCACAAATTGAGAACTAGTGAATTTTCATGTTAGAAATTACGTTGTAATAAAGTTATATTGCGTGATCATGTATAAGTTAATTGTTTTATTGATTTTAAACGGCAGGTAAAACTGTCTTGAGTTATTTTATGCCTAGAAGTTAGGGAATCAGGTTCATTCTATTATAGTATTTACATTTATTGTGTAGTCGTTTATTTTTTTGTACTTGATCCTATCGAATACGAATAATTTTCAAACAGATCTATTTGACCCCTTGATGGGACCTTAACGGTTACAACCACTCCAGATCCGAGTGGACCTGGTAGTAATGGCAATTAAAGGGCATTTCACATTGCCTAGATCTCCAGAACTAGAGCCTCACCATCAGATGTAGTTCAGTGTCATACCCAAGACACCTCTTTTTGGGCAGCTATAACCTATTTGCAGGAAAGACAATCAACATATTTTAAGCCCCGTTTGTGGATTTATAAGTAGATGATATTTCTTTGTCACTTTTAATTCTCAAGCTGAGTTGATCAGCTGTGTACACGTTTAAACGTCGTATGAATTATTTGAATAACTCAAGGAAATAAAGAAAATCCAAGACTTACCAACGAGAATAACCCACGCCCATCCTTGGTCCACATGAGCTGTTCCACTTGATTTGTTCGATGTCATTTATGTGATCTTTTGAATACTTTCCTTCTGACGAAGTGAACGAAAAAAAAAAAAAACATTTAAGAGCATTGGTGAATAAATGAACAAAAAATAAAATTCACTGGTTTTTCTCCTTTTTTACAGAAATATGTAAGTGGAAGTAAAAGTTCTCGGCGCATTTTTAACTACATAACTATAACTGAATAACTATAAAAGAAGTATTAATTAGAAAGAAAATATGCCAGAAACTAAAAGAAATTCGAGGACTGAACTCAAAGGCTTTGGTGGGCAACTAGTCTTTAGGAAGGACAACTCTGACTTTCAACTCTAAATTCTAACTCTGGTGTCCCTAAAACAGTTCGACACTTTCTTTGTCTTTGTCTTTGTTCAAACAACTCCACCGACGACATTGGTGCAAAACTGTATCGGCCCTTGTACGTCTATTGGGCAACATCAATGTTACTATAAAGAGCAAATCTTGGTCTCTCAAAAAGTTTTGATCCTGTATTCATGGTCGAATGAGACAAACAGATGGTACATCGTAGAAAACATTTAGACACACATAATATAAACTGCTTTTAAATTGTCATTGCATCATGCTAAAAGAAAATTCAACCTAGCGTTGTTGGGATTATTTTAGTTTCATACTTATTTAGGATTGTAAACAATTAACTATATCTTAAGTATATATAGAAATACAGAAAAAATATCAGACAATATATACGGTGTATCACAAAAGTGAGTACACCCCTCATATTTCTGCAGATATTTAAGTATATCTCTTCATGGGACAACACTGACAAAATGACACTTTGACACAACAAAAAGTAGTCTGTATGCAGCTTATGTAACAGAGTTAATTTATTTTCTCCTCAAAATAACTCAAAATATAACCATTAAAATTTAAACCCCTGCCAACAAAAGTGAGTACACCCCTAAGAAATTACAACCCTAAATGTCCTAATTGAGTACTGCTTGTCATTTTCCCTCCAAAATGTCATGTGACTAATTAGTGTTACTAGGCCCATGTGTTACAAGGCCCACGTGCATAGGGAGCAGGTGTGTTCAAATTTGTAGTGCAGCTCTCACACTCTCTCTTACTGGTCACTGAAAGTTACAACATGGCACCACATGGCAAAGAACTCTCTGATAATCTTAAAAGACATATTGTTGCGCTACATGAAGATGGCCAAGGCTACAAGAAGATTGCCAGCACCCTGAAACTGAGCTGCAGCACAGTGGCTAAGAACACCCAGCGTTTTAAAAGTGCGGGGTACACTCAGAACAGGCCTCGGGTAGGTCGTCCAAAGAAGCTGAGTGCACGTGCTGAGCGTTACATCCAAATACTTTCTTTGAAAGCTCAGCGCTGGAGTGCTGTCAGCATTGCTGCAGAAATTGTAGAAGTGGGAGGTCAGCCTGTTAGTGCTCAGACCATACGCCGCACTCTACATCAAATTGGTGTGCATGGCTGTCACCCCAGGAGGAAGCCTCTTCTGAAGACGATACACAAGAAAGCCTCCAAACAGTTTGCTGAAGACATGTCAATAAAGCCCATGGATTACTGAAACCATGTCCTATGGTCTGATGAGATGAAGATTAATTTGTTTAGTTCTGATGGCTTCAAGCATGTCTGGCGGCGACCAGGAGAGGAGTACAAAGATAAGCGTGTCATTCCTGCAGTCAAGCATGGTGGTGGGAATGTCATGGTCTAAGGCTGCATGAGTGCAGCAGGTGTCCGAGAGTTATATTTCATTGAGGGAAACATGAACTCCAACATGTACTGTGAAATACTGCAGCAGAGCATGATCCCCTCCCTCCAGAAACTGGGTAGCAGGGCAGTGTTCCAGCATGACAATGACTCCAAACACACCTCCAAGACGACCATTGCTTTACTGAAGAGGCTGAGGGTAAAGGTGATGGACTGGCCAAGCATGTCTCCTGACTTGAACCCAATAGAACATCTTTGGGGGATCCTCAAGCGGAAGGTGGAGGTGTGCAAAGTCTCAAATATCTGCCAGCTCTGCGACGTCGTCATGAAGGAGTGGAAGAGAATTCCAGTGGCTATTTGTGAAGATCTGGTAAACTCCATGCCCAGGAGAGTAAATGCAGGTCTGGATAATGATGGTGGCCACACAAAATATTGACAGTTGACATGGTGTATGTTAATATTGACAACTTTCCCTAAGGAGTGTACTCACTTTTGTTGGCAGGGGTTTAGATTTTAATGGTTATATTTTGAGTTATTTTGAGGGGAAAATAAATTAACTCTGTTATATAAGCTGCACACAGACTACTTTTCACTGTGTCAAAGTGTCATTTTGTCAGTGTTGTCCCATGAAGAGATATACTTTAATATCTGTAGAAATATGAGGGGTGTACTCACTTTTGTGATACACTATATATATATATATATATATATATATATATATATATATATATATATGGAGAGAGGGGGAGAGAGAGGGATTGGGGAAGAAAGGAGAGATAGGAGCAGAGAAATATAAAAGACCAGAAAAGGGAGAAAAATAGAATGAAGAAAAATATCAGGCTCAAGAAAGAAAGAAAAATGGCACGAAAAAGAAAAAAAGAAGACGAGAATAGGAAGAAAAATACATGTTCAGAAAATATGGAAAATATAAGAAAGAAAGAAAGAAGAGAGGGAGAAAGAAATAGATATTTCAAGAAAAAGGAAATATAGAAAGCACTCGAAGAAATGAAGCTAAAAGAAAATAGTTAAGAAGAAAATTAACAAAAATAACAAAGAAAAAGAAAACAATAAAAGAAGGGACAAAAATATAAAGTATTTTTTGTGAATGAAATTACTTACAACTTGTTTGTTAGGATTCAAACTTTCAGCAATTACGACGATATTCTTTCAATATAGATAAAACACACAAAAGATTTTGTACAAGAGATTAGCCAAAATGTTGTCGTGACAACAAAAGCAAAAACTTAAAAGAGAAGAATGAGCAAATCTTGAAATTTATAAAGAAGGAAAAAATCAACATGTATATAATACTGTCATTTTTTATCTTTATCATCGCCGCGGAATAAATTTAATATCAAATGTTATGTAACAAATTTTAAAAAGAAAAAACAAAACAAAATAAATCTTGATTTTGAAAGGACATTTGTTATTTTAGAAGAAATACCTATTTTTAAATCACTTAAATTAATTTGATGTTATTTAGTAAGCTTTGCTTTGCTTAGTACAAAGGCTTCAGTGGTCACTCATCTAATGCTGAACAGATTTATCACTGTCTTAACTTCAGTGAGCTTGCGGGAATCGAAAATTTAATTGATTAATTTTAACATTATATCTACTCTTTGTTAATAATTATGTGTTTAAAGTTCAGTTTCTTTAATGTCACGAAATTGTCTTGCTTGCTTCCAAACTGGAATCAAAAGCCGTTGATCATAATTTCTGTCCGGATGGAAAAAGAAGTTTATTAATTAATGTGTATCTGTAAGTTCTCAATCGTCATTTCATAAATCTATAGGAGAAAATTTTTTGTATCGTTTTCATTTTAGTTGAAGTTTCTCAAAAGAGGCTTCTGAACCTTTAAAATCTTGTCTGGTTGTTTCTGTCATTCTCAAAAACTCAAACTAACCGAAACACACACACACACACACACACACACACACACACACACACACACACACACACACACACACACACACACACACACAAGAAATTTAAAAACAAAAACAAAAAAAAAAAAACGAAAAACAAAAGCAAAAATACAAAAAATTCCGAATCTTTCTTTTACGCTTTCTGGTCACGTGACTCCCTCCATTAGATTCATTAGTGCACATTCTTCATTCCAAATCGTTAGTTTTCTTATTTCATTCCGTTCACAATTTGGCTCAATGTTTTCGACCAGTCAACCTCCAGTCACCGTCAGACTCTCTATTCGGTGGTAAATTGCAAGTGATTTAAGCTCTTTTGGTAGCTTCTTTTCTTTTAAGTTTGAAAAATTTTTTTTTATTGATACAAAAGAAATATGTAGTGCTAATTTAGATATGAATACGTTATCATTCAATAAGCTTTCTGTGCTTTGTCCGAAACAGTCACCCATCTATGTAGTGAGTAGGCTAATCGCTGACTTAACTTCGTTGAACTTACAGAAACCGGTTTGTTAAGCGTGACTTTCAACTTATTAAGTATTCCTTCGTCTGTCACACAAACTCTCTTAACTTCGATGAGCTATTGGAAAACGAATCTATCAAGTGTTTTAGTTGGAAAACTGATCTACACGAAGGGAAAAACTTTTTGAGAATCTATGGCATGGTGATGAAACATTCTTCTGTATCCAAATCATTCATAAACAGTGGCTGGTTCAACAAAGCCTTCGTCGTTATAAACAAATCATCATTTTAGTTTATTTGCTGAGCTCTAGTTAACATAATGGAAGCCATCAATAGATTATTATTATTATTATTATTATTATTATTATTATTATTATTATTATTATATGATTGTAGTTTTGAAGAAAAACTACACATTATCAGTTTTCATGACAAAAAGTCAGAAATTATTTCCTAGCGTAGGCACAAAATAAATGTTTACTATGTATCGTACCGTACAACTAAACGGTTGATACTGTGTTAGGAGCTATTGATACGTTGATGATGAGGGAAGGGGTAATATTGCATATATATATGTATGTATGTGTGTGTGTGTGTGTGTGTGTGTGTGTGTGTGTGTGTGTGTATTTATTGGGGTTGTTGTAATCATTATTGATAAAACAAATAGTGATGATTTCAAAATGATCCGAAAATACAAAAAATCTATTGATCTCCGCACATTCTTTCAAAAACTGGAGATTCTTTTTAATTTACGGCGCATATGAAAAAGTAATACTTATTAGGATATCTAGTGTTCTTAGATCTTACCACCACACTTTCCCAGAACACATAAAAACTTTCCTGAAATCTTCCGTTGAAAATTTAAAATTTTCACAAGGTTTTTTGAAAATGTCAGAGAATTGAGACTGGATTTTCGTAACAAAAATGCATATCCCACAAAAAGTCTGAGAAATTTAGAATGGAAATATCTGAATTAAAGAATGCCTATTTTTCCAAAATGAAACGAAAACTACAATTTTTACGAAGAGGAAACCCATTGAGAGGAATGATCTTGTCCTGAATATGTCAAACACTAGACTCAGTACAGTCGATAAAGAAGGAATTTTATTCGGTGAAAAATTTGCCACAAGAGAGAAAAACCTGCAATATAGAAAATTGATATACATAAGCTATAGACACAATGATTCTAATTTCTATAAAGGATTCATACAAAGACTTTACCTAAAAGACACAAAACTCCATTGAGAGGTTTATCCAGGAATGACAATATTATCATCACACCTTCTGATAAATATGGAGGCGTTTTCATTATGGATTATACACATTTCAGTAATAAAATAATGGAATTATTAGATAACAAGCACATATATGAACAAATTGTACAACAAATCAAAAATAAAAATATATGTATTTTCAATAAGTCTTTTAAAAAAATGAATCACAAAAGAAGGCAAATTCTGGTCTTCATTAAATGATTCCTAAAATTTATTGACTTCCAAAAACTCACAGACTTGGAATTCCTTTTCGATCAATTATTTCTAGTACTTTCTCCTCCATTACATCGAAAAATATTTTGCGAAAATGTTAACCTCTGAGTTACGATTAGCAATTCGTACATCAAGAACTCCGGTGATCTATTCAACCATACAAATAATATACATATTGTAAGAAATCCATAGCCAATTTCGACATACAGTCACTATGCACTAATATTGCTGTAATTAAATGCATAAAACGTTTAGAAAATCAACCCCAGAAAACCAACATTATATTACCTCTACAAAAATATTAGAATTTGTACATTATGCAGTAAACGTTGTTTTTTTTTCAATATAATTATATTTTGTTAAAATATTTGGTTTACTTTTGGGATCATCATTTAGTGGGATCATTGCCTGCCTATTTCTTGAATTTCTTGAGTCTAGTCCCTTTAAATTTATAATACCCAAATATTCTATTTCCGTTCTGTAGATGATATATTATTAATATATTGACGGAAAAATGACTTAACAAAAATTACGGAAAGACTGATAGCACGAAAGTTCTTGGTTTTGCTTATGAGTTCGTTCTTACTTCATCAGCAGTGCCCAGCATATCTTGTTCGTCTTACTTGGATAGTTTGTAAGATGGGAGGTAAGTGGCCGTGCAGTTACTCTTTTGCGAGGCGTAACTTCAGGATTTGTTTAAAACAACACGTAGCATTTCTGTGCAGTTCAAATCTAATGACCATTAAAACTGAGCTAGCTGCTACAAATTTGTTTCTTGTGATATTTTACTTTCTATTCGACTATTAAAGAACGTCTCTAAATGACCCTCGGTGAGATGATAATTGTGTATAGGATTTACAAACTGTGTAAATTTTATCGTTCTACACTTATTGGAAAATATATAAAATCTTTCAGTGAGAATTACATTTGAGTTGCTATAATATACTTTTTCTTGTTACTGTTTTATTCGTATTCAAAAAATGTTACGTAATCCCATATAAATAATTCATCTATTTATTGCTGTTAAAGTCGCATTAACAACTAGAACAAATTATTTCAAGACAATTCTGACATGATATCTTTATGTGATTTGAAAGATATTTCTGTAGCAAGGTCAACAACAACGTGATTAATCTTATACTAAAATGCAAATCTCTAATTATCCATTAGAATTGTTGTCAATGGAATCCCATACCATATGTCACACGTGCCTCTTAAAAAGTTGACCTTGGTGCATGTGTATGTATGTGTGTATGTGTGTGTGTATGTATGTGTGTATGTGTATAAAACAACCCGACGAGTGAAAGGAGTGTCTCATTAGAATTTAGCTTTGCTAGTTATTAATAATCGTTTCTCATGGTTTCCTAAAAATGAATCGGGGTGGATTGGTACGAGTTCTTATTTGAAATTTAGTCCATAAGAGTCTTTATCTTTTGATAAATCAGTTGGACACTAAACATATTTACATTGCTCTGAGATTTTTAATAAAGATTTTTTCTTGAGATTATTTTTTTAGTCGCAATATAAATCATGATGTTTGAATCTTTCTAGATTGTTTTTTTTTCTTAACTTTCGACGATTGTGACATTGGAATTTGGGGTTAATCAATTAAAAGTAAGCAGATTAAGTGAAAAAAAAAAAAAAGAGTTGTCTTAAGAGAATCTTTATTGCTTAAATATCGTTTCAAAAAGATTAAAATATCCGGAAACCTAAAAGATTGAATGACCGTGTGATACTGTAGCTTGAAAAGGGGGCTAACCAAGTGAGGGGAAGCTGACTGAGTGGAAAGGGGCATGGTCTTACTCTTGTGAAAATCTAAGCTACAAGAAAAGAATACATTGGACACCCAAATGACAGACAACTAAGCTACGACGGAGGCCATCGGGCTGTTTAAGAAAATTATCATTGCAGGAACAGGTTGTTTGCTTTATAAAGTGTTCGGAGTGAAAGATCTAATAGGATAAATTGCTTTATATTTCCTGGAAAGAGAAAATACATAGAGATTAAAATGAAGAAAAATAATGACAGTCGGGAGAGACTATCTAGGCCGTCTCTGAGATTATCAAAAAAATTTGGTTACATTAGAAAACTCTGGGTTGTCGACCTGAAAGAAAAAGCGATCGTTTGATAAATTTGGAAATTTACCTTCGTCTACACATTTTGAAAATCCGATTAAAATCACAATGACTGTTGTGACTGCTCAGAGAATAGGGCTAGGTTGAACATAGAGAGACAGTGGGAAGAAAAAGGGATCCCCAATACCTTGTTGATACAATGTGAGTGTGAGAGATAGAAAATAAAGTAGGTTGGTGTTGAGTAGGTGGATCCTGCCCCCTGACCACCAAAAAGGGGTTGGACAATTCTCCATACTTGGAAAAGCTGTTTTAAAGAAAATTGGGACAATGGAAAATTGAAATTAAAGATGAGTAAATGCGAGATGAGTTGGAGGAGAGGGAGAAAGATAGAGATCTGTCGACTATCGCTCCTAAACTGAGACCTTATGCCAGACTTGACCACTAAAGACTTGATTTACTACAAGACTGTTTGCAACTGTGTCACTCGACTATGACCGTTGTACACAAAAAGTAATGAAACTAAAAATGTTTTTAAATTTCGAACCCATGTTGACTTTATCACTTTATTTTTATTTATTTTTTTCTTGTGTTGGAGAATTATTTTGATGTAAATCCAGAAAGGTCTACATTATTGGTGCCAGTTGACCAGGAACAAGCCAAAAGGGACCAGAAACTTTGGGACCAGCCCCTGAGATCACAGAGTCCAGATTGTCGAGATTATCAAAAGAAAGAGAAAGAATATAGCAATCTCAGTAAAGCAGGCGAACGACCCAGGAGGATCCGGAAACATTCGAACCAGCCCTTGAGATTACAGAGCACAGTTTGACCAGATTAACAAAAGAAAGAAAAAGTTTATAACGGAAAAATAGACGAATCAACCCATCAAGCAGGTTAGGAAAGCCAAGGCAGCTACAGGTAAGACATTTTTGGTTTCCCAATTTTTTTCTCTCTTGTGGATATTCTTACACTTTCCCGGAGGATATATTTGAATTGTTTATGTTCTTACTTTGTATGCCGATTGGATCAGTTAGCAGATTAAGTTCGTGTCAGATATATAAATAATTATCTCCGAGTCTGATCACGACTCCGAACCTAAAGATGTGCAAGAAACGGGAACACTCGGTATCAATAGAGATTTTAGGAACATAATGAGGGACTCAAGGTTTCAAATCATAACCGTGCCCCCCAACCGAATTGCAAGATTGGTTGATAACTATACAGATAAAGCAAATTATCAGAGGTCTAACGGATAGAGAAACGGCATTGTTAGCCTTTGATGGGAGTGTATGACCGCCTACAAGTTTATGGGGAATTATATACTGAGAATCCCGGAATAACTTTGGCAGATTTAAGCAAGGCATTAATTGGACAGCATGCCAGTGATCGTTTGGGGTGGTACGGAGCTTGTTACGGATAAAACAGAGAGAGAGAGAGAGAGAGAGAGAGAGAGAGAGAGTAGAGTTTTAATGATCTGGGGCAGAGATTATCCAACCAGGTTAGGTGGGTCACCGATAATAACAGGATCAAATCACACGAAATGTAGTCTGGTTAGCCATGACGTCAAGTGGTATAGATTCTCACATCTACAAAACAATAGAATCAGAGAAACGTTAATTGAGCACTCTCTAGAGAAGTGAGAGGCGCTGTTTCTTATTTCCCGGTAAAATCACTAAATAGATGCATGAATTGTTGGACGTGTGAACAGCTTGGTCATTTCTCCGACAGCGGTGCAGTGATGAAATGCTAGCATATCAAACGACATTGCCCCAGCAGAATCAAACGTGGCACACCCATGGGGGAACGTCAAAACTGAACATTCTCCCGGTATTCCTCCAACAGGGAAGATATATATATATAGAGAGAGAGAGGGACGATACTTGTATGACAAATTTCTTTGCCAGTACCCATGTCAATGTTGGCACGAAGGTCAAGAAGGGAAGATCAGAGACCAAGGTATGAGAAGAAAAAAGTTTGAGTCTTTTCCTAATTGATTGAAGAGAAGGAACTCATCTGTAAGGTAAAGATAGGAAATAGGCAAGTAGAGACTATAATAGATGCAGGGGAGGTGCCCGTGGTGTAATGGTTATCGGCGTAAGAAATAGACACGGCGACACGAGTTCAAATCCTGGACGAGACTGATTGAATTTCACATACCACTAATACCCTTGAGAAAGGTATGAATCCAATTATTCTCCCTCCAGCTATGGGTAAATAGTAGGACAGACTAGGTTCTTCAGCCTTGGTGAGGCAACCAGTCTAGGAGAAGGAAAACTCTGAATTCAAACCTGTTAAACTCCACTTAAAAAATTGACCTTGTGTCATATCCTGCCCGAGTGGAGGGGCTGCTAAATATGATAATAGATACAGGGGATTCCGTTGCTTGAATAAGGATAGATAGATAGCTGTAATTGATTAAAGTTTAAGCAATATTTAAGGAAGTCGGATTTAGTGGTCAGCCAAGCTGATGGTGGAGAAATAAAAATTTCGGGAATAGTATGGCTACTGATAGAGGTAGGACGAGTCAAAGAGGTAACCACAGGCTATACGTAGCCCCTAATTTGAGCGCTGAGTTGATTTTAAGTGAACATATCTTAAGGGCCCATAAGGCGCAATTGAAGTTTGACCTTGCGACACTGATAGTGGGTGGAAGAGAGGCGCCATTGGAAGATAAGGCTTGGGAGGCGTCGCCAGTGGTGGCTAAAGAGGATATAAAATTACCACCCAGAACAGCCGTTTTTTTGTGGAGGAAGAATAACCACTGAGAAGTATATCGATGAGGAAATATCGGTTATGAAAGGGTTCGAGACCACTCTCAAGGGGGAGGTATTAGGACTTGTTAGGAGCATAAACCAGATGAGAATAAATAGGAAAATTGCTGAAGGACAGAGAAGTGATAAAATAAAGGAAAAATACAATGTGGCTTCCAAACAGTGTAAGTATAGGGTGAGACTGTTGTTGAAGACCAACTGAGATGGAATGGCTAATACGGAAATAGAGTTTGGACAGACCTAAACTGTAAAAATGAGAATGGAATTATTATTGAAAGTGTTGGCTGAAATATCTCAGCATTGGAGATTGCTAGTCGGTCCAACTGAAGAGTTATGAAAATATTACAGAATCATAAGCTGTATTACATTGTTGGAAAATTAAAAAAAAAGTTATTGGTGTTAGCGTATGTCCCATTGCTAGACAGGGATAGAAATTCTGAGAAATATCATGTACAACCCATACCCTCGAGTAGAACAGAAATTGAGAGGGATCGCTAAGTACAGAATCGAAACAGAATTCATAGCCCAGAATTTGTCGACAACAAAGTTTATGGGATGAACAAAGGAAGAAGCAAGAATGAGTAATTTCTTTTCTTTTCAGTTTGAAATAAATTTCATTTTTAAAGAAGAAATATATGTTGCTACATTAAAAAAAATGAATTCGTTATCATTTAGTAAGCTTTTGATTTCAAATCGTTAGTTTTCCTATTTTATTCCGTTCACTACTTGGCTCAACATTTTCGATCACTCAACCGTCAGTGACCCCAGGCTCTCTATTCGGTGGTGAATTGCAAGTGATTTTAAGTTCTTTTGGCAACTTCTTTTCTTTGAAATAAACATTTTTTATTGATAAAAAAGATACATGTAGTGCTAAGTTACAGATATGAATTCGTTATCATTCAATAAACTTTCTGTGATTTGTCCGAAACAGTCACCCATCTATGTAGTGAGCAGGCTAATCGCTGCCTTAACTCCACTGACCCAGCAGAAGCCGGTTTGTTAAGCATGACTTTCAATTTATTCAGCTTTGGTGATTTTTTTTTTGAGAATCTGTGGCATGGTGATGCGCCATTCTTCTGTAATCAGCTTATTCACGAACTGTGGCTGGTTCTGCACAAACCTTCGTCGCTTTTGTGACCACGTAGAGAATACGGTCAAGTTGAATGGGAGGAAAAAGGGAGCCCTAAGACCTTTGTGATTCGAGGAAATTGTGAGAGATACAAAGTAGGTTTTGAGATAAGCAAAAAATGATTCTTTGGACTTTTATTGAATTAGTTTAAAATTAGTGTTTTTCTCTTTTTTTCCTCTTCAGTTAATACTGCTAGTATCAAATAAAAAGTTATAAGTTTTTAAAGATTTATTTGATATTTCAAGCTTTGCATTGCAAGAATGCCCACAATGTTTATGCAAAGGCACTTTGATTGATTCATTTGAACAGTATGTTAACTCGTTCAGAGATATTTAAAGCCAAGAGATTAGGGAATCATGTTCATGCATTTGAAGTCTGACATTGGTAATGGATCTGATCTTCACGCATGTGACTCTTCGGATAACGTTTTTGAGTAATATGTTCCACGCTTGGCCGGTTACATGATCCTTAACAACAAACAGCGGAACCTTATTGCACAGAAAAACAGAGGATTGGTTGTCACAAGAGTAGAGATATGTGTGAATAATTTATGAGTTAAGACAACCATTTTCCAACATCCTCAATTTTCATTGAAGGGCGTGAAAGAATCCAGGAAAGATATTTTTCTAATTTGGTTTGTATATTTTCGTTTAAAAAAATTAAACTTTTTTTTTTCATTTTTCCAACTCCTCTCAAGTTATCTTTGTTGTTTATTCATCTATTTATCAATAAATGTTTCGTGTAGTCATCTGTTTTGATGGGCTGATACTACCAAGCACCCCCACCAAATTTTATAATTTCTAAATCATTTTTTCTGTTGTATAGATTTAACTTTTATCAGTTATAAGAATTTTGTGACATGGTATGCCACCGAGTGAGGAAAAGTAAGATTTAATTTCCTTTACCCTCGGTGTTTGAACTAATAAGTCCCAAGACTGACTGTTAAAAGGGAGATATGAACGAAAGTCAAATTACTCACACGCCATGATCTGTAACGAATCCAGGTCAAAATGAAGCCCAAAGGCTGCCTGCACTCCATGACCTGTGATCGGTCGGACGGAGAGGAGAATGTGGGTCATTGTGGTGGCATGACCGGATGAGGTGGAGGAGGAGGAGGAAGGAGCCAAATGATTGGCCCGAGCCTTTAGCGCCAAAAAAATAGTACCTTTTCGTCAGAGGAAATTTGGAAAAGGATCTTTAGTTTTAGGACAGAAGTTGGCGTGGAAAGATGTGCTGAACTATAGCTAAAACTCCGGGCTCGCTCGCCTGCAAAAAGAGTCTTTAGTTCTGGACAGGCATTGGCAAGAGATGGACGCCAAGTTAGCCAAGCTGCGGGGAAAGAGTAGAACAGAATCTTTGGACAGAAGATAACAGGCGCCTTCAGCCAGATTCTAGAGAAATATCGCTCGCCCGTAAAAGAAAGGAATCTGAGAACTAGCCTTCGAAAAGATAAGTACAACTTAAAACCGTTTTTCCTTCTACCCTTCCTAAATATTGGAACTTATATATATATATTCAGAAAAGGAAAGAAAGAAACTGAAAAGATTTGTTTCCTCAACCGTAAATGAATGAGTGGACTTAGATACTTTCTCAAATAAAAGAAAGAAAAGTAGAAAGTAAAAGAAAAGAAAAAAGAAAGAAAGAAAAAGGAGAAAGAAGAAAAGGAAGGTCGAGAGAGACATTTGTGTTTAACACTGCCGGCTGGCTTAACAAAGCCGATAGTTTAAAAGGAAAGCAGAAAAAAAGGAACTGTTTCTTAAATCTCATAATTATTTGTTTGGTCGTCGCTTATTAAAGCTTTGTTACATGTTAAATGCCTCCCTTGTGTTGAAATCTATTGGTTATGTTGTTTATCTATCGAGTTGCCTTCTTTTGCACATATCTTTCATTTATTCTCGCTAAATGTCTTATTCGCCTTAAAAACATCATAAGGGAATTTTGGAAATTTGACTACAGTGAAATATATTTTGTTTTAACCTAGAAGTCCATGCTTTCCGTTATCCGAGGGGTAGGAAAACGAAGGACTTGGTGGGGTTTGTGAAAGTGAAATTGGAACCCCCCTCGCCAGCGTCGAGATGAGTCTAGCCCCAAATTAACCCCCAACATTATTTGCCAGTTACCTTATGCCCGAAACAGAAGTCTTGACTAGGATTTATTTTGCGAAGGGGTCAAGTGCCAGACTGCCCCGACGTAACATGATCATAAAATAAACTCTCGTCCTGAGATAATAATTTATGCCCCGTCACAATTTGTTTAAATATCATAATCATTGAGATTCTCATCTTGATTCTCACCCAGCGTAGACATATACTTCAAGTATATCATTACATATTACATAAAGATGATTTGTAATAAACTTCAATCTTTTCTTTTATACAGTTTTTATTATTTTAAGTTCCTTTTATGCTGTCATCATTGACATTGCTTTGATGGCAACATATTGCCAAGATCACACTGCATATAGCCAAGACCATACAACATATGGCTAAACCCATTTAACACATTACCAAGACTACTCAGCATATGGACAAGACCATAGAACATATTGCCAAGAAAACGCAGCTTATTGCGAAGCTCATATAACACATTGCCTAGACTACAATACATATTGACAAGCACTTAGTACATATTCCCAAGACAACACTGCTTATTGCGAAGTCTACACAAGAAATTGCGAAGCCAATACAAGACAGTACATTGACAAGGCTAGAGAAAATATTGCCAATCTCATACAACATATTATGAAGACCACACTGAAAATAGTCAAGATAACACAACATGTAGCCAAAACAAGCCAACATATTACTAAGCCCAAATAATATATTGGCAATACCATACAACCAATCGCCTAGTCCATACAACATATTTCCAATCCTATACAACATATAGCCAACACCAGACAACATATTGAATATCCAATACAACATATTTCCAAGACTGAACGACATATTGCCAAGCCCATACAACATATTTCCAATACAACACAATATATTGCCAATACAACACAGTATATTGGCAAGACCACACAACTTACTGCCAAGACCATACAAGTAATTGCCAAGCCCATACAACATATTGTCAATCCTACGTAACAAATTGTCAAGCCATAAAACAGCATATAGCCAAAAGAACATAACATGTTGCTAAACCTATGCAATACAAAGCAAAGCCCATCGAACATATTGCCAAGAAAGCATAATATGTTGCCACGGCCATTTAACATACTGCGAAGCCAATACGTAAATTACCAAGCCCATAGTAGGTATGGACTAGACTAGAATTTTGTTTAGTTTCGTGGACATAAAATTTATTGCAGAGTAGGAAGGACGATCGTTGACAGGGTACGACCTTTGAAGTGACACCGGTATTACGGGAATGGCATAAATACAGGATATCAGGCCCAATTCGTTACTTCTAACAAGTCACGACTTGAAACAAGGCGTTTGACCTGTTTGATTTCTTTTTGCGACTGACAAGTGAGTGTTTTATTGAAAATTTTGTTGATTTATTTGTTGAACTTGTTGGATTGACTTGTTATTGTTATTGCATCTGTGCCCCCCCCCAAACAATTGTTATTTGTATTGTTATTGAGGGGGGTCAACCCCAAATACTTTTTTGTTTTGTTGTTGCATTTTTGTTTTCATTCGCAACACAAATGTGCTCATTTCAACAAAACCATGCCCTTTTATTCCTCCTGGTTGCTCAAAGCAACTCTAGGGGAACCAAACACCCAATAAGACATATTTTCATCGCCAAAAAAGCCGAAATGGCCGTCATTGACTAGTAACTCCGCTGAATCATCAACTCCGGGTAGCACAATTCCACCAGCCCAGAAAGTACCGTCAATGTTAGTCTCCTGGTCGACGTAAGCAAACAAAAATACGCAAGATTATAAAAAGGACAGGGCTGAAAAATATGTCCAATACTTTCAAGGGAACCGAATTCTGCACATCCCAGAACTGGTAGAAGCAGTTCAGCCGAAAACCCTGACCTTAATCATTACCGATATAATTTACAAGAATTCCTTTTTTCGACTTCCTTTTTTCAGTAGATCAGAGAGTTAAAATAAATGAAAGAGAAAATCACGATAAGTTCCAGGAACTTTGCCATAGAACTAGAAAAGTTATGGAATATAAATAGAAATACCAGTCAAAGTTAGAGCCTTTGAAACAATCCCCAAGAACATAAAAAAGAGACAAAGGGAACTAGAAATCTGAGGAGGAAGAAAGATGTCAAGACTATAGCGGTGATCGGAGAATACTTTGAAGAATTTTATAGAGCTGCGGAGATTTGCTGCCTCTCGAACTTCTATGAACACAAGAGCTGGTGTGAAAAATCGGTAATAGTAATAGGTAAAAAAAGAAGCAAATCTAGCAGAATGAATTACAGAGATGATAACTGCATGTTGTACAGTGGCTTGTACCACGTGACTTCCGGTATCGCGGAGGTATAAAAGACGCCGTGTTTCTTAAGTACGAGGGTTCTGCAAGATCTCGGTCAGTAGTAAGACCAACTTCGGACGTAAAACCCACAACGCGAGATTTATAAAAATCTTATATATACACCCAAATATGAATGAATATATATATATATATATATATATATATATACACCCAAATATGAATATATATGTATATATATATAACAGAAAAATTAATCGAATTAAAAAAAAAAACAGACGTATACTTTAAACAGGTATATCGCTACAGTCAATTTGCTCATATTATGATTCAGCCATATATAAAGACAGAGTCGTACACAAAATCACATATTGCAACTGAAAATTTAACGCATTTTCCATCATAAAGCAATATTTAATTCTAAAGAATTACAATTGTCACAAGCGAACTGTACATTGAAATTGGAGAAATAAATAAATATAAACGAAATTTCATTTACTTTATAGAAGGTCAGAGAATAAGTTCATAGAACAATATATTTAACAAAGTTATCTTCGAAAATATTCAAATATTGGTTTTATATATATAACATTGGCATAATGGTTAGAGTGTTCACCAATGGCCCGGGTGACCTGGGTTCAATCCTTGGTCGAGTCATACCAAAGACTTTAAAATGGTACTTGATGCCTCCTTGCTTAACACTCAGCATCATAAGGTAAGGATCAAGGGTAAAGTGGAGCAATCCAGGGAAAGGAGTAGTGCCCTCCCCTACACTTTGGTGTAGTAGCTATCGAAAAGAGAGCCTTCGGATCACTCTCGACTATGGTCACCAACTTTACTTATATATGTGTGTGTGTGTGTGTGTGTGTGTGTTTATATGCTGTATTTATATTTATACATATATTGTTATACATTTTTATATGTACATTTATACATAGGCTATATTTCTATTTATATTCGTGTTTATATATTCATGCTTATATATCTATATTTATTCTAGCTTTTACTTATGGTTTGAATTGCCATTTATAATGATTCTGTTTCTCTCATTAGGTGTCATTTTCTTACCTATAGTCATGTCGGGGGTGTCCTCGTGGTGTAATGGTTACAGCGATGGACTGCGGAATCGTAGTACGCGAGTTCGTACTCCAGTCGCACTATTACGTTCACTTTCGGGCAAATACCCTAGGGAAAGGTATGAACCCCCTTATCCTCCCAGCTATGAGTTAAATAGTACCACTACTGTTCTTCTAGGAGAATGTCTTTGGCATTAAATAACCTAAAAAGAGTTGATATGCAATTAAACAAAGAAACCAAACCTATAGTCATGTCATCTCGTGTGAAATGCCCTTAGTTTGTCTTCAGAAGTGCCCCTAGAATAGGTTTCACCCGTTTTTTTTCTCGAGTGAGCTCTAATACATTTGTTTATATGTATTTTATATTAACCTACCACCGGATTTGTTTTCATTTTTCTCTAATATATATATATATATATATATATACAAAAAAAAAAGAAAGAAAGAATAATCATAGCAGTCAATAAAAGCAAAAACAAAATCAGCAAAAAGGACAAAAATAAATGAATAAATAAAAGTATAAGCAGGTATTGCTAAATTGAGAAAACAAAAAAATAGTGTGAAACCAATTCTATGGGCGCTTCCGAAGACAAACTAAGGGCATTTCACACGAGATGACATGGCTATGGCTAAGAAGAGGACTCCTAATGAGAGAAACAGAATCTTTATAAATGGCAATTCAAACCAACCCCATGAGAACTATGTAAAAGCTAAAATATATTGGTCTCAAGAAAACGAAAAACTAGTGAAATATCTGGACCTTTTCAGAAAGTCAAAAATGGAGTGGAATATTTTGCTGACAGTAATACCAATCACAATCGGTGCCTTCAGAACAGTATCAAAGAATATAGAAAAGAGAATGCAGGAACTGTAAATATGAGGAAGAGCCGAGACTTTCCATACCACAGCACTTAGAAGAGTCCCAGAGAGCTAAGAAGACTTGCTGTCGGTTGGATTTCAGTGAAAGCCATCGGTTTATTGCTGTTGTGAAAAACTCACAAAGAGTCAATATCTATTGTGATTGGTGCTTTCGATATAGTGATAAAAGAATTATTTAAAGGTCTATTGAACTTGGAAGTTAGAGGACGAGTCGAGACCATCCAAACTACGGCATTGTTGAGAACGGCCAGAATACTGAGAAGAATCCTGGAGACTTGAAGAGACTTGCTGTCACTGAAACTCCAGTGAAAGACCATCAGTTAAAACTGATGTAAAAACTCTAATAAGTAAGTAATGATAATAATAATAGACCATCCGCAAACGCAAATGTGAAAAACTCTCAAGGAGTAAAATAATAATAATACATTTTTTCAAAGTGTTCTTACTTGTGAAGTTCAGTGCTGGTGTTATCCCGGGAGAAAGCGCTTGAAAACCTGTGTACTCATTGCCATAAAACATGATATGCTGATATAGACTATCAACATAAGATTAACATTTAAAGAAAATACAACAAAAGATACCCCCCACTCACCGAAAAAGCAAAAAACGAAACTCACAGTTATGGTTGTCGAACAAATTCGAATGTTGTTTGGTGTGTTGCTTACACAAATTGTGACACCAATCAGTTGTTGATATACAGATAAGTTTAGTTTGCGGCTGACAAAGCGAAATGTTTCTCCTTGAATAGATTTGTGTTTATATCTTTCCATATATCTGTTTATATATTTATCTATCTCCTGAGATTATAAATGAATTGCGATACTTTGATAAATGTGAACAGATAGATAATAAACACAAGTTCAATTTTTGGCTTAATATTTTCTCACGCTTCCTAAAAAATGGCGCGAACTTTTATCGATGGACAAAACTTGTGATATAAATGGAGTTCTTGTTTTGTTCTCTCTTTTTATCTTATAAGCATAATATTCATAAAAAAATAGTTGGAATATTTATGCATGGATCGGCATTTCTATCGAGGATTAGAATGTGTCAATATCTATTTAAATCTCAAAATTGAAAAAAAAAAAAAAAATACTGAGTCCATAGAATTTTATAAAAATGTGAAATTATGAAATTAAAAATACTAATTTTATAAAATTATATCTAACTTTCATACACAGCTTCAAAATAACAAAATTTTGATTAGAATATATATATATAATGTAGAAAAACTGATAACAACGATCCAAGTGGAAGGAATGATTTATTAATGGGTCAACACTATGGCGTTTCGGTTCTACTGAACCATCATCAGGACCATGAGGGGTGATATTAATAATTTTAAGTTAACGATGGATGATTAGAAATGTGAAATACAAAAACCTACGGGAAAATATGTATAGTAAGAAAAAGTTAGCAGTTTAACTGGCAAATCAGCGTTTGATGTTTTAAATTACGTCATTTGACTTATTAGGAATATTGTATAGAATTATGTACGTTGTTTAACGAGAAAGATTACGAGACAAAAGGAAGAAAAGAAAGAAAGAACAAAAGAAGAATAAAAAGCATGGAAATTATGAGATATACGGAAAATATTAACTAAGGATGGAATATATTGTAGCTGTTTAAAATGTGTTTGCTTAAGTAAGGAGAAATATCATAAAAGCCAGGACGAGTATTTAGGGAACTGAGGAATGAGATAGCTACGGCTTCGAAAATTCGTCTAAGATTTTTATTATGGATGTAAGTAAGCATCTTAGCAGAGTTGAAGTCAATGTTATGATTATGTTGAGAAGTGTGTAGGAGTGATGCGTTGTTTGAGTTGCCAATTCTTATATATTTGCTTTTTTTAAAAATAGCATATCAATATTCGTAGGTTATTTAATGCCAAAACCATCCTTGTAAAAGAACAGTGGAGGTAATATTTAACCCTTTGCTGGGAGAGATAAAGGGATTCATATATTTCCCAAGGGTATTAGTCCAAAAGTGAACATAATAAACTTGAGTTCGAACTCTCTTATTTCGATATTGCAGTCCAGCACGTTAACTACTATGCCATGTGACTTTGTAAATGAGTACACTGCTGAGAATTTAAACAGGTCTACCTTCTCTTCCCTCTCTATCTGGCTCTCAGACTATCTTTCCTTATGCATACCAGTTTAGCTATAACTACCTATCTATCAACGATTTTTTTTCTATCTCTGTCTTTGTTTGTTCACATCTATCAATCTATCTATGCAATTTCCTCTTGCACATTATATTTAACAAAATTCCTATCGACTAAAACCATTAGATCCGTTAATCAGGAATCATATTTCAGATTGATTTTCATTCAATATTTTTCTTGAATGTCAACCATGGCAGTTTTGTAAAAAGTGAAGTTTTTGGAGGGAAATTCCAAGATTATTAATGGACAAACGGAAACAAATTATCTGACATCGAAATAAACCAAGATCTCGGATGAACGCAGAAATTGTTTGACGTTTTCGAAATTAATAGGGAAATTAATCTGGCGATACTAATACGCTAGTTCGTATCTCGTTATCTACTAAATTGACGTGAGAATAAAGCTTACTTCAATCCACTAAGATTTATTGACTCTACTTTCACATGTTGACCTTATTAACCAAGAACTCATTTATAGTTTGTATCTACCAACTTATCTGGAGTGTAACGTCAGCATCATGCCATGCCATCAGCACAGATTTCCCTGACCCTCTCCCGTCACCCTTCACTATCATCCATCGCTTCCGATAGGTCTTTAGGGCTACATCCTGTATCAGCACTGAGCTGTTGTATGTAGGTTCTAGCTGGTCGTCCTGCCTTTGATCGTCCATGTGAAGGGGTCCACAGGTGTATGTCACTTATGAGTTCGTCCTTACTTCTCTAGCAGTGTCCTGGATGTCTGGTTCGTCTAACTTGGATAGTTTTCGTGATGTGTGGTAGGTGGCCGTACAGCTGCTGCTTTGTGCGGCGCTGCCTCTAGGACTTGTTCAATATTGCTCGCAGCATTCTTGTGTAGTTGCCATCAAGCATTTTCTCCATATGTTTAGTTAGCGTCCATGTAGTGCATCCATACAGCAGTATCGATACGACCGCTGCTTGGAAAAAACTGCGTTTCATTTTATCGGTCAGGTCTGACTTCCATGTGACCGATAGCCTATCGATAGCTGTCCATGCCTTTGCTAGTCGTGTGTTGACGTCTGTTTCGGTTGATGAGACACTACTTCCTTGATAGTTGAACTTGTCTACTAGTTTCAGAGAGCTACCGTTTAGTGTGGAGATGTTTCCTCTTTGATTAAAGCTCATGTATTCCGTCTTGTGTGCGTTGATATGGAGGCCTATACTAGTAGCTGCTTGTTCCAGACTATATAGCAGAGTTTCGGCTTAGGCGGGTGTATTTACTAGAAGCGCTATGTTATCGGCGTCGTCCGCGTCCGTAATTGTTTGTGTGGGGTATCTTCTGTTTCTTTCCTTTGTCATTTTGAAACCGTTATCTTTCATTTTATCAATAGACTTTCTAAGCACGTAGTCTCGTCAGATAATAAAAAGGTATGGGGCTAATGTGTCTCCTTGAAGTACACCTGCTACAATGTCGGAGAAGTCTGTGTCTCCATCCGGGGAGTGGACTTTTACTTTTGTGTTTCTATATAGCATCATTATGGCTGCGACAGTTTTTTGGGGTAGGCCGTAGGCGAGCAGTATTTGCTCCATCTTTCCTTTGTGTATGGAGTCAAAGGCATTGGAGAAGTTGACAAATAACATTGTTGCCTGTAGGTTTACCTTGCACGTATACCTTTAAGAATTCGACGAATAGTCAAAATTGTGAAGTCGTGGATCTATTTCTCCGAAAGCCATTTTGGTTCTTCCTAAGTATGTTCTCAATTTTGGGTTCTATGCGGTTACGTAGTAGAGCATTGTATATCTTGGCCACTATGGATGTAAGGATTATACATCGGTAGTTCTTGGCTAATCCGAGGTTGTCTTTCTTAGGGAAGGGGAGGATGTGTCCTTTTAATCCATCTGTCGATTGTGTTTTGATTATATAACGGCATTACAGTGTTCGAACATTATGTCGTCGAATTGACTGGTCTTCCATACTACTGGGGGTATTTCCTCAAGCCCTGCTGCTTTTCTTTTTTAAATTTTTCTTAGTACCTAATTTGATGCCTAATTTTTACTAATAATTCTCGTGATTGATTCATGTGTAACTTTCGGAAGGTTGCCGAGTAAATTCTCGAAATTTTGTTTCCATAGTTGTATTCGTTCTACTCGGCTGGTAGTTTTCAGTTTAGATTTCGCTCTTCCTTCTGCTTACTTGGTTTACCGTTTGCCATGCTATTCTAGATTGTTTATCTTCAACCGACTCTCTAATCTTATCGATTTGATTTTGTATGTATTCTGTTCATTCTTTTAGGTGTATGTTAGCCAATTCATTTTGTGTTTTGTTAGGATTCAGGGCATTGATATTGGTTGGGTTCTTCCAATTGCATTTGGAGGCAGTTTTCACGTATGCACGCTTTATTTTAACCGCTAATGTCTCCCATGGGACTTTAGGTTTAGCTCTTTATTTAGTTATACATTCTGCTGCTGCTTCTAGGTGTGTATTGACGAAATTCTCATATTCGTCATTCGGAGTATGTGCATCGAATTTGTTTCTTAGTGTTAACGCATATTTATCCCTGTTATTAAGAAGGGACCAGTCATAGTGTTCAGTGGTTGTTGTTCGGGTTGTATTCTTTCGTAGGCTCACTCGTATTTTTGCCGTGACGATTCGGTGATCGGAGGGCACACCCTCGAAAGAGGAATATGCCTCACAATTCAATGCACTATTATTCCATTTCTTATTTATAAAGATGTGGTCTATTCGTGCTTTAGTAATATTTGCGTAGGTGTAGGTCCATAGTTTTTCCGACCTTTTCTGAAATTTTGTATTGCGGCATGTTGATCAATTTTCTAGCGTGAAATCTGTTAGATGTTCCCCATTTCTGTTTGACGAGTTGTGTTGGCTGAATTTGTGATTTACTTTTTTACCCATTTGGGCATTCATGTCTCCACCAATCACGAGAACGTTGTGTTTCGGGATGCTACGAACAAGGGAGGATAACTCATTATAGAAGGCGATGAGGTCAGTTTCTTCACTAATATTGGTAGGGCTGTAGCAGGAGATGATTGTTGCGTTGGAGTTGCCATTAAAAATAGCTACTATCATCCTCGGTTGTATTTTCTCTATGCTATTTAGGTGATTTTAGAGCTCGTGGTCCTATAAGCATACCTACACCTCCTATTGTGGCATTGACAGAGTTTTTCCATGCAGATGCATTGGCTAGCGTCCATCCATTGCCAGTATTGTGATATTTAATATCCTCGCTATGAGTGTACTTGTGTTCTTGTATGCATATTATATCTATGTTATGATCTATCGCCGATGCAGTCAGCTCCGGTAGTTGTCCCATTCTATTTAAACTTCTAACGTTGATTGTTGCTATTTGAATGGTTTGCTTGAATTTTAGTAAATTTTGTTTTAGTTTGAGCTCAGTAGCTGAATTTTTCGAACACTGAGGCCAGGGCTCCAACCTCAGCAGGACGCGCCCCTTTTTTACCAGCGCGAAGAGCGACGCGTTTGGGACAGGTTGTTTGGGTGTGGGTCATGGTTATTTTTCGATGGCTGTTTTTATTCTGATCCATAGAAGCCACCCTTATAGATGAGTAGCAGTAGTCCCTCGATCGAACTATTTGATCCCAGCTGTTGAAACAAAGGATTCATACGCCCAGAACCGGGTTAGGCATTGCGTTGAACATTCAGAGGGTTTATCCGCTCGCGTTTACGTCCACCATGCTGCTTCCCATGGTTTTCGTAATTTTTTTCTTCTTTTCCCCCTCTTTTTTCTCCCTACTATCAATATTATGTTTTAACTTATTTAAAAAGAAAGTAATTGTGGACTTTAACTTTCATCGAAGTCCTTATATATGGTTCTTTGTATCCTTATAGGCATTCTATTTTACAATAACTTTGGTTTTCAGTTTCTAATATAGTCCAATAGTATTAGCTTCACTTGACCAGATTCCATTGTAACTTGGAATTACAGTAAATGCCTTTTCATTTAAAGCACAGATAGAATACAGCAGTGATTGTACAAATAAAAAATAAAATCATTCATGCATTTTTAAATGACAATTTAGTGAAAGACAATAAATTACTAACAATTTTTTAAAACTTGGAGTGGATTTGTTAGTATTTTCGAAGTATGTTTAACACGTCCCCTGCCGTCTAAACTTCTGAACTTTACTTTTATACAGATATATGTGTTTCTAGTGCTTTGTGGAGGGGGGGGACTTAATACTTTCAAACTAATGGCAAATAATCTACTTATATACAAAACTCATTTATTTATCGGTCACACAACCAAGTTTCAATACAGTTTAATGAGGAAATTCCGTTATGATAACATTAGACATTGTAGAAATGCACATATATCTGTGAATTTTTTCATAGATGCCAACTACATAGATTAGATTGCCTTCTCTTTCATTTTCTTTCTTCTCTCACTATAACTTTCTCTACCTCTGACTTCTTTGTGTAAATTCGTGTTATTTCTCACTATTTTCTTCCAATTAATCTTCCTTTTTCTTTCTTTCTTTTTTTTTGATTATTCGAATTGTTTGAAAAGATTTCAGACGTCTAATTCTCCTGTGTTCTTAACCTGCGAAGATAACTAATGTCACTAGTGGAAGAGCCGACTCATACATAAATAATCCCATTATTAATAACGAGAATTATATAAGAAAATCAAATAACTACATTGATTCTAAAGTTATGTATTAACCCAATCCACATAGACCAATTAAAATAGTATACAGTAATTACGTTTATCTGAATGCCTCCCAAAATTCCTCTGTAAACAATGATATTCAGCATTATTCAAACCCTTGCCAAAAATTAAAGCATCTACATTTTAATCTCGAGGAAATATTTTGCTTTTGCAAAATAAACCCAAGATGACCGGATTTTATCATTTCTATGCTATCAGTTCAATTTGTGACAATGAACAGGTGATAAGAATATAGATTGAGGGTGTTTCAGAAAAATCGATATCATTTCATAATTTAACGGCATGTGTAGAAACGACTAATAATTCCATGTCTTATGTTTTAACGCCTTTTCTTTTCAGGTATAGAAATGCACTTTTTAAGAAAAGAAAAGTTGTTTAAATATTCAACTTAGAATTTTGAGTTGTTTCTCCCCATGACGTTAAAATTCGAGATCATTTGAATGAGAATTTGTCAAGTTATTAAATTATAAAATGATATTGATTTTTCTGAAACAAACTGTCTATATATCATCAAGTTGTGCTGGTGGCACGAAGTTCCTGACTCTCTCTCGTCATCTGTACCTTCCATCGCTTCTGGCCGGTTTCTAGACTGCATCATGTGTCCGCACAGAGATAATGTATGCAAATCATTGTTGGACGGCCAATACTGGTGCATCAATGTGTAGGAATCCATTTGCATCAAAGGAAATTTTGTTTTGGGCCAAGTAGCAGATTTTTTTAACAATGGGGTCAGGGATCCAACCTCAGCAGAACTCTCCTTTTGTTTACTTGCATGTAGAGAATAATTTTGGACATATTTTTTTGAATTAGAATCATCGTAATCCACGAGGGGCTGTTTTTTCTTATCAATTGATCCCGCTCTTATTGATGAGTACTATTTATTTCCTCTCTGAACTATTTAATCTTGACCAATGAGATTCCTCTGCCTAGCACTGAATGAAGCCTGTCGTTGACCCGCTTTTGGATTCATCCACCATGCTTCATACTCACCATGTTGCATCCTATGATTTCCCATGCTATACGCTTATGTGGCTTGCAAAGTATTCTCTTCTCTCAGAATCTGTTATTCTGTGACTAACCGAGGTAAGATAACATCGATTACGGAGACTGCATATTTTATCTCTCTAGTCTGAGCACAGTTTAATTGTCACGGAGTTATACATTTCCGGTAAGCACAGATAGGAGATGGAGAACAAGATCAGGGCATAGGCAACGATAGCGCAACGTAGTGAACAAAAGCTTGACTGTTTTTGTATAAGTATTTAGTTCAATTGAAGAAAAAAAAAGCAGAAATCTGTATTTTCTATATTTTCAAAAAAAATTTTCATAATGTTCCATAACTATCGGAAAAATTGCGTCACAACGAATAATAATATAGACGCAAGTTAAAGGAAAAAGAAAAGATAAAGAAGCGAATAAATAAAACATATTCTACTCTCCACACTCATCCCGAGCCGTAAACGCGTGTCAATTATGAAAATCAAAACAGTTGGAACCCCATATATATATATTGAAGTGAACCTTTCCTACTCTCTCTCTCATTCGTTTATAAAATCATCTGCTTGCATAAGTCAAGTATTTTTCATTATTTGCCGGACAAAATCCAAGTAAAATTTTCCTACATTCTTGCAAGCTTCATATTCTTCATTATATATATATAATGGTTAGTGTTGTAGGAAATGGACATAGCGAACCGAGTTCAAATCTAGTACCAGGCTGTTTGCGTTTTACATTGCGCCAATACTCTTAGAAAAAGTATGATTCCAACAATTCTTCCTGTAGCTATGATTAATCAGTTGAGCAGACAGGGCTCTTTAACCTTGGTATGGCAACCGTTCTAGGGGAAGGTAAACTAAATTCAAACTTGCTAGACTCTGCTTAAATATAACCATGTCTTGTATCCTGCTCGTGGTGGAGTGATTTGATATATATATATATATATATATATATATATATTGTTATGGTACCTACCTACATGGTAAGGGACTATTCCTTATACCGACTCTACTTGATACTCGGGGAGATAACCTCCAGGCTGATTGACAGAACCGGAAGGACATTCTTAACTGTTGTATAACACCTGCATGCTGTATATTTGTTCTGTTATTGTAATATATACGACGTGGTATGCTATCGAGAGAGAGAGAAAGGAAGACCAATTCCCCTACCCTTCTGTGTTTGAATCAACAGGCACTAAGACTGACCGCTAAAACGGTAGGAGAATGAAGGTCAAAGCTACCCGCACTCCATGACCTGTAATCTGTTGGACAAAGAAAGAAATCCAGGTCACTCGAGTACGGAATGGTGGGAGAAGGAAAAAGTCAAATGATTGGCCCATAAACCCTTAGGCGAAATGGACATCGAATGTTCGTAACATATATACATAGAACATAGGAATCTTGAAATTCGAAAACCCATAACGACTTCTTTGTTCAGGTACGAAACCTTTTATAATCTTTGAGTTAAAGGTTTCGACATAAGGAGAGAGACACAATCTTTTTATACTGTCTTTATCATCTGGCCCCTAACTCATGCGGCGCTCATAGCGCACAAATTCACCTGGCTTCGGCGAGCCAGCGTAAGTCGACCGTCTCGTCCGGCGTCTAGTTTCAACTCTCATAACTTTTCTTCGAAATCCCCCAAATCTTCTGCGCGCTTCCGGTGCGAGACGTCATTCGCACTCCGTCACCCTGTTTCTCATCTTGGGCTATTGTAACATCTCTGCGTGACATGTCCGCTCTGCGCGCGCACGCGTTAACACTTGCAACAAGTTTGCACCTAACTAACCCATGTGCTGAGCCGAAAGGTTCTCACCCTAACTAAACCCAAAGGCATGAACCGAAATCCCCCGGCCATTATATTACAGGTATTTTAAAAAGAAAAGAGAAAAGGAAAAGGAACTGTTTCTTAAATATTATCATTATTTGTTTGGTTGTCGCCTATTAAAATTTTGTTATATTTTAAATGCGCCCTTGTGTTGAAATCTATTGGTTGTGTTGTTTCCTCTTCGTATCGCTGTCCTTACATTTCGCTATATGCCTTACTTACCTTAAAACATTATAAAGGAATCTTGGGAATTTGACTACAGTTAATATTTTCTAACTTTGAAGTCTGTTTTTTCCCCCGCTATCTGAGGGAGTAGGGAAACGAAGGACTTGGTACAGTATGTGAAAGTGAATTGGAAACCCCCTTACCAGCATCGGAGATCAGTCTAGCCCCAAATTAACCCCCGCATTATTTGCCAGTTTACCATATGGCCGAAATAGGAATCTTGACTAGGACTTATTTTGCAGAGGGTCAAGTGCCAGACTGCCCTCAACGTCACATGCGCATAAAATAAACTCTCGTGCTGGGATAATTATTTATGCAGCGTCACATGTATTTGTTTCAACCTACTTCTCTTGTCAGCGTGTCTTCATTTTGACACCTGAACACCACATATATATTGCTTTGTTGTTTAATTTCATATCAAACATCGTAAACAGAGCCATTCTTTTAGAAGAGGAACAGTTGTGGTACTATTTAACTAATTGCTGGGGGATAAGGAATTCATACCTTTTCGAAGATTATTTGTCCGAACGTGAACGCAGCAAGAGTTCGAACGCGCTTACTACAATGTCACTGTCCAGCAAGTTAGCCTATCCGTCACAGGGACTTCTTTAATAGCTCTTCTCATGAATTGGACACTCTCGGTAGCCGATAACGTAAATATAAAAAGGTAAACGTAAAAAATTCCTTCTCTAACGCAGAGAATGACGATGGCTCATTTGACTGACGTAAAGTCAGCCGGGTTTCGATCCCAGCTTGATACCACACTGAAGAGTTGTGATACAACAAAACAGTCTATCTGTGGATGACTGTGTGTGTGTGTGTATATATATATATATATAAACTTGTTAAAATCCTGTCAAAATCAACAGTAAAAACGAATTAAAAAGGATTTCAAATATAAACATTTTCCTCGCATTACTGCGAAGTTTCAGGTGTTTCCAATCACTTTAACAAAAAACATCGAGTAAATTGTTTTTTATTTCTAAATATCAAAATCAGTATATATTTTTCTTTCTCGAAAAGGAAAACGCATATAACCAAAACCCTTGAAGTATAATTCCAGAGATATATAGCCCCGCTACAATTAAAAATGTGACCTCCATAATCATTCGTTATCTTGCCTGTGCTTGTCAGTGGATATTAGTGCAGCATTGGAAACCATGGGTTGCAGCATGGTGGGTATGAAGCAAGGGGGATTAATCTAAAAACAGGTCAGCGGTGCACTTCACCAGTTTCTGGGCGGAATAACCTTGTAAATCTATGGCCTAGTTAATTAGTTCAGTCAAGAAACTACAGCTACTCATTTATAAATGTGGCGTGTATTGGAAAGAAAAATAATCACAGAAAAATTACAATGACTCGAATTCAGACTAAACGTCCAAACCGTATCGTCCTTCTCGCGGATAAACAAGGGACGAGCTTTGGTCCCAGTGTTGGAAAAATCAGCACCAGACCTCAAACCAAACTTAGATGCAAGAGAACTTTCAACATCGCTACCCACTTTTAACGTTCAAACATTAAATACAATAAACCAGCTGCTCTAAGTTACTGATTTTACAACTGAAAAGAATATAAACATCATATGAAGTTAGATGCCATGAATTCGGTAATGGATGGACATTTGTGTTGGTATCTACATGAAAAAACCCCGTCAATGGCACAATTGGAGTTTTAGGAATGCTTCTCAGTTTCAGTGTTTTGAAATCACAAAACAGCACAGAGAAAATCTAAATGTGTCGTAGATTTAATGACAAGCCCTGTACCACAGTCATCTCATGCTACAGTCTCACTAATATCAGCGATGAAAAAACGTCAATCACTTTCCATGAGAAGCTATCTTCTCTTGTCCAACATTTTCCTAAACACATCAATGAAGACATGACTGCTCATAAAGGCGAAGAAGAAAACGCATAACTCTCCGAACAGAAATGGTGAACATTTAGCCGAGTGTTCTCTCGAGAACAGATTTATATGTCCAAACTCTGAGTTTCGGAAAGGAAAAGGCAAACTATAGACTTACCCATGTAGCTCAAAAGAACAGCTAAATTTTATATTTATAAACAAGAAGTACATTTTATCCACTTCCTGTTTATAAATATAAATTCAGCGTTATGAACTGTGAGGCACACTCTTTTTTTGAAGTAATATCTTCTGATCACTGAATCGACTTTGTGAAGATTCACTAGAGTCTACTCAGAAATCAGAAACAAACTGGTAAATCTTAACAAGACAATAGTGATAAATGCGATTATTCGATGACTGTAAGAAATGGGTTTGATACTCTTCAGAAGACATTTGAAAAAGACATTCCAAATGATGAATATGAAAACTTTGTTACTGCCTATATAGAATCAGCAGCTGAATGCTAACCAACCAAACTAAAGTCCAAACGTAGCGTTTCCTGGAAGTCAAAAGCAGGTAGGAAAAGATAACTTGAAAAAAGCATCTTTACTAAATAGAAGAAACCCAATTAACACCAATGTGCAAAAAAAAGTAAGGAAGTCCAGAAAGAACTAAAACACACCAAAAAGAATTACTAGAATATATTCAAGGTAAATTCAATAAAATCGGAAATTCTGTCGAAGATAAACAATCTTAGTTAGCATGGCAATGAAATTAGTCGAAAGAAAAGCATTTTGAGATCAAATATAAAAGCTAGCAGTCCAGAAGAAAGACTTCAGAAGAAGAGCATTTCAAGAGTCTGCTTGGAAACCCTCCTGTAATTACAGGCAAGCTAACTAAAGAAATTACTCTTGGACACTTCCCGAAACGTAAACTTCGTATAATAGTAAAAAAAAAGTGAACTTAGCATAATAGTAAAAAAAAAAAAAAAAAAAATGAAAGTAAAAAAGCTGCAGGACTTGATGAAATACCCTCTGGGATATGGAAGGCAAGGAAATTTAACGACACACATCTTTGGTTATGCAACACCGTATATATAACCAATACACAATACAGAAATGGACGAAAGACTGCATACTCCACTTCTTCAAGAAAGGCGGATTCGGAATCACTTAGAACTACAGAAGTAGAACTCTTAATGCTATAGCTGTCTGGGTTTATAATGTCTTGCTTCTCAGCCGTATTCGACCTGTAGTTGAGAAAGTTCATAGGAAAGATCAGAACGGATTTCGGTGAAATCTATCCACAGCTTCTCAAATTCTGACTATTCGTCGAATCGGTGAAGAATACGGTAAAAATATTGAGGCAACACTATTGTTTGTTGATTTCTCCATGGCATTTGATTCCATATACAGAGGAAAGATGGACCAAGCACTACTTGTGTTGTCTCTCGAAAGAAATTATTACCGTAATAATTATGCTCGACAAACACACCAAGGCAATGGTTGGCTAACTCGATGGTGACACTAATTTCTTTGATATTGTTATTGAAGTCTTGCAAGAAGATACATTGGCAACTATTTCTATTTATAATCAGCTTTGATTATGTATTATGAACGTCAATAGATCTAATGAAAGAAAATGGTTTCACACTTTAAAAAAGGCAAAAAGCAGACGATATCAAACAGAAATTATTACTGATGCAGACTATGCAAATGATCTAGTGCTTCTTGTATATACACCTGTCATAGCTGAATCTCTGCAGCATAGACTGGAGCAGGCAGCAAGGGGCATTGTGAACTCCAATAAAAGAGTTCATATGTTTTAATTAATATGGTCTCATCTCTTCATTAAACCGCGTCCCTAAGACATTAGTAGACCAGTTCATATGCACCATTAGCAATATCACATCAAGTGAAAGTGATGTCAACATATTCTGAGGTAAAGCATGGACTGCTATCGACAGATTAATGATCATATGGAAATCTTATCTCATTTATAAGATGAAAAAGAAATTATTCCAACCTGAAGTCGTGTAAGTACTCTTGTATAGCTTCACTACTTTGACTTTAAGAAACGCAAAGAGAAAAAATTAAATGGGAACTATACAAGAATGAAAGGTTCCGTTTTGAACAAGTCTTGGAAACAGCAACCGACAAAATAGCAACTGTAATGTTACTTATCTCACAAATAAGACGAACAGACATGCTGGGCACTGCTGGAGAAGTAAGGATGAACTCATTAGCGATTTCAACTTTGCGGACACTAGATTCCGTTTAGTGGCATTGCCAAGAGCGATGACCGATCGACACGAATGGAGAGAGAGAGAGAGAGAGATTTGTGCTGTCGACATACTCCCTTGATGATTATGATATATATATGTATATATATATTAGTAGGGTAATCATTTTCATACTCATTGAATCGAAACATTTTGTATGGCAAACTCTCCTTTTATGTAAGTTACTTATTGGTGAATTGTATTTTCTTGAAATATTAACTTCATATTCTTCATCAACATGTTTGATATTTTATTGCAATGATTATACACATTTTAAACCCTTTTGTCCCAATGGGACTCAGCATTGAGGTTCTCGTGAAAGAGGATTTTAAATAAATGTACATATTATTTTACTCTTTACGAAAATTTCACACCAGTTGTAACTGGTGGCCTTCACTGAAGTCGGAGTGACTGTTCTCTGGGACTCTACTCAGTATTTTTGCAAACCTCAGCAGTGCTGTGGTCTGGACAATTTCAATGCGTCCTCGTATCTCCAGTTTCTTCAGTCCTAGATTCTTCAGGATTGTTCCAAGGGTGAAGATTTTACAAGATATCAGCATCACCTTTATATCTCAGATTTTTTTTAGGTCTCTCTACTATTTTTTGCTTTTCTTTATTTCAACTCAGTAATCTGATAGAACTCTAAATTCTACTAATTGAGAAATTATTTTCTTTTTGTTCTGATTTTCTGGTTTGCATAGGTGATCGGTTTTACCATTTGTTTGTATGGTAAAATTTAGATATGTTTTTTTACCATTATATCCAACACTCACACGTTATATATATAAAGTGCCAGTAGTGTAATGGTTGCCGTCAAAAGAAATGGTGACCCGAAATTCTGGGCGAGATTGTTCACATTTCACAAAGTGCTGATATCTTTAGGAAAGGTATGAATGAATCCAACTATTCTCCTTCCAGTTTTGGGTAAATCGTATGGGAGACTGAGCACTTTAACCTTGGTATGACAACCAGTCTAGGAGATGGAAAATTCTGAATTTCAACCTGTTAAACTCCTCTTTAAAAATTGAGCTGGTGTCGCATACTGATTGTGAGGAGGGATTAGAGTATGTGTGTGTGCGTGTATATATATATATATATATATATATATATATATATATATATATAATGCGCGCGTGTGTGTGTGTGTATGTATATTTATATATATAATGTGTGTGTGTTGGATGTTTAAAACGAATTGTGTTACAGTTATTTCCTTTACGGTACATTTTGTAATTGTATCTGAAATATTTTGGGCGTTTAGCAGGAGATTTGATATGAATTGTGTACAAATATTTCATATTATCTCGACATGAAAAAAAGAATTTTAATTAAGGAAAAAGAACTCATATTTGTGTATTTAATATATAAACATATATATGCCATTTGCATGCGACAGTAACCTTACCCCTCAGTAAAATGAGGATTCAAGTTTATCAACCCCAACTTCTAAGGTTGACAGATATACTCACTCGTCTGTAATCTCGTTGTAAATCATTTTTCATATCCTCTGATATATATATATATATATATATATATATATATATATATATATATTTCTTTGAACTTTTAGAAACTTTGACTTCTAAGGCTAAGCAGATTGGATCCATTCTTTGTAAGTGCTTTTCCACTGAATATCTTTCTAGCACAGGTTTCAAATTGTGTTTATTGTCTCTCGAGAGACAATCAGGATATATATATATTTTATAAGGAAGTAAAGTTGGCAACCCAAAGGCTCCCTTTTCCTTCGTTATTACACCGAAGTGTTGGGGAAGGCGCTACTCCTTTCTCTGGAGTGGTCCATTTTACCTTTGATTCGTAGCTAATAATGCTGAGTGTTAAGCAAGGAGGCATCAAGTACTGTTTTTTGAGTCTTTAGTATGACTCGACCTGCAATTGAACCCTGGCCTCCCGGGCCATTTGCGAACACTCTATTCACTTGGAAAATGGACCGGTATTATATGTATTCCATTATTTTGTTATAATAATGAGTGGAATCCATAAGGATAACAATTCTACCTTTATTAAGTGTGATGATAATATTATTCCAGGACAAATCTCTCAATACATTTATGTGTCTCCGAGGTAAAACAAAGTCATTATGTAACAACAGCAGATAAAAACACATTAGGAGGAATGAGCTCAGTCAAAATTTTTCAAACCCTAAACTTAACGCAATTTAACTGAAGACCTTAAATT
Organism: Sepioteuthis lessoniana; assembly: GCA_963585895.1. Classification (NCBI taxonomy): domain Eukaryota; kingdom Metazoa; phylum Mollusca; class Cephalopoda; order Myopsida; family Loliginidae; genus Sepioteuthis; species Sepioteuthis lessoniana. Next base: position 30,111,002 of record OY757938.1, read on the forward strand.
TGGTCATAAATTCGTTGCAGGAGTAAATAACCCCAACACAATTAATTTGATAAACCTAAACTATAGATACAATGATTCCAATTTTAACAAAGAGATTATGTAAGGACTATTCGCTGCGACCACAAATGTTAACACAGGTATCATATATAAAGGAATTTTAAATTGCATATTTTTAAACTTAAAAGTTCGCATAACCTTTTTTTCGTTTACTATTCGTTAGCTATTGAGACAATTCAAAATCTCTTAAATTTCAGTAAATGTTTAAAAATTTCACAGTTCACACTTAGTTACTAATTTTCAAATTTCCAGGTTTTAAAGACTAAATTTTACTTCGATAGTCACGCAAGAATTATTTTTTTACAAATATGTACACAGAAAAGTCGAAAAAAATCTACGAATGTTAATTTAGGAACTTTTTACTGTTCTTACCTTTTGGATTTTTTCGGATTTTTACTCAGCTAATATCATCTCAGATAGCATGTTCTCTTTCCCTGAGCAGTCGATGTCTTTAATGACGGTTTCTTTATATATACATTTCTAGAGAACTAGAATTAAAATACCATAATACCGGTGATGGCTGTTCCTTTGTCTGGGCATCTACATGGAAAAACTCCGTCAATGCTACCATTGGAGTTATAGGAATGCTTCTAAGTCCTTGTGCCTTAAAATCACTAAATAGCACAGAGAAAATGTGACCTAGAATTATGCATCTTAAATTTAATGGCAACCCCTGCACAACATCCATTCTCTCAGTAAAGCCCAACCAATGCCTGTAATGAAACGGATATTACCACCTTCTAAACGAGCAATGTTTACTTATTCGACACATTCCCAAACACAACTATCGAATTATTGGTGGAGACATGAATGCTCAAATAGGCAAAAGTGGAACACAACTTGGTGAACAAATATGGCGAAAGTCTACAGAAATGGGAAGAACATTTCAAGAATTTGCTTTGAAAACCTCCTGAAATCAGTGATAAACCTTTTCAAAAATTATAAATGGCCAACTAGACATCAAACTTGGACAGTTTACGGAGGAAGAATAGAAAACAGAAAAGCTGCAGGCCTCGACGAAATCCTTACAGAAGTATGGGCGATAAGAAAATTTGACGAGATACTTCTTCGATTTTGCAATGCTGTGCATTAACAAAACACAATAGGGAAATGGATGAAAGGATGCATCCTCCCGCTCCCTAAAAAGTAACTTCGGAATAACAAATAATTACAAAAGTATAATTCTAACTGCTATAGCTACTAAGGTTTATAGTGCTCTGCTTTTCAATCGTATCCGACTTGAAATCGTGAAAATTCTAAGGAAAACTCTGAATAGTGACACTATTGTTCGTAGATTTCTCCCAGGCTTTCGATTCCATACACAGAGGAAAGATATTACTTGCATATGGTCTTCTCAGATGAACTGTTAATGCTGTAATGTTGCTTTACAATAACACTAAACAATGGTTGGTTTACCTGATGGCGACACCGACTTCTTCGACATCGTCGCTAGAGTCTAACCAGGAGATACATTAGCGCCATATTTGTTTATTATTCGTATGGGCGACACACTTTGAATGTCAATAGATCTAATAAAGAAAATGGTTTTACACTAAATATCATGCAGAAACTCAGACTCTGCTGATAATCTAGTGCTTCTAGCTAATGCACCAGCCTGAACCGAATAGCCTGAGGCAAGCAGAAGCAAGAACTTCCTCTTATTTGAACTCAAATAAAACAGTATCTGTTTAAAACAAAGAGATATCTCCACTGAAAGCAACATCTCATCTACAGAAAGTAACGTCACCTCACCCCTAATGAAGGTGTAGAATGCTATTGACAGGTTATTGATAATATGGAAATCTGATCGAGCTAATGAAATAAAAAAAAAAAAACGGGATTTCTTCCAAGTCGTAGCTGTATCCATACTAATATCTGGATGCAACACATGGACGCTAACAAAACATATTGAGAAAAAGCTACATGGAAACTACACAAGAAAGCTTAGTGCTATTTTGAACAAATCCTGGAAACGACAACCCATACAAAAGTAGTTGTACGGCCACAATCTTCCCATCTCGTAAATAAAAGATGTGGGGCACTGTTGAAGAAGTAAAGACGAACTCATAAGCGATGTTCTCGTATAGACTCCTACACAGTGTTGGCCGACTTGCAAGGACTTACATACATCAACTCTGTGTGGAAACTGGATTCAGCGTAGAGGACTCTCCAGGAGCGATGAATGATAGGGATGGATGGCGAGAAAGTGTCAGGGAACTCCGCGCTGTCAGCGTTACCTGATGGTTATATATATATATATATATATATATATATATATATATATATATATATATATATATATATATATATATATAATGTGCTATATTTACAAATATAGGTGATAGAGCATATATATTTAAGTTAGAATAGCGTCGATACAGAGTCAACGGCACTTGGTGACTGACAGTTTCTCGTCTATGGTGAACATTGGATATATATATATATATATATATATATATATATCTCAAATAATTTTTTCATATGAAAGGATATGATATATTTTAATTTTTGTATTATTTATTTAGAAACAGAGAATCGTGTTTACTAAAACATTGAAATGGTCAATGCAAGAATTTGTACAAAGCTTCTACGTGAAGTGTGAACGTTTCTGTTGTCGTTTACTAAGCTTAGTTTAGCACAAGGGCATGAATATGAAGCATCCAGTGAGGATCGAAATCACTAACTAGCTAGCCTATCTCTTTCAGCGAAAAACCCAACTATAAATATTAAGTTGGATACTTTTTACATCACTTCTTAGGCTCCTAATTTTCCCAAGAATTTTTTTGTCCGTCTTAGAGTGCAATTGCTTCAAGCTACAAGCAATGTGAAAATTTGCGTTGAGATAAAATTTTGAGGTCCTGAAAAACAAGAAACCATTTATGTCATATATTTATCTACTTATTAATACTGTTTTTACTACATAATTAGCTACCTATATTCACAGGATATGACACGAATTACGCAAAGAGAAATAGAAATAGATAGACCAAGCTAATTGAAACCTAAACTCCTGCTATACGCATACACTAAAGAGACACAAGACCAAAAGTATAGGACACCCAGTGAGAATCGAACTCACTAATAATATTCCTTATCCTAGCTAACTAAGACTCCACCATATGACATACCAAAGATATTCGTTAGTCTGAAAGAAACGAACGCACCCGTAAATACCCTAAAAAGGGTATTTACGGGTGCGTTCGTTTCTTGCATCAAGTTTTCTTTAAAATACCCCATTATCTAAGAGTTTGGTTTGGTTTCTTTGTTTAATAACATATCAACCTTTTGTAGGTTATTTATTTCCAAAACTATTCTCCTAGAAGAATAGTAGTGGTACTATTTAACCCATAGCTGGGAGGATAAGGGGGTTCATACCTTTCCTAAGGATATTTGTCCGAAAGTGAACGTAATAGCGCGACTGGAGTACGAACTCGCTTACTACGATTCCGTAGTCCATTGATTTAACCATTAAACCACGAACACACCCCCTTATCTAAGAGTAAAATACAATGGAAATGTTACATTGGATACCTGACAAGAACACCTCCCTAATGGACATGATAATTAATCAAAATGTGCCTTCACGTGGATCTTTCTTTTCAGGAATTATTTTCTAAATATTTTGATCCTTTTTATCAAAGCAGTCTTTTTTTAAAAAACGATTTCTAAGTAGATTTTATGTTTCTAAAGGATCTCAGGGGAAGTATCCTTTTGACAGCTGACGTTTTCCCATTGAAATTGTAACTTCCTTTACAAGTCCATCCAGGATTCCTTGACGAAGGTAACGAGCACATTGGCAGACGTACTTGTTCAGTCTGAATCAATTCTAGACCCACTCAAAAGATGTAAGTACAGCGAGTCAAAAAGATTCTGTTTCCTTATTATACAGCTGTAGTTGCTTACTTAGAGTCAGCCTTGCAACGGGTAACATCTTATTCTACAAAGAACTTTGATTTAAAAGTCTGAAGAAAACTATAATTCTTCATCAGCTTTCACCTCAATAAGATTACCAATCGCCATCCATCTCTATCGTTTCGACAAAACAATAAACATGAATTTCGACCATTTGGAATACGTCATATATTCTCTTATAACACAGATAAAGAAATAGATGTCAGATTAACAAACCTTTTCAAAAAACACTACAAACGTAAATGAAGGAATAAGAATCTCAATCAAGAAAGACGCAAAAATAAAAGCTTAAAAAATTATTGTGTAAACTCCCCCCCCTTTAAAGTGTCAAATTCGGTGTCATCTACAAGCACGATATGCACCACGTCAAGACAACCAGTGCCTTAGATACTGAATCATATATGTCGAGAATGGAAGACTATCGTTTATCAAAGATCTTACAGTTCTATCAACTGTCCACTGGCCGGCGTAATAGACGGTTGCAACTGAAAAGATAGAAGTACTCCCTAGAAAAACCATCTCTTTCGGAATTATCGATAGTCAGTAGGCAATAGAAACTGAAGACAGCGAGAAATAGTTACGAGAAGTCTTCCAAGAGAACTCCTTTCTTTAAATAAATCGCACAACAAAGAGGCGACGGAAAAACATAGGACCTTAACACCGGAATTTCCTGCAGTTGTCTGACTTTCTTCTGTTGCTGATGTACTAAAATTTACCCATCTAATATACGTTTTGAAAGGTGTCAGCGTATTATCAATATATCTTCATTCTAATCTCATCTTTAATTTTCATTTGTGAAACAACATTGTGTAAATGTATAGACATTTTTGTTCCTATTCAAGTGTATATAAAGTATTTTCATTGTTTAAATACTTTGACTCTAAAACTTATTTCATTTACACATATGTCTTTATCATTATTGTTACTCTTTGAGAGTTCTTTTTACATCAGCGTCAGCTGACGGTCTTTCACTTGAGTGGCAGCAAGTCTCCAGGACTCTTCTCAGTATTCTGGCCGATCTCAATAATGCTGTAGTTGGGACCTTTCTCGTTATTTCTAAGTCCTCCAGTCCTTATACCAATCCTTTGGTGACTGTATCAAGAGCACCAATTACAACTGATATAATCGTCACTTTCCTGTTCCACAGTTTTTTCAATTCCCAAGCAAGATCGAGGTACTTAACCCTCTTTTCGCTTTCTTTCAATTTTACTTCGTGGACAGCAAAGTCTACAATTCGGCAAGTTCTTTCTTTTTTTGTTGATTAGATGATCTGTTTGTATCTCAAAGTCTCAAAGGAGTGAGTGCTTTATTCTCCTGGAAAGATTCTGGGTTGTGCATATATCATTTGTTCGTTTGGTCAAATTTTAATTTTTTGCACAATTCCCAGTGGATCACCTTCCCCACCTACTCGTGCCATCATCTGCTGTTTTTCTGCGTCTTATCTATTCTTGCTTTGATATGGTTGGTCCTTATGGCACTGTTTTGTGTTGCTATTACAAGAGGTTCAATTTCTCTCTTAAGTTTCCCTTTTTTAGCCACATCTACGTTTTCTCGTGTGAGATTTCGCTTGTCTCTCGCTTAAAACATCCATAGAGTTGGTTTTCTTTCCCCTTTTGTTTTCTAGTTATTTTCGTTCTGATGATCCTCGTGTTTTCAGTATTGCTTCTGATGGCTGTAATCAGTCTTCCTCCGCGCTTTTCTATGTAGACTCCGAATCGTTGTATCGAAGCGTTAGCGCTGTCTTCAGTGATGGCAAGTCTTCTTTCTCCTTCTTTCCTTGACACATATAGTCTATCAACGTCATCTCTGAGATGTGAGGCCTTTTGCATGGTCATTAGTTTTCTTATTCTCTGGTCCATTTGAGTTTTTATCGTGTCCACTTCAAGAATGGTCCCGAGTATCTTACGAGAGACACAGCCTAGGTATTTATCCCTTTGACAAAATTCCTGCAATAGTTTTGGCTCGAGTAGTTTTCTGGTTCTTCTGAGATGCCCCTTTTTAATTTTTTCTTTCATTTCCACTTATTTGATGGTATCAGCTTCCAATATTCCCAAGTATTTGTACGTTTCCTTTTCTCTGGGCATTCTGAGTTTTTCTTGATTTGGTAGTCCGACTCCTTCCGTCATGTGTCATTTGCCGCTTTTCATTACAAACATGGCGTATTTTTCAATGCCAAATTCCATCTTTATATCTTGATTGTATATTCTTACAGTCTGTATTAGGATTTCCCGTTCCTTTTCGTTTTTGGCAAATTGTTATCATTATTATTAGCGAGTTTTTCCATCAATTTTAAATGATGGTCTTTCACTGGAGTCTGAGTGCCAGTAAGTCTCCTCGGGTCTCTAGAACCTTTCTCAGTATTTTGTTCAATCTCAACAATGTTGTTGTCTGGATGGTCTCGATTCATCCTCTGATTTTAAACTCTTTCAGTCCCCTTTCCAAGACTTTTGGGACCGTTCTAAAAGCATCAATTACAATTGGTATCACCGTTATCCTCTTTTTCCACAGCTTTCTTAGTTGTCTATTTTTCACTTTTTTAAATTTCATTCTAAAGTTTGCCGGGACAGCAAAGTCCACGGTTCGGCAGATTCTTTTTTTTTTTTTTTTTTTTTTTTTTTTTTTTAAATCATCACTCTGTTTGGTTTTCTGGTCGGGATTAGATGATCCATTTGTATCTCAAAATCCTAAAGAATTTCGTGTATCTCATTCTCCAGAACGGATTCTGATTCTTCTCGTATCAGTTTTAAGTATGGTTCTGAGTATCTTACAAGAGGGACTGTTCAGGTGTTTATTTGATGAGATTTCTGCTACCGAGCTTGGTTTCGAGCAGTTTTCACGTTTATTTCAGGTACTCTTTTCTTATTTTTTTTTCTTTCATCCCCGATTGTTTGATGGTGTTCCCTTTCAATATTCTTAAGTGCTTGTAATTTTCTACCTTCTCTACAAGAGTTCTGATTCTTTTTTGGTTTGGTAGTTCTTTTCTGTTGGTTATTTGTCTTTTCCCACTTTTTATTTTGGCACATTTTTCTATGCCATTCTTATATCCTGACTGTATATTCTTATTGTTTTCATTAGAGTTTCTAATTCTTTTTTATTTTTTGCAAACAGCTTGATGTCATCCATGTACATAAGATGATTAATCTTTTCTGGCGATTTTGTAAATTTGGAGCCTTCAGCGCATTTCCGAATTATGTGATTGAGTGGTATCACTGCTATTACAAATAATAATGGTGGCAGCGTATCTCCCTGGATGATGCGTCACTGGATTTTCAATTCTGACAATTTTTTTCCTTCTGCTATCAATTCCACTCTCTGGTTTTTCAAGGCTTTCCTGACTAAGTTTATTGGCTTTGTCGTATATCTTGTACATTTTCAGTTTGCTATCCAAGATTGCAGGAATATATATATATATATATTTTTTTGTTGTCAATCCGCGCCATGGCTACATTTTTCCGCTGCGCTTTTCTCTCCTTGATGATGTGCCTATCAGTGTACAGTTCATCACCTGTTTCTTTTGTTCCCCTTGTGGCATCCTCTCTGTTCTTCGGAAAATAGTCCGTAACGTACTAGTGAGTGATCGATATCCTTTTTAATTTGTGGTGATAAGATTTTCTACATCATAGATTGACACACAATGGATTTATAGTTGCTAGGGATGATTCTTTTTGGGACTACTTCTGGATCAGAATAGTCTTTCCCTCAGTCATCCATTCGGGCATACTTCCTTCTTTTAGGCAACAACTCAGTTGAAAGGCCAGTTTGTCGTTGATGAACGGGAATTTTTAAAAACTAGAATCCATGTATGCCATCATTGCCCGGGGTTTTCCAATTCAGCACTTTTTTGAGGGTTGCTCTTCGCGATTCCTAGTGTATCTTTGCTTCAGGACCTTCTTTGAGTCTTCGTTATTATTTTTTCATGTTATTTATTTATTCGACTTTTCTCTCGCGTTCTTTCTGTTCGCAAATTTTGCGCAAAAATTGTTTTGCTTCTTTTGCATTCGGTTGTTGAGTTATTCTCGTACATTTTCCACCAACTTGTTGGTGGAATTTTCTTTCTTCATATCCTGTTTTTTTTTTCTCTTGCTTGATCCTGTCTCGGTATCTTTTAAGTTTCCCTTTTTTCACCAATATCTTTTGATCGATCTCATCAAGTGGCATTGGTAGGTTTATCTGCTGTTTTTGTTTTCATCTTTTCATCCCAGCATGTACTCACGTGGTTTTACTTTATTTGTTCTTCTAGCCTAATTTACCGTCCAGGTTTTGTATTTCTTTTCGGCTTCTTTTGGGAAACATTGATTTTATCACTGACTAGTTTCGCTCCCGCATAGATTAACTCGTTTAGTCCATTGATGCTGCACGTTCGGATATTTAGTAATAATTTGTTTAAGTTTTCCGTTTCGGCCTTAATTTTTTTCTATTCTTGGATCCTGAAAGATGGTAATGTTGTTTTCTTCTCCGTCATGATTTTTTTTTATAAACTCTACATTTATTTTGTTTTGCGTTAACATTTGTTGTGTGGCACTGAGGTGCATAGTGTTTCATTTTAAGGTATTTAGGGTTTCGATTTGGGTCGGGGGATCGTGTTCATTTTCTTCTCTGTTTACTTGTTCACATATTTCGAGTATCTCAAAGTCAGAAAATCAACCTTTCTTCAATATCGTTCTAGCTTGGTCAGCAAATCTTTGGTTTATTTTAGTAAATCTAGCGGACTCGGCCTAAATTTCAATCATTCATTTTTTTATACTCTCTGTGTAACGGCTTGCTCTTAAAATTACAGTGAAGTACATTTTTGTTGTCTTCTCTGATGTATTTTTTCCATTGGTGTCTCTGTATTGAATAGTTGCTTTGGTTGTTGTTTGTGTACCTGAAATTAGAACAGTCAACATTTACAGGGTACCTGACCTGGTCTATCAAGGGAGCACCTACCGATCAGCTCACCTATACCTGTTCCCTGCGTTCCACGTCGTATTAGGTTTGGATTTATCATTTTCTTTGGGTAGTATATTGTAGCTATACCAGACCCAGGGGTTGATTATGAGTGCCCCTGTCACAATTTTGAATAGGTACTCTTACAAGAAAGTAGATACTTAAGCGGGTTCCAAAATAAACAACCCCGCAAAAAACAACAACAAAAGGACAAAACATGACAAAACAAAAAAGCCCCAGTTTTGAATTTACTAAGTTTTAACTTAAGTTCAACGGTGACTTTTTTCTTTTCTTTTTTTACCTGTTCAATTCAGGTCTTCATTCATTACTTATGCTGGTACTTGGTGCTTGAATTGGTTTATAACTGATACTACTGCTTAGTTGTCTAAATTCGTGCCATTTTGAGATATTCTTCAATGCCCCATCTTTGCTCAGCGTTTCAAGGTTCCGGTTTGGTTTCTTTGTTTAATGGCATATCAACTCTTTTTAGGTTATTTAATGCCAAAGCCATTCTCCTAGAAGAACAGTAGTGGTACTATTTAACCCATAGCTGGGAGGATAAGGGGGTTCATACCTTTCCAAGGGTATTTGCCCGAAAGTGAACATAATAGCGCGACTGGAGTACGAACTCGCGTACTACGATTCCGCAGTCCATTGCTTTAACCATTACACCACGAGGACACCTCCTCAGCGTTTCAAGTATTCCAAGTCATCTACATTATCGGTCATTTTTTGTTTATCGGCTTTTTGTCTAAAAAGTTCAAGTTACGAGGCGTCGGCAAGAGGACATTGCTACCACTAAGAGTTATCTTCTTTTTTTTCACATTTTTTTTTTTCATTTTTTCCTTACTTTCTCCGTCTAAACGTGTATAAAAATCGAATTTAAAATTAAAAAGGAAAGCATTAAATAATATTTTGTTAGTACGGAGGAGATATTTTGTAAATATTTAAAAAAGTAACAATTTTCAGCATATCAACGAAGATAAATAAAAAAATTAGAGGCTTCATTACCTTTTGTTTCCACTTCAACCATTTCAATTATCTTCTAAGTTACCGAATATTACTTTTTTTAATGTCAAAATAGTTTTAGACACGTAGCTTGGGAATGGGAAGAGGACGTTGCTACAACGAAAATTTATATTCTTTTTTCAACTTTTTTTCCCCTTTTTTTTCTCTACACATACTTATAAAAATCAAATTTAAAATTAAAAAGAGAAGCATTTGATATTACTTGGATAGTACGGCAGAGATATTTTGTAAATATTTACAGACAAGTAACAATTTTTAGCATATCAACGAAAATAAATAAAATTAAAGGTGTTATTACCTTTTGGTCCCACTTCAACCGTTTCACTTATCTTCTAAGTTGCTGAATATCACTAATGTTCCTTTTTATGTTAAAAGAGTTTTAGACACGTGACTTGGGAATAGGAAGAGGACGTTGCTACTACGGAATTTTATCTTCTTTTTTTCACATATTTTCCTTCCCCCCCCCAAATACATAAATATAAAGACTAAATTTAAAATTAAAAAAGGAAAACATTGAATATCACTTCGTTAATATGCAGAAATATTTTGTAAATATTTATTGACAAGTGACAATTTTCAGCATATTAAACGAAGATAAATAAAAATGAGAGGTGAATATTCTTTTTAGTATAATTTTACTCTTTAGAGAGGTTTTCACATCCGGTGGTTTCTCACAGGAGTTTGAGTGACAGCAAGTTTCCAGGACTCTTCTCAATATTCTGACCGATCTCAACAATGGTGTAGTATGGATGGTCTCCACTCATCCTCTAATTTCTAAGTCCTCCAGTCCTTGTACCAATCCTTTGGTGACTGTACCAAGACCACCAATTAAAATCGGTATCATCATCACCTTCATATTCCCCTGTTTTTTTCAATTACCTAGCAAGATCCCGGTACTTATCTACCTTTTCGTTTTCTGTCAATTTTACTCTGTGGTCTGCCGGGACAGTAAAGTCTACAATTCGGCAAGTTCTCTTTCTTTTGTTGATTATTACAAGGTCTGGTCCTCTGGCCGAGATTTGGTGATCCGTTTTTGTCTCAAAATCCCAAGGAATTTTGTACGTCTGATTCTCCAGGACAGATTCTGGGTTGTGCATATACCATTTGTTCGTATGGTCAAATTGAAATTTCTTGCACAATTCTCAGTGGAACACCTTCCCACCCTATCGTGTCTAGTCTTATACTCTTTTTCAACTAATTTGTTGCATTCGCTTATCGTGATTGATGGTTTCATCCACATAACCTACATCTGCTGTTTTGCTTTGTCTTATCTATTCTTGCTTTCATATTATTGGTCCTTTTGGCGTTGTTTTGTGCTGCATTAGATTAGGTTCAGTTTCTCTCTTAAAGTTTCCCTTTCTTAGCAACGTGCATTTTTCTCGTGTGAGATGTCGCTTGTTTGTTGCTTAAAAAGGCCATGGAGTTGTTTTTTTTTTTTCTCATTTTTGATTTTTAGTTATTGTTGTTCTGTTGATCCTCATGTTGTCTGTATTATTTCTGGTGGCTATAATCAGTCTTCCTCCGCGCTATTCGATGTAGTTTCCGAATCGTTGTATCGATGCATCAACGATGTTGCCAAGTTATCTTCCTTCTTCTTTTCTTGATATATATAGTCTGTTAACGTCGTCTCTGGAATGTAAGGCTTTATGCATCGTCGTTAGTTTCTTGTTCGTTCTATAATCCATTTGTTGAAGTTCTTCCCTGGACCACTTCAAGAATGGTCCTGAGTATATTACAAAGGTATTTATCCCTTTTATAAGGTTCCTGTTATATTGTTTGGTTTCGAGTAGCTTTCTCCTTCTCCCGAGATAACCTTTTTAAATTTTTTTCATCTCCACTTGTTTGATGGTAACCGCTTCCAATGTTCCCATGTATTTGAACGTTTCCTTTTTTTTTTTTTTTTTTTTTTTTTTTTTTTTTTTTTTTGAGCGTTCTGATTCTTTCTTGATCCGGTAGTTTTCCCTTCCATCATTTGTCGTTTTTCATTATTAGCATGGCGTATTTTTCTGTGCCAAATTCCACCCCTATGTCTTGATTTTATATTCTCACTGCCTATATTAGGGTTTCCAATTCTTTTTTGGTGAACAGTTTAATGTTGTCCATGTACATTAGGTGATTAGTCTTTTCTTGTGATTTAGTAAGTTTTTAGCCGCCGGTGCATTTTCTAAGTATGTGGTTGAGTTGCATCATCGCGATTACAAATAATAATTAATAGTAATGTATCTCGCTGGAATATACTTCTCTGAATATTTACTTTAACTAAGTTTTTTTCCTTCTGCAGCCAATTCCACTCTCCAGTTTTTCATGATTTCTTCGATAAATTTAATTCATCGGATATATTGTACAATTTGAGAAAGTTTATTTTCCAGCTTTGCGGGACTATATCATATGCCTTTTGTTGACAATCCAAGCCATTGCTAGATTTTTTCTTCTCATCTTGCTGTCCTTGAAGATGTGCTGATCAATGTAGAGTAGCTCTCCTGTACTTCTGGTTCACTTGTGTCATCCTTTCTGTTCCTCGAGGAACAGTCTGCGGTTTGTTAACCCGTCGTAGATCACCTCTTTTATTTATGATCTTAGTATTTTTCACATCATTGGTGGGCACGTTATGGGTCTGTAGTTGTTTGGAGCGGTTCCTTTGAGGCGGGGGGTCTCCCTGTATCATTGTGGTCTTTCCTTTGGTCATTCAATCGGGTACATCTGCTTCTTGTAAGCATCTATTCATTTCTGTAGCTTGTCTGTAATGGATGGAAGTGAATTTTTTCAACCAGAATCCATCATGGATTAGAATTTTCCAATTTGGATATTTTTGAGTCTTTCTCTAAGTGAATCGAGGTGTATTCTCGCCTTCGGTACTTTTTCGAATCTTTCTTGCTCTTCCCATGTTTTTTATCCATTCGGCTTTTCTGTTATGATCTCTACGTACTTGCTGGTAGAATTTTTTTCGTTGTTTTAGAATGTCCTGTTTTGTCTCTATTGTTTGATCTTATGTTGGTATCTTTTTAGTTGTCTTTCTTTCGCTAATACCTTCTGATTTATCTCCACGAGCTGTATTGTGTCTTCTCATTATGCTGCTTTTCTCTTCGTTCCAACATATTCTCGCGTTCTTCCTCTGTCTTATTATTTTTGCTGTTCTCGTAGATTTCTTATATGTTTCCAGTCTTATTTCCCATCCATGTTTCGAGTTTCTGTTCGTAGTCTTTAGGGTAACACTGATTTTTTTTCACAGACTAAATTTGCTCCTGCATTGATTAGTTCGTTTAATTCTGTATTTACCATTTAGGTGACTGTATTAGGGTCTTGTTGAGATGTTTTCCAATTTATTTTTGGGTGTTTTTTCAAGGTCAGAAAACCAACCTTGCTTTATTATCATCTTAGCATGGTCAACGAGTCTTTAGCTAGTCGTCTTAAATCTTCCGAATTCTTTTCATATGTCTATCATTCTTTTTCTATACCCACTTTGCGTAGGGTTGCTTTTAAAATACCTTTAAAGTGCAAGTTTGTTGTCTTCACTTGTCCATTTTCTGTATTGAAGTCTCTGATTTGACAAGTTGCTCGTTCGTCGTTCATGTACCTGGAAAAAGAACAGCCAACATTCGCAGAATGCCATGTTGAATACCAAGGGAGCACATTTCAATAATGACACACAGACCTGTGGTCTGGGTCACGCGTTGAATTATGTTTCGATTTGTCATATTTTTCTTAGGTAGTATATTGTGACTATACAAGACCCAGGGGTTGTTTATTATCTGCACATATGTCACAGATGTGACCAAGTTCTCTTACAGTAGTAGAATCCCTAGGTTTCAGCGGGTATTACAGTATCATGACTTTGTTTGCTTTTTAAAGAAAACCATTCAGATCTTTTTACTGATAAAATCAGCAACTTGAATAAGTATTCCCCCCCTTTCATTTTGACGTTTTATCATTGCTAATTTACGGATTAGAATTACCATGTAAATATATGAAATTCTTATCAACTACCTCATTCATTCAAAGACTGACAGTACAAAATTTGCGAAGAAAACCCAAAATAGAATATTAATACACGTAATTTTCAGTATATAGCAAGACATAATAAGAATATTTACCAACCTTATCGTCTTTTCGAAAATTACAGATAATACATCTTTTTTTTCCTTTGTGATTTCTTTTACAGGCCATCCTGTAACATCCAACTGGGATTCTGTGGTTTCTCTTTTTTTTTAATAAAGCTATAAAGTTATCACGTGTATTATTATTATAATTTCACTTGTGAGATTTTTACATCAATGTTAGCTGTTGGTATTTCATTGGAGTCTGAGTAACAGCAAGTATTCTCAGTCCTAAAGGATCTTCTAAGTATTTTAATTGATTCTAAGAGTTCTGTGGATGGTCTTGATTCTTTCTCTGATTACCAATTCTTCTATTCTCCTTTTTAAGCCGTTGGAGAGCGTTCCAATCACACCAACTTTGGTATGAAAGCATTTTTCTTCTTTTTAATCCGTTGAATATCTTAGTGGTTCCATTTGTCTAAACATCATTGCCTGTGCTAATCACGTGATTGTTTTTCGAAAAAAGAACGCTGATTGAATGATTGAACGATTATATGATCATTCTTTGTATATATTCTTCCTCCTGTACTTTTTAAAGATCCATCATTGTTCTATCAACATTTGTTTTACCATTTTAAAAGTCCTGATGACTGTTCATCAAAACCGAAACTTTTTAACGTCGACTTTCCTTCGTAATAATTTCATCACTTTGGATTACATTGTTTTTCTATTTTTTCCATTTTCTGAGAAAGTATTTTATTTTTTTCACTTTCTTTTATTTTCACTTTGTAGTCAGCCGGAACGGCAAAGTCCATTTGACGGAAAGTTCTCTTTTTTTCTTATTAATTAAGGCAAAGTGTTGACTTTTTGGCCGAGATTAGATAATCCGTTTGTATCTCAAAATCCTCGAGAATTTTATGCGTTTTATTCCCTTGGTCGGATTCTGGTTTGTGCTGAATGCTTTTGGTAGTAGGATCAAATCTTAATCTCCCAGTAGATCAGCTTTCCCATCTAGTCGTGACTAGTTTGTACTAATTTTCTGAATTGACTTATAATATGATTAACCGTTCCATCTCTTGGTTGTTCAACACTTTCCGTTGTTTCTTTTTTCCACATTTTCCTTATCAGCATGGCACATTTTATCATTTATCAGCACGGTAAATTCTTATTGTTTGTATCGAGTCCTTCAGTTCTATTCCAATTTTTAGCAAATGTCTTGATATCATACCTATATGTAAGGCGGTTGACCCTTTCCTGCGATTTTGAAAATTTATAAACCACTGTACAATTCGTAAGTGCGTAATTGAGTAGTATCATTGCTATAACAAATAGCAGTGGTGAGAGTGAGTCTCTCTGGAAGATATCTCGTTTGATTTTCACCTCTACAAGGATTTTTTTCTCCTGTGGCTAATTCCACTTTTTAGTTTTCCACGGGTTTCCCATGAAGTTTATGATTTTGATGGGTATTTTGTACATCTTCAGACATTCTATTATGCAAGTTTGAAGGACCATATCATGGGTCATGTCGTAGTCAATCTATACCGTGGCTATATTTTTCCGTCATGATTAGATCTCATTGAAGATGTGCTTATCTACATATTATAGGTCATCTGTTCCTCTTGTCCCCTTTTTCGTAATTAATCTTTCTTTGTTCTTTTTAATGTATTTCTCGAGCCGCTGAATTGTTGCATCAACGCAAAACCGAATACTGTCAAGTCTTCTTCTCCCTTTTTTTCTTGACCCATCGAGTTGGATTATTTCATTGTCTAAATCAGGACAGTTTAATGGTATTATGATAAAAAAAATCTCACTACTCTTGTACCTTACAGCCATATAAAAATCGGACCAATTACAAATTATTGTCAAAGTTTGATCACGTACACATTGTGTGTATGATTTAAATGCAAAGTTTAAGATATAAAAAAAAAATCTTTTAAAAAGTTTTTACTTTTTATCCAATATTAGTAGAGTTCACCCGGTGATTTTTGGACAGAAATAAAAAAGCAAAATTATAATTAGATAAAATAGAATAATATTGTAATTTTAAATTATTTCAGTTAAAGTACAAGTAATTTAAAAAAAATGAAATGAAAGAAAGATAAAAATGATGTATAGATTCTATTTTTGTTTGGCTTAAAATAACATTTTAAAAATAAGAATATTGAATCAAATATAGGGGATTTATAAATGTCTTATATTTAAGGTAAATTAATTTGCAAGGTATAAAGAAAAACGTAAAAGCATTATCATGTACATACATATTAATAGATTCAGAATCCAAGTAAGAAAAACAGCAGAAAATGTAGGAAAAAAGCAACTTCTTTTAAATCACAATAATGGAATCTTTTTTTTTTTTTTTTTTTTTTCATATTTTAAAAATACATTGAACACTTGAAAAATTTTGTACAATGGATTGGCCAAAATCTTGTGACAACAAAATCTTGAAATTATAAGGTCGCGTAAAAATCAACACTTATATGATACAGTTATTTTTTAAAAAATCTTTATCATTACTGCAAAATAGATCTATTATCGACTGTTATGTAACAAATCCCCCTTACCCACAAAATAGAAAAATGAAACAAAAATGAAGAAAATCAATAAAAGAAAGGAAAGAAAAAGAAAGAGTGTAAATAAAAGAAAGAAAAAACAGAAAACGGACAAGAAAGAAGGAAAGAAAAAAGTTTTGCACATCGCAGTAGCTGCCTCGCTAAAAAGAAAATCACCTTCAAAGATGAAGGAAAAATATTTCTAAAATTCTTCCAGGAAATCATCTTCATTGCAATATCAGTATGTTTCCTGTCCAAGAGAATTGATCTTATCAAAAGATATAAACTCTTGAGTAAATTTCGAATAAGAACTCGTATCAAACGTGCCCTATTTTTTAGAATCGACAATCTGGGTTAGATTTTAATAAACCTCTCCTTTCACTCGTCGGGTTGTTTCACCAGGTCAAATTTTCAAGAAGCATGGCATTAATCACGTTGTTGTTGACCTTGCAACAGAAATATCTTTCAAATCACATAAAGATATCACGTCTGTATTGTGTTGAAATAATTAGTTCTAGTTGTTAATGCGACATTGTTTTAACTTTAACAGCAATAAGTAAATAAATTATTTATATAGGGTTACGTAGCAAAAAAAGAATATTGTAGCGACTCAAATTCTCACTGAAAGATTTTATATATTTTCCATTAAGTGTAGAACGATGAAATTTGCAGTTTGTAAATCTTATACAGAACTATCCTCTCATTGATAGTGCAATATGAAGTCCGCCATGTCGTCTAGTGCTGTAGAATAAGCCGAATGTCCCTCTGCAAAGGGGTAAGACCCTACCTCAAAGAGGCCACCTGTTGGCCGTGCATAGCGACTCATAATGGTTGAGGACGAGATCCTAGTGAATGAACAGTCTGTTACTGGGCCAGACGGGAAGTCGGAGGGGACCAGTCTGATCAATAGTTCAAGCACTTATAAGTTTGTCTCGACCGTATTCATCGGGTTGCTCTTGCGGTAAATAAATTGGCCGACCGTAGTCGAGGGCGACCCAAAGGCTCCCTTTTCAATAGCTACTACACCGAAGGCACTACACTTTTCCCTGGATTGCTCCATTTGCCCGTGATCCGTAACTTATAACGCGGCGTATTAAGCAAGGAGGCGTCAAGTACCATTTTTTAGCCTTTGGTATGACGACCTGGGATTGAATCCAGGTCCCCAGGACCATCGACGAACCTATTTTAACTCAAAAGTGCTAAAAGACGATGGCAAAGGGTCAACTGCGCTCCGTGAGTAATTCTTAAAATCATTTAAAACAAATTATTAATGTTATTAACTGTGCGAAAACAAATAATTAATACTAAATTAGATATCGCCCAGTCGGCTGTTTTCTGCAGAAGGGTTAACTCCCCATGAGTATCCTGGGTATGACACAAAGTCATCTGATGGTGAGGCTCCTGTCCAGAAGTTTTGGAGAATGTAGGGTACCTCGTCATTGCCATAACTCTCAGGTCCACTCTCACCCGCAGTGGTAGTACCTGTTAGGATAGCATCTGTAGGTCAAGCAGAGCAATCCAATCATTTGTTATACTTGAAAACATTTGTGTGCCCACATTGATATTAAGTATAATTATTATTGTTAGATAGAAATACTTGAAACCATTTAGAGTCCTGCGTATGACATTAAACTGCATTTGATGGTGAGACTCCAGTCTTGGAGATTAGAAATTAAGGAATGCCTCTTTATTACAATTACTCCCGGGTCCCCTCTCACCCGGAATGTTTGTACCTTTTCATCATCATCATCACGTCGCACCGCCAGCATGGATCTCTCTGAACCTCTCCCGTCACGAATGTCAATCTTCCATCGCTCCCAGTAGGTCTTCAAAACTATATCCTGTATCTGCACAGAGCTGTTGTATATAGGTTCTAGCTGGTCGTTTTGCCTTTGCTCGTCCATGTGAAGGGGTCCACATGAGTATGTCGCTTATGAGTTCGTCCTTACTTCTCCAGCAGTGTCCTGCATGTCTGTTTCGTCAAACTTGGATAGTTTTCGTGATTAGTGGTAGGTGGCCATACAGCTGCTGCTTTCTGGGGTACTGCCGCCAAAACTTGTTCAATAAAAAATAGCACCTTTTTAGGCCCCTTTTATGGATCAAATAGAACTATTCAACTTTTTTACTAGGGATTATTTTTTGCTTTTTGAAACCATACAGCTGAGTGCAAGTTATTTGTATTTGATAGAATTACTTATAGAATTATCAATATTAACTAGCAATTCATGGAACCATTTAACTCGATACAAATAAATGATTAATATCAAATAGAATTATTAATGTTAAATAACAATAGTTTAAACTATTTATCTGTAGGCAAACAAATGAGCTCTCACTTGTTTGAGATAAAGTTAACAAACAAATATTCTCTTACAAATCATATAGGTGTGTGTGTGTGTGTGTGTGTGTGTGTGTATATATGTATTATTCGGTCCAGTTAAACCAGAGTCGGGAAAAATTCCGTCAGCACAAAAAAATCATTCAACTATGAACATTTAAATTTTCCTGGTAAAGAGCTTTATGTAACTGACATCGCAGAGCAATAATTTCTTTATCAATACCCATAATAGGATGGAAATAAATCTATAATTCTAATATGACCGGTTTTTGTTTTCTTAAAGAAATATACATATATATATATATATAGGCAAGACTTTGGTATTAAATAAGCCATAAGGGTTGATATGGCATAAATTACAAGGAAAGCAATTCAATATAAAGTTAAATATAGCAAAAAACAAAATTTGTAGCCGGTAGCACAATTTTTAATGACAACGATGAACACGCGCGCGCGCGCGCGTGTGTGTGTGTGTGTGTGCGCGCGCACACATAAATATGCCCACACTTTCCTCTTTCTCTTCCTATAGATATCAATAGCTCCTTGTTTATTCTGGTGGTAGAACGCATAACAAAAATTTATTTCGTGCCTACATTTGGAAATGAGTTCCGATTTTTGTTCAGTAAACAATCTTGATCAGGAAAACTGATTATTTGCATTTTTTTAAAACTACAATAATAATTAAAACAATGCAACTTGTGGAAATAACTCAGAAGGTTCTGGCGAAATAAGGAAGACTAAAAAGATACCGATAAAGGATCAAACAGACAAAATAGGGCATTAAAAAACGACGAAAGGAAATTCTACGAAGACATACTAACAACTGGATGCAAAAGAAGCAAAACAATTTTATAGCAAAATATGGGATCGGCGATATCATAACAGAAAAACAGAATGGATAAACGAAAGTTACGAGGACTCAAAGAAGGCCCTAAGGCGAAACTAATTCTGTACTGACTCAAAGCAAAACTAAAAAAGTAACAAATTTGAAAACGCCAGGCCATGATGTCATACAAGTATTTTGGTTTTAAAATTCACATCCATTGATTAATAGATACTTAAAAGAAACAAATATACTCAAATAGATGACTGAAGGGAAAGACCAGGCTGTTTAAAAAGACCCCTAAAAGGAAACGCACTTAACAACTATAGACCCATAATATACCAACCGATGATGTGGAAAATACTAATAACACAAATTAGAGAGTAGATTTACTACTCGCTGTTAGCCGTAGATTGTTTCTCGAAGAACAGAAAGGATGCCACAAGAGGAACGCGAGATCTACTATACATTGATACACAAGGCGACCAAACTGAGAAGGAAAAAATATACCTATGGCATAGATTGACAACAAAAAGGCATATGTTGGATAATAGACTGTCTCAAAATGTACACGATATCAGATAAATTCATAAATTTTATCGAGGAAATCATGGAAAACTGAAGAGTGGAATTGATTGCTGGAAGAAAAAGTTTAGCTGAGGTGAAAACCAGAGAGAGATATTCCATTGAGATGCACTATCACCATTAATGTTTGTAATTGCGATGATGCCACTCAACTACATACTTAGGAAATGCACTGGTGGTTAAAAACTTACTGAATTGCAAGAAAAGCTCAATCATCCATGGTACATGGACAACATCAAACTCTTTGCCAAAAATGAAAAAGAATTGGAAACCCTAATACAGGCAGTGAGAATATACAGTCAGGATATTGTGATGGAATACGGCATAGAAAATTGAAATGAATCCTGGAGGGTTTAGGAGACTTAATATCTCTGAAACTCCATTGAAAAACCATCAGGTAACGCTGGTGAGAAAAACCCTTTAAGGAATAATAATAATGATGATAATAATAATAATAAACGGTATATACAAAAACCAGGATAGGTCCTCGAGAATGAGATACGAAATTCTTTGGGATTTTGAGATACAAACAGATCATATCATCCTGTTCAGAAGACCAGACCTAGTGATAATTAACAAAACAAAATAAAGAAAAGAACTAGTCGAATTGTCGTCCCAAAAATCAATGACAACGAAAAGAAGATCCAGAAATCGAAGGACGTGCCGAGCCCATCCAAACTACAATTCAAAGATCGGCCAGAAAACGAAAAGTTCGGGAGACTTACTGTCACTCAAACTCCAGTGAAAGACCATCCACAAACCCTGGAGGGAAAAACTCGCCAGGAGTAATAATAATAATATTGATGATAATCCATCGATGCCGACCGTTTACTAAGCTAAAATTTAGCAAATTAATTAAAGTGATTTATTTATAGCAACCAGAACTTGTGTAGAACCAGCCACAGTTTGTGGATGAGCTGATAACAGAAGAACGGTTCATTCACTGCGTTGCTGATTCTCAAAAAAACTCCGATTCTTCCCTTCTTCTAGAACAGTTGCCCCCCACCCAAATACTTAGTCAGTAAAAGAAAGGACAACCTCATAAGCGTCGTTCTCCTGTGTTTGCCTTTGGACTCCTTCACGTAGACGCGCCGCATGTTGGCCGACTAGCAAAGACTTTCTTAGATCAGCTCTGTGAGGACACTGGATGTTGTTTGGAGGACCTGCTAGGAGTGATATATGATAGGAACGGATAACGAGAGAGGGTCAGGGAACTCCGTGTTATGAGCGTACTTAGTGATGAAGATGATGTATGCTACATTAAGCAAAGCTAAGCAAATTGAAAGTTACATTTAAAACACCGGTTTCTGCTAGTTCACCAAAGTTAAGGCATCGACGAACCTGCTAGGTATATAGATGGGTAACCGTTTAGTTATCAAAAGGACAGTTCACAAAAACCTTATTAAATAATGAATTCATTTCTGTAATTTAGCAATAGGTATTTCTTCATCAATAAAAAATGTTTATTTAAAAGACAAGAAGTTACCAAAATAACTTAAATCACTTGTAATTTACCGTCGAGTAGAAAGTCTGATGGTAATTGACGGTTGAGTGATCGAAAATTTTGAGCCAGGTTGTGAACTGAAATGACCATGAAAGCAGAAAAGAAAAAATTCTGAGTTTTTACATTTTTTAAATTTTTAAACTTTTTTTTAGAATGACAAAAACAATCGGATAAAGTTTTGTGGGACTAAAATGAAGAAGATACAAAGATTTTTCCCCTTCCTATAAATTTATGAAATGACGGTTGAAAACTCATTGAAAAAGCCGACCGGATGAAATAAAAACATTAATTAACAAACCTAACTATAAGTGTGTGCTTGTCAACTTCTTTTGCCATCAGGACAGAAATTACGATCAACGTCTTTTGTGTCCAGTTTGGAAGCAGGTCAGACAACTTCGTGACACTAAAGAAACTGGACTTTCAACACAAATTAACAAAGAGTTGATATGGTGTTAATATCAATCAATTAAAACCTCTGAATTTGGTCAGTATTTGATCGGTGTCCATTAAGAAAATCTTACTAAATAACATCAAATTAATTTATGTGATTTAAGAAGAGGTTTTTCTTTTTTAACAAAAAAATCTTACTTCAAGCTCAAAAGAAACTGAGCTTAAAAAAAGAAAAAAAAATTTCAACTGATAAAATAAAACTTAGTCACGTTTTTGTATCTTATTCATCGTTGAATCTGCTTTCTCACTTAAAAGTATTAATTATTTATCAAATTTTGTCATTTTGAAGTGTTACTACACTAATATCAAATTCAATGAGGACTTAAGAGGAAATTCGGCCAAATAATAACAAAGAACAAAGTTTACTAACGTAAATAGTGACTCCGTTAATAAAGGAAGAACTACTCTGACCTTTGGTATTTGTAATATTGAAACAAATGAATAAGACAATGTCCGGATTATTTTTAAAAAGATTAATAAACTGTTAATCTAAAATCTGTAAATTTAAGTATTCAAATATTTCATATACCGACCTTCTAAGTTCGCCATTTCTTTCTTTCTTTCTTTCTTTCTTTCTTAGTTACTCCCTTTTTACTTTCTTTTCTATTTCTTTTCTTTCTTTTATATTCTATATTCTTTGATTTATTTATTCTCTTTCTTACATACTTTTTCATTTTCTTTCTTTCTTTCTTTTCTTATCCATTTATTGTATTTTTCTCTTATTTTCGTCCTTTCTTTTCATTCTTTTCTCCTCTTATTTTCTTTTGTTTCCTTTTATTTATTCCCTTCATTTAATTTTCTTTTTTTCTTTTTTTAAAATTTCTTACATAACATTTGATAATAAATTTATCCCTCGGCGATGATTAAGATAAAAAAAATGACAGCATTATATAAATGTTAGTTTTTAACCGTCTTCACAAATTTAAAGATTTGCTCATTCTTCTCTTTTAAGCGTTTGTTCTTGTTGTAACCATAACATTTTTGGCTAATCAATGGTTCAGTCTTTTCTCTGTGTTTTTTCTATACTGAAAGAATTTTGCAGAAAATTTTAACACTAACAAACAAGTTGTAAGTAATTTCATTCATATATCCTTTGCTTACAGGAATCATTTTATTTTCCTATTTTATGTTTTGCCTTTTTATCGATTATTTTGACTTAAATTTCTTTCTTCCTTTTTTGTTTTTTTAATTCTTTTTACCCCCATTTGTTCTTTCTTTTTAGTAATTACTCTATCATTTCATTATGCTTATTTACACTTGATTCATTCATTCAGAAAAAAATATCATAATTTTTTGTCCGTTTTTCTTGTTTTCTTTCTTTTTTTTTTTTTTTTTTTCGTTCACCCATTACTATTCTTTGTTATTTCATCAAATCTCTGATAAAATCAAACGGGATTCCTATCAAACTGTTGCTGTGTCGATCTTACAGATGCACCAGCTGGACTTCAACAAAAAGCATGTAAAAATGCTAGATTTGAACTACACTAGATTTGAGCAAATTCAAGAAGCATTCAGCTCATCTTTTGTGTTGCACATGGATTTAGATGATCTCTTGTTCAACTGCACCTCATCCATAATAAGAAAAAGGATTGCAACCTGAAGGCGACCAGATGTTTGCAGTGATGTGGTTGCAGAATTTCTTTGACAGTCACTTATAGATTTTGCTATAGCACTATCTCCTTCAGGCACTTGATGTAGGCCTCCGTGTTGAGTCTGAGGCCATGTGAGAAGATGAATTGAGGAATAACCGCACCATCGTAGATGAACACTCCAAACACTATAATATAGACCAAGTGTTTGGTTTTTATCGATATAAATATGAATCAATCTTCAGATTTACGCACAAACATTCTGAAATCTTTATATTGGAGCTTTCCAGGTGAATCGGTTCAGCATGCCATTTCCAAATTTCTGGTGGAGTGAATTGTGTGCTACTTTAATCATAGACTGTACTTAACTGACTCCAGTTTGCTACACAGTTGGTAAAACCTAAAACAAATTAAGCACCATCGCGAAATTAATATTTCAAAATAGCAACCATTTCCCTATTGCTCGATATATATATTGTCATATTTTTTCTATATTTTCATAAGTAATTTTAAAAATATGGTCAATTTTTTACAATCCTAAATAAGTATGAAACTAAAATAATCCCAACAACGCTAGGTTGAATTTTCTTTTAGTATGATGCAATAACGATTTAAAAGCAGTCTATATTAGGTGTGTGCAAAAGTTTTCAACGATGTACCATTTGTTTGTCTCATTAGACCATGAATCATCATCATCATCATCATATCGTGCTGGCAGCACGGATATCCCTGACCCTCTCTCGCCACTCCTCCCTATCGTTCATCGCCCTAGGTAGGTCTTCAGGACAACAACCTGTATCCTCACATAAGACCATGAATACAGGATCAAAATTACTTGAGAGACCAAGATTTGCTCTTTATAGTAACATTGATGTTGCTCAATTAACGTACAAGGACCGATACAGTTTTGCACCAGTGTCGTCGGCGGAGTTTGAACAAAGACAAAGAGAATGTCGAACTGTTTTAGGGACACCAGGGTTGGAATTTAGAGTTGGAAGTCAGAGTTGTCCTTCCTAAAGACTAGTTGCCCACCAAAGCCTTTGAGTTCAGTCCTCGAATTTCTTTTAGTTTCTGGCATATTTTCTCTCTAATTAATACTCCTTTTATAGTTATTCAGTTATAGTTATGTTGTTAAAAATGCACCGAGATTTTTTACTTCCACTTACATATTTCTGTAAAAAAGGAGAAAAACCAGTGAATTTTATTTTTTGTTCATTTATTCACCAATGCTCTTAATTTTTTTTTCGTTCATTTCGTCAGAAGGAAAGTATTCAAAAGATCACATAAATGACATCGAACAAATCAAGTGGAACAGCTCATGTGGACCAAGGATGGGCGTGGGTTATTCTCGTTGGTAAGTCTTGGATTTTCTTTATTTCTTTGAGTTATTCAAATAATTCATACGACGTTTAAACGTGTACTCAGCTGATCAACACAGCTTGAGAATTAAAAGTAACAAAGAAATATCATCTACTTTTTTTTATCCCCTAACGAGGCTTACAGCATGTCTCTCCTGCAAATAGGTAATAAATTAGCTGACCGTTGTCGAGGGCGACCCGAAGGACCCCTTTTCAATAACTACTACACCGAGGTGAAGGGGAGGGATTGCTCCACCTATCCTTGATCCGTATCTTATAATGCTAAGCAAGGAGGCATCAAGTACTATTTTTTTCAGTCTTTGGTATGACTTGACCTGGGTTTGAACCCAGGTCTCCCAGACCATTGGCGAACACTCTGACCAATGGGCCGGTTTCACCCAAAAAGAGATATCCTGGGTATGAAACTGAACTACATCTGATGATGAGGCTCCAGTTCTGGAGATCTGGTGAATTTGGAGTGCCCTTTAATTAAATGCCGTTACTACCTGGTCCACTCTGACTTAGAGTAGTAGTACCTATTAGGGTCCCAAATATTAGTCAAATAAATCTATTTTAAAATTATTCGTCCACAAAAAAAACAACAACAAAAAACAAACAAAGAATCATCTCCTAAGAAATTACTACATAATAAATATAAATATGAATGCACAACAATTCTCTATGAATAGAATAACCCTTGACGAGTTGATATGCCGTTAAATTAATCTCATTTTTATTAAGTCACGATGACTACGCGGAGGTCCTTGACTCTCCCTATCTCTCTCTCTCTCGCCATATAGCCAGTTCGTCCCTAGCTCATGGGGAGTCTTCTAGACAGCATCCAGTGTCTGAACAGAGCCGATGTATGTAAATATTTGCTCGTCAGCCAACCTGGTGCTTCTATGTGTAGGAATTCATAAGAAAACGTCACTTATTAGGTTATTCTTATAATAGTTGGCAATAAATAATTTTTTAGAAGGTTTATCAATGTTTTCAAGAGGTTTCCAAGCTGACTCTTGAAATGTTCTTTCCATTTCTGAAGTCTTTCTTGTTCGCTGGTACCTTTTAGCTTTGCTTTCGAGATGCTTTTCCCTCTGCGTACTTCATTAACTGTTGGCATGCTAATAAGGATTGTCTATTTTCTACGGAATTTATGATTTTATTGATTTGGCCTTGAATGTATTTTAATTATTCCTTTTGGCAAGTTTTAGTTAATCCTCTTTCGGCTTTCTAAAGTTTCAGCGCATTGGAGTTTAATAGGCTTCTTTTGATATGAAAGGATGCTTTTTTTAAAGTTATCTCGTTTTACAGCGTCTGCAGTTGAGCAGAATATATATATATATATAAATATAGTATGCGTGCAGGAACATAGATATTACCCCAGAGAACTACAAATATCGTCGTCATGAAAAAACTCCGTCAATGCTACCATTGAAGATATAGGAATGCTTCTCAGTCCTAAAACCTTAAAATAATAAAATAGCATAGAGAAAATCCAGCCGAGAATGTGTGCAATATTTCGTGGCAACCCCAGCACAATAACCGTCCCACCAATGCCATTGATGAAACAAATATCACCATCTTCTTTAACGAGCAATCTTCCCTTGTTCAACACATTCCCAAAGACAACGTTCTGATTATAGTTGTAGACGTGAATGGTCATATATAGACAAAGACGGAAATCATAAATTTTGCCTTCACTAGTCACCAAACAGAAATGCTGAGATTTCTTTCGAGAATAGGTTTGCATGCCTACACATTATATTTCAAAAAAGAAAGAGAAAACTATGGACTTACACCTACACAAATAACTCTAAAGGGCTGTGAATGAAGTGAATAAACATTGTTTTGAACTGTGAGGCATATTCGTATTTTGATCACAGATGCGTCTCAACAAAAATCTGCCTGAGACTACGCAAAAGTAAGCAACAAACAAGTGAAGCTTCTCTATATAATTTCCCAGTCGGCTGGGGGCTGTAGAATACACGGACTGTTTCACTGCAGAGGGATAAGACCCCCACCCAACGACTGTCCTAAATATGACACATAAACAATCTGATGGCGAGGCTCCAGTAATGCTGGAGCTTTGAGAAATGCAGAATACCCTTTCATTCCCATTGCTCCCAGGTCCAATCTGACCCGGAGTCGTAGTACCTGGTAAGGGTCCTATCTATGAGTTAAATATAATTAAACCTTAGTTTGAGTTTACTGGTTCTGGCAAGCAACCTGCGTATTTATGCTAAATTGGATTGATCGAAATTGAACTGTTTTAACTTCTAAACTGTGTACTTATGCTAAATTGAATTATCTAAAATAAAACTGTTTTTACATTAACTTTGTGTCGGTTGGAGCTGTAGAATACAGCGACTGCACATCTGCAGAGGAGTAAGACCCCCCCAGCGATAGTCATGGATATGACACTAAACAATTTGATGGTGAGGTTCCAGTGATGCTGGGGCTTTGGGGTATGTGGAGCACCCCTTCATTGCCATTGCTCCCAGTTCCACTCTGCTCCTGATAGGGCACTATCTATGGGTTGAATAGAACTAAACTGCATGCTTATACTAAACTGAATTGTTTGAATCAGAATTGTTTGACTAAACTGAATAGCTTGAAATAGAAATGTTTTTAACAATTAAACTGTGTACTCATGCTAAACTGAATCGTTTGAAATAGAACTGATTAATTGTATAAAAGTGGATTTGGCGTTAAATAATCTTCAAATGTTGATATGCCAACTATCACTATATGACTGGCCCTCACTTTCCCATTGAGATAAAAACAATCAATATAAGTAATTGTAAGAAACAAACTTGGTACTCTTAAGGAGACAGCGGAAAGACTTACTCCGAATGACCAATATGAAAATCTTGTTACTGTCCATATAGAAGCAGCTGTCGAGGGTATACCAACTAAAGCAAAAGCCAAATGTAGAGTCAATAAAAGTTATGAAAAAAGATAAAAAATTTTTTTTTTACTTTCATTTGTTTTTACTCTTATAATTTGATCATTAAAATCTTCTATTTATTCTTAAGTGGAGGAACAGATACTGCACTTGGGTCCTTAGCGGAAGGCCTGTAAACTACACTCTGAGTCCTTAGCTATGTCACCTGAGTTGGAGTATACGTCACGTGATCTTTTTAATGAGGGTTCCTATGCACGTAGCCATGGGAAAGCAGGCATCAGACTACTCCGGTGCTTCAACTTTGGTGAAATGGGAAAGGTATTGTTGTCGGGACCTAGTTCATCTGATCTGAAGACAAAGCACAGATACTACATTTTAATCCCAGCCCGATAGCTGTGTAAAGGAGATCTACTTATAAGGAGATGTGCTTGGGGTGACATTTTTATCCATTTTTGACGTCAATAATCTCATTATTTGGACGTCATCTATGCTAGGACAGAAATATAATCGTTACTCGTTAATAAAATCCCTGCCGCTTGTAATTTAATAAGCCTTTCTTTGTCTCATGCACAAGCCTCAAACTGTTTTCAGTTTAGGACGACACACGTTTTAACTAAATGACAGTGTTACTTATCTCTACCAGATAAAAATGTGGAGCGACATACAAACACAAATCCACGAGCACAGATAGATACACAAATATACACACACGCCAGCAAGGATGAACTGAACTGAATAATAAGAAGATTAAACGAATACATATTCTATCACGTGACCAAATGTCAGCATGAATATATCATTGAACAAAAAGCAACAGATAATGCAATTGATGTTCCTGAAACAAGATCCAAGAAACGTTTTTCTTGGCAAAATTGGATAAGGTTCTTTTGAATGTTCAATGTAAAAGTCGAAACAGCAATCTTCTCTTAACCATGTATTGCTAACTCTTTGAAGAACTGTCGATCTTTACACAAACAATAATTTTGTAAGGTTGAGATTTAAACATAACGGAAAGAAAAGTTGATTTAAAAAATCAATTCCATAAACTATGGATTTTTTTTACCATAAGTTAATTTTTGACAAACATAAGAGATAGACTTATAGTTAAGTTCATACGTGGAATGATTGTTTTTTTTCAGATTTATACTTAGGATCTCATCTGCTCATTCGATTGGGGCTATAGAATACGCCGACAGCATCTTTGTTTGTTTGGGGTTGATGGCATATCAACTTTTGTAGGTTATTTAATGCCAAATCCATTTTTAAACATATAAACAGTTTCATTTTAAGCAATTCAGTTTAGCATTAGTACACAGTTTAATTGTCAAAAACATTTCTATTTCAAACAAATCAGTTTTTCCAAACAGTTCTATTTCAAACAATTCAGTTTAGCATAAGCATACAGTTTAGTTCTATTTGACCCATAGATAGGACCCTATCAGGTGCTACCACTCCAGACCAGAGTGGAACTGGGAGCGATGGCAATAAAGGGGTACTCTGCATTTCCCAAAGCTCCAACATTACTGGAAACTCACCATCAGATTGTTTAGCGTCATAAACAGGACACTCGCTGAGGTGTCTTTCCCCTCTGCAGAGGAGCAGTCAGTGTATTCTACAGCTCCAACCAACTGGATAAGCATCTTTGCAGAGGTGTAAGACCCCCCACAAGCTAAGCAGCATCTGATGATGAGGCTCCAGGCTTAGAACTTTGGGAAATATGGTGTACCTCTTCACTGATATTAGTCCCAGGTCCACTCTGACCCGGAGTGGTAGTACCGGTTAAGTTTCTATATATGGGTCAAATAGATCTAATTAAGTATTTACCTTTCTTGAAACTATTTAAGTGTGTGCAAACAAATGACTGATGTTAAATTGAATTATTAGTTTTACATTGCAATGCTTGAAACCATTAAATTGTCTACAAACATATGAACTCTAGCTCGTTTAAAAATAATGTTACGATCTATTCGTTTACAAATGATATGTGTATATATGTATAAACAGAATATGGAATTAAATAACCTACAAAGATGTTATGTCATAAAACAAAACCAAAGAGCTATTAGGATAATATATATAAATATCTATATATGTGTGTGTGTGTGTGTGTGTTTTTGCTCGGCCATGAAAAGGGGTCCACTGGAGTATATGAGCTCCTCCCTACTTCTCCAGCTGTGTCCTGCATGTCTAGTTTTCGTGATGGGTGGTAGGTAGCCGTATAGCTTTTTAGGGTGTTGCCTCCAGGACTTGTTCAATATTGCTCGCAGCATTCTTGTGTAGTTGCCGTCAAGAAGCAGGGCGACCAGCTCGAACCTACATACAGCAACTCGGTGTGGATACGGAGTGTAGCCCTGAGGGCCTGCCAGAAGCGATGAACGATTCGGAGGGGTGGTGAGAGAGGGTCAGGGCAATGTGCTGATGGCACAACAAGATGATGATGATATATATATATATATAAAATGTTCCCAAGAAAATAATTTGACAAAACATACGAGTGTTGCTCCGAAAATAATACTGTTAATTCGGTAATTACAAGATACAGAGAGTACAATAACATTGTAAGATAGAGCAACTTTTTTGCTAAAGAAATGATTTTTTTTTTTCGCATAGTTTCTGTCTATTTCTACCGGCCAGCAGAGCATGTATGCTTCTTCCGGAAGTCACGGCCTTGCTCTGAAAGTAACGCCTTATTTTATTATGTTGTTGCACAGAAGCAGAGGCGGATATCGGCGGAATTTAAGACCAAGTTTTTGCTTTGTTACAAATAGTAAGTGATTGGTTTCTTTGTTTAATGGCATATCAACTCTTTTTAGGTGATTTAATGCCAAAGCCATTCTCCTAGAAGAACAGTAGTGGTACTATTTAACCCATTGCTAAGAGGATAAGTGGGTTCATACATTTCCCAAGGGTATTTGCCCGAAAGTGAACGTAATAGCGCGACTGGAGTACGAACTCGCGTACTACGATTCCGCAGTCCATTGCTTTAACCATTACACCATGAGGACACCCCCCAAATAGCAAGTGAGTACCAATTTAGAAAAATATGATATGAAAGCAGAGATGTATCCCTATATTAATTCATGAAGGAAAAAAATCAATGACAAAGTTTATATCAAAACATTTTTTGCTAGATTGTCACTCAGATGCTATCAATAATAATGCGGAAAAACGTGTTATAGGAAGGAAGGTTTAACCTCTACTGCATTATCACAAAAATCCATCTCTGATCTTGTGGAACCGCATAATTCAATAAGAAACGTTACTTTCAGAACGACCCTCTTGTTCATCGCATATAGTCAATGTTTGAGACAACGAGTAAAAGTAGTATTTTATTGCTGAACACTTGCTCTATGTATATTGTAGTTTCCGTAATAAATAAGAGGCATTACTCTCGGGTCGCCTCTCGTTCGTTAATGGTTAGTATTAGAGCCGAATTCGATTTTAATGTTTAATATTATTTTGTTAATATTCTTGGGATTACCATTGTTTTTCTCTTTTTTAGCCAGTGCCTCTCTCATGATCATTATCCAAGGAAATGTCCGCAGTTTCGGAATTTTCGTGGTGGAATTTCAAACGGAATTCGACGCTTCAGCTGCAACTATTTCGTCGATTTTATCCCTCGAAATGATCGTCAACTGCATTTCTGGTTATTATTATTTGTTTTGTCCCTTGCAAAGAAAATTTCTGAAATTTTTACTTTATCTTTCTTTTTTCTTTTTTAAATATACATTAAGATAATCATATTGATATATATTAAGATAATCATATAGATATATATTAAAGATGTAGATATGTTTAAAAGTCTATCCAATATTTCATTACTCTGATTACTGGCATGCTTCAAACATAATATTCAGTATCGCCCATAAAAAAGTACACTCTCGTGAATTTTTGTGACATCTCTGTAAGTAAAAATAGAATTATATAAAGATATATAAGTGCTGTACTTATTTTAGGGTTGTTACGTTATATTTTTATGACTGAATTTAATGTTGTAGACTTTAGTAAAAAATAATACTTAATAATGTCCGTTTTCACCAGAAATAATAAAATTCAGCAATCTTTGGTTTAGAAGAAAAATAAATATTCATAAAAATTGTTTGTGATTTACTAACTAATGGGCGACTATCTATCTATCTATCTATCTTCAGGATTATAACAATAAAAGCAAGCTGTAGGTTGAATGGTATCACAGTTGCTTTTCTATAAGGATTGCTTTGACATTAAATAACCCACAAAGGTTGATATGATATATAAACAAAGAAAGCAAAGGCAGTGTTATTATAGTTATCCGCTTAAAATCATTCAACATAAAGATAAGGAATTTTATGCCGAATTTGTTTCTAAAAAAAGAATTTTATTTTAACTCATAAAGTTAATATTATTTTGTGAAAACTTTAATGGCGGTTTGAAGAAAAATATTTTAAATCTAATGTTTAAGAGACTTAAAGATTTAAACATTTTATTTTTTGTCCGGATTAAATAGCTTTATTGCTAAGGACAACTAAGGAATAACGCTATTTAATTATTTTATATCTTCATCTTGAAAACTACTTGTAAACCTATTTAGTAGATAGTAGATGTGAAATACAACTGGAGAAAAGTTTAATTCTTGGACTGATTCTCTCGTGTATTCAATGTTTACTTCATGAATTTTAGTTTAGATGAAACATCGTGAGTTAATTCGAAATATTATATCACTGATTCTTAAAAATGATTCTGGCTATTTTTGCTAACGATAAACTCGAGACCCGTAAAAATCTGCGCTAACAGAGACCATTCAATTTTCTCACAGTAGGAATAACTGTGTTGTCAGAAAAATGATGTCAGTGTAGTCCATTTTTATTGGCTCAGTTTGTTTTATTTTCATTAAGTAAATTCTTTCTAAAAAACATTTGTTTTGATATTTAAAAAAATTTTTCCTTTTGTTGACAGCCTTTCTCGTACTCAACTGTCTCTCAAAAGTTCTTCAGTTGAGAGTTTTGGTCATCCTTGGAGGAATTTCTTCTGCTCTCTGTTTCATTTTGGATTCACAAGCGACAAAAATAGAGATTGTAACAGTCTCCCACATATTTAATGGTAAGTCACATTTACTGCATTCATCGTCGTATATACAGAAGAATTAATATAATTTCGTTATCTAATAACTTGAACGATTCTGGTTGAAATTATTTCTATTGTTACAGCACGTCTAAAAACAAATCAAAATTCTTTGTTTAATGTTTAAACGCTTTTTTCTTTTCCGGTGAATACACATGAAAATAAAAATGCCCACCCCCAAATTACAATGCAAAACAACATAGTTGTTTCTACACATGCTGTTAAATTTTGAGTAATTTCTAAAACACTGTATTTTGAATTGGGATGCAAGTTGGTTCATGCTAATTGTCAAGGAAAATGGAATCGACGTGCAGTGATCTGGTTATAAAGCCAGTGTTCGGTTTACAAGAAATGTTTAAGTGGACACTGATTTTCAGTCATTTTTAATTATACCTAATGTTCAATTTATAACGTGAATTTCATTTCAACTGTATCTTGAGACATCGATTCTATTTTTCTCGTTGAACTCCAAAAATGAAATTACAATACTTCAGTAACCAAAGATAAAATTGAACACACACACACATATATATATATATATTGGTGTGACCGCGAATGTATTCGATTTGTTCTTCAATACATAACATTCCTCATTATCCTATTTTTCAAAATATTCACCGGTGAACATTTTCTAAGAGTCATCCACCTGCGACTTTCTCTCTACTTATAACTTACAAAAACTACAATAGAAACAATAGCAAAATAAAACAATCATAATACGAAATCTTTGAAGGTGACTGATTCATTATGTAACACTTGCCTGTTCTTGTAATTACCTAAATTACTTCTATGCTATTTCTTCTTCGCATGGTTGGCTATTCCTACATGCAGACATCAGAAATACAATAGAAATACATTTTCTTATTTCAAAAAACCATCATAGGGGCATCTGCAATTTTTTGAGGAAACTAAAAACAACAGGACCAACCCCGTGACACCGGTCATTCCAGCAATGCATTCGCCTGGATTCCTCATAACCAACGCACCAGTTATTTGCTCTACAGGTTCCTACCTGGAGGAATTGGATAATTGCATAAAATTCGATAACATTACATGCATGACCTTAAACAATACGTCGCAATAGCATTATAAATTAACATGCATGCAGCAAAACATTCAAAATATACTGCGCCAAAAATGTTTATCACCCATGTGCTACTCTTTTCCACAATTGGTTTTCTCATTAAATCAATTACTGCTTGTAATATTTCCACACACTGGCTCTTCTCCTTGTTTCAACTATCTCTCTCTCTCTCACACACACACTGATTACTTTCTGTTCCTTGTCTATTTTTATGAACCTATTTATCTGCAAACATCCGAGAGACCTCGTTTTATCCCTCGCATAATCGTCGAGTTGCAATTTAATTCATCGGAACCCCCCCCCCGTTCCAACTAAAGTATAGGCACCTAGCTTTTCCTAAATCCATTTGTTCACCTCGCTGACCACGCACGAATCCAAAACAACAATCAGGACCAAAAAACCCGCGAGATCACCCATAATTTTACACCACCGAAAAAACTTTATAACCTTAAAACCTTAGAACAGACTTCACTGCCATTTTTCTCTTGATTACGTTAAATTCGGATCTCCAATTTTTAGGAAAATTCAGGTTGCCAAAAGCCTCCCGAAAAATTATCGTTTAATCCAATTTCTATGGGGGAATTTTCCAAATCGGTACTTTTTCTTGGAACGGTGAGTTTTCTATGCAGCTACTTCATTACTGTATTTTAAAAATAATCCCTAGGACAATTTATGAAATCCTAGCCAATTAGACTCGAAATAAACCGCAACTTTAACGAAAAACTGCTAGGTTGCTCAATATACAAAAAAAGATATTCCATTTCCCACGAAAACACTCAAAACGGAACTACTAATAATAAAAAATTCAGACAGATAATCTTCATTCTTAAAATATCAAAATTGAAATTAAAATTAATATCCCCACGTGTCAATGGCCGAGGAAAATTTTTCATGAAGTGATGAGATCAATCTCAGTTACGCCTCGATTCAAAACAATTTTTCTTTGAATAAAATTACTCATCGTCATTCTTCCAAAAAATTAAAATCAAAATTAAAATTACAACGAAAATTTAAATCCTCATGTATCAATAGCAGAAGGTAATTTTTTATGAAGTGAGGAGAAAAATCAAAATGGCGCCTTGGTTCAAAACAATTTTTTTTTTCTAAATTTTTCCCCTGACCTAAAATTACATGCATTAAGACAATGCAAGTTAAACGGAAGTGAGAGTGATATATGCGCCTTTGGAAAGGCACAAATCCATCTAGCTGTCGGCTTGGCGTAGGGAAGATTAGCTCCCTATCTTTGGTGGGGCAACTGATCTAATAGAAGGAAAACTTTGGATCAGACCCTTTTACCAGCATACCATAATCCAGTATGGTAGAGTAAGGACCATTATCCATTTCTTTTATGGGCAGATGAGCTTGATTCTCCAAAAATTATCCAGTTGTTCTGACATACTTTCAGCCACTGAAACCTTAGGTTTCTATTGGAAAAGACACTATAATTATCCCTCCTTCACCTCCTCCCTCTATTTTCTGGTTAAATACAACTGAAAAGAATATTTCACTCATTTATAACTTCACTTTTTATTCAAAATTCTCATAGCCCATTTGAAACAAAAGTAATTGCTAATATAACTCAACTGTGTTCCAGTTAAGGAGGAGATTCTTTTAGTATTTATAAGTCTCTGATCCAGAAAGAGAAAACTATTTTTGCTTTATTTTATTCGTTTTAATGATTATTTTAAATATATAATCAATTGATTAGAATATTAGATATTATCTCATTGTTTTTTTTTTTTGTTCAATTTTTCAGGAATGGGAATGGCCTTCTTATATGGACCCAGTATTGTAATAATTGGACATTATTTCGTCAAATATCGTGGTACTGCAAATGCGTTGACCTCATGTGGAGCAAGTGTGGGGCAATTTATACTTTCTCCTCTTTTTTCCTATTTAATTTCAGAATATGGTCTCAAGGGAGCGCTTCTTTTAAACGCTGGTACTTTCCTCCAGTGTGTCATATTTGGTATGCTTTTACGCCCACCAAGTTTCTTTGTCCACGATTCAAACAAGACTATTAAATCAAAGGAAGAGAATTCGTTCACTGAGACGATATCTGATAAAATTAATGGTGAAAAGACTTGTATGATAGAGACTGAAAAAGAAAATGAACATGAAAGTGTTCAATTAGAAATGAAGCCAAATGTTAATTGTAAACTGAAACCTTTACTCATTTCTAGTGATGTCAAACTAAATTCAACAGAAGAAATCAAATATATTCAAGACATAGAAAATTTACATAGTCGTATCGATCAAGAAAAAAAAGCGACAATTGAAAATTCAGAGGATTCAAAAAATGAAATTATTCACTTGAGACAGGATACTGATCCGGATAAAAGAAGTGGAAATTCTTGTCGCAATTGTGGAAAATCTATGTTATCTATGTTAAAACTTTTTTTTATAAATGTAGATATCAAATTGCTTAAGAAAAAGATTTTTATTTTATACTTCTTTGGTTCCTCAATAAGCCAATTGGCTTCCAGCGTACCGCAAGCATTTTTTCCTTCCCATGCAGAGGACATTGGTCTCAATCGAAAAGACGGCATGTTGTTTGTGGCCATTGCTGGATTTGCTGATCTCGGTGGTCGGCTAGTAACTACACTGATTGCCGACCAAAAATGTCTTAACCGTCCCAGATTTCTCGCAATTGTTCTCATTGTACATGGAATTGTTGCTTGTTTTATTCCATTTTTCCACAACTTCCAGACTTTTGCAGCCTACTGTGTTATCTATGGAGCAAGTGGAGGCGTTGTATTTGCAATATCAACCACAATTCTAACTGACTTTATTGGAATTGACAAACTCTCACAAGGACTTGGCTTAATGCTCTTTTTAAATGGTTTTGCTGGTGCCCTAACTTACTTGTTTATAGGTAAGTTCTTACCTTTAATATATATATGAAGAAAATAGAAAAATTAAGTAATCCAACAGTTTTTAATTTATTATAAAGGAAAGTCAACGTTAAAACGTTTCGGTTTTTGTAAACCTTCATCAGGACTTTAAGATGATGAAACAAGTGTTGCTAGAACAACGATGGATTTTTTTAACAAAACACAATAAGTGGGGGGGGGGGAGAAAAATATATATACAAAGAAAGATCATATAATTGTTCAATCATTCAATTAGCGTTTTTTTTAAAAACTATCACGTGATTGGTGCAGATAATGATGTTTAAAGGATTGAAAGACGATAAAAGCAACATTTTTTTCCAAAATTCTTCCATTATTTACTTCCATTTAGTCCTTTTGAAAAACAAATACTAAAATACATTCTTATGCGACATTTTAACGTGAATGACCTCAGGATGATCCGTAAATGCAAAAACCTATCGATCTCTGCCAATTCCTTTAAAAACAGAACTTTTTTTGACAAACTCTGTTTACGAGGAAGACAAATCCCCAAGCATATCTAGTGTTCTTAAACCTTCCCATTACATATTTCCGGATTATGTACGAATTTACCTCGAAACTTCAGCACAGAACTTAAAATTTTCCGAGGATCAAAAAAAAAAAAAAAAAAGAAGCTAGGTTACTCAAATTAAAACTACGACGCAAACTATGTATGTCCTGAAAGATCTGAGATATCCCAAATGAACTACGACCATATTTTCAAACTAAAATTTAAATTACTATCTTTGTGTAATTACAGTAATTGGAAAAAATTAGGTAGAGTTGATCTTGTCGTAAACATTTCTAACATATAGCGATGGGGATATTATTATTATTATTATTGGGTTTTTGGTTTAAGATTTAAGTTGGTTTTGTTGGTATTACTTTGGTTGCGTTGGTATTACGTTGGTTGCGTTAACAATTCGTTGGTAGCGTTGGTGTTTCGTTGGTTGTTATCCCCTCGTTAAATGTTGATGAAAAATAAAGGTAGTGGAGAAGAACGAAGACGTCGTTAGGTTTTGTATCAAGGTTTTAATGGCAGCATGAAGTAAGGGGTTTACGCTGGTATGCTGCAAGTCTCGTAGTAAGGAAAGAAGGTAGGAAGTTGTTAGAGTGTATCATCTAATTCGTTTTTAACTAGGGTCCCTTGGTCTAGAAGAATAGACCCAAGGGGTCCATAAACTAGATGGCTCTCCTCATAGTGTATGATGCTGCAACTGCTATTCAGGAGCAGACGAATAGACGTCCGTTCCCATTGAGGATTTCTGAGGGAGCGAGAGCTTTCTTCAATTTTTGGTGCTGCTAGGAAATATAGTTCGGGCTGAATATGATAGGTCATCCTGATTGGGTGAAAATGTTCGGTGATTCTAACAGTCAAATTAAATTACGCGCCAAACAAAAAATACAAGTTTCTTTCTGCTACGAACACCACACTCAGCACAGTGGAGACGGAAGCCCTTAGTTTCGGGTTAAAATTTGCTACCGGAACCAAAAACCAAGATAAGGGAAAACTGATTGATATGATTTATAAACATCATGACTCAGATTTCCACAAAGGTTTTTTACAAGGCATAATCGCTGTGTTCACAAATTGTTAAACTGATGAACCGCCCCTGCCAAGGAGATATTTTGCAGCCTTAAAAACTCAATCTTCTAACAACAGTATTATTATGCTGCCCTCTGACAACATTAATATGAAAAACAAATCCTTAGCTAGTCTTGAAATCAAATCTCTATGCACCGGTTGATAAATGAATTGAACATTTAGAGAATCACCTTCTAAAAACAAACACTATAATACCCCTACCTGTCACTAAATTAAACAAAATCTGTACCTTATGAACGTCACATTGTTATTTCCAACACAACACTTTTTAAAAACAGAAATTTTGTTAGCCTATGGCTTCTCCTCTTAGTGGTGTTCTCACATGTATTTATCTGAAAATTCATGAATCTGATCCTTTTAAATATATAAAAAAAAAAAGAAAGTTGGCGACAATAGTCGACGGTGACCCGAAGGCTCCTTTTTCAATAGTTACTACACCGAAGTATAGGGAAGGGCGATACTTCTTTCCCAGGATTGCTCCATTTTACCCTTTATTTCTTTCCCAGGATTGCTCCACTATATCTTATAATGTTGAGTGTTAAGCAAGGCAGAATCAAGTACCATTTTCCGAGTCTTTGGTATGACTCAACCTGGGATTGAACCCCCTTCTCCCGGGCCATTTGCGAACACACTAACTGCTTGACAATGGACCGGTTAAATATATAATTCTTAGTAATTCTAATCCTTCTGATACATAGACATTTTACTTATTTACCCAAAAGAAGTTTATTTAATAAAGATTACTGACAGATTAAACAATACAGAACCTACTACAAAGTTTACAAATGAACTTGAATCCAACAATACTTTACATTTTTTTAGATGTCTTGCTTAAAAGGAATAATAACAAATCAGAATTCAAAGTCTACCATAAACCCCACATGTAAAAATGACTCCGTACATTTTTATTCACATCCCAAAACAAACTCTAAGAGAAGAATTAACATAGGTTTTATCGTAACTGCTCTCCGAAATATGTAGATGAAGAATTTAATCATTTAGAAAATTATTTTCTAAACCTTCTTTAGCCAAAACCTTTCATGGAATTTGCTTAATCTAAAGCCTTTAAAATTTCCAAAAGAAATCGATCTCAAATTTCCATCAATACACCCTCTAATAAGATAAAACCTCCCCATGAATATACATTTTACCTAATAATTCTTCCACTAACTTTATAGAAAATAATTTCAATAACCTTGGTACTTTATAACTGTCACTTTATCTTCTAAAATTATTCGTGACTTACTTAACACTGGATCTTGTCGGTATATCAAGTCCGATGCTAGTGTTCTATTCCTTGCAAAGATTGTAAACTGAAATATATATGCGAAACGTCGAGGAACATTTAGAAACATAAGCATATGAACATAAACGAGATATTAGATTGGGCAATTTTAATAATGCACTTTTCCTACATATATCCCAAACTGACCAAAACTTTGATTTTAATGGGACTACGATGTTAGCTCATATCCAAAGCAAAAGATTGAGACAAATTTTTGAAGCCGGTACAATTTCGCTTTTACACTCCGTTAATACACTACCCTGATTTTTCAATCTATCCCTTTTTTTTAATGTAAATTAGTTCTGAACAAGCTTTAATTAATTATATTTTCATACATATTTGTACTTCTTTCAGTCCTATGAACTAAACGTATTCTAAATCTTATCCTTTTTCATATTCCTCATGATCACTTTATTTATTTATGATAGCTACATTATTTATATAAAACTTTCACTTGTGTGTCTCCATCAAATTTTGCCCAGTCTGCGGGGGGGGGGTAGAATACACCGTCTGCATCTCTGTAGAGGGGTAAGACGCCCCACAACGAATATTCTAGATATGACACTAAATAATCGGACGGAGAGGTTTCAGTAATGCTGGAGCTTTGGGAAATGCGGAGTACCCCTTCATTGACATCACTCTCAGGTCCTCTTTGGCCCGGAGTGGTAGCACCGGATAGGGTCCTGTCTATTGGTCGAATAGATCTAAACTGCGGACTTATGCCACACTGAATTGATTAAAATGGAAGTTTTTGTTAGCTAAACTGAATTGTTTGAAATAGAACAGTTTGACTAAACTGAATAGCTTGAAATAGAAATGTTTTTGACAATCAAACCGTGTACTTGAGCTAAATTGAATAGTTTGAAACAGAACTGTTTATCTGTATAAAATGGATTTGGCATTAAATAACCTAAAAAAATTGATTTGCCATAAAACCCAAATAATCCATTAAATTTTTACTTTTTTCAGTCACAGTATATAACTTACTATTTAATAGATATAACAATTAAACTACGGTCGATATTGATAACATTTGTCCCAATTTATTTACATACGGTGTGTTTGTTTCTTTTCTTTTCTTTTATTTCCTTTTCTCACCTCTCTTTTTTCTCTTCTCCCTTTTTTCTTTCTTTTCTTCTTCTTTTTCTTTCTTTCCTTCTTTTTCTTTTCCTTCCTTTTTTCCTTCTTCTTTTCCTTCCTTTCTTTCCTTCTTCTTTCCTTCTTCTTTTTCTCCCTTCTTTTCTTTGGAGTGTTTTGGCAATTTTTTTGCTTTTATCATCTTTCAATCCGTTTTATCTCCTAGAAGTTTAATACATTTCAACATCATTGCCTCTGCAAATCATGTGATAGTTTTTCAAAAAAGAACGCTCATTGAATGATTGAACGGTTATATGATCTTTCTTTTTATTTATATATTTCTTTTCACCTGTCATTGTATTTTATTACGACATTCATCGTTGTTCTATCAACACTTGTTTCGCCATCTTAAAGCCCTGATGAAGGTTTACTAAAACCGAAACATTTTGACGTTGACTTTCCTTTACGATAAATTCATCATTTTGGATTACTTGGTTTTTCTATTTTCTTCATACCGTCGGTTTCCATTGGCCTAATGAATTGTGTTCTCCAATGGTCCGGGAGATCGGGGTTAAATTCAAGATCGAGTCATACCAAAGACTCAAAAAATGGTACGCCGCCTTGCTTAACACTTAGCACTATAAGGTAAAGATCAAGGGTAAAGTGGAGCAATCCAGGGAAAGGAGTAGCGCCTTCACCTACACCTCGGTGAAGTAGCTATTGAAATGGGAGCCTTCGGATCACCCTCGACTAAGGTCGCAAACTTTATATATAATCATAGCAAGATGTTTGTTAGCGCAATATGGATAAAAATATTTTTAAAAGAAATAAAGTAATTCCCAATTTAATAATAGTGTGAGGTCAGTATCCGACCTCACTCTGATCATTATATCTTCCTGCGCCAGAAAACTTTTAAAATGTTGATCATAAAGAACGTTACCTTATTTAAATGCAATTGATTATGATATAAATCTTATAAATAAGATGTGACTCAACACTGAGCTTTATTTTGTGGGTTTTCATTTATTGATTATTGAATTTTGATACTATGAAAACCAATTCTTGACTAGGATTACAACTATGTATGATTTTTTTACCTATGCTCATACTGAGATTTTTTTTATCAAACCTTTTTGATTATCGGTTTCCATATTGTATTCATCTCTATACTTTGTCTATTCAGCAGGTCATTGTAGCCCAACATATGTGCTCATTCCTTAAGGAAGAGCCCGAAAACCCGTAATGATAAAAAAGTGCATATACGAGGATCAATAAATAAGTTTCCAGACTTTTTTGGTATG
The DNA here is from genome assembly GCA_963585895.1 of Sepioteuthis lessoniana. Classification (NCBI taxonomy): domain Eukaryota; kingdom Metazoa; phylum Mollusca; class Cephalopoda; order Myopsida; family Loliginidae; genus Sepioteuthis; species Sepioteuthis lessoniana. The sequence continues at coordinate 30,153,405 of OY757938.1, forward strand.
GGCACTTTTATTGATAGTATACACATGAAACTCTAGTCCCTATTGAAGTAATCTCCCCCAGCTGCAATGCACTTGTATCGTTCCAACAACTTCACGAAGGTCCCATGGAAGTCCTCTTGTGTGAGCGTGTCAATGATCTTCGTCACAGCCTCTTTCATCTCCTCAATTGTCTCATAATGACAGCCTCTGAGCTTAGGGAATAAGCAAAAGTCACAGGGAGCAATGTCTGGACTATAGGGAGGGTGAGGAACTGTCTTGATGCCCATCTTGGTCAAATAGTCTGTGACAAGGATGGAGTTGGGGACTGGTGCATTGTCCTGGTGGAAATGCCACTGACCCGATTTGAAGAGTGCTGGCCTCTTCCCTAGGAATCTCTTCCTGAACTCCCTTAAAACCACAACATAGTAACCCTAACCCTAGCTCTGACCCTTTGGCCAATCAACTCTGGTGTATTGACTTCCTTACTCCTCCCACACCTAAATTTCACTAACCATTACACTAGACGAGGCGTCAAATAGCTGAATATAATTATGATGAAAAGTCTATAGTTGTTGAAAGTGTGAAGTTCGACCTTACGTAAGACGTTGATAATGTTTTTCCCCAATGAACAAAATCATTAGTAAATCCGTGAATATTAAGGTAAAGTGTTGGAGTCGGTATGAAGGACTTACGATATGGGAAAATAGCAATTACGAATGTTTCTTTAAATTTTTCTCTTTGTTTCTCTTTTCTGAATAAATCACGTGATATATTTTTTTTCAACAGGAATTTTGCGGGGATTTGTTGGATCTTATAATCTTGGATTTGCTATTAATGGAGCAAGCTTGATCGTCAGTGGCATCTTATTCTATGCGGAAGCGTATGTCAAGTACGAAAAACCTAGGTAAAGATATATGTACAGTACCCGTCAATCCTGAATAAATGGTTAAGACTTGTATCGTAACTACATCAAAACTAAAAGACTGATACCAAAATTCCTTTTGACTTTATTTCATTCAACTCAAGAGATGATAATAAATATGATCATAAAATGATCACAAAATAATAACGAGTAAAATCTATGTCTATCAATCTGTCTTTTTCTCTTTCTCTTCACCCCCCTCTCTCTCTCTCTCTCTCTCTCTATAGAGAGAGAGAGAGAACACAATGTTTATTTTATAATTTTTACAATCAATCAAGATTTTGCACCAAATAGTTATGCAAGGGATAATAAGAACTAGGAGATTAGTCACGCTCACTGAGCCTTTATTGAACATAATACGGTTATAACCGTAGTAGTAAAACAGTGTACCGTATTTATATAGAAAAGGACGACAGAGGAGATAATCGATCATCTTACCACATTCTCCTGGGCTCCCTTTTATTTTTAAAATGACACAAAATCATTCCGGTGACTTGATCTTTTGACAACTTCCCTGAGTTGTTTCGTCAGTAACTCGTCTGCCAGAAGTATTTCTTTTCGTATATTTTTAATTTCTTTGGAGTGGGACGCTTTGCTTCTGAAAATGTTTTTCGGTGTTATTTTTTAGGAGTTTTGTTCAGACTTTCACACTTGATTGAATGCACTTTAGCTAACAGACACGTTAAGCTCAGTGACAAGGAATTGCATTCGGAGGGTTGACATTCACTAATCCAAATTGAATTTTCATATCGCCAAGCCTCAAATATCTTTTCCCTCGAGATGCTATACTGATAAGCTCTGTTCGCTAAGGAATTCACTAACGAAGGACTGGAATTCGAGTGATATGTATTTGAATATTTCATGTAAGAGAGAAAATGTTGTAAAAAGGAAAGTAGCCTTGAGCAAAATCGATTTTGCTGGTTTTCAAATTTTCGCAAGTTGTATGGATTTCTGGTAACTGATTTACCATCGTCGATTAGCTTGGCCCTCACTTCCGGTTTTTCCACTTGTAAAGAAGCTTTTACAGGAAGAATTTCAGACATGAGCATATTTGATTTCAGCGCCATAATGACGGGACATTTCTTTAACTGAAGGAATGCTGTCTACTTTCTTCTGGTGAGATATCAGTCAGATAGGAAGATTGATTGAGATTTAAGGTGTCAGCATTCAGCTGTTTCTTCAATGGACTGCATAACTGTTTTGTTAAAAACTCTGTAAATGGCTGTGGGTCAATACCAGAGTCTCTCCTAACACCAGAACTCTTACGCTGATGTTCTCGTTTTCCATTGTAAAAATCATATGCTATGACTGTTTCAACCGTAATCACTTGGTTCCTTACTTTGTTTTACTTCCTCAACCGTAAAAAACAAGTTCCGGGTTAAAAACACATGCATATTCTTGTGATGCCCTGATGACAGAGGTTGTTATGCCTTTGTGTAGATCTTCGATGCTCATTAAGGATCCACACACTAACGGCAGTGTGTCTGCCATCGTATTTTCCTTTCGTGACCGGTTGAAAACAGAACAAAAATCAAGAAAGCTCTTCCCTCTATCTTGCTATCTTTTCATTTTTGAGTTTACTTGACGTCTCGGGGTTGAACAAAAAAGTGACGCACCTTTGTTCAATGATTAATTTAAAGCTGTGTCCAATAAAGAAATGTCACCATCTTTCTTGTGCCTCGACTATGGCATACGCCTTCTTCTCGAAAACAGAATGCCTGCGCTCAGATTTTGACTGGTCGTCTGAGTGTGGCACCTCAAGCGTGGTCGGTTGCATCAGTTTCAACTTTTAGGGGAACGCCAGGACTGAATTAGAGATATCTTTTTAAGATAACAAAGGATTAATGGCAGAAGGAGGTTGGGGAAATTTGGTAATTTTATCAGGGGGTGTGTTTTCCTTGCAGGGGAGGGTATAGTGGACATACATAACCATGTCTCCTCAAAAGGTGACCGTGGTTTTGGGGACAAGTAAATCTACCAGTGGTTTAAACTGTTCTGTGGTTTAAACTGTTATTCATGATATATCCTGTAGTCAGATGGTAGTTGACCCATAAGAACACTTGTCTTCTCGACATCAGTCAAAAACCGTTTTAGATTGTGACTGTGGTCGGCCCAGTTATGAGCACACATTGTCATATTGTCTATGTAGGCAAAACTTCTGTTGTTTTTCTTTGGAAATTATTTTGTCAAGTATCTTTTGGAAGTTAGAAACCCTATTAGTAACCCCAAACGGGATCTGTCAGCACTGAAAAAGTTGTCCACTGGCTTTAAAAGCAGAGACATGACAACATCTATTTCTAAAGACAGTTTTACTTCATAACAATAACATTTAATTGTGAATTGAATTACCATGACCAGAAAATCCGATGAACACTTGCGCGTGACTTACAGAAACACTGGACAGCTATTTCGACCTTATTAGGTCTCATCAGCAGTGTATACAGGATTTTCTGGTTATGGTAATTCAATTCACAATATAATTCCTCTACTTAAAAAAAAATGAAAATGACATCTATATCCTTGCCCTTGAGGTTATAATAATTACGCGGTGCGTATTTCCAATCCTCTTGGGAAGACGTGGCCCTGGAGGTGCCCGTGTCCTCTGTAAAGAGTACAGATGTAACTTACAAGACACATTCAGGTTAATTGGCCGTGCAATTACCTTGACTAGTTAATTTGGCGTCACTTATGTGCGATGTGGCTCAGTGGTGGAGTTTTGGCACTGCATTTTGTGGTCCGTGGTTCGATCTCCAGTTGTGGAGATCACGGTGTACACTGCTGATGAGACCTAATAAGGTCGAAACAGCTGTCCAGTGTCTCTGTATGTCCCGCACAAGTTTTCGCCGGATTTTCTGGTCATGGTAATTCAATTCACAGTATAATTCCTCTACTTAAAAAATGTACATCGATAACATTTAATTCAAGTAAAGAAATATTTGATCGATAAACCTTAGAGAAATGTTCCTTTTTAGGCCCATTTGGTATCTAGTTTCCCTGACTGGGCAATACGCCAGGAGGCAACAAAAATAACATTTTCTTTTGGATGCAGTGTATGTTGTATTTTTTTTAAAGACAGAGCGTTTTGTGCTAGCGGTCAGAAACAACTAAGTTTGAAGTAAAGGATTGTATTTTCTTTTCTGTTTGGGCCACTTCAACTGGTGAGAGAGTAAGAGTGTAAGTATTTAGCGCGGCACCAGCCTTGTTTGTATATATGAACAAGATTACTTTTCTGCCATCTCTAGAGTAAGGGCCATTTCTCAGGTAGTAGCTAAATATAGCAGTTAATTTTATCGCAATCATTGACTGATATAGTTTGATTCTAATCCACCTATAAAAGCCTCCCTGATAAATTAATCCCTTGCTTGATCTGCTGTCATTGCTTGGAAGTGACTATCTCAACTTATGATTTTTTGTTTCTGAAGATACTGTTCTAATTTCTCGCCCGGTGATTGGCGTTTAGTAGCTAACATGTGCCTAGCAAAAATTATGATTTTTTTCTTCACGGAAAATTTTGTCCAGAGCATCCATAGCATTTCTTTTAGCATATATTCATTTTCTAACAAGCTAGCACATCACTCAATAAGTCCCGGGCCTAACTTATAGAACTACTTTTGGCGAAATTCGACTTTATTCATCAACATAGTCTCCATTTAGGGTGATAAACTGATTCCAATACTTCTCAAACAATTCAATGCCTTTTTTGTAGAACGGTTTTTGGCCTTAAAATACGCCTCAGTTTCTGATATCAAGCCTTCATTGGAGCCAAATCTCTTTCCGTGGAGCATTCTTTTGAGGTCTGCAAACAGCCAGTCGTTGCTGAGGGCTAGATCTGGAGAATAGTGTGGTTGCGGAAGCCATTTGACGTGCAGTTCATGTAGTTTTGCCCTTTTGCGATCGACTTGTGACACGATGCATTGACTTAGTGAAAAAGCACTTTTTTCTTCTTCATTTGTGGCCGTCTTTTTGCGATTTCTCCCTTCAAACGCATCAATTTCTCATGGTAATCGATAAACAAAATACCTTGCGCATCCCAAAATACGGAGGCCGAAACCTTGCCTGCTGATGTTTGCATTTTGGTCGGTTTGGACGGCTTTCACCTGCTACTGTCCACTCAGCTGATTGCCGATTTGACTCTGGAGTGAAGTGGTGGATCCATGTTTCATACATTGTCACATATTTACGTCAAGCTTGCTAACCATTTCACTACTCGAGGCGCCCCACCCAGAGACCTTTAAGGTCATATGACTGATCATGTGACACTTAAATTACACCCAGACGGACGGAACTTTATGTAAATGATTAATGGACTTTTGGAAGTAACTGGCAATACGAGATCTTATTTTGGAGGCATTAAAATTTTTGAAATTTTCTAAACCCAATCACAATTTAAAACGGTTTTTGACTGCTGTCGAGAAGACGCCCCAACAAAGACAAGTGTTCTTAAGGGTCAACTACCATCAGACCACAATGCTGATATACCACAAAAAGATTTCTAAACACAATGTAGGTATACCACAAAAAAGATTTCTAAACACAATGCAGGTATACTAAAAAAAAAAAATTTCTAAACACAATATACATACATCACAAAAAATCCAAATAAAGATATCTTTACAAATTGTAATGGGGGGAAAAAGGAAATGCCGAAGCTCTGTGTATGAATAATTTCACATTAATACCATTGTAACACTCTATCTATCTTTATTCGCGAGAGTGAAATATCGCCCCTTCTATATTCGTGCGCGTACTTTTCAGAATGTGAATGGGGTTACGAATAACTATAAAAGAGAAACAAAAGAGAAATAAAGGCTGACAGTAGGTCTGCTTTCCGACTTTTCCCATTTATGAGATCGACTGTACTATAATGCCCAAATGAAAGTTGTGCAATCCAACAATGAGAAAGTGAGGGTGTAGGGGATTGGATTGGTCGTTCAGTTCTCTCGAGGTTTTGGTTTCTTTGTTTTAATGGCATATCAACTCTTTTTAGGTTATTTAATGCCAGAGCCATTCTCCTAGAAGAACAGTAGTGGTACTATTTGACCAATAGCTGTGAAGATAAGGGCGTTCATACCTTTCCCAAGGTTATTTGCCCGAAAGTGAACGTAATAGCACGACTGGAGTACGAACTCGCGTACTACGATTCCGCAGTCCATCGCTTTAACCATTACACCACGAGGACACCCCCACTCGAGGTTTTGTAAGAAACTAAACTTCGAGAGGTTTTCCACAATTTACAACACAAAGAAATGAAGAACGCAAACAAAAGAAAATTCACATGATAACATACAACAAGATGATTTTGTATACTAAGAACTAAGCAAAAAAATAATACAAAGTTGGAAGAATGTTCAGATATTGTTTGTTAGATATTTGTGTGTGTGTGTGTGTGACTGATAGAAATATTATGTCAATGTAAGTGCGTCTTTGTTCGAAAATATATGTGAGTACACATGTCCAGCTGGGAGTCGGAACGTAAGAGAAAGTTTTTGAAGTCACAGATTATATAGGTAACCATGTCAAGTGACCGGCTTCAAACGCAAGATTTATTTTTACGCGGGACAAAATCAAAATGTGCCGACTTAGTTGGAAGCACACGGTACGTGACTTTACCAATCAGGTTCCCGAAACTGTTTAATTTATCGACGTCCCACGACTTTTGTTTCGGAAAAAAGTGAGTATTGGATCCCATTTTTAAAAAAATTTTTCAGCTCCACGTGGCCATCGAGGGCCATTTAAAAAAAATATAAAAGTGTTAATCCTATCAGTGTACTAAAATAGAAATCACTTAAAAAAAATGTTCTTCGTCGACCCACCGCTTCCATGCCCCTAAAAAGTTACTTCATGGCTCACTAACATTCACAATGTTGTGTTTGGTTTTTATAAACAATAAGATGGTGGCCTGTTGATGTTGATCGAGACACAGGATAGTTTTGTTGTGGAAAAAGATGGAGAAACTTATCGAGTCATCACGAGATCAAGAAAGAAATCGAAGGGGACATACCAGCAGTGGATAAGATACTTTCATTTATGTGGGATTATTAGCTTGAGTTAAATCTCAAAGCTAAGATTTTCTCGGGAGATTTTTGACACTTGGGTTCTCATTGTTTTTCTGAGTGTTTAGGAACAGCGGTTCATGTATTTATTTACATCAGAAAACGTCTCTTCTTCTTCTTGGTCCATACAACAAACCACGATTTTTCGGAAAAAAAATCCCTAATTAAAACTGAGATTAAACACAATTACTTTCTTTCGCCTTCTGAGATCAATTCAATAACCTGCCTCTGAACACTTGGGCTACTTCTGTAAGCTTTATCATCTATTTATATGTTCATCACATGACAGACACGGTAAGCCGTTTTAAAAAATTTTATTTATTTCATTTGCTGACCATTATATTTAAAAAATGTTTGAAAGTTTTTTTGAGCACTCTCTTTATTTCAAACTTGCGCACACTTTTTTTTCCTAAAATTTTTCTACTTGGGGCGGGTGTACATACTGTCTTGAGCTGCATAGCGTCCCAGTTTATCGTAAAGGCTAAATAGGTAAATCCTATTTAGTAATTTCATTTACTTTTTTTTTCTTTTATTCGATTTATTATGTTGTATTGTACAAATGAAAATAGATATTGCGCATCTTAGAATGTAACATCATATTTGATCCATAATATAAACTTGGAATTTTTACAAGATAATACCCACCAAAAAAATAACAAAAAAGTGAAGAATAAATTAAAAAACTGAAGAGAAATTTATAAATAATATTCCTATAATATTTTTAAAAAATATTTGTGAGAAATTTACGGATTTTAATAAATGTTTTTAAAAAAAGAGTGATACTGTAGCAGCCACAGATCTATTTCCTTTTTCGAATCAAAGCCCTCGCCAAGTGATTCGACTATAACCGACCAATCAACAGGCAGAGCTCATTGATTCCTTCTCCCTCTCTCGTCTTCACAGAAGGACACGCGGCTACTAGTTTCACACACGGAAGAAACAGCGTTGCGGTAAGTCACGCCAGCGACCCGCTACTGTGACACACATACATAGTCAGATAGCGCCTAGCTAGCGGCCATGACAGACCTCTTTCACCTTCACAGAAGAACACGCGGCTACTAGCTTCACACACGGAAGCACCAGCCTTGCGGTCAGTCACACGAGCAACCCGCTACAGTGACACACATACATTGTCAGATAGCGTCTAGCTAGTGGCCATGACAGACCTCACTCGCCTTCACAAAAGAACACGCTTCACATACAGAATAACCGGCCTTGTGGTCCGTCACACGAGCTATTTGCTACAGTCACACACACACCCACACACTTCCTACAAACTCAAGGACCAAACACACTAACCGGAGACACCAAAAAGGACACTTTTTCACTCTGACTCTTTTACTTTTATTACCATAATAAACCGTTCGTTGTTGAGTTTTCAAAAAAAGTTTCGTTATTCATTTGTGTTGTCAAATGATTTATAGTGTTATGGAAAACCATTTTTCAACACTAAAATACTTAAGAAATTTATCGATTCAAAAAATCTTGTTAATCCTAACTAAGCCATACTACTAAGTAATTTTTTTAAGTACTTGGGTTGAAGAATAACCTGTAAATCCGATTAGTAATGTTTAATTAAATGTAAATAGTAATTTTATTTAGGCAACTACTTCGCAAAGCTTTTCTCTTGAAGTTAGTAAATTCAAATTATGTAAGATTAGTTACATCTTACAGAAATGATTTGTTACGTCTTGCAAATTATTATTAATTTTCAAACACCTTCGTTAAAAACTCATTTTATTATAATTAATAATAATAATAATTTGACAGCAGATACAAAAAGCTAATCAATATATTTGCTTTTCGGAGTCTTTTGCGATACGAGTTATCTCCCTTCCACACGACGCAATTTGGGAATAACAATATCAAATAAAACAATGCTGAGCAATATACCGAAGTTTAACACAATTGCAAAATTGCTTAAAAGGTGTAATCCTTTTTAGATGACTTGGATTATTCTGTTCTGTTTCCGTCAAGATTATTATTTGCAATACAATTCAGATTTTTCGGCATGTACAAAAAAAAAAATAAATAAATAAATAAAAGAAAAAAATAAAAGAAAATTCATATAACAGGAGCAAACAAAAAAGAGAAAAGTCTTGTTAGATTAAAAGAATTAGTTTTATTCAATGAATGTAGTGGTAGTAGTAATAATAATCGACTGATAAGCAACATCTTACACCCCCCCCCCAAAAAAAACAAACAAACCTGGACGTGGATAAGAAAAGGAAACCTTAAGAGAGAAACAGAATCTCTCCTAATTGCAATACAAAACAACGGCATAAGAACCAATCATATCAAAACGAGAATAGATAAGACGCAACAAAATAGCAAATGTAGGTTATGCAGTGACAAAGACGAAACGATCAATCAAATTATAAGTAAATGCTGCAAATCAGCACAGAAGAAGTATAAAACTAGACACAACTGGGTGGGCAAGGTGATCCAATCGGAATTGCCCCAGAAATTGAAATTTGACCGTACGAACAAATTTTATATGCACAACCCAGAATTATGAGATATAGACGAACACCTAATCTCCGCCGGACGACCAGACCTTATAATAAAAAAAAAAAAAAAAAAAAAAGAACTTGAAAAATTGTGGATTTTGCTGTCCCAGCTAACGACTGAATGAAACTGAAAGAAAGTGAAAAGAAGGATAAGTATCTGCACCTTGCTAGGGAATTGAAAAAACTATGGAACATGAAAGTGACAATTATACCAATCGTGATTGATGCTTTTGGTACAGTCACCAAAGGATTATTAAAGAGACTGAAGAACTTGGAAATAAGAGGACAAGTTGATACCATCCAAACTACAACATTATTGAGAACGGGCAGAATACTGAGAAGAGTCCTTGAGACATGAGGAGACTTGCTGTCAGTGAATCTCCAGTGAAAGACCATCAGCAAACGCTGATGTAAAAATTCTCAACGAGTAAATAATATATACCTTTGGAATAGAAACCTTAAATAATAAGTTTTAAAAAAGAGAAAAGTAGACAAAAAAATTTGACGTATATTCATAAGGATGTTCAAAAACTGGAAAAACTTCGTTTTTAAACACACTTACGCACGCATGCACACCCACATACACTTCGATGTACACTCATACGCACAACCGTATAGAAATGTAAGGGAAACAACTCTTATTTTTTTTTGTTGACTTCGATACAATCAGGATTTTATATTGATGAAGATAATAATAAAAGTAAAAATATTTTGATTATTCAAAATTGATACTTAAGTAAATACTTATATATGTGGTAAGTTTTAAAGGAGTGAGTAGGTTTTTTTCATCAAGAATTTGGATTGAAACCTTCTCTTTTACAAATCTGGATTTTCTCTAAACCCTCTCGTTTGTCATAATACGAATACCATGAATATTCAATGTAATTTATTGGAGTCCATTTTGCCTAGATTTAGTAATTTACTAAATTTTTTACTAAGATGTGGTACGAGGCTGTATGAATAGGACATACAACGAGACACAAACACACTTGTGAACGTTTCTTAGTCTAGCTTGCTAAGCATTACACCACCTGAAGCGCCTATTTTGCCTAGTTTTAGATTAGAAGAAGTTATTATCCACAGAAAATATATTTCTTCCGGTACATAACCAGAGGCTTATACACTGATTTTAGGCATTTTTGAAGTGTGTGGATTATCTGGTAATAATTATGCCTTGTAGTTATTCGACATGAAATGGAAATATGTTTTTCTTTCCATTACGATAGGCTGTAACACAAGGCCAATTTTTCAGTGGAGTAATACTGGTTTGAATTCAGAGTTTTGCTTCTCCAAGATTGGTTGACGTCTGTTCTTCATTTGCTTGTGATCTCTTAAAATGTGTGGAATTTTTTTGAAAGATGATTGAATTTTAGCCTGCTTTATTTTCGACATGCATTCAAGTTAGCATTTAAAGATTTTTACAGTTGGTTTTTATCAATATCTATTTTGAGCCACTGCAAATGAAGCTTTATCGGTGAAATAAAATACAAACATAGTAATTATTTTGCTTATGCTTTATTTAGCATCAATCAACTGAATTCCAGTTCGGATAAAGATTCTTTAGTATTTGTCGTGAGGAGATAACGATGTTTGACCTCATTACAACAGGTTTATAATTTGACAGTTCAGATCATAAACATTGCTGATTTTCAATCTCATCTACATTAGCTACAAATTATTTATACCACAGAATTTATTACCCATGAAACTTAACTAGGATTAAACCTTTTTATACTTTCGCTTTTTACGAAGAAAAACAAAGCCAAAGAAATTTTTGTTCAAAAATGAAAAATTCATGTAATGATAAGTTTTTCATTTTTTCTTTTTTTTAAAATTTATTTATTTCATTTTTTTCATTAATTTTGGATATAAAAAATTCAATTCAACGTGCAATAATTAGATTTCTTCTATTAAAATTAATTCTATTGAATTAAATTAAAGCAAAAAATTCTTTCGATTTTTACAAATATTCATTCAAATATCTACAAACACAGAAGAATTTTATTTTCATAAAAATCCGTTTGAATCTAGTTCAGTTAATTTTGTTTACAAGTTTATCGCTGATCGACACGGCAAAAAAAAAGTTACATCGAAGTGCGAATAAACACTGCTAATTTTGTTAATAAACGAAAAAAGTTGAATTAATATTGATTTAAAATTGATTTGTTTTAGATTTATTTGATTGAAATAAAATATTATTATAACTGAAGGTAAAAATCTAATTCATTTTTATTTCATTTTTCTTCATTTTTTAAAAATTACTGTTATATACTTTGTACTTCAGGATTTTGCTGGCTTTAACAAGATTTAAGTAGATTAATAATTTTATTCTTGATATTCGAAAAGACCATTGTTATTTAAAACGTGGTTGTCTTTTTTCATTGTTTTTATATATAGTATTTTTTTCGAAACACTTTTATAAATATTTTGAACAGGAAAGTTTTGTTGATTAAGCTAATCGCGGATGAATGAAATCATGGCTGTCGATTCTGCAGACAATATAAAATGTTGGAGAAATTTGACTTGTTCAAGGGAAATAACTCTCAGCAAAGTTTTGTTATCGATATACTTATTAATTTTAAATGCTTCGATTATAAGACATTCTAACATGAGTTCGACTCTGACTGTATGCAGAATGCCGTAAATTAAAAAGATTCATTACAGAGATTATTTAATGAAATCAAAGACTTCATTCAACAATCTCTGTAATCACTTTTTTTTACTTATATCAATCCGAATATTCTAAATAACAAAGAATATTTTTTATAGATAATAACCCCTAATCTGACAGCAAAGGATTTAACGATATTTTCCCTTATCTTTTGGTTTTGTGATACAAATGGATCATCTAATATCGGCAAGACGAGCATACTTAATGATAATCAACATGAGAGAGAGAGAGAGAGAGAGAGAGAGAGAGAGAGAGAGAGAGAGTGAGAGAGAGGCTGCCAAATAGTGGACTTTGTTGTCCTGGCTGACCACAGAGTAAAACTGAAAGTGAAAAGAGAGATAAGTACGTAGACCTTGTCAGAGAACTAAACAAACAAACAAACAAACAAACAAACAAACAACAGAACATGAAATTGACGGTGATTCCAATTGTAATTGGTGCACTTCGAACAGTCACCAAAGGATTGGTACAAGGACTGGGGGACTTGGAAATATGAGGACAAAAAAAAAGAGAATTTTCAAAATTGTGGACTTTGCTGTCCCGGCTGACCATAGAATAAAGCTGAAAGAATGTGAAAAGATGGATAAGTACCTCGATCTTGATAAGGAATTGAAAAACTAAGGAACATGAAGGTGACAATTATACCAATCGTGATTGGTGCTTTTGGTTCAGTAACTAAAGGATTATTGAAGGGACTTCAGGACTTGGAAGTCGGAGGATTAGTGGAGACCATCCAAACTATTACATTGCTGAGAAGGGACAGAATACTGAGGAGAGTTCTATAGACTTGAAGAGACTTGCTGTCATTGAAACTCCAGTGAAAGACCATTAGCTAACACTGACGTTAAAAACTCTCATCATCATCATCATGTCGCGCTGGTAGCACGGATATCCCTGACCCTCTCTCGCCATTCCTCCCTATCGTTCATCGCCCTAGGCAGGTCTTCAGGACACCATCCCGTATCCTCACATAGCTGCTAAATGTATGTTCGTGCTGGTCGTCCTGCTTTTGCACGGCCATGTGTGGGGGTCCATAAGAGTACATCTCTTATGAGTTCGTCCCTGCTTCTCCAGCAGTGTCCTGCATGTCTGGTTCGTCTTACTTGAATCGTTTTTGTGATAGGAGGAAGGTGGCCGTACAATTGGCGTCTTGTGGGGTGTTGCCGCCAGGACATGTTCAAGATTGCACGCAGCATTCTTGTGTAATTGCCGTCTAGCTTCTTCTCCAGCCGTTTTGTTAGCGTCCATGTAGTGCACCCATATAGCAGTATCGATGTGACCGCTGCCTGGAAGAAACTGCGTTTCATTTTATCGGGTAGGTCTGATTTCCATATAATCGATAGCCTATTGATAGCTGTCCATGCTTTCGTTAACCTCGTTTCGATGTCCTTTTCGGTTGATTCGACGCTGCTCCCTAGGTAAGTGAATTTGTCTACTAGTTTAAGAGGGGTTCCTTCTAGAGTGGAGATGTCCCCCGTTTGATTATAGCACATATATTCCGTTTTGTGTGCATTAACATAGAGGCCTATGCCTGCGGCTGCTCGTTCCAAACTATGCAGTAGTGTTTCGGCTTGGTCGGGTGTATTTGCCAGTATCGCTATGCCATCGGCATAGTTGGCGTCGGTAATTGTTTTTGCGGGGTACCTTCTGCTACTTTTCTTCGTCAGCTCGAAGCCATTCTCTTTGATTTTGTCAATCGATGTTCTAAGTACGTAGTCTAGACAAATGATAAAGAGGTTTGGAGCCAGCGTGTCCCCTTGTAGTACTCCTGCTACAATGTCGAAGTATTCTGTGTTTCTATCTGGTGATCGTACTTTTATTTTGGTGTTTCTATAGAGAATCGTTATTGCTGCTACGGTTTCTTTAGGTATGCCGTACGCTAGTAGGATTTGTTCCATCTTTCCTCTGTGAATGGAATCGAAGGCCTTGGTAAAGTCGACAAATATTAATGTCGCTTGTAGGTTTTTTGCCCGTACTCCTTCAAGGATTCTACGGATGGTTAATATTTGTGAGGTCGTGGATCTATTTCTTCGGAAGCCATTTTGGTTTTTTCTAAGTATGTTGTCGACTTTGGGTTCTATGCGGTTTCGTAGTAGGGCATTGTAGATTTTGGCTGCTATGGATGTAAGTGTTATGCCTCGGTAGTTTTTGGCTAATCCGAGGTCCCCCTTTTTGAGAAGGGGAGTATGCATCCCTTCATCCATCTATCTATCGGATTTTGATTGTATACTGCGTTGCAGTGTCGGAGCTATATGTCGTCGAATTGTCTGGTCTTCCATACTTCTGGGGGAATCTCGTCCAGCCCTGCAGCTTTCCTATTTTTAATTTTTCTGAGAACCGAGTCGAGTTCTTCTTGTGTGAACGGTCCTAGTTTAATGTCTAATTGTTTACTAATTATTCTGGTGATTGGTTCATGTGTTATTTTCGGTGGGTTTCCTAGTACGTTTTCGAAGTGCTGTTTTTCACAGTTTTATTCTTTCTTGTTGGTTTGCTACTTTCAGTTTTGCTTTGGCTGTGTTCTTTCTTCTACTCACTTCGTTTATTGTTTGCCAGGTTATCCTAGATTGTCTATCTTCCGCAGAGTCTCTAATCTTATCTATCTGATTTTGAATGTATTCTGTCTGTTCCTTTATATATATGTCTGCTAATTGATATTGTGCTGTTTTTAGTTTTAAGGCATTTGTGTTTGTTGGTTTTTTTCGATAGGTTTTGGAGGCTGTTTTCACTAGTACACGTTTTTCTCTCACCGCTAAAGTTTCCCATGGGACTCTATATTTAGTTTTGAGTTTTGTTGGAATGCATTTCGCTGCTGCCTTGAGGTGCGCATTGACGAAATTTTCATATTCGTCGTTTGGTGTACTTTTTTCCGTCTTTTCTTGTAGTGTTTCGAATCTGTTTCTTAATTCTAATACGTATTTATTTCTTATATCTCTGTTGTTCAAAAGGGCCCAGTCATAGTGTTTGGTGGTCGCTGTTCGTTTGGCGTTTTTTCGTAGGCTTAGCCGTATTTTCGCCGTGACTATTCGGTGATCGGTGGACACACCCTCGAAAGAGGAGTATGCCTCGCAATTCATTGCACTATTTTTCCATTTCTTGTTTATAAGGACGTAGTCTATCTGAGCTTTAGTATTGTTCGCGTACGTGTATGTCCATAGTTTGCCAGAGACGAAACGATCAATCACATAATAAGCAAATGCTGCAAATTAACACAAAAAGAGTTTAAGACTAGACATACCTGGGTGGACAAAGGTGATCCACTAGGAATATTGAAAGAAATTGAAAGTTGACCAGACGAACAAATGGTATATGCACAACCAAGAATCCGTCCGGGAGAATGACACACACAAACTCCTCTGGGATTATGACATACAGCCAGACGGTCAGACCTAATAATAATCAATATAAAAAAAAGAAAACTTGCAAAATTGTGGATTTTGCTGTCCCAGCTGACCACAGAGTAAAATTGAAAGAAAGTGAAAAGAAGGATGAATACCTGAACCTTGCTAGGGAATTGAAAAAAAACTAAGGAACATGAAAGTGACAATTATACCAATCGTGATTGATGCTTTTCGTACAGTCATCAAAGGATTATTAAAGAGACTGGAGGACTTGGAAATAAGAGAACGAGTGGAGACCGTCCAGACTACTACATTATTGAGAACGGCCAGAATACTAAGAAGAGTCCTTGAGACATGAGGAGACTTGCTGTCAGTGAAACTCCAGTGAAAGACCATCAGCTAACGCTGATGTTTTTCAGATCAGCATTATCTGATGTGAAAAACATCCAGTGAAGTAGCATTCTTAAGGAGTAAATAATAATAATAATAATAAGTACCTCGACCTTACTAGAGAATTGAAAAAACTACGGAACATGAAGGTGACAATTATACCAATTGTGATTGGTGCTTTTGGCACGGTCACTAAAGGATTATTAAAGGGCCTGGAGGATTAGGAAGTTGGCGGGCGAGTGGAGATCATCCAAACAACAGCATTACTGAAGACGGCCAGAATACTCAGAAGTGTCCTTGAGACCCGAGGAGACTTGCTGTCACACAATCTCCAGTGAAAGACCATCAGCTAACGCTGATGTGAAAAACTCTAATAGAAACCAAGTTTCTTCTTAAAGCAGCACCAAACAACACCATAAAGACCTATTTTAAAATGAAAATAGATTAGACACAAAAGAATAGCAAATGTAGATTATGAGGTAATAGAGAGAGACGCAACCATTAATCACATTATAAGGGAATGCAGTGAATTAGCACAATAAGAGTACGAGACTAGACACAATTGGATCGGGAAGATGATCCACAGGGAATTGTACAAAAAAATGAAATTTGACCATACTCATAAAAGGTAATCTGTTCTTCAGAATGTGACAAACTCAATTCTCTGGGATTTTGAGATACAAACTGACCACCTATTTCCAGTCAGAAGTTCAGACCAAGTAATAATTAACAAAAGGAAAAAAAAGCCGGTCGACTAGTGGACTTTGTCATCCCGGCGGACTACAAAGAAATCAAAGAAATTGAAAAGAGAGACAAATACTTAGACCTTGCCAGAGAACTAAAAAAAGTTATGGAACATGAAAGTGACGGAGATACCATTTATAATTGGTGCGTTTGGAACGGTCCCCAAAAGTTTCCTAAGGGGACTGGAAGAATTGAAAATCGGAGGTCAGCATTATTAAGATTGGCCAGAGAAGATTTTTGAAGACTTGAGGAGACTTGTTGTCACTCAGACTCCAGTGAAAGACCATCAGCTAAGGATAGTATGAAAAATTAATTATAATAATAATACATATTAATATATATTTGTAGAGTTCTGAGCAAATAATTTACGTCTTTACAGTTCAATTCAAGTAATTTAGTAGTTAAGTTTCTTTAAGATGGAAGCGATTACAGAGCATATAGCACATGTTGTGAATGCTGCATGACTTTCAAAAAATGAACTAATGCTGAAGAAGCAAGAGAAATGATGTTTAAAGGAACAAATATTTGATGATTAGAGAAATTGCCAAAGACGACTTGAAAGGTTTCGAAAAGATGACTTCAATTTAAAAGATATGCCACAAATAATTCATCGAATTGTCTTAAGATGAATGACGACCGGCTTTTATTTGAATTCAATAGAAATAATTATGTTAGGATTGCAGAATTTGCTGAAAAGCGCAATTCAGTCCATTCAAACGATTTACTGTCATCATCTATAACCTGGGCGAAGCTGTTTGCATTTCCATAGCGCTAATAGCATTGGGGAAGGTATCAATTCAACTATTCTACCTCCAATTATGAGTAAATGGTAGAGCAGTTTAAGCTCTTTAACCTTGGTAGTGCAACCAGTGTAGGAGAAAGAAAACTCTGAATTCAAACTGAATTCAAACTGATCTTGTGTCACATCCTGATGGTGCGGAAGGGTTCGGTAAATACGTACAACTTTTAAAGGTCACTAAACTTGGAAAATCAAATTTTTTCGATTTTGTGACATAGATTTCCGTAGATGTATACATTCAATTACAATAATCTGTATGCATCTTAGTACAAGAGAGTATCTGCATGATTAATACGTATATACATAGCTTATATATATATATATATATATATATATATATATATATATAATATGTGTGTGTGTGTGTGTGTATTTATCGATGTGTGTGTACAAACGTATAAAAAAGAAGAAAAATTTTTCGTGATTCAACAGAAGCGAAATGTAAAGCAAAAGTGAACGTCTTCATTTTTTGGCAGTTTCGTCATTTATAAACTTATTTTTCATTGCTGATAAAAATGGATATTTTACAAGAATACAAAGTGACTCAATGGTTATGGGGCGGTTAAGAAAAAACTAAAAAAGACAAAAATCATAAGGGTTTTAAATTACCTTCGTCCTCCTCACTCTCTTTCTCTTTGTAAGTGTGCGTGCGCGTGTGTGTACGTGTGTTATTGTGTGTATGCACGGACGTATGTATGCATTTTCTTTCTTTCTTTCTTTCTTTCTTTCTTTCTTTCTTAATCTCGTCTTTTTAGCAATATTTTATCAAATTGTTTAATGATAGTTAACCTGCAATACCAAAAACTAATGAATAAATTCATATATTGCTGTAAAAAAGAAGAAGCAAAAAATAACAGTGCTTCGAACAAAGCCTTCATTAGATAATAATTCTGGGTTAGGCATGGTTTTGGAGCCGAAAAATCATCATCACAAACCTAAGGTGCTCCAGCAGAACCTCTTGATGCCATCAGGTTTCTTCTTCTTCTTCTTCTTCTTCTTCTTCTTCTTCTTCTTCTTCTTCTTCTTCTTCTTCTTCTTCTTCTTCTTCTTCTTCTTCTTCTTCTTCTTCTTTACCTTGCAATTACAGATCGACAGATTCAAGCGATTATAGTTTCTGACTGATCTTGGAGCCTCTTAATGCTCCCTTTTCTGTTGGTGACCATCTGAGTTTAGACATATATACAAAGGTCAAGCAGAAAAAATAAGACCTTGGTATGTGAATTCGACAAAAAATATTAATTGGTCGTCCAGTCATTTATTTCACATTTCTCTCTCTCTCTCTCTCTCTCTCTCTCACACACACACACACACACATCTTTGATATCTTTATAAACAAATTTTGATTTGAGAAAAATGCTATTTTTACAAGTGGCAGATGTCAGTTGATTGAATCTCAAACTACATTGGTTGATTTTAAGCCTAGCAATAGTTCCCATGATATAGTGAGTACTTTTACAAAAGTAAAATATTTTCCGTTTCTATTTTCATGGAATCTTACTTCCTCCTAAATTTCTTCTTTTTTCACGTGAATTGTTTTGTTGACAGAAAAAAACTGTTTGAATCAATGATGCTTTCAGCGCTGACAATAGTTTCAATAATGGTGTTCAAGATTTAAAAAAAAAAATATCTATCGTTAGAACAACACTCAGAGAGAGAGAGAGAGAGAGAGAGAGAGAGAGAGAGAGAGAGAGAGAGAGAGAGAGAGAGAGAGAGAGAGAGAGATTTTCCGTATGCGCATATTCTATTATAACCACTTAAATAATACATGTGCTTAGATCTTATAGATTGACTCCATTGAGATAATTCATGTCAAAATAAAAATAAAACCCCTCCTTTTAATAAGAGTCGGTGATAAAATCATTATCAACATAATCTCATTTCTCTCTGAAATGATGAGTCAAAATGTTGTTATCACGAGGGGTGCTCCGAAAGTAATGCCTCAAATTTATTTCTATGAAAACTACAAACGATACAGGGAACACGATAACACCGTTGGAGAGAGAATATTTCCAGCTACAAAATATTATTTTTAATCCTAGTCACAACTATTGGTTATGTAGTTTCGGTAGCGATGAATAGGAGACTGCATGCTGCATCATCGGAGACGATCCATTTTTCTCACTGCCAAGAAAATGTTGTCAGCGTAGTTCATCATTCATCGGTCTGTTTCGTGTGGATGAACCGGTCCAGGTGATCTTCATTTCGTCGGTATATGCACCAGTGTTGAACGTTGCTTGTCAATAACATAATTGTCATCACTCTTGAAACGCATTACCCATCACCTAACTGTGCTCACATCCATTACTTGGTCTCCATAAACATTCGTAAAATATTAATGAATATCAATGAATACACTTTTTCCATGTAAAGATTTTTATCTACTTTCATGTCAGATGACAATTTACCAGACTGCCGTTTAATTGCTATTTATAATAAGACAAAATACAATAGGAATTATGGGCAAGAATATTTAACCTTTAACTGTCATATCACCAAGATCCATTTCTGATGTTGTACGGCAAAATGATAAATTAGGAGATATTACTTTCGAAGTGATTCTCAAGTTTTACTTATCCCTAGTGAGAAGGAATAACCAACAGTGGAAACATTTCTTTGCCGAAAACTTGCCCGATAAAAGATTGTTAATGTCCCCCCTTATTGGCAGTAGTTTCTCTCGAAATAAACTGGAGTCTTCCAAAATATCCTTCGTATATTAACTTCTGTTCCGTATTGTTTGTTACATTTACTGTATGACATTTATATGTAGATTAAAAAAAACAAAAACAAACTATAATGAGACAGAAGCAGTACTTGGATTCTTTCGAACCAGTTCCTCATCTTTGTTGTCTTTATCTCAACGTTTTGGACGCTGTACTTTTAAGGAAGGCCAGAGACTAGATCGGCTGAAATGACATGATAAAGAGAGCAAAGATGAAG
The DNA here is from genome assembly GCA_963585895.1 of Sepioteuthis lessoniana. Classification (NCBI taxonomy): domain Eukaryota; kingdom Metazoa; phylum Mollusca; class Cephalopoda; order Myopsida; family Loliginidae; genus Sepioteuthis; species Sepioteuthis lessoniana. The sequence continues at coordinate 30,173,748 of OY757938.1, forward strand.
AAAATAGATCTAAATTCGCTGAGACGAATATTCACAAGAAACAGTTAAAAGCAACAAATATTCGTTTTCAAAACCTTTTTCTTCTTCTCCTCTTTGATTATTCACGTTTATTTCAATGGCCTACAATTCCAGCTGTTCTCCCCTCCCCAACTCTGGGTAAATATCAAGGCAGACTGTTTTTTTTTTTTGAAAACCAGTCCAGGAGAAAGAAAACTCTGAATTCAAACCAGCCGCGCTCTGCTGAAAAGTAGACCTCGTGCTGCACCAGTTCATGACGGAGAGGTAAATACAGACTTCAATTTACTCCCGTCACACACACACACACACACACACACACACACACACACACACACACACACACACACACACACACACACACACAAAACATAAAAAAGCAAGAGAAAATAACAACAAAAAATTACAACGAAAACCCTGACTTTACTTTCAAAGTTTTAAATCATTATAAAATGTTATGATAATCAATGAAAAGGTTATGAGCTGATGTTAGAAAAATAAAAGATTTTTGGAAGAGACTAAACAAACAGAAGAAAATATATGCGCAGAGTAACGTATGAAGAGTTAAAATGATCCTCGCCCGTTTTGAAGAGAGAGGATAACACACACACACACACACACACACACAGAGCCTCAAATTAGGTAGAAAGTCTAAACAATTATGACCATTAGATGGGACAAAAATGTCAAGAGAGGAACATTCATTTATTTATTTGTTTTATTAAATATTTTTAAAGTCTGTATGTAGCCCCCACCCAATATTCCTACAACCAAATGTGTAAGTAAGATTAAGGCTTCTACTCAATTTGAGACGAAATGAACAGAAGAAAACACAACTTTATTTGCTCACTGGACCGTTTTGAACATACATACACACACATACACACACACAAGTCTCAAATCGGATAGAAATTAACTCCCTGCCCCCAAAATTATGTTTGTTAGGGGGAACAAGAATGTTAAGGTAGGAGTTTTCCTTTGTTTAGTTGTTTTATTATAGGATTTTAACGACTTTAATTTCCATCTCGGAGTATATGCAGTAGTTATCCCACCTAAAAAAAAAGTTGTATCAAAATAACGTGAACTCATCATCATCATATCATCATATCGTGCTGGCAGCACGGATATCCCTGACCCTCTCTCGCCACTCCTCCCTATCGTTCATCGCCCTAGGTAGGTCTTCAGGACAACAACCTGTATCCTCACATAGCTGCTGAATGTACGTTCGTGCTGGTCGTCCTGCTTTTGCGCGGCCGTGTGTGGGGATCCATAAGAGAACATCTCTTATGAGTTCATCTCTGCTTCTCCAGCAATGTCCTGCATGTCTGGTTCGCCTAACTTGAATAGTTTTCGTGATAGGGGGCAGGTGGCCGTACAGTTGGTGTCTTGTGGGGTGTTGCTGCCAGGACTTGTTTAGGATTGCACGCAGCATTCTTGTGTAATTGCCATCTAGTTTCTTCTCCAGCCGTTTTGTTAGCGTCCATGTAGTGCATCCATATAGCAGTATCGATGTGACCGCTGCCTGGAAGAAACTGCGTTTCATTTTATCGGGTAGGTCTGATTTCCATATAATCGATAGCCTATTGATAGCTGTCCATGCTTTCGTTAACCTCGTTTCGATGTCCTTTTCGGTTGATTCGACGCTGCTTCCTAGGTACGTGAATTTGTCTACTAGTTTAAGAGGGGTTCCTTCTAGAGTGGAGATGTCCCCCGTTTGGTTATAGCACATATATTCCGTTTTGTGTGCATTAACATGGAGGCCTATGCTTGCTGCTACTCGTTCCAAACTATGCAGAAGTGTTTCGGCTTGGTCAGGTGTATTTGCCAGTATCGCTATGTCATCGGCGTAGTCGGCGTCGGTAATTGTTGTTGCAGGGTATCTTCTGCTTCTTTTCTTCGTCAGTTCGAAGCCATTCTCTTTGATTTTGTCAATCGATGTTCTAAGTACGTAGTCTAGACAAATGATAAAGAGATACGGAGCCAGCGTGTCCCCTTGTAGTACTCCTGCTACAATGTCGAAGTATTCTGTGTCTCCATCTGGTGATCGTACTTTTACTTTAGTGTTATCTATAGAGAATCGTTATTGCCGCTACGGTTTCTTTAGGTATGCCGTACGCTAGTAGGATTTGTTCCATCTTTCCTCTGTGAATGGAGTCGAAAGCCTTGGTAAAGTCGACAAATATTAATGTCGCTTGTAGGTTTTTTGCCCGTACACCTTCAAGGATTCTGCGGATGGTTAATATTTGTGAGGTCGTAGATCTATTTCTTCGGAAGCCATTTTGGTTTTTTCTAAGTATGTTGTCGATTTTGGGTTCTATTCGGTTTCGTAGTAGGGCATTGTAGATTTTGGCAGCTATGGATGTAAGTGTTATGCCTCGGTAGTTTTTGGCTAATCCGAGGTCCCCCTTTTTGAGAAGGGGAGTATGCATCCCTTCGTCCATCTATCTATCGGATTTCTATATGTAAGTGTAGCTGATTAGAATTAAATAGGTTGACTTTAACTAAGTCAAAACTAAAGGGGAAAAACTTCTTGAGAAGGAAACTCACATTACCAAAATCCTACAAGTGTCGCATTACAGATATACAACCTTGCGACAATTAAAACCTCGAACTAACCGGAGAGGCCAAACCTCTCAATATTCAAACAATCACTTAACTGTCCTGCCCCGGCTTGTCACTGGATAACAGTCTCAGAAGAGAAGATAGTACTATACTAGACACAAGCGTATAAAAATGGAAACCAGGATATGCAGCATGGGTGATATGAATTATGGCGGATGACTCCAGAGTTCAACGACGTGCTTCACCAAATGCTGGATAGAGGAACCTCATTGGTCAACGGTTAGGATAGTTCAGTCAGGAAACAACTGCAACACATGTATGAGGGTGACATCAATTGAGCCCCCCTCCCCCCCAAAAAAAACAGTCTCTGAATGTCTGCTATGACTCTGATTCCAATCATTCATCCAAAACAAATCACCTGTCAAGCAGGTAAATAAGGAGCGTGTTCTGCGTGTTGGAACTTTGGCCTCAAAGTTCGAAAAATTAGGTTTGTTTTGGTTTCTTTGTTTAATGGCATATCAAACATCGTGGGCAATTTAATGTCGAAGCCTTCGTTATAGAAGAACAGTAGTGATACTACTTTTAAGCCATTGATGAGAGTGGTAAGAGGGTACATACTTTTTTCAAGGGTCCAAAAGTGAACGTAATAACACGACTGAAGTTCGAAATCTCTAACTTCGAGGTCGTAATTTTTTGCCACAGGGATTCCTCTCCCTCGAAAAAATCCGTTACAGGGCCCAAACCAAACTTAGATGCAAAAGCATGGTCAACACACCGACTTTTAACGTTAGGTTTTTAAAAACAATAAACCACCTGCCTGAACTTACAATATCTCCTGCCGAGAACAATAAAGACATAATATACGTACAGGGACAAATATATTACCATAGTGAACTAGAACTAAAATACCATGCTGCCATCTCTATGAAAAACTCTATTAATGCTGTTATTGAAATTGTTGGAATACTTCTCAGTTCTTTTGCTTTAAAACCATGAGAGAAAATCTAACCGAAAATGATATTTGCTACATTTAATGTCAAACCTTGCACGTCTCTTGTTACCGTCCCATCAATGCCAGTGATGAAACGGACATCACCACCTTCTTTAACTAGCTTTCTTCCCTTGTCCAATACATTCCCAAAGTCAACGTTCTGAGCATCGTTGGAAACATGAATGCTCATATAGGTAAAGACACAAGTAACCAAACAGAAATACTGAGATTTCTCCAGAGAATAGGTTTGTATGCCAAGGCATTAAATTCAAAAAAAAAAAAAAAAAAAAAAAGAAAGAGAAAACTATGGACTAACACCTATCCAAATAACTCTAAAATGCTGCTTGATTATTTATTTCTAACCAAGAAGTGGATAAACAATGTTTTGAACTGTGGGGCATACTCATATTTTGAAGGGATATCTTCTGATCACAGAAGCGTCTCAAAAAGGATTTGTTTGAGACTACGTAGAAATAAGACCCAAACAAGTAAACATCACGATATAACTGATCTTTACTCGCCTATAGTGATATAAGCAATAAATATACGGTAACTGTAAGAAAGAATTTTGATACTCTTCAGAAGACATCTGCAAGGCATGCTCCAAATGACGAATATGAAAACCTTGTTAGCCGAGTGCATACTAACCAAACCCAAAAGCCGAATGAAGAGTTCCCTGGGAGACAATAGCAGTTAGCAAAAATCAAGATAACTTGAAAAAAGCGTTCTTACTTAATAAAAAAAGCTCCAATACGCAGAAATTTCAGAAAACTCAGAAAGTGAAAAAAACATTTAAAATCTGCTTGGAAACCCTCTCGAAATCCCTGATAAATCTGCTGAAAGAATATTAATTGCTAACTAGACATCAAACTAGGACAGTTTATGGAGGAAGAACTTGATGCAGTACTGAAAAGAATTATAGCAGAAATGCTGTTAGCCGCGATTTAATACTTACTGAGGTTTGGAAGACAAGAAAATTTGACGACATACTTCTTTGATTATGCAACTCAGTCTATAAACGAAACACAATAGAGAAATGAACGAAAGGCTGTATCCGCCTCATTCCCAAGAAAGGTCACCTCAGAATCATTAAGAACTACAGAGACATAACTCTTACTGCTAGAACTACTAAGGTTTATAATGACCTGCATCTCAATCGTATCCAATCCAAACCAAGAAAATTCTTGGAAAAATCAAAACGATTATCTGCGAAATCGATGAACAAAATTACAGATTCAAACTGTCGAAGAAGAACGGGCAAAGACTATCGAGACAACACTTCTGTTCGTAGATTTCTCCAAGGCATTCGATTTGTTTCTCAGAGGAAAGATGAAGCACATACTACAAGCATACTGTCTCCACAAAGAAACTTTCACAGCTATAATGATACTTTACAAAAACACGAAAGCAACGGTTCGCTCATTCAGTTGTGTCACCGACTTCTTCAACATCGTCGATCGCGTCTTGAAAAGAAATACTTTACCACCATATCTGCTTATGACATGTCTTGACTTACGTACTTTATATGTCAATAGATCTAGTAAAACTAAAATGGTTTCACATTATAAAACCCAAGAAGCAGAAACTATGACAGAATCAGACTATGCTCATGATCTAGCATGTCTTGCATATACACCAGCCCTTGCCATATCCCAAGCCAGATGCAAACAGCAGGAGACATTGGTCTCAACGTGAACGCAGATAAAGCAGAGTTCAGGTGCTTTAAACAAGAAGGAGTGGTCTCCATTTCAAAAGGCAAGCCTCTGAAATTAGTCGATCAATTCACATACCTCGGCAGCAATATCTCATCAACAGAAAACGATATCAACATACGGATTGTAAAGGCGTGGATTGATATTGATAGATTATAGATCATATGGAAATTTGATCTCTCTGATTAAATAAAACGGTATTTCTTCCAAGTTGTGTCTGGGCTAGTACTTCTATATGGGTGTACCATCAGGACTTTAACGAAACGCACGTAGAAAAAGGCCGATAGGAAATACATGAAAATGCTATGTGCTATTTTGAACAAATCCTGAAAGCAGCTCTCAAAAAAAAGAACAAAAAAACCCCCCAGCTGTACGGCCGCTTGTCTCATCTCACAAACGAAACATGTTGGTTTCTGCTGGTGAAGTAAGGACAAACTCATAAGTGACGTTCTCCTATGGACACACCATTGTTGGATGAACAACAAAGACTTACATCAGTTCTCTGCAGACACTGCAGGAGCGATGGACCATAGGGAGGGATGGTATGTGTGTGTGTGTGTGTGTGAAGTAGAGAGAGAGAGAGAGAGAGAGAGAGAGAGAGAGAGTCAAGGAAGTCTGTCCTATCAGCACAACTTTATGATGCTAATGAGAATTACGTACAGCAACAGTTGAATTTATTGAATCGTGACCAAAATCAACTTGGTTATCACAAATTTCAATTAATTCTAAATCTAAATCACAAATAATTTCTTCTTGCTCAATACGAAGTGACTGTTATTTCTATGAAGGAGTTTCCATGGCAACAAAGTGAATGAAAAATAGATTGAAATAGTCAAATTTTCGATTAAATCAACGAAAAACTTTTCTGTAAAACTCCCCAGCGAAAGGAGAAAATTGACCAATAAACGGAACACTCCACGGAAATAAGATTTCTACTATATTTGCTCACAGCAGTGTGAGGGTTAAAACTTTTGTCTAATGGAAAAGAGGAATTCTTTATAAACAAGGTTTCCTTTAAATTTATGAACATGAGAATAATTTACTTGGCATACATAATCCTGCAAAAGAAAATCTCTTTGAAGACAAAGTCAGTTATTTTTTATTACTTGTTTTTGTGTTGGCTGAGGATTTCCCTGGATCAGTTGAAAGGAATTGATACGTAGGAGTTATATGTTTTTGTTTTTTGGGTAAGCTGAGTCATTGTGACATGACGAAGCAATTGCCCAACACATTGTTGAAAAAGGAAAACATGAATAACAATTTACCCTATTTATTATTCCTTCGATTATTTTTACCCTCGTCTCGAGAACATCCGCTTTTTCCACTACTTTTTAACTTTTTTATATTATTTACTCATTTAGTTCTATGGTTATATAGTCAGATTGCGCATGCGTCCTTTCACTTCTTTTATCTTATATATTGCCTTGAGTATTACAACGTTCCGCATTTATTTATTCGCTTTCTTTCTTTCTTTCTTTCTTTCTTTCTTTCTTTGTATATTACATTTCTTCACTCATGAAGATCATTTTTCTTTATTTTTCCATAATTTTCTTTCCATTTAATTTTTAGAAAATTTCACCCCGAACTTGCTCCTTGTTCTTTTTGCTTTATAATCTTCTCTTTTGTTGTCTTTTTCTGTTTAAATATTTTTTTTATCAATCTTATCAATCAACATATTTTCTTTCTTTTCTTTTCAATTTTCTGTTTTCTTTATCTCTTTCTCTGTCATCTTCTTTCCTGTCTCTATCCTTATTTTGCCATCATCTTTTTTTCTTTTTCATTCTTCCCATTATATCCTTCTCCCTCTGTTCTTTTCCTGTTGTTTCTCTTCCTCTTTGAACGGATTTTCTTTTTTCTTTTCCTGCAGTTTCTCTTTCTGTTCGAAGGGTTTTTCTTTTTTCTCTTCCTGCGCTTTCTCTTTCATTGGAAGGGATTTTCTTTTTTCTTTTTCTGCTCTTTCTCTTTCTCTTTGAAGGCTTTTTGTTTTTTCTTTTCTGCTCTTTCTCTTTCTCTTTGAGGCTTTTTCTTTTTTCTTTTCTGCTCTTTCTCTTTCTCTTTGAAGGCTTTTTCTTTTTTTTTTCTGCTCTTTCTCTTTCTCTTTGAGGCTTTTTCTTTTTCCTCTTCCTGCGCATTCTCTTTCTCTTGGAAGGGATTTTCTTTTTTCTTTTTTTGCTCGTTCTCTTTCTCTTTGAAGGGTTTTTCTTTTTTGTTTGCATGCTCTTTCTCTTTCACATAGAAGGCTTTTTCTTTTTTCTTTTTCTGCTCTTTCTCTTTCTCATTGAAGGGTTGTTCTTTTTTTTTTCTTTTTCGGCTCTTTCTCTTTCTCTTTGAAGGGGTTTTATTTTTTATTTTTCTGCTCTTTTTCTTTCTCTTTGAGGCTTTTTCTTTTTTCATTTTCTGCTCTTTCTCTTTCTCTTTGAAGGGTTTTTCTTTTTTCTTTTTCTGCTTTTTCTCTTTCTCTGTGAGGCTTTTTCTTTTTTCTTTTTCTGCTCTTTCTCTTTCTCTTTGAAGGGTTTTTCTTTTTTTTGTTTCTGCTCTTTCTCTTTCTCTTTGAAGGCTTTTTCTTTTTTCTGTTTCTGCTTTTTCTCTTTCTCTTTGAAGGGTTTTTCTTTTTTCATTTTCTGCTCTTTCTCTTTCTCTTTGAAGGGTTTTTCTTTTTTCTTTTTCTGCTTTTTCTCTTTCTCTGTGAGGCTTTTTCTTTTTTCTTTTTCTGCTCTTTCTCTTTCTCTTTGAAGGGTTTTTATTTTTTCTTTTTCTGCTCTTTCTCTTTCTCTTTGAGGCTTTTTCTTTTTTCTTTTTCTGCTCTTTCTCTTTCTCTTTGAAGGGTTTTTCTTTTTTCTTTTCATGCTCTTTCTCTTTCACAAAGAAGGGTTTTTCTTTTTTCTTTTTCTGCTCTTTCTCTTTCTCTTTGAAGACTTTTTATTTTTTCTTTTCATGCTCTTTCTCTTTCATATAGGAGGGTTTTTCTTTTTTCTTTTTCTGCTCTTTCTCTTTCTCTTTGAAGGGTTTTTCTTTTTTCTGTTTCTGCTCTTTCTCTTTCTCTTTGAAGGCTTTTTCTTTTTTCTTTTTCTGCTCTTTCTCTTTCTCTTTGAAGGGTTTTTCTTTTTTCTTTTTCTGCTCTTTTTCTTTCTCTTTGAAGGCTTTTTCTTTTTTCTTTTCATGCTCTTTCTCTTTCACATAGAAGGGTTTTTCTTTTTTTTTTTTTGCTCTTTCTCTTTGAAGGCTTTTTCTTTTTTCTTTACACGCTCTTTCTCTTTAACATAGAATTGTTTTTCTTTTTTCTTTATCGGCTCTTTCTCTTTCTCTTTGAAGGGTTTTTCTTTTTTCTTTATCTGCTCTTTCTCTTTCTCTTTGAAGGGTTTTTCTTTTTTTCTTTTCCCACTTTTTTTCTTTCGGGATTAAATTTCCACTTTGGTTTTTCATTTTAAAATTTATTTGTTTATCATTTTAAAATTTTTAGTGTTACTTCTTTTTATCACGGATCTCATTATTTCATTCGCGTTCATTTTTTTAGAAAATTCATTTACACTCTTTCCCTTTAACTAAACCATATTCGTCCTTTGTTGTTTTTAAAAATCTTTTTCTTCTTAAATTCACTGTATTTCTTTCATTCAATCCTCATCTTGTTTAGTTTTACGGTATTTTTAACTGAACACCTTTCGAATTTTGTGTGTTTATCCTTATCGCTTTATATGACTTTTTGTTCAGAAGATTATTTTTCTTGTCATCACTAATGCAAAAAAAAAAAAAAAAAAAAAAAAAATGAGCCGTTAAAATTACCATCCAAATCTCACAAAACGAGAATATTGTCGAGGAACAGATTTGCTTCAATTAAATCCATTTCAGCCTTTTTAGATATTGCAGAAAATGGACAGATTCAAAAAAGAAAGAAATACAAAAATATTTCATCACAAAATCCAAAATGGCGGGAATAGAAGGTGGATTATGGCGCTTAAATGGTCAGAGTTTATAATTTATTTTTGTTTATTTTTGTTTATTTCATTCTTTTTTATTTACGTTAAAAGCAGACTTAGATTTTTTATGAAAAAATAATAAAACAAAACAAAAGTTTTAACAGGTCCAGACTGCATTTCACCAGAGCGTAATGGGATATTGAAAGGGGAAAATAATAAGACATCAATTACGTGTAGCGCTTCACGTGATGTAGTGCTTAGCAATCAAGACTAGAAAACCATTGTTTGTGAGTTCAATTTTTACTGGGTTCTCCATACTTATGGCTTTATGTTAAACAATGTCAAACTTATTAAATGACAACTACAATGAATGCTGTAATTTGAGATATGGAAACTTAAAAATTGTGTTTACTGCACCAGAAGTAGGGTACACAAAATTCCAATGGTTCCTCTTTTAATGCGACAGCAAATTATTAATCAACCTTTAGGGGTTGGGGTTAGAACATGGGTTTCAAATTTCACTATTTTGATTTGCATTTTTGATTTCCTCTGGAAGATCTTGGAATTGGAGACGATGTTTGTACTTATGGTTTGGTGACCACGTTTATTACTGATATCTTGATTAAAAAGGTTCATATTTTCAATGGTTTTCCCACCGTCGTTCAGGAGCGGGAGAAAGTTCTTTTCCCTTTCGAGATTTCTGTTGAAGCCAATCATAGGTAATTCGAAGTGTTAAAACCCTCAAAACGTGTCTGATTCTGTCGTTCTCAGAAACCCCAACTGATTTTTCAAATATAACCCAAAACCTCAACAAGTGTCTTTGTATTTTCAACCCTTTCTCAAGCTTGTTTCAGCAAGGATGAAATTTGACCCGTTACCTGCAAATCACGCTTTCACAAATTGAGGACACATTCACCATCTAGGCTGCGAGGTTAGTAGTGGTCATTACATTAGAAATCTAGTTGTGCAAACCTATGTTATTTATGCTATTCTTTACATAAACTAGAAAACAATTAATTTTTTTCAAAATTTTCGACGAGAAAAAGAATCTGTGGTATATATGTATATATATATTATTGTATGTCAGGTCGCTCACAGCGCTACGGGTACTATGTAATCCTGTACTGCCTATTTCATAGTCGGGTCATCGGCGACTAAACTGGTGCTCCCTCTAAGTTGTCTGGTGAGGAGGGTGGCTAGACACCCAGCAGGATAAAAAACAAAACCTGTCAAAGTGCGAAGGAAGCTTCTTGCTTAACTATCATTTAGCTCATTACGCAAGGACGTAGAAATACTTGGGTTGGTATCCAAGCGCGTATCAAGAACACCTGAGGTGTCCATGTCTTGCAGTTTTGTCGAATTTGTTCGTACACTGTCTCTATGACTATTATTACCGAAAAGTGGTACTAATTCCGTTGATTCCTGGATAAGAGCTTAAACTGCAACCAGTGGTAAGGCTCTGGTTCAGGAATTTCAGAGTTGTGGGGAGAGTGGAGTGACCTCTTAATTACCATCGCTCCCAAGTTCACCCTGTCTCGGGGATGATAGTATCTATTTAGGAAGCCAGCTGTAGGTCAAATAGCTATTAAATACCAGGAGCAGATGGAGCTCGACAGACATGGCCGGCAATCCACCGAGAACAGTTTGACCTACGACCCAAAGACCTCGCTGTCACCGTCGCAGCTTGCTAGGCCATGACAGATGAACCACGGGTGTAAAGAGTGGGGCTAGTACTGCGCGCACTGCACTCCACCTAAAAACTTCATTGCGCAAGGTGAAAAGACAAGTCCACGTCCGCGAAGCCACCAACACTTCCAAGCCCTGTAGCGATGGGAAAGGGGCGAAACAGTAGGTGAAAGATATCACTGGAGACCGCAGTTCCAATCCTGCATACAGGCAGTTCAGGATATTGGTCATCTGATGTTGACCTGAGACGACAAAATCACCCGGCAGCACCCTGAACGGCCAAGCTGCCCTCTTTAGGGACAGCACTGTTTGCTCCACAAGGAGAGGGGCCTTGAAAAGGTGGCCTAACCGAAGCTCATCTCTCATCCCCTAGTTGGCTTACTGCGGTTAACAGGCATTTTCTTGAGCGGTCTAAAAACATTAAAACAAGAAAAGTACAGACCCACCTCCAAGGGTGCAAAAATACAGAAAGTCGCATGCTGGAACGTCAGAACCATGCTTGATGCAGGTAACTGAATGTTGCTCAGCTCTGATTGTACATGAACTGTTCTAATTAAATGTCGACTTTGCTGGCCTTAGCGAGGTCCGCTTCCCAGGAAAAGGCAGACTTCAACAGTATGACGCCGGACACACCCTCTTCTGGCCAGGGAAACCTACAACAGAGGGGCGCCTTTCAGTTTCATGGTCAGCACCCCCATCACCCCCAGGCTGGAAAATCTGCCTACTGGTCATTCCAACTGCATGATATCCATGCACCTTCCTCTGAAAAATAAGCAATATGCCATGCTTTTCAGTGAGTACGCTCAAACTCTTCGAACTGAACCAGTAGAAAAAGGTAAGTTCTCATCAGAGTGGGCCAAGATGCAGATTTCTGGAAAGGAGTGCTTGGCAGACACAGCGTTAGTAACTACCACGACAACGGGCGCTTGCTGCTGGAGCTTTTCATTGAGAAGCAACTTGTCATCACCAACACCATCTTCCAGCAAAAGAACAGACTTAAAACAACATGGATGCATCCTCGGTCCAAACATTGGCACCTCATTCACACCAAAGTGATACCCAGCGCTGAATGACACACCGACCATCACCTAGTGCGCTGCAAACTTAGGCTACACTTCAACCTTAAACCAAGAAAGGTAGGTCCTCCGAAGTAAAAGTTCAATCTGAACAAATTTCAGTCAGCTGAAGTGAAAGCTAACTTTCAGGCAGGCCTACAGACCCGACTCTGGAAGACGAGATAAGGATTTATAAGACCAAAAAATCCATCCTTGATCGCCCTTCGGGGCCCGTAGCGCAGCGGATAGAGGCGTTGAGTCTCTACGGTTCCAGGTGAGCATTGTCAGAAGATAGCGGTTTCAAATCCTACCCAAGCCGGTTTACTTGGTCAAAAACGTGGTGCGATAGACAACAACTATGGAAGGCAGTAATTACTGGGGATACGGTTACAAGACTCAGCATTCCTATCCGAGGTCGCGGTAAATCACCTGAAGAAGGCCAGAGGTGAAATTTGGCCGAAACGTAATGAAAGAAGAAACAACACAAAAACTACCAAGAGGAGGAAAAAGTCCGCAATAAATAAAAATTAATTCTCACATTAAGAAGCCTCATCTCAAAATGATTCCAATTAAAGACAACTACAGTCCAAGCTTGAAAACAGCGACCCTTTTCCTGAAACACTCTGGGAAGAGTGCCATCCTACTGGGATTTATCACTAAAACAAAACGAAAACTGGTTGGACAAGAACAGCCAAGAGATTCAGGAACTGCTAGCGAAATAGATATCATCCCACCAAGCCCACCTGGCTCAGCCATCATGTCCTGTGAAGAGGGCTGCCTTCCGTCTCATTTGCAGCATCCTCCAGCGCAAGCCTCCAGAGATCCAAAATGAGTGGTGGACCAATCTAGCCAAGAGAACTCAGCAATACGCAGACCTAGGTGACTACAGAAACTTCTATAAAGCTCTCAAGGCCGTGTATGGCCTGACTCTCTGGGTCCAGAGTCCTTTGGGTAGTGCGGATGGGAAAGTGCTTTTTACAGACAAGGCCTCCGTTCTGAGTCGTTGGTCTGAGCACTTCCAATCTCTCTTTAACGCTGACTGTGTCGTCCAGGAACAAGCAGTTCTCCGCACCCCCCAGCAACCATTCAAAGCAGAATTAGATGAACTACCCTCTGTTAAAGAAATTACCAAAGCCATAGAGCAGTTGAGGAGTGGCAAGGCAGTGGGAGTTGGCGGGAGTCCATCAGAGCTCTGGAAAGATAGAGATCAGAGCAATCTTCCAAGTGATCTCCGCGATACAAAAAACAAAGGTGAAAAGACAGATTGCTACAACTATCGAAGGAAACATTCTTGCTCGTGTGCTCCTAACCAGATTGGTACCCATCATCGTGACAGAGGGGCACCAAAGAAACGTTTTAAAGACTCCCTCAAAACCCTTGGTACCTGCCACATTGACTATCATAAGTGGTCGACCGTCAGGTCTGACGCCGTCCACTAGGTCGTCTCCACCTTTGAACACTCCTGCCGGACCAACCTCCGGGAGAAACGCCGAAGAGGAAGATCCAGGGAGCCTCAGCAACCATACCAGACCAGACCTTTAACTGTAATAGCTGCAGCCGAACTTGCCTGCCCCACATCAGCCTAGTCTGCCATCAGCATGCCTGCAGTCGACGTGAACAACCTCCTTCATAAATCTTCGTTTGCGAAGTCTAGTCAAGAGAGAGAATGACGTACTCGACAATGAATACAATTTTTTGGCAGTTGATATCAGAAGCCTGATAAGAATGGCCTACTTATGAGAAAGCAGTTTTCGTTTTTTCCCCAAGATGTATGTGATCAGAATACAATTCATACGGTATTAAACACTTTGGCCACAGTGCCAAACACATTTCCAAGATAATTGATTCTTGTTATTATGTTGCAAAGACGTCACATATACTCAATGCTTTGATGACTTGTTCATAACAAGTGAACTAAGAAATGAGAATTACTTAAGGTCAAATGAATTGTCATCTTTGACCTGACACATTCTTTTTATCATCAATGGATAAAATGAAGATGAACAAGTGATAAAATCAGTGGACATTGAAGGTTTTTTTTTTATCACTTCCGGTGTTCTTCCATTGGACACTGCGAATGAATCTCTCTCAGTCTATTCTATCTATCTATCTATCTATCTATCTATCTATCTATCTATCTATTAGTGTTCATTTCACTTTTTTTTACTTTGAGACAGTTTTGCAGCCCTTTCATTATGCACTACAAATGAATCTCAGTCTATTCTTATATACATATATATATATATATATATTTAGAGAGAGAATTTAAAAAATCTTCTTTCTGCTGTTCCATCCTGTTTTTTTTTATCTGTATACTTTTCTTTTTCTTTTGTTTCCATAATAGATTTTTATTTTTCCATTCAAGTTTTCCTTCTTTCTGATTTTTTTCTTTGATTTGTATGATTTTTTTCTTCTTATATTTCTTCTTTTTATTTCGTACGTTTTTATTCCTTTTAATTTTCCTGAACTATTTTTCATTTTTTGTTTTTGGCATCAAATTTTATGTCATTTTAGTTTTCCTTACGTATTTTTCTCTTTTTGTATTCATTCATTCATTCATTCTTTTTAATTTTCTTTTCCTTTGTCTATTTTTATATCGATTCTTCGTCCTATTTATTACCTCGTTTTTTCCCATACATTTTTGTTTTCTTTTGGTGATTTATGTGTATTTTTTATCTCTTTTTGTGTTTTTTTTATTATGTAAATTTTCCTTTTTTTTCCGTTTTTCTTCGTATATTTTCCCCCTTTTATCTTATCTTTGTTTCTTTTCTTGGTTCAGTTTGTATATTTTGATATATTTTCCCTTTTCTTTTATTGTTTTTCTTCGCATATTTGTTCTGTTATTTTTTTGTTTGTTTAGTTTCCTTCAAGTGTTTTCGGTTTTCTTTGTTTATAAGTTCGTATATATTTTCATCATATTGTTGTTCTACTTATATTTCTATTTCCTTTGGTTTTTATTTTCAATTTATTCCTTTTTGTTTTCTTCCTACATTTTAATTTCTGATTCTATTCATCACTAACAGACTAATACCCACTTGAAAGCAGCAGCCTATTTCCTAGAGAACAAAAAGGATGTCGCAAAGGAACCAGAGGAACAAATGACCTGTTATATATAGATCAATACATTATAAACGAGGTAAAGACAAGAAAATGCAGCTATGACTCGAATAGGCCACAAAAAAGCATTTGAAATGATACCACAAACATGGATAATGGAATTTCTGAAAATATTCAAGATATCAGAGCAAGTCATCCACTTAATCACAAGAACGATGGAAAGCGTAAAGTGGAATTAACTGTCAGAGGAAAAATCCAAGAAGATGTAAAAATCTAGGAACATATTCTGTTAAAACAATGATGCCACTGAATTATATATGCAAAGGAGACTCCAGATTTCTAAAGCTGCAGGGAAAGATAAACCAATATATTTTTCAAGAATGGTAAAGAGCTAGAAACCTTTATGAAAACTATTAGAACCTACTGCCAAAACATATGACGGGAATTTGATATTGAAAAACGCACCATACTGATAAGAAAAAAAAAACGAAAAAAAAAAACAAAAAAACGAGAAACAACTGAAGGAATGCATCAGAACACATGGAGACAAAGAAAACTCCAAATATTTGAGAATATTAGAAGCGGATATCATGAAGCAAACGGATATGAAATAAGAAAAATAAAAAGAATACATCAGAAGAACCAGAACAATTTTCAAAACAAAACTCTGCTGCAGAAATCAAAGGAATAAATACTTGAACAGCCTCCCTTGTAAGATACTTTGAACACTTCTTAAAATAGACAAGTGAGGAACTCAGACATATGGATCATGGAACAAAGAAATTGATAACGATGCACGAGGTCTTACTCTTCAGGGATTACCTAGACTCTGTATGTCAAGAAAAGAAAAAGGAATAGGATTCTCCGACATTGACGATCGCATAGATGCCACAATTCACGTTACTTGAAAAATATGCAAAAAGGCATAGAAAGACTAATTATTAGTTAATACTAGTATTATTATTGAAAAGATACACAAAATAATAGCAAATGTAGGTTATGTGGCGAAAGAGATTAAACTGTTAATTATAAAATAAACAAACGTAGAAAACTGGCACAAAAGAAATACTAGAGTTGGTAGAATAGGGGAATCGTTGAAAATTGTGCAAGAGATTAAAGTTTGGCCATGCTAACAATTGATATATGCACAAACCAGAATGTGTCCTAGACAATGAGAGGCGTAAAATTTTCTGGGACTCAGAAATACAAAAGGGTCAAAATTTTCTAGGACTCTGAAATAAAAAGTGGATTTTGCTATCTCAGGAGAGCGAAAATAAAAGAAAGCGAAAAGACTGACAAATACATGGATCTTGCAAGAGAGCTGAAAAAGCCGTGGAACATGAAAGTGACGGTAATATTATTTGTTTTTGGTGCCCTTAGAACCGCTCACAAATGCTTGGGAGTGAGCCCGGAAGAACTGGAGATCAGACCATCCAGCTCATAGCCTCTGTTAAAATCAGCTTGAATAATTAGAAGAATCATGGAAACCTGAATATACTTATTGTCACTTAGCCTTCAGAGAAAAAATACCAGTTAAATGTGGTGGGAAAAACTCGAAAGAAGTAAAATAATATCTATCTATCTATCTATCTATCTATCTATCACTTTTTCGTTTTCTTTGTATATTTTGTTAGTATTTTTCTTCAAATAAAAATTTTGTAGCAATTTTTACTGTATATTTTTTTGTTTATTTTTTTCTTATTTTGTTCGTTTTTATCTTATGTTTCAATTTATATACATTTTTTTGTTTTCTTTTTTCCTCTTTTCTTTTCCTCTGCCTATGTATGTTTTTCTTTGTTTATTTTTAATTAAATCTTTTTTCTGCGACTATTTGTTTTGCTTTCTTCGTATATTTTGATTCATTTTTCTTTTCATTTCATATATTTTTTGATCTTCTCATTGTATATTTTAAAAATTTTATTCGTTTATTCTTGTTTGTTCAGTCTTTGAAAATTATCGTAGCATTTTTTGGTTTTTTAGACAAATTGGAAATTGAAAATTAGAGGAAGAATCAAGACTATCCAGATCACAGAATTGTCAATATCGGAAATATTCAGGAGACCTGAGGAAACTTGCTGTCACTCAGACTCCAGACCGCCAAATAACGCTGGTGTGAAAAAGTCTCAAGGAGTAAAATAATAATAATAATAATAATAATAATAATAATAATAATAATAATAATAATAATAATAAAGGACATTATATTCATTGAAAACTATGCAAATACTATGGAATACTGAAGTCTGAAAAGTGGTATCAAGACCAACTTGAACCAATAACAGACGACAAAGAAGTTACTATTCTCTAGGGCTATCCTGATACAAAAATAAAGAGAAATAGACCAGATATAGTAGTAAACAACTATAAAAACATGCCTTGATAAGTCAGACAATAACTAATAACATACCAGTCAAAGAATATAATGAAATAACTTAAATACACATACTTGGAAATATAGATTTAAAAAAATATGGCATCTTAAAACTAGCACTGTGTCAGTAATAGTGAGAATTCTGGGTATGATCAAAAAAGGAAAAGATAAAAACATTAACACGATACCTGGCAGTCCCAGTCTATATGAAATACAAAAAATTGGGATTTGCTGAACTTTTCATCATCTTAGGAGAGTACTATCAATATGAGTGGAAAAGTAATAATCAAAAAATGTAGAAAAATCATAAAATTCCGAGAATTCATATAATCATTACTTTCCCTCATCCTAGTTCTCGGGTGAAGGATTGTAAGAAACTGAAATTAAAACTGAAAATTGAATAATTATAAACTTTGGTTTAAATTTTTTCAATTGAAATCGGTATTAACATTTATAATTTTAGTATTTTTAAAATTTGCAATTTTAGACTTTTATCATATGTTATAATACTTTTATAATATTTCTAATATTATCATAATTTTTCAAACGACCATGGGATTTCTGTAGTTACCCATACAACACTCTAATCCTAATCAGAAGAATATTTGGGCGCGTACTATACTAGTAAGTTGAAAAAAGAGAACAAATAAAGAAATCTGTTTATATTACAAACGTTGTCGGTAGACATAATTTCGCGCTATTATTAAGAAAGCGTGAGAAAAATATTTCGATGAAAACAAACAGGAAATTCAATGGTCAGGCAACCGGAACATGCATAAAAAACAAACAACTTTTGACTCGTCAACTTTTTGTCGCTGTTCAATATTTCCGCCAATCACATTTCAGGGGAATTTACAGGATTTTTTTACTCATTGATTGTTTCTTTGCTTATTTTATTTTTTTATTTTTTATTTGTTGCTTGATTTATTTGTGAACAATAAATAGTGAAAAGGTTACTTTATTTTAAGGTCAAATATTTCTTTGAAAACCATCCAATTATAGGTTATCTTTTTTTGTTCCTTTTTATTTTTATTATTTCATATTTCTTTTTTCAAATTCATTTTTGATTTTCTAATATTTTCTTTTCTCTTATAGACATATTTTATTTTTCTTCGTATATTTTCTTATCATTTAGATATTCTTAGTTTATTATTTTGCATACCTACGTATATCTTTGCAAATCTTCATTTTCTTTCTTTCTTTCTTTCTTTCTTTCTTTCTTTCTTTCAACATTATCATCATTCAGTCAGGCTAGCTGCACGGTGTTCTCTAATTCTATCTTGCCATCCATCCCTATCATCAATCACTTCTAGTTGATCTTCTAGACTGCATCTAGAGTCTGCACAGAGCTGATGAATGTAAGCTTTTACTGGTCAGCCAACACTGATACGTCCATGTACAGGAGTCCATAAGAGATCATCGCTTACGAGTTCGTCCTTGATTCTCTGGCAGTATCCCTCATGTCTTGTTCGTCTTACTTGAATGGTTTGTGAGATGGGAGGTGAGTGGCCATACAGCATTTGTTTTGTAGGGTGTTGCTTCCAGGATTTGTTCAAAATAGCATGTAGTATTCTTGTATTTCTCATATAGTTTTTTGTTTACATCCATGTGATTCATCGATACAGTTGTGAGGATATAGCTTAAGGCTGGAAGAAACCCTGTTTTATTTTACCGGATAGATTAAACATTCATACAATCGATAAGTTGTCAATGGCAGGCTACACCTTCGCTCAGCGAAAGTTGACATCACTTTCAGCCAATGAGACGTTGTTGCCGAAGTATATGAACTAGTCCACTAATTTTAGAGGGTTGCGACTCAGAGTGGAGATGGTTCTTTTTTGTTTGAAAGATAGGTACTCGGTTTTATTTGCATTCCCGAAGAGGACAATGCTTTCCTCTGTTTGCTCTAGGCTATGCAGTAGGGATTCGGCTTGGTCAGGTGTATTTGCGAGAAGTGCTTGGTCGTGTGCGTAGCCTTGATCTGTTATAGTTCCAGCAAGATATCGTCTGCTTCTTGCCATTTTTACTGTGAAACCATTTTCTTTTATTAGATGCTTAAAGTACGTAGTATAGGCAAAGTATAGATAAATATGGCGCTAATATATTTCTTTGAAAGACTTCAGCAACAATGTCAAAGAAGTCGGCGTTTCCATGAGGTGAGCGAACCATTGCATTTGTTTTTGTAAAGCATCATTATCGCTGTGAAAATTTCTTTAGGAAAACCATATATAAGTAATATTTGCTCCGTCTTTCCTTTGTGTATGAAATATTCTTCGCTCGAACTTCTTCGATAGTTCGATGGGTTGTCAGAATCAGTGATGTTATGGAGTGATTCCTTTGAAAACAGTCCTGATTTTTTCTTAGAATTTTCTCGATTTCGCGTAAAAACGATGGAAATGTAAGGCTTTAATAACTTCAGCAGCTACTGTAGTTAGAGTTATGCGTTTGTACTTATTAGTGATTCCGAGATCACCTTTCTTGGGAAGGTTGCAACCTTTCGTTCATTTCTCTGTTGTGTTTTGTTTTCCGACTGCATTGCATAGTTGGAGAAGTATGTCCTCAAATTTTCTTGTTTTCCAAACTTCAGCGGATATTTCGTCGAGGCCGGCAGCTTTTCTATTTTTATTTGTAATTTTTTTCAATACTGCATCAAATTCTTCTTCCATAAACTTTCCTAGTTAGATGTCTAGTTGTCTATTGATAATTATTTGGATAGGTTTGTTAGTGATTTCAAAAGGGTTTCCGAACAGATTCTTGAAACGTTTTTTCCACTTCAGAAGTCTTTCTTCTTGGTCGCCATCTTTTGGTTTTGCTCTCGATATGTTCTTTCTTCCGCTCACTTCATTTACTGCCTGTCATGCTATTTGTGATTATCAATCTTCTACTGAATTTCTCATTTTATCGATTTGACCTTGAATGTATTGTAATTGCTATTTTTGGTATGTTTAAATTATTTCTGGGCTTTCCTAAGTTTCTGCCCGTTGGGATTTGTTGGTTTTCTTTTATTGAGTAAGGATGCTTTTTTAAAGTTATCTCGTTTTTTTAACAATTAGTGACTTCAATGGAACTCTATATTTGGCTCTTGGTTTGGTTGGCATACGCTCTGACATAGTCTTCATATTTGTCATTCGGAATATGAATTTTTACATATCTCCTGAAGTGTATCGAAATCGTTTTTAACAGTTATTGTATATCTATTGTTAATATCTCAATTGTTAAATGTGTATCAATCGTAGCGTGTGGTTTTGATGGCTTGTTTCTTATTTCTGCGTTGACTCGGGCGTAAATTTGCTGTGACGATTCTCTGATTGGAAGATACTCCTTCAAAAAAGGAATATGCCTCACACTTCATCCACTCCTTGTTTATGAGTATATAATCCTACTGTGCTTTAGCATTATTTGTCTAGGCGTAGGTCCATAATTTTCCCTCTCTTTTTTGGAATCTGGTGTTTGGGCATGAAAAACTGTACTCGAGTGAAAATTTGTTAGATATTCGCCATTTCTATTTCGTAGGTTGTGTAAATAAAATTTATCATTTTCATCGTTGTCTATCGGTGCATTTATGTCTCCGCCGATGTCAGGTTTGTGATATGTCGAATAAGGAAAGATAAGTTTTTAGCACCAGTGAATACCTTATATATATATATATATATATATATATATATATATATATATATATAAGAGACGGATTTAGGGTTTAGTTTTTATTCTTTTCTTGTTGACAAACGAATTGTCGAAATTGAGGTTGAAAAACTGTCCAAAGTCTAGTGTCAGTGTACTCCTTAAGCTTTTGCCAAAACTATGTTCTACTCAACAAATATCATTATTTCAAAATCTATCTCAGTCTGTTTATATCTATCAAACAATTTATTGTCTGCTTCTCTCTCTCTCTCTCTCTCTCTCTCTCTCTCTCTCTCTCTCTCACTGTAATTTGTCGTGGCTAAACGTTTTTCAACCACTACTGAGGAAACACTATAATCTCTTCAGTTATTGAATGTAAGGCATATGGGAATGCGAATGTATCTCTATGAGAATGTATAAGGATAGGTGTAATGTATATGTATATATGTACATGTTGGGGCAAGTGTATCTGTATAAATACGTATACGTTTTGACGAAGCGTACATATATGTGCATGTAAATATACACGTGTATAATTGGGTTAAAGGGTTAGCTAAACAAATTAGGGAGATCGACACATGTTAAAATATGATAAAATACAAAGAGAAGAATTTCTTGATGGGAATGAAAAGATTATTTTTAAAAGAATATCTATAATATCCTGAAGCATTCGATGCTTGTACAGCCAAAGGTCAGTGGACAAGAATCGCATAGATAGTCGAAGTGAGAAAAGCGGTTTTCTTTTCCGGAAATGAAAACCCGATATATTCAGCAGAGGAAAATTTCTTCCATAATTTAGGTTGAGAGAGCAGTAGTAAGTCGAGACAAGAATGAGATAGGGTACTGACAAGTACCCACATTTCGTCGTTATCGATATCGCTATAGTTAAGACCTGCTTGACATCGGCTGCAGAGTTAAGCATCACGCCTCTCATCACATGACTGTTTTTTCAAAGTGTAAATATAGACAACAATATAAATAAATTCTAGGATTCATGATGTCTATTTTTTTCCTCTGTGGATCTGACCTATGTGACTTGAAGTTTCATGCAGTGGAGCCCTTTGGATATCAAACACTCTATCAACGTTGTCTCCCATACATGAAACTTTCAACCGCTGTGTGAAAATCGTGAGTGAATACTTTATTAAATTCTCCACTACTTCAACTAAATACTCACCGAGTATATTGGGGGCAAAAGATGCAGAGGAAGATACCTGACAAGTTTAAGCAAATGGATGAACACGTAAAAGAAGGAGGGGGTCGTAAAGGTGGAATTACTGCTGAGAGTAACAAAAGAAAGAAAGCTGTGGAGGGCAATGAGCTGAAGGCATATGATACTGATAAAGAGACAAGCATATTGGGAGTGACAGAGATAGGAATAAAGAGGTTTACAGAAGGTCCGTTTAAAAAAAAGTACGAAATAAAAGCCGATTAAAAAGAGGATTGCGTAATAGTATTTGTTGTAAAAAGCAGGAAAAAGAAAGAAAGAAAAGAGAAGGAGATATGACTGAAGATAAAAAAAAACATTTGATGTTTGTTATTTAAATCATGAATTCCCCTTTTCCTTCTGATCAGTCATATCCTGTGTCGTTCTTATTCCCGCCAACCAACCAATTGTCCTTGCTGTTGTTCACACTTGCACAAAGAATCCTTTCTTGAAAGCACCATCTTCATTCAACACGAGTGGCATAATTATTCGTTCGTGACTTCAGACCATCAACTACAGTTCATCACCTCACATTTCTCGGCCTCTACAAAACAAAGAAATAAAACCAAACACCTCAAGTCATCGCTATTTTGCCAAGACAACATAAGTGTTTTTTCTTTTTTACTTTATTTTTGAAATTTTAATTGTAAATTTTTTATTTTCCAAAAACACCATCAACGTGGTTTTTGAAAGTAACAAGACTTTTTTTTACTTTTCAGGTTGGTACCTCTGATTTACTATTAGCTGATTGCATACATTCATTTCAGTTGAGTAATCTTGAGTTATTACAAGTGTGTCATGAAAATAGAACAGAAAATTAATTTCTGTTGTAAATTTCAGAACTATGAAGCTAAAACATTAAAAAAGATAACACAGAGTTATGAAAATCAAATTCTATAATATCAAATTTTTAGGTGACACAAGATATTTTTGGTTTTTGGATGACGGAGAGAGTTTGGAAAACGAACCTCGTTCTAGTCTATCGGTCACTTCACGAATTGAGGGCAAATGCCAACGAAAAGACTGTGATTAGATTGATTGATTTTAACAGCACATCAACCCGTCTAAGGTTATTTTATGCCAAGAATTTAGGGAATCGTATTCATTGTAATTTCATATTCACACTTTTGTAGTTATTACTATATAGTTTTTTTCTGTACACGGTTCAATTGAAAATGTATAATTTCTTAAATTTCTTAAATGTTTTTAATAATTTGACTCATAAGTGGAAACTTAACTCCGGATCGGAGTGGATCTAGAAGTAATGGCAATAAAGTGGTACTACACACTCCTTAGATCTCCGGAACTGGAACCTCAGTACCAGATGCCGTTTAGTGTTATGCCCTGGATACCCCTCTTAGAAGGAGGTCCTAGCCCTACTACAGAGGATATATAGTCATCATATTCTATGCCCCAACAATAGGACGATGACTTTTGATGATGAAAATCAATGAAGATAAATTTTTAAATCTGAAAAATCAAGAAATAACCAGTCTCATTACTTTTGAAGCATTTGTGAATAAAGTTTTCGTAGCCCGCCAAACTTTTACTCCTCTGATGTAAATCATTGTGATGATTTTTGGTTCCCCAAAAACGAGACTCGATTATATAACCGCCATTTTAGAACTGTTGAGAATATGCAATAAGTTGTGACTGAAGGAAGTGTCTGTTAAAGACTTCCAGTATTTTTCACTGGTAGAAACAACATCTTAGTAAGTGAGGACTTCTGAAAAGAACGACTTTGAAGAAGGTTAATTTGATTTGCGAATCAAGAATAATTTGTTTTTATACAGCCACGATACTTAATAAACCGATCTTGTCATCAAAATACCCGGGAAATACTTTTAAGGGTGTGCTCGTGTGCATTTTTACTTAAAAATATATTTAACCCATTCAGCATTTAGTTGTTAGTTTTAGTTTACTTACCATACAAATTGTGGGCTGCTATATTGTGCTGTCATGGTACTTTACATAAACTATTACTTTTATTGAGTGCTATATTATGGTTGCAGTATTATATTTGTTGAACTTTAAAAATTTCATTTAATTTTTTGGCTTTATATTTATAAGAGAAAACTCTCCCCTGATAAGATAAATATATATAGCATTAACATCGACATTAATATCCTTTAGGCGTGCTGACAGCACAAATTTCTTTGATTCTCTCTCGTTATCCGTCCCTACCGACCATCGCTCTGATAACCATTATGTCCGTACCACCATCGCAAATTGAATGAATGACTTTTTATAATGGTCGAAGACTAATTTCTGGTATTAAAAGGAACTGCATAACTACCAAGTTCAAAATGTCAAAAAGTGTTTTTTTTTGGTTTTTTTTTTGGTTTTCTTTCGTTTTCATCGAGTTTCTTTTACTTAAAACGTTGATGAAAAGCAAAATGTTCAATTGTCGTAATTATGCATGATCATGCAAAACATATTTTAAATTATTTAAAGATCTATCTATCTATCTATCTATCTCAGTCTATTCATATCTATCTATCTATCTATCTATCTATCTATCTCAGTCTGTTTATGTAAATCTTGCTTATCTTAATTTCTCTGTCTTTTTGCATTTACCTATTCCATATCCTACCTCCTGTCTCGATGCTTGGAAAAATTTTCATTGAAATATACCCTCATTTATGTTATTTGATGAGTTATTCTTCAGCTAAATAAAAGATTAAAATCGAAACGCAAACCGTAGGAATCACACCGGTAGAAAGGAATTCCAACGAGATGACCGAAAAAAAGTAAAATCTTTCAATGAAACTTCCAGTTTTGACAAAAAAGTATTTGAGGTTTTGTGAGAAAATTCAAATAGAATCAAAGACAGATGACAAAAATAAATAGTATATCTAAAGAAGAGGAATATAAAAGATTTATATATGCGTGGCGTGCTTGTGTAAATGTATAGGTGAAAGAAAGGAAGAAAGAATGAAAGAAGCATATGAAAGAAAGAAGGAACCTTTTCTTTCACTAGAAAGAAAGAAGAAGAAGAAGAAATAAAGACGTGATTAAAGGAAAGAAAGAAAAAGAACAAAAGAAAAAAAATTAAGACAATAAATAAATAAATAAATACGAGATTGAAAAAAAGAGAAAGAAAGAAAAAGAACAAAAGAAATAAAGAAATATTGAAAGAAAGAATATAATAAGCCAGAAGAAAATTAAAACGGAAAAGAAATGGAGAAAATGAATAAAATCTGAACAAAATTTGAGAAATTTTAAATGAGTAAAACAAAAATACCCCCCCCCCAAAAACAAAAAAAAAAACAAAAGAAAAAAGAAAAAAGAAAGATAAAATTGCATGTTAACCAATGGAGTAAACCCTCACTCTATTCAAAGCCTTCATAAATAATTGTATTTACTTGTCACAGAAGACTGAAGTTCATCTTGCCCTGTTGTCTTGTCTGCGCATGCGGAATAACATCTTGTCACGCTGAGAAAAACAGCGGCAACCAAGTTAGAAAAATTAGAAAAAGAATTAGTAGTCACTGTGTCTGCGAGATTTTTTCCTTTTCTTTTGTAACATTTTTGAAACGTTTTATGGAAAATATCTTTTAGCCTTTTATTTAATTCTATTTTATTAGAATTATTTTAATGTGATGAAGAAACTTTTTATTACGTTATCTAATTCATTTCTTGCTCACATCTGCTTGAGTTAAGGCATCACGTAAATGCTATTTATATTAATTATCAATATTATCACAAATTAATTAATATCTTGAAGAGTTAATCAAGAAAATTAGATATAAATTCATATGATTATTGAAATTATTAATATAATTATTTTCTAACCATAATTATTAGTCATCAGCGTATAAGAGTCCCAAGAAGAACATCGCTTATGAGTTCGAACTGACTTCTTAAGTTGTGACTCGTATATCTAGTTCATTTTACAGGGATGGTTTGTGAGATGGGGGGTAAGTGGCTGTACAGCTGCACTGCTTTCAAAACAGTACACAGTATCCTTTTGTCGTTCACATGGACCTTTTCTGCAAGCGTTTTGTTTAGTTCAAGTGATGCAGTCATACAATAGTACCGATACGGCTACAACTTCGTAGAATTCTCGCTTTTTTAAAATCAAGTATCAGATTTCTATATGGTTGATAACATGTCAATATCTTTACCTATGCGCATGTTGACTTTGCTTTTAATTGATGGGATAATGCTACCGAGGTGTATGAACTGGTCTACTAATCTCAGAGGCTTGTGATTTAATGAGGAGATTGCACCATATGATTAAAACACATGAACTCTGTTTTATCCAAGTTCGCGTAGAGCCTTTATTCATAAGAATACATTTATAAATACAATAAGAAAGTAAACATTATAACAGAAATTAAAAATCCTAGTCGAAGCTACTTGCGTTTCATTTCATGGTAAAGGCGTGAACTCATCTCTCACCCCTTCTAGCTGTGAGTCAAATAATAGGTTAGATTGGGTTCTTTAGCCATGGTACAGCAATTGATCAAGAAAAACAACTCTGAATTCAAACCAGCCCTAGCTCTCATAAAAAATTGGCCCTGTGGCGTATCCTGACCGTAATGGAAAGGTTTGGGCTAATACAAACAACAATTACATAATAATTCACAAATAAGTTCATATCTAACAATATTTTTTTTCATCAAAAATATTAAATATGAACTTATTTTTCTAAACCAAAGATATAAGGAATTAATTTCTAGGGGAACATTACGTATTATAAAAACTGATATTATTAGGTATCATTTATTACCAAACTCTATAGCATTGAAACTCTGTAGAAAAATATGAATATGTGCCAGTCCAAAAATAAGTACACCCTTACATATATTCATGCAATATTATTTTTGGTTGCGTGGTGTAATGGTTATCGTCATAGGAAATGGATACGGCGACACGAGTTCAAATCCTGGACGAGAATGATTGCATTTTCACATAGCACTAATAACTCTTGGGAAAGGTATGAATCCAATTATTCTCCCTCCAGCTATGGGTAAATAGTAGGACAGACTGATTTCTTCAGCCTTGGTAAGGTAACTAGTCTAGGAGAAGAAAAACTCTGAATTCAAACCTGTTAAACTCTGCTTAAAAATGACCTTGTGTCATATCCTGTCCAAGCGGGTTGGTGGTAAATAGGATTATTTTTGGTTGCAGAGTTTTAATACTACCAAATTTGGTATTGAATAATACCTAATAATATCCATTTTGATTGTATAATGTTCCAGTAGAAATAACAGAAACTTGGTATCTTTGGTTTAGAAGAAAATTAAGTTTTTATAGAAATTGTTCGGAGCGATCATTATTAATGGATAATATGATATATTCTCTCATAAAGTAAATAAAAAACTGAAGCAGTGAAGAAAAGTTATTTATCGTTAACATTGATATAATATTTTATTCAACAATTAGAAATGAACAGTAAAAAAAATGAATGATTATAAAGTGTAGTAATACTTCTTAGAACGTGTTTCAATGTATATAACGTCTACAAGGAACACTCAGTCGGTATGGCTCAGAGTACACTGACTGTATCCGCGGCAACCCCGTTCCGCCATCTAGAAAGAGGTGACCCGGATATGACAGTAAACTGCATTTGGAGCTCTGTGAAGTATCCCTTCAATGCTATTACTCCCAGATCCAATCTGACCCGGGCTAGTAATACTTGTTAGGGTCCTAGCAATGGGTCAAATAGATCTGTTTGAAAATTATTCATATTCGACAGCATCGAGTGTAAAATAAAAAAGAAAAAAACTTTTAGGAAACAACAAAAAAATATAAATACAAATATACAATAAAGGCAATTCCCTAACCTCAAAGGCATAAAATAACCATAGATGGGGTGACATGGAGTAACTATCTATCAATCAATCAAATCCTCTTAGATGTGGAGTTAAAATCCTTCTCATTTCATATATAGTTATACATAACACGTTTCCACTTTCCTCGTAGTTTTTTCATATCCCTCGAATTTGACCTTAAAGTCTGTTTTCCTCTAAAATCTTTCCTCATGGGATGTAAATAAAAATCAAAATATTTCATTAGATCTCACAAAAGACTAACTCTCGTAAGGATGTTGTAAAAAGTAAGTTGACCATTGAACACCAATCTAATATTATAAATAAGGTCACCTCCTCACCTGGTGTAATGATTTGCAAACTAGATGAGCAGACCATTGTTAATGAGTACGATTCTCACTGGGTGATCCATACTTCTGGTCCTCTGGTGCAACTTAGATCAACTTAGAAATTCACTAACGCTATTCAAGAACCTTCAGTATATATTCTGTCACATTTCTTAAATTTTTGCTCTAGCGACATAGTGATACTGGGTGCTTTCTTTATTGCCTGTCATAAAAACAAACAAGGGCAGATCGTTGTTACGTTAGATTTCTATGACGAGAAACTGGAAAAGAATGGTTAATTATATTTGATGAAACATACACACACACGAATGTATTGACGAGATCGGTGTATGAAGTAATGACACTAAAATCTTTCATTTTGAATCAATTTTAGTTACTTCGTTTTTTTTTTCTCATCGTAACTCTCTTGTGTCTTCATTTCTACGACAGTGAGTGATGGTGCATATCGAAGACAATACATAAAAGATTTTTGACAATATCTCAAGTGGACCAACTGGTTACACTGGTCAATACTAATTTTAATGCCAATGATAGAGTATTTTCGAGAAACTATAGGGACGCTGATTCCAAATATCACATCGTTTTTTTTGTTAGATTGGCTCTTTTTTAAAGATAATAAATGCCTTGTATTTGAGAATTTACTTCACGTAGCTTTCTGAGCCACTGTCATTTATAGCTGAACTTGTCTTTAAATGACTGGAAATCAAAGTGATGTCATATTTAATACTGGAATTCACTTATGTCTGTTTTATTCATGCATAATGTTTTGT
Organism: Sepioteuthis lessoniana; assembly: GCA_963585895.1. NCBI lineage: Eukaryota > Metazoa > Mollusca > Cephalopoda > Myopsida > Loliginidae > Sepioteuthis > Sepioteuthis lessoniana. Next base: position 30,202,833 of record OY757938.1, read on the forward strand.
ACTCTATCCGTACAGGTCAAAGTTACTTCCAGAAAGTCTGGCTATTGGGAAAAAGTTTTAACTTGTAACCGGAAAATTTGGAAGGTAGAATTTGACAGTATATTAAGAGAAAATGATAATTTGAGGCGGGAACATCATCTAAAATATACAGCCAATTCGACAAAACTAATGTCCTTAATTCAACGAAATGTTTTTAATACCCTAAATATGTTCGAAAGTCCATAGCAACTAAAAAATGAAATAAATTGTTTGCTGATTGAGTGATTCATTGATAAGTTGACTGATTGATTTTAACGGCATTTCAACTCGTCTGGTGTTATTTTATGATTGTATATTTACGCCAACATTTTTGCGTTGTTGTTTAAATGTGTATTTTTATTCTTGAATTTTTCATTTCAATGATCTGTGAAAATCATCTGGGATAGTTTGTTCAATAATTACTTTATATGCTTCTGGATGCCTCGGGTGGTGTACTGGTTAGCAAGCTAGACTAGTAAATTTTCAAGAATGAATTCGAGTTTCAGTTGGGTGCCCCATTCATACGGCCATGTACCACATCTAAGCAAAAACCTTGGTAAATAACTACTTTTTATGGTACTGTTTATGTCAACAAATTTTTGTATAATTTCATTGCTCTCAACAAGGACAAAATATCATCCATGTCGACATTTTCAAATCAGTAATTTTTTGGGCCTGGGTATTCAGATTATTAATTTAAAGAGTTATGTTATTAACCCTATTATGATTGATTTAATTTTATAATTGCTTCTTTTTCATTTCAGTCTTTTTTATTTTACGTTTTGATACAAATATTCTTCTTTAGCTACTTTAATCAACATTATCATTACGAAAATTATGAAATTTTTGTCAACCTTCTTCACCAAGTTAATAACTTATTCATCTTATTAAGAAAAAAAAAATCTTGGCGCTTTCTTTAATTTAAAATGGAGTCACGTTTCCGATTTTTCTCCAAGTGAATTAGACAAGATATTTTCTTTTTTCAAAATAATACATCTAATGCCCGCAAGCAAAGGTTTCGAATTAAGCGTATATTACAAAAGTTCTCCTTTGTATATATATATATATATATATATATATATATATATATATATATATGTATGCAAGTGTAATCCAGCCAAAACAGCACATCATAACAAAGTCTTTAGTAAAATAACATTCTTTAAATGCTGTAAATAAATCAGTTTCCGGTCCAATTTGCAAATGAAGGATAATTTGATGGGGCCTTCGTTTGTACTGAACACGCATTTTTATCAGCCAAATTATCGATATAGTAGAAATAATTATACCAATTAGAATCACGTCTTCCTTGGTAGAATCAACAGTATCATTATGGACCAAACTAACCAGAGAAACATAAGAGATTGTCAAATTGTGTATGTGAACGTATATATATATATATATATATATATATATATATATATATATATTCACTAAATATCAACATTAAGTGCATTCATTATACAGATTTGAATATTTTATCATCGGACATTTGTACATAGAACACTGGAACACTGTATCAATTTCGACTGATTGTTGTGAATATTTTGAATTTTTATCACGCCGTGAATACACAAATATATATATATATATATATATATGGCAAATTGTCCGTTGAAATAATATGAGAACAGCTTGTAGACAACTCTTGCTAGTCTTTAATATGCCATTTTAGAACGTGAATCTCAATGGATTTGTTATTGGCTTTGATTTCACTGTCCATTCTTGTTTATTTTTGTCTGTCAAATAGATGATTAGAAAATTAAATGTAAGTTAGGAATGGGAGACAAAGCAGTTAAAACAGCTGACAAAATGAACGAAACCTTTGGTCAAACGAATTTCCAGTTCCATATTGCTTCTCGAAGTTTCAAAATGGAGAGAGTCTTGAGGAATGAGTTGGCCATCATTCTGTGCTTAATAAGAATCATTTCAGGGAGATTAGTTAAATGAACCCAGATAAAAACAACTCGACAGGTGACAGAAGAACAAAACATTAACCATTCAACAATTGATCGACATTTAAACCTAATTAAAAAATCAAAAGGACGATTGTTTAGAAATTGAAATAATGGGAATTTTTGACATTTATCTTTTGCATCGGGCATTCGGGTCTTCTCTGCTAACCCAACTTTAACGGATACTTCGGAGAGAATAGTTAATAACGTTTGCTTTTTTCAACACATGAAGAGAAACCAAAAAGTTCGAGGAATATGGAAAGATTAAAT